>OZ001353.1:14202761-14802761 GCA_963924055.1 Drosophila limbata
TCCCGGTTTCCTCAAGATGGCGAGGAAATACATTGGCTTTGGCTTGAGCGAAATGTCCAAGTCGGCATTTAGCAATCTGCAGGTTAAGGAGCTGCAAAAGTTCATACCGGATGTCACCGAATATGATATCGAACGGGGTCCAGCTGGTGTGCGTGCCCAGGCGATGGATCTCAGTGGTAATCTGGTCGATGATTTTGTCTTTGATCGCGGCGTGGGCACGGGAGCTCTGGCCAAGCGAGTGCTCCATTGCCGCAATGCACCGTCTCCAGGTGCGACCAGCAGCTTGGCCATTGCCAAGATGATGGCCGACAAAGTGGAGACGGAGTTCTCGATTGGCAAGAGCTGTTAGATTGGGCCAATCCATTAAATGTTGTTGTTTTCATTTTTATGTATTGAACCAGAAAATGAATGTATATTTTGTTGTAAGCTTTGTAATTTGTCAGTTCAGCTCCAGAATGTGTCGCTTCTTGGAGGCAACTGGTTCCTTAATGCCCAGCACTTTAATATCATGCTGCAGTTGCTCCACGGGCTCCGTTTTGAAGAGTTCTCTGCACTTTTCATTCAGCGTTTTCAAGCCGTTGGCAGCATGCTGACGCATTTGAGGATCACAGGATTCGGCTGCTTCGATTGCGCGCAGCAGTCGATAAATGGGCAGGAGCATCTCCTGATAATCCAACAGGCTTTCCATGCCCGCCAATAGCTCGGCGAGTACCAGCAAGGCACTACGCTTGGCAGGCAGATAGCGACCCGTGCTTAGCTCCGCATCGATCAGCTGCAGCAGCTCCTGGAAGAAGCTGTGCACCTGGTAGGCCAACAGGCGGCACAACTGCGCCAGGTTGGCAAACGCCGAGGTGCGAAACTCGTCCAGAGGCGAACGGGTGCCGTGCAGAAAGCAATTGAAGAGCACGCCCTTATAGCGATAGCACAATGGACCTGTTGGTCAAAGGACTGGCATTAACAACAGTGAATCTATGCAGAGATCAAGATCCCAGACTTACCAATCTCGTGTGCCGCCTTGAGAATAGCCTCGCCCACAACGAGGCGATAGTCGAGATCAGCTGTCTCCGATAGATACTCATCGCTGAGCATGTCCAGCACCTCGGACTCCATGTTGTGCACCAGCTGGACAAAGAGACGCACACAGTTGAGAAACGTGTAGGACTCCTTTGACTTGAGCGTGGTCAATGCCAGCGCCAGGATGCGATGGCACTGAGATGTGAACGCTGGATCCTTGTTGCGCAACGCCTCCAGCATCATCTGAATGCCGTACACTTGGAGATGTGGTTGTCGTTGCTCGATCAGTTCGCGTGCCCTTTGAAATGCTGCTCCAGTTGGCTGGCCAGGATGCCTCTTACCACCGAGTAGACTTAGCAGCGGGATGGTCGCATTCTTGACCATTTGGTTAACTGATTGCGATGCCAACTGTTGCAGTGGTTGCTCCAGGCGACGCGTGCTCTCTAACAGCTGCAAGTGCTCGCTGCGCTCCAGGATCTCCTGCAGCAGCATCAGAATGACAACCAGCGTCTGATCGACTGCCTCCAGATTGCCAGACAGTCGCTGTTCCAATAGCTCCGTTACCAGTTGAATAAACTGTTTGCTGTGCGCATCCGCCAGTTGCGCCTTGAGCGGATCATGCCACACCAGCTGATCCAGAGCCACAAGCAGCTCCAGCTTCAGCTGATACTTGCCATGCAGAAAATCCGCCAGTTCCGCTTCCGTGGACAACAAATCAATGTCAGATGATTGGAACGCTGGAGCTGATTCCGACAACTGATGCACCATGAAGCTGAGCAGGGAGAGAAACGTTTTGCAGGTGAGCGCATGATTGTTGCCGGACATCAGCAGCGAGGACAACGCGCGACATGGAGCATGCTCCTGATCCTTGTGCTCGGCATGCGTCACCTTGACCCTAATCAGATTCGTCTGGACGTCGATTAAGATGCGTTGATGCAGCGATTTCCAAAGCGGATTTCCATTCAGTTGCCAGCTAAAGAGACGCCGCAACAATTCCGGCAGCTCCTCAAGAGTTTCCCGGTTGTCCAGACAGCGAGAAACTAAGGCTGCGAGTGATTTGCGCTCTGGAAGAGCTTCGGGCAGCTGCTGATAGAGCTGCAAGAGGAGTGGCAAGTACGGAATTAATAGAGAGCTATGCAGGCACGCCACGCTGGAGCTGCAAAAGAGTTGCTGCCAGAGTAGAAGGCGTTCGCTTAATTCCGCCTGCTCCCAGATGATAAGACCATTGATCAGGTCCGTCGGCTCAGTCAGTGGCTGCCAATGGGATGCCAGAATCCCATCAATGCTCTGGCGATTGGATTCATTCAACTCGTAAAGACGTCGCAGGCTCAGCACGCCGCAAATTAAGTTGTTCACGTCCGGCAATTGCAGTCGACAAAAGTTAAAGATTTGTCGGATCAAGCACTGCTGCAATCGCACAGAGAATCCACGTTGCGCCACAATATTCGCCACAATCTCTGAGCTGCGTGTTGTGTCTAAATCTTGAGGACCAGCTGCTTTTAAGGCAGCTACCAGGCTGGCAAAGCCATGTGACGCCGACAATTTGGACAACAGCTGCTGGTGCAATTCCCTGGCCAGGGCAACACACAGATTTGGAGTTGCCTTGAGCAGCAGGACATGACGAAAGAAATCCGCTTTGGATTCGTTATCCCATAGATATGCAATTGCCGTGTCCAGCTGAGCAAGTTGCTCTGCCGGCAGCGGCTGGATTCGCAGACTTATTATGGCCGCCAGAAGATCCCGCTGCACCAGCTCCATGGCATTGGCTATATGGAATTGTGGAATGGTCAGAAAACGCATGAAAAACTGAATACTCAGCAATAAGAGGGAGTGGCAAGGGCAGGAACTGGGACTGGCCTTGAATACGGGTGATTTATAGAAGTCCGGGTGCAACTGGCAACGAAGCGCATAATATGATAGCTCTTGTGTCGCCTGGATGCAGAGCTTCAGATGGGAAACCGAGATTAAATCCTCCTTGGCATCGCTCTGGAAGTTAATGTTTTTCGTCAGCGTGTGCAGCACGTGCAGCAGTCGAACTATATAGCAATTGAATGGACTCTCTGTGTCAATTGTTGCAGCATATTCCTCAGTTATTTCCAAAGCGAGGCACAATTCCCGCAATTGTTGGTGGACATCAAGTTGCACGAATTTCTCCAAATGCCTCAAATTGTCACCGAGACAGTGCGACGCTGTCTGTGTCGTCTTATTCTCGTTTGCTAAAACATAGATCACAGATTAGGCTGCAAATAAGTACCAGCATACAATTAACACTTGCCCAATGCATGTTCAAAGCTCAAGTTCTCCAATAATGCAAAATACTTTGCTGTGTTAATCATTGCGCGCCCAATGCAATTGCGGAATATTTCACATTTGTGAAATTTAGGGTTGTTGATATAATTAGAGTTGGGCTTTTAAGTTCAATTTGCTGAATAAGTTCAATCGTTCATTTTTCAGTCGTGAACTAAATCAGTCATTTAGTTCAGTTATACAGTTGGTCTTCAGAGAAATCAGTTTTACGCCGATCAGCAGGTTAAAAGATGGAATGACACTTGCAATTTTTTTTATCGCAATTTTCAACAGCGATAATGCATGATACAGCTTACTGTTTTTATTATTATTTTTTTTATAATTTAATGATAATCAGTCTTAAAACTTGTTTACATATGTGCAACTTGAATATCGTCAATATATTCGATACACTCGATCACAATTTTTCTGCGCAGCTCTAGTCTTGATTGGGTGGCAGCCTTGCAATTGACAAGTTAGTGAATCATCGATGTTTTCAATGTTTAAAAATGAAGCATCAAGAAAACATCGACAAAAAAATGAAGTAACATAAATTTAAAAAACTAAAACCATATTTAACAGCTTTTCTGAAAAGAGATAAATATTGTCATGGGTGCCACCGTTGCCACCTTGTTTTTTATTTTTCAAGCAATCAGCTGATTAATGCATTTATTTATTAGAGGTGTGTGTTGCCTCCGATGTTTCGATGTTTGCACACACAATTCTTTGGACACGGCTTTTAAATATGTAAGTCTCATCTGTAAAAGGAATTGCATTGAACATATTTCTCATAATATCTTGAAATTCTTTCTTTCCAATATAGGATTGTTTATAGGATTGGTTTTTTTTGTTGTGTATAGAAACATTCGATAGTGGCCTACCAATCACCGATGGTTTCGATGTTTCACTTGATGTTTCTCCACCTCTATAGTGAAATCCAATTTAATTGCAAAAAATTTCGTTTTCTTGCTGCAAAGATTGTAAATAGTTATTCCGTGCAGATGTGAACATAATGTGCAAATTCAATAAATAGCAATAATACCAAAAATCGAGTTTCATCAGCAATACATTGCTGCAAACAAAAATACGTGTAAAGCAGGAAAATCGAACAACTTTCTTTTCCCATAGTGTGTGTGTGAGTGTGTTTTTGTGTGTGCGTGTGTCTACATATCGCTGACATGCAAATGCGAAAAAGCGCAGCGTAAAAAAAGTGCGCAACAAAGATAATTTAACTTGAAAATTCGGATTATTTGGTTCAATTTGCGGCTAGCTTGGCACGCCCACCATTACCGAAACGCCTCCGCAGCTTGGTAGCAATTAACACACATTTCTGCTGTCGTCGACGTCGACGCCGCAGTTGCCGTTGCTGCTGCTGTAGTAAACAACAACACTTCAAGGAAAATAGAAAAATGAAGAAAATCCTGTCGAAATTCGACAGAAATGAGAAATTGGAAAACTCACACAACAGTTCCTCATCTAAGGAGACCAACAGCTTTGTTGGCAAGGTTTTCACAGTCGGACGCGTCACGGTCACCGTCGAGGATGTCTTGGCCGAAGGTGAGTGGGAGTGGAGAGCTTATCTGGTGCTGTGCGTGTGTGGGAGTGAGCTTGTGTATGGAATTTCACTTATGGTTGCCACCTGATTTAAAGTTTATAGTCAAGTGTGTCAGAGATAAGATAAAAAATATAATAATATCGTCAAAGAGGGGAAAAGGGGGCGTAAACAGCTGCATGATAAGAGTGGTTGGCGCCACTTGTCGCATGCCACTCTTGAGTGGGAAACAATGAACATACGAGCCTTAGTTTTCTATTGCACAAATCAATTGAAATTGAATCAATTATGCATGTTAATTAAGCCAATAAAGAGAAAATAGTTTTTCTATACCCACTGCCTGTTTTTTGCTTGCTACCTTTGCTCAAATGCCAAAGTTCAGCATTGACACAGTCAAGGCAAGGCAATGTGTCTGTGTATGGCGATATCCTTGAATTGAAGTGAATAATATCCTGCACTAAATGCGGCAAGTGCTTGACAAATACACTTGCCATCATTTTCAACAGCTGCCCCAGACTATTTTCCACTTTATTTGCAATTTATTATTTTCGAAGCTTTCTTTGTGTGTGTAGTGTGGAGTCTCTTTTTCACCTTTTACTTGGCTACTTTTATTGATATTTTTTTTGTTTTTGGCTATTTTTGCAACTTGGCAGGCGGCAATGTTGTTTGCTATTGACCCACCATAGTCTATCAACGCTGTTGCCTGTCAGCTGTCGTTATTGTTTAATTTATTTCACTATGTCTTGCCAGTGTTGCCAAATCGTTCACATTTGTTTTTTGCATCAACAAATGAAACACACTTCAAATGACTCAAGTGTTAGAGCGAGAGACAAATCGTAAGGAGTTCGCCTTGATTCTCCCTCTTTTCACCGCTCAGTTGCTTAAGTGGCACCTGTCACCGTCGCAGTCGGCGTCTCCGTCGCCATTTTCGTCTCGTTTTACGCTTCAAATTCATTTCTCAAGTTTTTTTCGCTACATTACAATTGCGATTACAATTTGAGCATTGTTATTGTTGGCTTATGATTTACGTTGCTTCTGCTGCTGCAACCTTCAGCATTCATTAACATTTGACGTTATAATTTCACAAACACCAACTAAAAAGTCAAATGGATATCGAGCACTTCAGCTACAGTTACATACATATATTATTGTTGTTATTCCGTTGGTTCTGCCTAAATGATTTGTTGTTGTCATGATTACTGTTTTTGTTGTTATTCAACGTGACCTTCAGTTGTTGTATACAATCGTACACGTGTACCTTTTATGTTCATTTGTATGTTTATTACGTCGCTTTTTATCGTTCATTGGAGTGGCTCAAGTTGGTTATGGGAGGGAGGGGGGGGTATACTTTTATTATAAAATCACGAAGTAAACATACATACATGCATATATCATTTACACAGCTTGAAATCCGCAGGTTTGATGAGGTCTGGCGGGATACTGGGTTTTAAAATGAACAAATGTTAAGTCTTTGTAAAAGTTATAAAATAACGCTATTACTAACATGTTGTGTCAAACAGTTCAAGAAGAGTTTTATATTAAACAGATGTTTAATTTATGTAAAATATGAGTAATTAAATTTGTATTAAAATAAAAAATATTTAAATGACTTGTGTATATATCTGCTAACTATATTCTTTATTTAAACATTTGATTTTAGGGGACACCCGGGTTTGAACCGGGGACCTCTCGATCTGCAGTCGAATACTCTACCACTGAGCTATATCCCCATGTTAAAGGCTAGATAATACGAAGCTACAATTGTCAAGGATATATTAAATCTTTTGTGTTCAATTGTTTTTTGGGTTCACAGTGTGCACAGCACACCCATATGTTTCGAATTCTATTACTTTGAAGTCACATTGAATAAATTTATGTAGTTCATATGCTAATTTCCAATGCTCATTAGACACAAACCTGATAATTCAGTTATCACACTCATTAGACAGAAGGTAAATAAAGCGAAGGTGTAATAGTTGCTTGTTGGCCTCCAGTTGAATGTTATTCCAGCTGTCAGCTGTCTAGACTCTAGATTATCCCAATACCGTATTGAATTAAACTGTGTTTTTACAATATTGACTAATTTGAGCATTATTTTCATTGCAGGCGGCTTTGCCATGGTTTTTCTGGCACGTGGCAACGGCAGCGGCAGTGCATCATCAACAAAATACGCTCTCAAGCGCATGTACGTAAACAATGAGCACGACTTGAATGTGGCTAAGCGTGAAATACAAATTGCCGTAAGTATTGAGACATCTATAGTTATTCTTAATCATTTATTAAGACATTTCTTTATCATCTTGTAGAGCAATCTGAGCGGTCATAAGAACATTATTGGCTATGTGGACTCCAGCATTACGCCCACTGGGAACGGAGTGTGCGAGGTGCTGCTGCTGATGCCATTCTGCAAGCATCACATGCTGGCCATGATGAATGCTAGGTGAGTTGCTGTATATTAGGTTGTCGGCTTGGTCATTCACATTAGTCATAATATCTCAAAATGATTTCGCAACTGTTCGGATGGTGAATAGTTATTCATCTATTCTCCCTCTGTTTTTTGAGCGATCGTCAATAATTTGATAGGTTTCAAAATAAATAATATTTAGTGATATTTATTCAAAAAATTAAGAAATAATTATTTTTTTCGATTTAAGCAAAACACTATTTTTCAATACTTATTTTAGAGTCATATTAATAATATTTTTTTTATTAAAAATAGTAGCTTAAATTAATTTATTAAAAAAAATGGAAATTAAAAATTCCTTTTCCGGGATGCTCCATCCCAGAGTATATCTGAGATTTTTTCTTTTATGTGATAGTTATTTTTGTGTTTTGATTTTTTAAACTTGTTTTATTTTATTTACTTTTAATTAGTCTGATATCTCTTTTTCCATAAAAGTTGTTATTAATTGTTATGCAATCGATATACTTGCCACAGATTACACGTTGGATTTACCGAGCCGGAAGTGCTAACCATTTTCTGTGATATTGCCGAGGCGGTGTCGCGTTTGCATTACTGCCAAACGCCCATCATTCATCGGGACTTAAAGGTGGAGAACATTCTTCAAACCGACGGCGGTAACTTTGTGCTCTGTGACTTTGGATCGGCCACGGCCAAGACATTGAATCCGCAACAGCATGGCGTTACGGTCGTCGAGGAGGAGATACAAAAGTATACAACGCTATCGTATCGTGCACCCGAAATGGTTGATCTGTACAGCGGTAAAAGTATTACAACCAAGGCGGACATTTGGGCATTGGGCTGTATGCTCTACAAGCTCTGCTTCTTCTCGCTGCCCTTTGGCGAGAGCACGTTGGCCATACAGAATGGACAGTTTGCCGTGCCGGATAACTCGAAATATTCACGTGGCATGCATCAGTTGATCAAGTATATGCTGGACACGGATATGGAGAGGCGACCAAACATTTGGCAGGTGTGCGAAGTGGCTTTCCGACTGGCGGGCAAAGAGAATCCTGTACAGAATCTGCACGTGAGTTGTCGATTGATTTTCTTATAAAATTCTTTTATAATTGAACCTTTTGACAATGCAGAAAAGTCCATTGCCGAACTTTGAGCAGCTTTTGGTGCCGCCTTTTGAGTCGGAAGCGAAGCGCATCAATGCAGCCGCCAAGGCTGCAAAGCCGCAGCAGAACGTGTCCCTTGTGGAGGCAGGCACCAGTGTGGCACCGCGTTCGCGACCCAAAGGCTCCACATCGGTGCATGGCCAGAAAGCACTGGGGTTAGGATTGCCGCCGAGTCCCTTGCCGCGTCAGAATATCACATCGCCACAACCCCAACCAGTTGTGGAACAATTTCAAGCCAATTTTCCGACTTTGCCGGCTGTTGCTACGGCACCGTCAGCTGCTGCAGCTGCCCCTGCGGTAACAACAGCTGCAACTGCCACTGCAACAGCAGCAACAACAGCGGTCAACAGTCTGTTTGAATCGAGCGCCTATCCGGATCCATTTAACGAGGCTGTCAGCACAACAACTGCGTCTTCAACCGCAGCTGCGCCCGCTGCACTCAACGATGCTGGCAGCGAGCATCCGGAATCGACGGTCAACGAGTTGACTGTGTCGGGCAGCGTTGGCACGCCCACCAAACACATGCTGACACCGCCCAAACCAAGCGTCCAATCAGGCGGTGGTCACCGGCGCAATGTCAGCGACACCTCGGCCTTTAACAAGTAAGATTTTGCACACATTTATGTGTATTTTTGGCCACATCTCGATGTCTATTTCTGTATCTGTATCTGTATCAATGTGTCTGCTTTTCTCTTGCTTTCACCTTCCTCTCTGTGTCCCCTTTTTCTGCTTGTTTCCATTCAATCATCCACAAGAGTTGCATATGATGACGACGCGCAACCGCAAAGTCAATAAGAGTTTTTAGTTGTTGCATGATTTAATTGATTTGCAATCTCTCTAATTCACAAACAACGTCACTTTCATTTCCAACTCTCATAATGCATTATTTTGTTGCGCCGCCACAGAACTTTTGCGAATGAGACCAGCCAGTTTCTTGCGCCTTACAACAACAACATTGCCATGTCAGGAGATGGACCACAGAATGCGACACTGGCCACTGCGGCATCGAACCCTGGAATCTATGCCGCATCGTTGTCCAGCAATGAGCTGGCTCGTCAGACAATGGATAAGCGCGTGGAGGCCTGGAACCCCTTCGAGGAGGAGCAGCCCTTCAGTCAAATGACCGAAGATCACATTTTCGAGGCCGAGTTCGATAAGATACGTCAACGTGGCAGCCAGGGCAGTGAGTAAAATTCCTATTAACAAGAAAGAAAGATTGCCTTCGGCATGCCGAAGATTTGATACCCTTGCAGAGACCTGTTCTTAAGTTAATTAATTTGCATCTAATTTATTTGTATATAATGTAAAAGGAAAATATAAGAGTCAACATATTGACTTAGTACATTGTCCTGACCTGGGATCTTTCACTCCAATTGGACAAAATGAACTTACCCTCTGCTATTAAATAAATTCTAATCAAAGATCGAAACTAACATGTCTCCTAAATTTGCAGGTATTACGGCCAAGTCCTGCTCCACAACGTCGACGCTGACGCCAACGGAACAGAATGCAGCAGTGGCTGCGACGGCAGTGGTAACTGGAACAGTAACGATGACAGCTGCAGCTCCAACGGCGCCAGTTTCCGTATCGCCGCATCCGCAGCCTGTGATCGCTGAGGATCCATTTGGCTCGGCGCCGTTTAGTTTGCCGCCCGGTCTGCGGGAGAAGGCGAGTTCACTGCGCAAAACTGGAGGTAAAGCATGAAATTTGTAATTATTAATGTTGCAAAGCCAGAAATACGTTTAGTTTCTCGATTTGTTGCTTTTGTTGCTCTCAATCTCTCGATCTAGAAAGTGAAAATGATTTGAGCGTAGACGTAGTCTAAAATACCCCACCCACAGTAGAGTTAAAGGCAACAGCTACAACAGCAACAACAACATCAAGTATATCATCTACAACAACAGCAACAAGAACAACAACAACAGTGAGACAACGCTACAAACAACAACTGCAAGGGCGACCCGTAAGCACAAAGAGCGACAGAGATCAAGAAGTGGATCTAACGTAGATTAATCGGTAGCTGTTGTACCCCTACTGCAAAATACAGACACTAATTAAGAAAACAGTGGGAGAAAGTATGAGAGAGAGCGGGAAAGAGAGAGAGAGAGAGAGAGAATGAGAGTGGGTGAAAGCTTTAGAGTGCCATTTGTGGTAGATCACAATAATGATCCTCATCCAGCGGGTTGCAATCCCCAGAATGCTTACTTAAGTGTGTGTGTGTGTTTTTTTTGTATCTCCTGTAAATATTAAAATGCACTCAATACTAACCACAAGATCTTCTAGGCAAACAGCATTTGTTATACATACAATAATTAATAGAAATATTTACCAAGAACATAAAATATGGCAAACTGTTTGTCTGTCTGCAGCACAAAACTTGACACTAATCTTATTCTAATCTTCAACTACAATCTAAGCGCTTCTAACAAATTAATTCTGGTGCTGGTCTAATGCTAGATAAGCAATTAATTAAACAATTAATTAGTAACAGTAATTAGTGGTTGTGGTTGAATGTAACCAAAATAAATTATATGTCTACAAAATACTTTCAATTGTTGTGTATCTGTTACCTTTACAAAATGCTCGTATAAGTCTAAGCAGCTAAATTTTGCCACATCTGTAGATCTATCTAAATCTAAATAAATATCTGTGAAAGCGTTCGACAAATACTTCACTTTATATTTTCGTCTTATTATTGTATATTATCATGTGGCATATTTCTGTGTGTTTGTAATTTAAAATAAGCTAAAAACAAAAAAATAACAAAAAAAAAAATGGTTACAAATATTTAAATTTAAATATCATAAATGCCATAGCAAAAACTTTCTGCATATTTTTTTGAAGCAATAATTTGCAGCATATCAAATTAATTAAGAAATTAACTAAATTTTAATATTTGAAACGTGCAATTTTTTGCTAAACAACTAAAGATAATTTACTGATTAGGCATTACTGCTACTGCTCAAATAAATTGATTGATAGAACAAAATAAGCTTAAATTATTACATTTCATTTCAAATTTCTAATTTTGTTTTTATATTTCTTAAATTTGTCCATAAATTCGGCAAGTTCTCGTCAAGCTGCGTTCGCTGCGGATGTGGCAGCAACTCAATAAATGAAACAAATCCCAAATAATGCTAATATCATATGAAATTAGACAAAGTCCAATCATTGCCAGACAATATGATTAATAATAAAAAAGAAAATGTAAATGCGATTTAGTTTATTGCCAAATCGATGAATTTAGAGAGAAAACGCTTTCGATTTGGTATGAGTTCCTTAATGAAGACCACAGCAACAATTAAAATGTTCAACTAACTATTAAAACAAAACCATGTTAATAACTAACTGTACATAAAATGATCAAATTATGAACAATTGCAAGTATTATTCCAAAGAGCAAAATTATAGTTTTTAGTGAAACAAACAAAAGATATGAATACAAAGAAACAAACAAGCGCAATAAATGCTAACAATTAAAAGTCAGGTAAAGAGAGATCCAAACACGCAATGAGCTAATGCAAATGCAACTATCAGATGGCAGTTATATATAATATACTATATACACACAAATACATATATATGATATATTTTTATGGACAAGTTACAGAGCCAGCAATGCGAAAAGTTTTAATTTAAGTTAAATCAATGAAATGTACGATAGTTAAGGCAGGAGCGTTTAAAACTGATTTCAATTGCAATAAAAACCAATCACAAGCAAATTGTAAACTCTAAATTTAATTCACTAACATAAAAAGTACACAAATTTCAAATCGAATGGGAAACCATTTAATTTCTACTAACACAACGACTATGCACAGGCAAAAGGAATATTTATGTTAAATGGCTTTTATTTTTGTATGAAAAGTTAAACTGTTAAATTCAAAATTTTTAATTTACATTTACTTATTGATTTTGAATTTCGACAAAAGTGAACCGAGATGTCTTTAAAGTAAATTTAAATAATATTAAAAATGGAACATTTTCAACACTTGTCTGTGCATAGTCTACTTTTAAATGCGTCCACAAATCATCGATTAGTTCTCACTAAGGGATGACGGGATGCTGTTTTCAGTCTCTTCAAGTCTGCAGATTCGTCGCCGCCTTTTCATATTTCTCAATGTTACACTCACACTGGCACACATAAATCCACTCACACACACCATATATATATATACACACTTAAACCTTATCATGTATCCTAATCTTAATCAACTTGTCTTAGTCACAGAGTGTATATCATTTAGTTAGAGAGAAGCTTCTGCTAACATTCACACACACAACTCCACCCGTAATAATTCGTAATCTCATTACCTTACTGCATAAAAGTACTTGATCTCATCCACAGCGAAATTCATCGGTAGCTGCTCCTCTGGCGGAGTTACGCCCAGTGTGACGGGAGCAACCAATGCCGCCTCGTCCAGTTCATCCAAGTGGTTGTTGTCGCCGACGCTGGAGGAGGACAAAACCTCCCTAATTGGCAAACTTAAAACGGATTTAGATGGCGCTGGCATTGGACTTGCGGGTGATGTTTCCTCCAGCTATGTCAAGTTGCCGCTGGAGGATCGCAACAAGTATGAGAAATTGCGAAGCAATGATCAACCGACTTCCGATGACTCGGACTCGGAGTTCTTTCAGCAGGACAGTGACGATGGTGGTGGTGGCGGTGGCGGTGGTGCCAAAAAGGCGGCCATCTTTAAGCAGATCGTGACGAACAACATACCCGAAACTATACACAAAATACAGCAAGTGGCGTACCACAAAGTGGATAAGACAACGCATCTGCCGATTGTGAAGAAACTGCGTCAAACGGCGACCACAAAGCGACCCTCGTCTTCCGCCCAGCAGGCGGCACAGCAGCTGAATATTATGGCGGCCGCGGTGGCGGCCCAAGCTGCCCAGGCAGCGGCTCAGGCGGCGGCCAATGCCGAGTCCGATGATGATGCGGACTCGATTGGATCTGCGAGCGATTTGCGGGCCGAAGACGATGATCTCTTCGATGAGAATCCACGGGCCACGCAGGCCAAGCTGCGTCGTCCGTTGCCCATGGACATGGATGGCATCAGCGAGAGCGTGAAGACGTGCAGCAGCTCGGCCTATCATGCCGAATGCGAGAGCGTCACCACGCACGAGGATGATGTCCGCAGTCGGGTTGTTGTCAAGGTGCGCATGCGTAAAAAGGATCGCACCGCGGCGGTGGCTGCGGCTGCCGCTGCCAGTGGCAGTGGTGATGCCTGTACAGGTTGCACTGGCGGCAATGCTGCCATCGAGGAACTCAGTCCAACGTCCAGCGATTTGTTGCACAAGTTCGGCGATCGTCCGTTGCTGCTGGACGATGAGCTCGATTATGGCTCCGCTGAGAGCAAGAGCAGCAATGAATCTGCTCCAGCTGTGGATCAGGATCTGGAACGGGAACGGGAACAGGAGCAGGATCAGGAGTTGGATGTATTTGCCATGGCGCCATTTAAGCTGCCCGTTGGCAAACCCATTAAGCGCTCGGCTAAACCCAAGCTGGCACAATCCAAATCCAAGCCAAATGTGCCCGAAATGTGGACTTCAACTCCGGTCAAAGGGGCGCCTGTGACGCCGGTTAGCCAGGCGGCCAATTTTGCCAATTTCCCAGCACAGCAGCAGGATCAACTGGACGAGTTCAATGAGCCCATATTTAATCCGTTTATTGAGACGAAGGCAGCGAGACAACAGCAACAACAACAACAACAACAGGAGCTGGCAATGGATGAGGTCAGCGATCAGAGGGATCTCTTTGGCTCGGAGCCATTTCCACAGGTAATTCGCAAATGTGTTGTCGTAACGCCCGATCAGGTCCTGAACCAGGTCAACAACCCAAGCCAACACCAGCTGCAGCTCCACTATCCCAGCCACAGCAAGAACAACATCAACAACAACAACAATAAAAGCAGTAGCAACAACAATAATAATAACAGTAATAATAATAATATTATGAAAGTGAATGCTGCGCCAGTTGTGACAATTAATCATTCGATTATTATTAATAAAACGCCCGAGCCGTTGACCAATCACAATCCGAATCAGAATCAGAATCCCACTAGAGGCAGCAGCAGTGTCTATGTGAATGTGCCCACCTCCACCTCTGCAGCAGTAGCACCACCACCACAACTAGCCACACAGTCCGCACCACCAATAGCATTACCTGTACCATTACCATTACCATTGCCAACCACACAACCACTAGCACCACCTGCGGCTGTGGCAGCTGTGGCAACTGCAGCATCCACGCAGCCAGCAGCTGCACATCTGAAGCCCATGCTGGCGATAGCCGATAATGGTTTTGTGCAAATCTCTCAAGATCGCTGCTCGGACTTCACGCCCGACGATGAGGAGGAGCCCGTGGTGCTGCGTGGTGCCGATTTGGTTGCAAGCAGCGATGCCATCACCACCACCAGCAGCACCGTCGTCAAGCCGAAGAAAGAAAAGTCCCATTTGGTTGTGAGAGCCCTGCCGGCCAAGTTAACCCAAAAGGTCAAGGGTCATGCGTACAAAAAGGTCAGCGCTGCCGCCTTGGGCTCCACATCGTCCCTCAGCTCGGGCAGCAAACAGAAGCATCAACGTCTGCAGTACCAATCCCATGATGATGATGACGACGATGATGTCGGTGATAAGGTCGCCCACGATGAGAACTATGAGAATCGGGTCAGTGGCAGCAGCGGCAGCAGTCGCAACTTTCAGTCAAACACCATACAGAACTCGGCCAAAACGGGATTCAGCAATATGAGCTTTGAGGACTTTCCATCCGATCAGGAGATCGATCGCATGTCCAGGACGATACCCTTTGAAGTGGTGCGCAAGGAGAAGATGCTGCTGGAGGCTGAAAAGAAATTTGGTTCGCTAAAGCGACGCAATAATCTCTTCTCTTAGTGAAAGAGGCAAGGAGGGGCAGGCAGTCGTAATTGTTATCAGCGTTATCAATGTTATCAAAACATGGACTGAGACTGAGTGACGTTTATTATTTCGGGGGACATTGGCATTGGAACTTGAGTATCGTGGCATTTGCTTTTCTCTCAGTATTTATGCGTATTTCTTTATGGATTTGTTTTGTACTTTATCATTGCATTTTGCCCCCATTACAGTTAGCCGCCGCCACAGAAACAAACACAAACAGAAAGACACACACACACTCACATTGAACTTCCATGCACGCAAGTAGATAAAAAAAAAATTGTAGAGCTAAGTACCCAGAAGACACATAACATAAAGTTAGTTAAATTGTTTTGACAACATGTAAAATTCACATATTTTAATTTGCAGGAACAAAAATTCTTTTTTTGTTGAATTTTTTCTTTCTTCTATTTTTAATAAGGAAAAAATTATGAATTTTGTATATTGGCAAAACAATACTTTATACACAAATACTACATACATACATATATACACTACACTAACACATATAGCAAATATGTACCGTTAGCTACAACGGCAGATAATAATGTATTTTTTGAGTCAAGTATTTATCTGGGTGTCTTTTTCAACCAGAGCTCAAAAATTGATGTTGAGATAACTGCAGCTGACCTTTGAACGTTGATTGAAGAAGAAACTGATGATAATTAATAACCAATAAACAATTGATATATCTATTAAATTTTAAATGTTATTTAGTGCAAAAAAAAACACACTATCGATTAAAACATTAAATGGATTTAGAATTTATGCAATGCTTAAGTTGACCAAAGTTTGATTTATTGTTTATGGCATTTTCAATTTATATGCTTATTTATTTATACCTATATTACCTATACATACATACAAATATAAACATAAATGTGATTATAATCCCTTAACACACAATAATGATCAATTAAACAACAACATCAAAAATATAAACAAGCTATTATGTACTAACTAAAAAAAGGCAATTGTTAAAGCCACAATTATTTAAATAAAATTCGTACTCAATTTGTTTATGAATATGTATTATTATCGACTATATAAATGATCAATATGTATTTATATATACCATATATAACTATACGTCTATTATATTTTATTCTCAGCGAATAAACTTGTTTCCCCACAAATAGACTTGTCTGCTGTACAACTTATTTTGGCAACCACTGTTAAAGGTAGCAGCTGTAAACAGAAATCAGCTGTGAATGTGACAGCCACTGTTAGCAGTGCCGGAATGTATCAATATTTTGGCCGCAACTGTTGCCATTCTTGCATGCAAAATATTCAAGTTCAACTGTAAACACAAAACAGCTGTGCGACAGCGTGTATGTTAATGAGTAAGTGTGCGTGAGAGTGTGTGTGAGAACGAAAGTGAGTGTAAGAGCAAGAGAGATAAGCACAATACATATATGCATATTTATATTTATATACATATCTATGTGAGTGTCGCTTGTACAAAAGTTGCCAGCAACGATAAATGAAAAGCGAGCGTCGAACAAAACAACAAAACAATAGCAGCAAAATTTACTCAAGTACGTATAAATCTAAATATTAAAGTATCCACAAAATAAGAAACACAGCAAATAGTAATAATATTTAAATCGAGATATTAAATCTCATACATTCGTCGTTTGCAGTTGAACATTTAACGTAAGTATAATAACAATGATTCCATCGTTTACCGGAAACTGGAATCAAGTTAAGGAAAAGCGGCGTGTTTTGGTCAAATGCGGCGGCTTCTCTAGCCAATTGGCACGCAATGTCAGCGAACAGGTCGATGGTGATCCACTGTGGGGCTCCCGTTTTGATGCTACACATCCGGAGGCCGTCATTAAAACACATTTGGACTTTTTGCGCAAAGGTGCTGACATTATATTGACCAACACCTATCAGTCCAGCGTGGAGGGTTTCATGAAGCATTTGGGCAAGACGCGGGAGGAGAGCGTGGCGTTGATTGAGAAGAGTGTTCAC
Source organism: Drosophila limbata (assembly GCA_963924055.1). NCBI lineage: Eukaryota > Metazoa > Arthropoda > Insecta > Diptera > Drosophilidae > Drosophila > Drosophila limbata. The sequence goes on from OZ001353.1 coordinate 14,220,094, forward strand.
CTGGCGCGTCAGGCAAAATCGAAGTATTTGGATGAAATGGCGGCCATCAATGGAAACATTGCGGCCACCATGCCCTGGATATTGGCCTCCATTGGGCCGTATGGAGCGCACTTACACGATGGATCCGAGTACAATGGCAGCTACACCAACCTGGTGAACTCTACGCAGCTGCAGAAGTGGCATGCCACACGCATCGAGACCTGCTTGCGGGCGGGTGTCGATGGCCTGGCCGTGGAGACGCTGCCCTGCCAACTGGAGGCCTTGGCGGTGACCCAACTCATACTCACTAAATATCCAAATACCAAATTCTGGGTGTCCTTTCAGTGTAAGGTAAGTATTTCAAGCGAAGCGGGATTAGTACTGTAGTATTTCTAATTACACTCTTTGTTTACAGGATGAGACTAGTCTGGCACATGGCGAACCCTTTGCCCAGGCGGCCTTGGCTGTGTGGCGCATGGTATTGGAGCACAAGGCACAGTCCCGTCTGCTGGGCATTGGCGTCAACTGTGTGAATCCCAGTCATGTGACGCCCCTTTTTAAATCTCTGCTAGCCATCACGCCGTCAGACGAGAGAATTCCTCTTGTTGTCTACAGCAATCGTGGAGAGGTTTACGATCGCGACCGTGGCGAGTGGACGGGCAATGGGCTAAATGTGTCTGACTTTGTCCACGATTGGATTGAACTTGGAGCAGGCATCATTGGCGGTTGCTGTCGTGTCTACCCAGATGATATACTGGAGATACGCAAGTGCATTGATAACATAGCCCAACAGGGTCAACCGGAAATCTGCACGTCCTTAGTTTCATAGTTTATCGCTAAGACTTGCTTTCTTGAAGATTTTTAAGACACTCTGTATCTAGTAGGCTTAAATACAAAGACGTAAGTGCACGTCTTCAGCTGGTATATGTTTCTGTTAACTAAACTCAAATCAAGGTTGTTAGTGGTAAAATATTTCGTATTAAATTATGCTTAATATGAGATAACTTAATCTTAACTACCGTATCTACAAAACTGTTTTGTTATTAGTGTTCCATTGACTTTTTGCGGTTGTAAAAGTATCCTTGACAAATTTATGTTAAAAAAATAAAAATATATCGACACGATTTTCTACTCTTTCTAATATTTCACTCGCATATGTCAAAAATGCAAGGCTAAAATTGTTAAAAATCAGTGAAATTCACATAAACCCATATATCAAATTTATATCTCCAGCAAAAGCGAAAAATGATTTTTGTCTAAAAGCCATAAAAATGTGACAACAAATTCCAATGGCTGCCCCAGAGTCAAGCTCTGGGAAATGATTCATTTTATTCGCAGCTTTTAGTGATTTGTTATTGTATAAAAATAAATTATGAAAGAGCTTGAATAAAATATTTGGACCAACATAAATGAAACCCGCAGTAATATTACCGATTGGAAATTTCAATCCAAAAGCTTAAAGTTTAGACCACTGTTGTGCATAAATTTTATTTCAGCAAAGTTGTTAAAGTATTATACTTTATAAAAGTTCAAAATTAAAAAAAAAGTACAAAATTGGTACAATCTTATAAGAGCAAAGTTTACCGCATTGACAATTACAATGACTTGTTTTAAAGTTTAAGCTTGACAATCATGACAATGTATATTTTAGATATAAAATATGCTATACTTTGTATATTTGTTTGCCTTGACTGCTTTTTTTTTTTAAATGCGACTTTTGACATTTTTGGGCCAACGCGGTGTGTGAATAATAGAAATTGTATCACTTACTGCTTGCATTATTGAATATTTATACGTACAATATGTTGCACATTATATTATATATGCACGCAAAAACACATACATATGTAGCTGCAGTTTGAAAATGCAAAAATGTTTGCGGCATGTAAAATATTCAACTAGATTTACTTAAACCTTAATTAACGTGTTATAAAAATTTATTTAAATACTTAAATAAGTGATAGGTCTTCTAAATCCCTAAAAAAGTCTCTGTACCTCATTTAATTTAATATGTGTATTTCCATAAAATGAAATATAAAACTTATACAATTTATTTCATGGCTTTTGATAAAAAAAACAAAAGTTTTAGCGAAAAACTTCTTACTTGTTCTATCTATGTATTTGAAATTTATTATAACGATATATATATAAGTATATATTAATTTTTATGCACATTTTTATTAAATTAAAATATTCGTAGCAATACAAAAATTTAAAAAAGTAAATGCAATCATTTCACATTACCAACTGTTATAGCAGAGCAAGGTTTCGATCCTCGGACCTCTGGGTTATGGGCCCAGCACGCTTCCACTGCGCCACTCTGCTGCTTGAAAAAACTCTCGCCAAATGCTTAGTAGAACTTTGACCGTGTCATTACTCATTCATCAATAAAACGGCATAATACGATTTAAATAAAATACACAGTTTTAGTAGGACTGAGAGTATTTCATTCTTGTGTTTGATTTAAGTTAAGTAAGTTATAATTCTGTTCGATTAGTGCCTAATCAATGGCCTAATTAAATGGTTGACTAATCCTTGTCGAATTTTCCCTTTGTCTCTGCTGGATAACCTGTGAAATCTATTGATTTTGCAAATGACGGAACGTGATTCGTTCTCTCCAGGCTTCTGGCATCGTCAGTTGAATGTGCTCTTTGCGTTGAAACTGCAACTGAAATGAAAGCAAAGCAGGAACAAGAACTATTTGCGGGCACGTTAAAGTGGCGAAGATAAGTAGAAAATATAGGTAGTTCTTCGATTTTCTTTGCGGTTTTGTTTCTGCGCACGTTTTTGATATGAATAAATTACTAAACATAACTGGCACATGCATCGATCAGATAAAATCAAATCGCGCCGTCACAGCATAAAAATTCAAACTAAGTCCCTCGTCTCTACATTAAGTCCTGAGATACGCGACACACGCATAATCAATGACTGAATCTGGCAGGGACTCTGGATTTTGTTTTTATTCGTGGCATTTTTACATTTCTACATCATTAAGTAGCACAGCATGTAGAGAATATGCTAATAACTGTCAAACCCACTCGTACAAGTCAGCATTGGATGACATTACGCATACGCCCTGTTGTGTGTCTGCACCTCTGTGTATGCGTGTGGAATATAAACTATCTGTCATGTTATTCAGATTGAAGTATACAGCTTGTAGAGCAATTCTGCATTTCTGACAGTCTACAGTAATAAATATTTATTGCAATATTCTGGGAAACAGCATTAAATATGTGTAAAAATTAAGGTAACGATTTAATTTGGTGTGGTGCCATACACACTATAAACAACCCGCTGTTTGCTGCAAAGTGGCCTAGAAACACATTTGAGTTTTGGTTAAACCCACAAAATGCCACTCGACTCGTCTGACCCACATGATGTCCACAGCTGTGTGGTTGAGTGTTCTTGAGTGTTGATACCAACATTTTATGTACCACTAGTTAGTGGTCAGTTTATTTCATATTTTTATTTGTCTTTCTCTCTTCCTGTGGTTAAAATAATTTACCTGCCACTGTGCACCGGAAAGCGGACGTGAGATAAAAGCTGTTTGTTTAACAAAATGACTATGCTAAAATTTTGTATTTGGTCCAACATTTATTTACATATTTAAGTAAGCAATTAAAATATTATTTTATTCTATAATATGAATAATAGACTTATATATAAGCTTAAAGAAAAATATGAGGTAAAAGTTTCTGCAATCTGTGTAACACATCGCATCAGTTTCAACTATTCCGAGTCTTTGCTGCTTTCGCTTTAAGGATAAATGGAAAGATTTGATATCTTTTACGGCAACATTTGTAAAAGGTTTTAATTTGTCAGGTGACTCATTTAATTATGCAAATTTAAACAGCTCGAAAACGCGTTAATGTGTCCAACCATAAAGTCTGGGGCTAAATCGTGCGTGGAACCCAAGTAAAGGTCTGAAAACTCAAATTACAACTCTGCTTAATGTAATTAATGTCAAGTCCTTAAGGCTCGTAAGTGTTCTTTTATAAGCCAAATTTGTCTTTATGTTAAAAGCAGAATTAAAGTCAACAAATTGTAAGAAATACCTAAAATATTTTAGGAATATAGAAATGCTTTTGTAATTAATGTACCTTAGCTCTTTGATTCAAAGTTTAGGAATAAGTTTAGGTAAAGTAAAGATATTATATTTATTTTTAGAATTAAGTACCATCAATAAGGTCTAGCGTAAGTTACTTTTAAAATTTGATTAAATATTGAGCAAAAATGCGAAGCTGTCCATCCATAATATCTATTCTCTTTTATTCTTGCGGCTTGAGAAAATATTTGCTTTAATTAGAAATCTCAGTTTAGAATTCCATAGAACATGGCCTTAAGAGATGGCAAATAACCATGAACAACTGAAGTGTTGCTTGCGTTAAGCTTTAAATTTAAATAAGAAAATCTGTTATGCTTAATAATCTGAGCTGCAGGGTAAAAAAAAGGTATTTTTATGACGATGAGTTCTTCTCTTTTTTAGTGGCAAACCCTTTACGTGACTTTTCTGATTAAAACACTTTGCAGGAAAATATTTTTAATATGTTTTAAAAAGCAATAGAAATTCTCCACTTGTATGAGCAATAAAATAGATTAATTTTTTTAAATAAATTTATATTGCGTTTATCCTGTCAGAGACCAAAGTTCCGCAATCTGGTAATAAAATTCAAGTTATATTAAATACAATTTGTTTGAAGTAATAAAAAGCCAATCGTCCGGCAATTTGAAAGCTGTTAAAACTAGAAATAAAACAAAATGTAAATTTCATATTTATTTGTCTATCGAGCTCAGTCCTCAACATACATACATAAAAACGAAATAACTCTGCCTTTTATTGAATAAAGGTCTAGTAATATTTTAAATATAAGCAAAAATATAAATAGTTAAAACCTTCATTGCAATTTCCTTGACTTCCTTGCCTAAGAAATCATGTTTTAAATATGTACTTCTCGACGTGTACGAGTATTTACAGTCACTTGCCACACACAAAAGCATTAAAAAGTGGCATGCACCGTGAAGAAAAGCGCATGAACATGTACTCCGGGAAAGCAGGAAAAGAGGAAAATATATGCTAAAAATAAGTACATATGTTACATGGCATTTGCAAGCTGTTCGACAGATTGATCTATCGTATTTGTATTTGGTGTAGCGACATTTTAAATGCAAAGCTTAAATGCAGACGCTGATGGAACTTTCGCCATGGTGTGTTTTCCAATGGGACCTGTCAAAGGGGATGGGGTTGCAGTGCATACGCTAAAGATAACATTTCATTTGAGAGTCCTTTTGCGCTGCTTCCTCTTCAAGTCAGTTTTACTTATCGTATGCTTTAAATTTGAGTATAAATTAAGACTTGTTGATTTGAAAAAAATAAATTTAACCCTACACAGAAAAAAAAAAGCCGTTCTAAAATCAAGCCTAAAATTCTTGATTCAAGCCTGCATTTTTTAAGTATGTTTTCAGGATTGATCTGAATAATCAAGCCTGTATCGGGATTAATATGGGAAAATAAGCCCAAATTACTTGATTCTCTCTCGGCCTCTCTCATTTCAACTGGTCCGATGGCTCAGTGGTTAGAGTCGCCGACCTGTTTGAAAAAAAACCTGGGTTCGATTCCCCCAGTCAATTGCAGTCACAAACAATTCCCTTCATTAAAAAAAAAATGTTAAAAAAAAACATTAAATAAAAAATGTTTTAAAAAAATACAATAAATAAAAAATGTTTAAAAAAAAAATTAAATAAAAAAGGTTGAAAAAAAAAATTTAAAAAAAAATTAAAAAACAAAAATTTTAAAAAAGTTATAAAAAGCTTAAAACCATAAAAAAAAATAAAAAAGAAGATTTAAAAAAAAAGAAAACCAGAATAAAAAATAAAAAAAAAAACCAGAATAAAAAATAAAAAAAAAACCAGAATAAAAAAAAATAAAAAAATTTTTTTTTTTTATGTTTTGTTTTAAGAATTTTTAGGATTGAATTCGGGATTGAAAAAATCAAGTATTTCATACTTGGTTTAAGTAATTCCGAGATTACCCCACTTTTGACATCGTTTCGGATTGAATCCGGGCTAAATATCCCGGATTTTTTTTTCTGTGTATGTAAATTTATTTAATAAGTTCTTTAATATAACTACGCAGCTTAAAGCTATATAGATTGGCGTTATGTATAATTTTAAGTTGAGAATGTTCAATTGACATACCCTTTTTGACAGTTCTTTTATTGTTCATGTCATGCTTTGAAATTAAGAAAAACAGGACTTTCTTTGTCACGCCAAAGGTCGAAAGCTCTTTATGGTTACAATTGAGATATTTTCTGACAATAGTGTGAAAGGGCAATTCCAATGCGAAGCTGCCGAAAATGTTGTGGCTCACAATGACTAACAACAATAGACAGGAAAAGCCAATGAAATTTGCTTTTGCGTAACTTTTCGACAACAATAAAGAGAAAGGTTCATTTTCCTTTTTTTTGCAATGCCTCCCATAAGGTTACCAAATTACTTCGTTTTCTACTTGACTCTGACAGTTGAAATGTTAGTCAAAATTTGCCGCATACAATATCACACATGGAATAAATTAAAATATATGCCACACTTGACAGACGTTGGAAGTGTTGAAAGTTCAACAAAGTTGAGTCGAGCTGTTGCCTGGCCTGCATCATAATTTGACACCTAAAATTGAGTTTGATTTGAATTTGAATTGCGAATTGAATGTGGCATATAAATACATATGTATGTAAACCATTATTTGACGCACGTGCTGGTCGAACTAAGTCCAACTGGATTTATGTTCCGAAATCAAATTGAATTTTTATGTATTTGGCTTAGCTTTCAGGTGGTTTTATTCAAGCCGAAAACAACCTGAGGGTCCTTTAAATATTTAGTAACCAAGTCGACAACGACACACAATATGACAACAAACAACGCACGGCGTGTGTCAACACAATCAGCATAATAACTGAGGGTCACAGGAGCCCAAAGGCTGCAATAAAACTGGATTAAATGCAAACATGTATGAGGTTGTTTGGGCCATTCTGTATTCGGGCTCTGAGATTACGAGCAACATATACACTCACACACGCACTCATACACAGAGTGTCATCGCATTAGTTAGCCCTTCACACAAATTGATCCCTTGGATGCTTGTGGCAATATCAAAGTCAAACTAATTTCCTCATGATTTTCGTTATATGCCACATTAGGCCGCAAAAAACACGGCCCGGATCAAGCTCAAGCACGTTGGGCACGAAGTTTAAGTGCACATTTCCCTATTGTCCGGTAAAACCTTTCTCTACATTCGGGGTAAATTAAATAGACTCATATAATTTATTTAAACTTAATTTGGACTTGCTAACCCATGTTAAAGTATCAAAGAGTCTTTTTGCTGACTGTTAACTGTATTGAATTTGCGGCCATACTATAGCCATGAATATTCTCCTCCTCCAATTAAACTTTAGTTAAAATACAGATTCATAAATCTCAAACTCAGGATAATCGGATCTCAATGCAATGCTCGAATGTATTCTAATAATCTGTTTTGCACACAGATATGATTGCTAAAGGGCACAACTTTATATGCTCATAGACATAAAGATAATTTATGTGGCCACACGATATATTTATATCATGTGGTTTGGCCTGAAAATGCAAAATTATATGAGATTTATTAGATGCCTTTAGGTTAATTTGGCATGCGAATACCTATTATTTATTTACTATTGTATTAAAGCGTTTTGATATTTCAAGCTAATACACACAAGTGTAATTACAGCAATAAAATAATTTAGGCAAACATTTTTTATTTATTACTGCGAAAATAGTTTATTATTCACATAAATTTAGCAATTGAAATGACAATAAAAAATGAATATCTGAGAATTTTATAATGGTTTTTTATAATTAATTAATAAGATTTTTATCAGCCTTAAGAGTAACTGTTCAATAATTAGTATGAAAAATAATAACAACTCATAGTAACTTTAAGTTAAATAACGATCTAACTATCTCATCCTGCAAAGACCTTCGTTAGTCGCCTTTTATAAGATTTGCTTAAGCAATTAATGCCATTTGCAATTGTAGGGAGAATTTTTTATTACAATTTGTGGAGCAGCAGCTGAAAACCAATAAATTTGCATACAAGAGCGGAGAGAAAGAAAAGAGCGCAAAAAGAGAGAATTTTAAAACTTAATTAATTCATTTGCAATGCGACGATTTCGATGTGCAATGCGAATCCCAGTTACGAGCCTCTGTATATTTTGTTTCTTATTTATTAAATTACCTTTTTGGAGTTGATTTCAGCAGCGGCGCTTTCCCGTGAGTTTTCGTAAAAATTGCATGGCCATGACTCTTTTATTAATAGTTGATTGAACTACAGACTAAACAAAGTCGACACCTGGATATCCACCCATAGTGATGTAAATCCAAACAGTGAATAGAGATTAATGTGAAAAATAAAAGCGACAAAAATGAGTCGAGTTGTCAATATATCTTCAAATATTAACAGTATATTGAGTTTTCCCAAAAAAACTTTAAAAGAAAAGGTAGTTGTTGTAAAGTTGCTAAGTCGAAAACTCAACCATTCTCAAACTCTCTTAACTTTGGAAAAACTGGACAGATTTTTAAGCAGAATGTCAATTGGATCATATTTTGACCTTTAAATTTGTTCTGCATTGAAATAATATTAATATAATTAAAATTCATAATTTTTCAATTTTTGGGCTTTCCAATTTTATATTTAAAATTTTAACTGTTGATTAACGCCCATCATCATTTACCATATTCACGAAACTCGATTTTATTAAGTCGAATAATAGCTATAACACTTAACGAGTTAAATTACTTGAAAATTGCTTCCGCGAAAATCAAGTTGTCTCTTTTCCGATATATTTTCACATCACTTATAGGTGCATAACATACATATGTATGTATGTTGCAGTTGGAAATTAGCAGAGTATTCCCTTCCCTTAATATGGACATAAAATGTAATTTTAAAATGAAAAAAATACAACAAATAATTTTTATTTGACCCACATTTTAGAGTTGTCAGTTTGGTTTTACTTCGTTTTGGCTGAACTTTCCTTCAGACTAGTTATGAAAACTTTAACTGGCAGCCAAGAAATGCATTACATTTTGTTGCTTGTTTTTATTTTGGTAAACTTGTATACCTAACAAGAAAACTACATTCCTGAAACATACATATATCAGCAGCTTTCAAAGTGAAGAAATGGCAAAACTTTTGGGTCGCAGCTGTTGATATTGCTATGGTAGTTTCTTGATGACAAATTTACCGACCTGTTGTAAAATTATGCAAATTTTAGCATCGGCAACAGCAGCTGTTGATGGCTTTTGAATATCTTTAGAAATATTCCGTCAGAAAAATACGTCGTGATTTAATTACTTAGTGCAATTTGCCTATTGTCAAAAATGATACAATTTTCTCAACACATGACAGTTGTCAAAAAGTCTAAGATCTTAAACATTTGGATATTACTTACTCTCATACATTATGACTATATATGCTATTGTATAATCCCCAGCAAGAATTTGATAGGGTATTCAATTCTCGGTCTTCCCTTGTGGCTTATATTTTATGATACATGAATTGAAATTTTTCGTTTACTCTTTATGATTCAGCAGCTCTGAAAATTTTGACATTGCTTTGCATTTTCTAGTGCATTGGAAATTGTTTGGTAAAAAAGAAAACTTTTGCAAGCACAATTTGTGAATGGTTACTTGGAATTTTATAGCACATTTGCCACAGTTTTCCGAAGTTTCCCACATTGAGACCCAAGCCCAAACTTGAACACAATCAGTAAATGTTTCGCTCCAGCCATTATCATTAATAATTCAATACTTCCGGCTATGCTTTGCTCCTTGAATAGACATGAACTTCATGCTACGAGTATACTCTGGAATGGTAGTGATGGGCATAACAAACGGGATTCTGTTGCAGCTGTTACCATATTAACATGTTTTTCTCGTAGCACCATCTCATCGAAACATGCTTCTTCTTGCTGCTGAATATCATTTAAGATGCAATTTCATTGTTGCCCTTTAACGGAAGTGTCCCATTTGCTAATGTAATGCTACTATGAGAACAGTTGCAGAAACTTTATTATTATATAAAATTGTGTTCGAATAAAAGATACGCTGTAATTAACGAGAAAGTCAAACGAATAGACATTCAAAATACTGCCTCTTTTGCCACACATTTACATTGATTACAGGGTATACTTTACTAGCTAGATTCTGTGCGTTTCTGCTTAAACTATTGTTATGCATTCATAAATCTGTTCAAAGATGCTTCAATGTACGAGATTTCCTATTCCATTGCTGTCCCTGTGTAGTATCAAGACTTGATTAGCTAACTTCCAGTTTGGTCCATTTGCTTGTCTTTAAATTTCCGTTTTTTTCTTGAGGGAGAAATTCATTGGTTTTCCATTTCCGGTTGGCAAATGAGAAATGGTTTTTACCATTTACGATTCACCTAAAGTTTTTTCGATTTTCAGCTAACACACAGCTCTTACTGTTGTAGGTAAATATTAAAAGTGGCAAAGGCAAATGCATAAAATTTGATTGCTGCTTAAAAATTATGATAAAACAAGAAAAATATGAACGATAGTCTGTAAGAAAGCTGTGTAATTGCCAAAAATAAACAACAAGGTTGTGGCTCAAGCAAGCGTTTTCAGAGCACACCTTAATATAAAATACAGCCACAATGTTGGCCCATCAAATATTAAATTTGCCTGTAAATCTTGCAGAGAGTAAACTGAAAGGAATCTTACATTCTGCGCTCCACATAAAATAGTCATAAACTAGGCAAGCTGGTGACTCTACAAAGTAGCAAAAAGTTAATTTAATTTGGTATTTACACAGTGTCAATCTCACTTCTCATTTTACTCCTGTAAATATTAAAAATGTAAGAGAAGACTAATTTTTTTTCTGTCAATTACATATGCACAGTCGCAGCTAAATATAGTTTTCCGAGTCTCAGCTATTTATTTAGGTAAAGCATGAGCTTTAATTTAATATGTAACAACCTTGCGCCTTGTTAATTTTCAATAATTTTGCATCTTCCTGTTCCTGTTGATAGACAATGGCCTTTTAGTAGGGCCCTTGAAAGGCACTCGACTCAAAGATAGGCCCATTTATCAGCCCATTTGCCAGAGGTGGCAAATAAATTACGCGACACTTTAGTCAAGTTATGCCAAATGGCACTTCTGTTTATGCGGCTAGTCGAGTATTTGTGTTTGTTGTATGTGACATTGCAAGTATTTGCTCAACCTTCAACGGATGAATTACCTGCTTCCATTCAAAGTCACGCACTCCAAATAAGACGTCTTCTCTAGGTGCGTGCCATTTATTTGTCTGCATTTCATTTGCTTCATGCTTATGCCTGTAATATGTCAGCCCATTATTGGCCATTAAAATGGCTTGTTGACAGCTCGACTGCTAATTGAAAATGTTAATGAAAATACCACTTTAAAGGTTGTATATAACAATATCTTCTGCATGTATGTATTGTGCTTAATATTGAGAAATAGATGTCCTTTTGCAATTTGATTTTTCCACATTTATATCTCATAATTTAAATTTATTTTGTAATTTATTTAAAATTTAAATCAAATGCCTTAATTAACCTCTCTTATCCTGTTGGATTAAAAGAATGCAATTTCTCAAAAGACCTAAAATTTGCATCTTTAGTCAGCTTCCAGAACACTGAATCAGCTATCGCCGTCGAGCATTGTAAATGCCCATGTGCCACATGGCGTATGCGCTATATGCATTTAGCTGGCCGTGTATCAGAAAAATAGTTGAAACTGGAGGTGCTTTTAACTTTTGGCTAGACCCTGCAACTTTTATGAGGGCACTTATAAACTTTCAGTTGAAATTTAAAGCAATTTGTTGCCTGAAAGGAAACATTTAACTTTAGTGAAACTTTCAACTGCGTTTGGTTTTTCTGGCAGACAGCGCTATTAAATGTACACAAAGGAGATATGTCAGCTTGACTTTTTGCAGCACACGAGCAGAAATTTATAATACCCAAACACTGCCAAAGTTTCAATCAACAGAATTACTAAGCCAAGGCCGACATATTCTTAAAATGAATTTAATTTGTGAATTTTTGGCCACAATTTGAAACTTTCTGTTCTTGTAGAGAAAGTTGTGCTGAGAAAATGATAGGTGATATCAGATTGTTTGACCGAAGGATATCTGTATGTGCGCTTAATGACTTCAAGCTAAAGTCAACAAAACTTTACAAACATTTCAATTCAAGAAGTTTTGTGGCCCAGAGAAATCTTATAATTTAATCAAGATTCCCAATTCATTCGCTTAAACTGTCAATTAATTTGAGAGTTTATTTGATAATTTTGTTTATTTAGCTTACATTTAAGAAGGGACAACTTAAGTTTTGTATACAAAAGCCTTGTTTTTCATCTGTTCAGTAGACAATAATTTTAAAAACAATTTCTGACAATGAAATACTAAAAAGTAGATAAAAGTAGATTGTCACACAGGCAGAAACTTTGACACCGAATTCTGACCCTCAATGAAGCGGCATTAGAAAACTTTCCCTTTCTTTCAGTCTCTTAATATAATTGAATGAGTTGCTGTGTTCAATGGAGCACAAAAGTGTGGACAATGCTCAAATTGTTGTCAAATGTGTCAAATTTGATGATATTCTTCTTGTGCAGTCAATTGTGCAAATGCCCAAATAAACGTACTTACTTTAACAATTTACTTTCTGCATGAAATTGTTAGGTAATTTTTCAGTTGCTAACTATACATGTGTATAATGGTATACAAATTAATATAAAGAAAACAATATTAGTTGGTGAAAACATAAAAAATTGTATTTTGTATATTTAGTTATTGAAAAGGGAAATTTTGAAGAGTTGACATTTAATAAATCGAACAAGCTTCATTAAAATTCACTTAGCTTTGTCGATTTTTCTACATCTTGACTCCCAAATTGAAAATAGTTTGATAAATGCCATTTGCAAAGTGCAAAACACAGAACGCAACAAAAGCCAATAACATATGGGCGAAACAGAAACCAAGACGAAGAAAGTGCAAAAATAATTAATTCAAAGCAAGACATCCTAAGATTATTGCTAATTTGATTGAATTAATGTGCGATGCCCTTCGTGGCCCGAAGGAACCACAACAACGACGTCCCGTTGAGCTTTACCAATGAAACCAATTAAGTCTGACGCTATTTATCTTTGAGTGTGTGTGTGTGTGTGTTTATCATAAAAATAAGAGAACTTATTTTTCTCTTCTCCATAGAAAAATATATATATTAAATATAGGCTTTTAAGTTAAGAAATCTCTAATTTGTGTTTATCTTTGACAGATTGTGACAGACCTTTTTGAAATATTAAGGTCAGCTTCTTTCTATGTTTTCTTTCTTTTTGAAGTTCAGTCAATTTAAAGGCAAGAAATTATTTTCTAAACTCTTTGGATAAGTTTAAAATTTCAACTGGGTACTTAGATAACCCGCCTTTCTTTCTCTTCTACCTCTCTCTTGGTCTCTCTCTCTCTCTCTGGCTCATTTTCAATAGCAAAGGATGCCATACAAAATAAGATTCTCAAAACTTTCTAATGGGCAGCTTGTCAATCGGTCGTGCAAGAGATTCGTTAAAGTTTTGGCCAAGTCACGTGACTTCCAGTGACAAACTATTGTTTAGTCTTGATTTTCAGTAAACCGGATTTGTTGAGCAGATAAAACTGTGGAATAAACATGTGTGGTCAGTTCTGTCATCTGCCTCTTCTCTGGCAGAGAGTGTTAGAATAAATAAAGTTAAACTTAAATATTTAAATAATATTACAAAAAAAAAACTTTTTTGTTTAATTCCATTATATTTCCCTTTAAAAGCAACTATGAATGATTTTGTCTATTTTTACAATGATCTTAATTTAAGCTTCTGCATGAGCTTGAAAATAAAAATAATTTATTTAAATATTGTTTTTAAAATGATTGTAATTATGTTTACTTTGCTTGCCACCCAATTTATCTGAGCTTTTGACAAAACCACCAATCCACTCGACGCTTGCGAGTAAATGAGTGCACAAGACGAGAAGAAAAAGAAAGAGAGAGAGAGAGAGAGAGAGAGAGAGTGAGAAAACTGCTTTGAATAGAAATAAAAGGTAAATAAGTAACCACAATTCCAGCAGTTTTATTTTTTTTCCTAACTTGGCACTTCATCTGTAACTGCTTCAATAGAGCGTACAGTTTCATCTCGTTCATTCAGTGGCGAAACGAAGTTAGTTTTTCTTTAAAATCTTTTTAATTAGTTAATGGATTTCCTATTTTGACAAGCTCACTTAAAACTTGTAGTTTTCATCATCTAGATTCTAGAATTTAGTGGTATCACACCGATAAATTAGCATTAGCAACATAAGTAATATCACCCACAGCATAACAAGAAATCACAAATTAAAATTGCTCATTAGTCATGAAACTTGACAAGTACATAAGTACAGTACGTCTGTGTTAACGTTAAGTTTAACGCATGAAAGATCTGTTGATACTTGTACTTTAATTTCATTAAATTGGCAAAGAATAATTTAGTTTTTTTTGTTATCTTGTCAAATGCTCAGTCGACTGGAAAATAACCAAGACCCATACATTAAAAAAATGCACAGTGTCTAATAAAATAAGATAACAAAAGTTAAAAAAATTAAAGAATATCACTTGTTCGCATTTCTAAATAACAATAAATTCTACACTAAAATGTGAATACACTTATTTAAAATTTTTTTTTTGTGAATTGTATTTTTTAATGGAAAATATTTTTTGTGTGGTGAGAGGTAAATTGAGCTATTTAAATTAAAAGTGTTTCATAAGCTAATATTTTTGCAATTCTTTTCTATAGTTACTCATATTTTGAAAGTACTGAAAAAAGAAAAACGAAATTCATTTTCAAAGTATATGTGTATATACGTCTATAAGCTTAGGGCCAATTCAATGAAGCTATCACTGGCTTCATCTATCGGCGAGCTTAAGCTCTTTTATTGCCTATGTATGTAACAATCAAGTAAACTTACCAAAGCGGTTAAGTAATAATGCAAGATAAACCTTCAACCACTGCAGACTTATAGTTTTATTTTAGTTTCCTCTCTAAATTTTTCAGTGGCTCTAGTCGGGACTTGTTGTCTTGCTTGTTTCGTGCCAAGTTTGCAGTTAGATATCAATGCTTCATTTGAAACATCTTTTTGTTGTTCTTAACTCTTAAGAAACATTTAAGAATCTCTCGATAAGCGAATTGAGATATAAAATTGTAAAAGCAAAGAATATATTTCTTAATTTGCGCCATTGAAACTTTTCAATGACAACTTTTTAATTAAATGAATATAGACAAGCTCGACAATTTCTGGCAGCGCTTAAATCCTAGCGATGATTATAAACACCTGCTGGGCCAACTGCCAAAGCTACTGACAAAAAGTGCATAAAAAGTCAGTCACTGTGAGCTGTGTCCTGCGGGTTGCGGATTGTGGTAAACTGCGAATGGCATTCACTATTTAAATAAATGAAATATGCTACCTAATGAAAAATGCTGATGCGAAGAAACTTTAATAAACAGTCTGACAAATTAAGTGCCTGTAATCAACGGAATTCTACTTTCCACACACACATAACTGCAGTTCGGGGATTATGTTCTTTATAATCTCACCGTATTCCATCATTCACTAAGCACTATTTAATTTTGTTTAAGCATTTAGTTTTTCCTGCTTTTTCTTTCACCGTTTTCTTTTGTTGATTTTTCGCTGTTTTTAAGCGGATTTTCGCAAGCTTCCTGTCGAACATTCTCTAAAGTCTTACCTGAAGAGAGAAGGCTGAAAAATGTGGCCCGAAATTTTACACAGTTAATAGTGTCAAGAACTCGGTTTTGTTGCCTTGTTTGCTACGCCGAGTATATATATTAATAAAAATTTAATGAACCATTGTTAAAGGTGACACATGCCTTTAAGTTGATTTAATTAATAAATATTATGGGAAAATGTTACAGGAAGTGATATGAATTAATAAAGCTTATAGTTTATGTTTACTAAATTAAATCTCACTTTCCACTTGGAAACATACTCAAGGTTTCCTTTAAACCAAAAACAATAGACAGTAAAGTAAACAATCTACAAAGCACACTTGTCTGCCACTTTAAAGGGGCATTGTGTACATTCTTGGGGTAACAGACGAGCACGAGTACGAGTACTTTTGCGTCTAACTGTGCGAGGTCCTGTTGCAGCTGTCAGCTAGAAGGATGCCAATGTCAAATGTCCTGGCACATGCACAAACGATGTTAAATGCCAACCAGCTATGCCCATTGCAATTTCCATGTCTGTCGAGGGACAGAAAAAATGGCGAGAAATGTGAAAGCAAAACAAATAAAATGACCACAGTTATAGTGAGAAAAGCTTGGCAAAATAATATTTACTTTGTGTGTTGTCAGCAATTTTAAATAGAAGAATGCATAGCAAATTTATTAGACAATTTTTAAATACTTGTATATATGTCTTTACGTTTCCCCAATCAAATTTATGTATTTCTCAGTCATATATGATATTGAATTAATCGAGAAGTGATGCTCTTAAACTCCAAATTACTAATTTGAGTGCAATGTTATTGTTGATGCTAATTAGAAATGTGATTGTCCAGATGCCAAAAGCAGAGTCTTATGATTAGTGGTTACACAAATATATTCTCATTGTAAGTAGGCATATTGCATTGAAAGGATATACACACAGAAGCCACCATTTGTCTACTCATGTTACTCAGTAAGCGTTAACCACATGTCTTGCACATGATTAGAAACACAGTTTGATACTTTGGACAGCTTACATTTCGATGTCAAGCTGATATCTCATACTAATTTCTTCCTTTCAAACTAAATAAGCATCCATCCTAAGGGGAAATAGTCTGACAGAGGCGAAGAAAAATTATAAAGTCATCCTAAGGTATTTGTTACCTGTCTCTCTTGTCAAAAGCTTTAAAAACAGGCAAAACCATTTTTGCTCAAGTTCAATAACAATAGTCCACTGTAGTTGAAGCACACTTCAAGGTCCAAATTAATGCAGGGTTATTCACAAAAAATGACTAGTTTTCTTTCCTGGCGCCATTGTCAATATATGTATAAATCAATGCTGAGGAAATGGCTGCTGATGGCAATTTTTTGGGCATGAACAACAGATGCCGACAGATGAGGATGGAACCACAACAACGTGCATGCAGAGAGCATGATGTCAACGACAAGATACGATGGACAGCATATCATTTTAGACAGCAGCTGTGGGAGTGCTTTACACGAAAGCACAAGCAAAGAAAGATTTTCTAGCAAAAAATTGTGAGAATTGTGAGAAAAAAAGAAAAGTGTAAGAGCTGGTCTTTCTGACATTAAACTATTTAACTGTTTAAGCTCGCACATGGTTTTTTATTGAATTTAATTAAAGTGCTCTAAGTGACCTAATAGGAACATAAAAAAAGAGACACATCTAATACTTTATTACGTGAAATTCTTTAGTACAAACAAAAAATAAATAAGTGTCCAGCGCAAGGCTGACCATAAATCTTGACTATCATAGCTCGAGAGGCAAACAAGGCTCTCTCCTTGGTCAGCCTGGGGATGCCTTAGTTGCCCTCCAAACAGTGCTTACTATATGTTTGTCAGCATGCTCCTCTCGGACAATTTCACTCGGACAAAGCTGTTTCTTGTCCGCAATTGCGGCTGCTGTTTGTGCAGTTGCATTAGGGAATTTTATGGAATATTTATTACATTTTTGTTTACCAAACGTTAGGTGTGAAATTTAATAAATTGCCAAGCGACCTTCATGGTAATTGCTTTTTTAAATTTCTTACCTTAGCTGAGCTAAAACAGAAAAAAGCGGCAAATGTTAATTTAAGTGATGTGCAAACACATTGAAACATCGACAGTTCGGTTTTTGCAGAAACGATTTTCAAGCTAAATATGTAATTCGATTTTCATTAATGATTTTCATAAAACACTATTCCTAGCTTGAATTTACATCACTAGTTTTACGTCTCCTTAAAATTGTTCAAGGACTTCAAACTATGAAACAAGTAAATTTACAAATGCTTTACATGACAGAGGTTATCATTTAGAGAGTTAGAATTAATGTCTTCACTTCTAGTGCTTTAAGCAAACAATTGAAAATATAAAAATTACCTGAAAGAGAAACAAAGGTAAAAGCTAGTAAGTTGACAATACTAACCAAATTTAATTGCGGTAAAGGCCAATTTCTGCAAACATAACCTAGTTTTGTGTTTTTGGCTCTGGCTTAATGCCAAAAACAGAAACAAGAACCATTAGGACAATCAGGCCATGGGCAGGCAAAGCATAAATATTTGATCAGACTGAGCAATTGAAATTTACATAGTAAATTGTTGTAGGTAAAATTGTGTTAACTTTCTCATGGCATTGCAAAAATCTAAATTAAGTGGTTTTGCTTGCTAATTGAATTTTAATTGCACACAATTGTTTTGAAAACTTTTCGTAGTTCTCCGAAAGGATTAAAACACGGTCATACCAACAACAAGCAAATTGCATGAATAAGAGACAGAGTTAAGATTGCCTTAAAGTAAACACGCCGTAATATACTCATACTTGTACTTATATGTATATATACATATATTTCTCCTCATTTAATTTCAGCATGTCAGATGCCGCAGCAGCATTTTCTTTTTAATGCGTAAATTGCAAAAACATTTTACCGCTTAAGTGCTTCCATTTACATTGAGTATTGAGTTCTTTTTTGCCTGCCGTCAGTTTGCGGTTATGCGACAGTTACGAGTTAACGTGACGTACGAGCTCAAATAATTAAATTTTTCCCCCCTCTTGTTTGATTAATTGAATGTGTATGCACAACGTGCGACATTGTTAAAATTGACTGTTATGCTTGATTTAATACCTCGGGTAGAATTCAACATACACACATGCAATTATTGAGCCAATGTGCTCACAGATTGATAACTGACCCACATTGCGTATACGTGACTTGCAGTCATGCAGAAAACAACTAGTGGCAGGTGAAGGAAACAAAAAAAAGTGATTTACATCAACAAAAGCTTACAACTATTTCAATCAGATTCAACTTTAATTGAGCATCATTTTGATTCATATGAATGCTTTTGCGGACTTATTGAAACATCTTATTAAGTTGCACAAAGAGCAAGAGCATCTAAAACTGAGCTGAACAGCTTCGAAAAATAACTCAGACTAAAAAGGAGAATTGATAATTGGTCTGTGGCAGTGCACGGATGGAAGAAAATCAATAATAAAAACCTCTTGAGCTGCAGCACCCATAGAAGTTTATAAGGGATGCCACAGAAATCGCAAGCGAAATAGAATTCCGCAGAAAGCAATTCCGCACGGAAATTTCCGAGGTGACACAGAATTTCGAATGATGTAATGTTTTTTTAACATTTTCACCAACGTTTTCGAACTAGGCTGCTTAGGGTTGACACCTTCTCTGATTAAATTACCCAAGGTTTTGTATAGCAACTTTTTTAAGTTTTTAATTGCAGAACAATAGGTTTTTACTTTTTTTCTTATTTAATTAATATAATTAATTTATTTATGTAATAATTGATTTTGTTTAGCTGAAAAAAATTTAAAAGTAATTGGCGCGAAAAAATAAAAATTACTCGACAACTCTAGCAATTGTCTGCCATTAGTCTGGCAACTCTTCGTGAAAAATGTCTTCACAAATTGCACAATAAGTTAAAGGTTTTTTCCAGTAAAACTTGATTTACCTCAAAAGACCTATTTTTTTAATGCTTAATTTAAAGAAAACTGAAGTGGTTCCATAAATTTTTTTTAAATACCTTACTTCGAATTCTGACTAAAAAACGTGGCATCGCTGACCCTGACTTCGAAAATCTGAATCGGACTAGGTGGCAGCTCGGACGCCGGCGATTTTAGCGCTAGTTTAATACGCGTAAAATTATTTTGCGATTTGACCTGTGGCACAGCGAAATGAAATTGAAGAGAAATCCAAGCGAAAGCGATTTTTGTGGCACCCCCGTATAATATCGCAAAAATATGCATTTATGTTTGTAAGAAAGTGGTTTATTCATCTTAAAGTTTAAGCTTATTTAAATGTGAGCCAATTCAGCAATTTGTGATGATAATATTGAGCTGAGCTCTGCTGTCAAAGCAAATGAATGTTAAGCAGATCAAAAAGGCATCAATTGCCCTGCTCCAAGTGTTGATTGGAAAACTTGAAGTGAACGGTAAGCAAATTTTCATCCTATCAGCCGCACCGCCTGACAACCTCAGGAAATACTCACGTACATCGCTGGTAGCTAAAATTCGATTTAATGCTTATTTACATACGCGTATGCAGGTTTTTTTTTGTTAGGTGTGCCAAAAATTTAATATGTAAATACATATATGTAGATACGTTAAAGAGCACGGCATTTTTATCTGATATGGATGGAAGGGAAAGCTAAAGCCAACTGTTGCATACTCGAATAAATTGTATGTAAATATCATTACGATTATTAATGTACAAATACATATATAAAGAAAACCGGCTTTTTATATCCCATCGCTTAAATGTGAATTATTAGATTTAAAAGTTATTATGGTAATTTTAAATTCTTTAACTAAATAAATGTCACAAACAAATATTTCTTTAATAATTTATATGTTACACTTAATATTGCTCGTCACAAAATTGGATATAAAAAATTTGGGGCATGAAAATGTTTTCGTCACAAGACTTATACCTCGTAAAGAGGATTTTCTATAAGATTTAAAATAACGTTTTAAAATTGAATTAAAAGAAAATTGCTGTATTATCATTATTATTATATGCGTTGGTTAAATAATTTTTTAAATATTTACGACATTTTTAAAAATATTTTGTGTACTTCATTGCGTATACGCAATACTTACAATGTCTGCATTGAAACTCATTGGGTTGCCTTTACACACTTTTAAGCACTACACAACTTCTCCAATAGTCTGACTAAAATCCAAGTTAATTGACGTTTGATTGAAGGTACAGAAGCTGCCACAGGCACTAAGTCGACATCAGAAGTTTTCCCTACGTGCCAGGAGGCTAATCCAACTGCTTCAGCTATCGAGTATGTGAAGTAGCTTCTGTGGTATTATTTTCTGCCTATGGGGTATTGCATTTTGGTAGTCAACCAAAAACTGAAAGGGTAGCTCGTTATTGTCGGAAGTCATACACCTGGTAATCACAATTAGTAAGAATTTCTATGCTCATACAATTTGTTATTTAAAAGTCTTAAAGTTATTTAAAGATACTTGTGAAGCTGAGTAAACGAAGTTTATGCAAATTCCTAAGCCCTAAAATAACTGAAAGCAACGTGTAGACAGGCCGAAACGTGCCCAGACATAAATATGTAAAATAAATTTGCTAAATAAATGCCCAAATTAAATTGACTGCAATTTTATAGGCAAACTACGTGCAAGACAAAGAAAATGGCCAAATAATTTGTTGAGCATTGCGAAAGCTAAAAAATCTTATTAAAAACACTTGTTAAAGTTAAGACAGTCGAACGGAAGTTTTCTCTGCTTTACTTTGGTCTTTTCAGTAGTCAAAACTAAGTCAAATCCAAGGCTTTCTTTCAGCAGTAACTTCTGACTTTGTTGAAAAAATTTAAATAAAGAAGTTTATTCTATGCCTTATATTCCTTCAGTGTGTAAATTTCTAAAGGACTTACAGTTGCCGCAGTTGCAGCAGAGGACGAACATGCCACAAGAACTTTTCTAAGCACATAATGGAAATTTAAGAATATTTGACAACAGCTGCATTTCGCTTGTATGTCTCGAAGAAAATCCACAAGACCAAATATCTAAAACAGCCGATTGCCAGATGACAGAGATGGACAACTCCCTAGGGAAAAGTAAGCACAACATGAAGTTTGCATAGATTGCATGTGCAGATACTATTTATACAAAGTAATAGATTTGGGAACTTCAAGTCCTTTGAGGCTTAATCCGTTGTTGACCTTTGTCTTAAGGAAAATAGTTAAGAGGAGTACATAATAAATATATTTGTAAATATTACACAGAGATTTTTCTTTTGTAAGCAACAATAATAACGAAAGCAATCAGTCCGTAATTGTTGTTAAATAAATATATTAGTTAATAAACTGTATTCTGTGTAGCTCACATGTGAGTCGGAGATGTCTATAATTTATGTGATCTGACCATCCCCTTTTCTATCCCATTACGGCGTGTAAAGAGATAAAAACGAATTATTTATTAACACAATAATTTACAGTCAAGACTAAATGCCCTTTCAGTAAATCATTTTCTTACCATTGCCCCCCGTGGAGCCAACTTGCTGTGATTGCGGCTCTTGGCCCATTATGAAGTATGCCAATAACCGGAAGGCAGACAACGGCGCTTCTCTCAATTTTCCTGCATAATTAAGAGCAACTTTGCGGACTTGCAACTTGTTGCAGGAGGCAAGTGGTTTAATCAAATTAGTTAAACAAGTTAGCAGCCATTAAACAGGACATTAGCATAAATAAAAAAAATATGAAATAGCCTTGTTTTAATTTGGTTTACGTACACATTTTACAGATTTCCTATTTTGATTAATTTAAAATTCTAATTTTTAGGTTGTGGATAGAACTCTTAAACTGTATTTGCCAGGGGCAAAGCTTCTGGGTCAATGTGTTGCAAATGCAACCTGGCTGAGTTCATAATTATGCCATATGCTAAGCTAAAAGTCATTGACGTGTGTGTGTGTTTTAGGCTGGGGGGTTTATTTACCCAGATGTCGCAATATCCTGCTGCTCTGCACATCCTGTGCATACACTGCAACAATGCGTGCATTCAGTTCCCTGCAGATGAATTAAAAACTGCAGTCTGCTCGTCGCCTGACAACTTGTAAAATAAAGGGATATTCTGATGAAAGACAGAAGAGTAGAGGGGCGAGACAACGGACAGCCCAGACTTGGGGGAAAAGCCGGGAAACGCTTAACCATTGTCTGAACGCTGCAGGCTAATAGCTAGGAAACACCTCTAAACAGTAAAAATCAACAGAAAGCACTTGCAATGACAACTGAATAGCACCCCGAGCATTTACATTCATTCATTTAAGTTTCTCAACCGCCGTAACGATACAATGGCCAACACTGTAAAGAGTGTTTGCCAAATGATTTTTGGCTTGAAAAGAGATTTAAAGCTATACTGCGGGCTAAATGCTGACAAGTCGACGACAGTCGGGACAAAACTGACACAGTTAAATAGACACAACAAAGATGACTCAAACATTTCCCATTGACCTATTGAACTTAACTTGTAGATAAATGGTTTTCCTCTACTTAACAAGCACTTCTTATTCTTATTAAATCTTAGCTATAGAAATAAATATAGAAGTTATTAACGTATGATATAGAATTCTTAGAGGATAACTGCTATCTTATTCATTTACAAAACTTATTTTGCAAGCAGCTAGAGACTCAAAGTTCTTAAATCAGCTACAATTTCTATTTAACTTATTGAGCTTTGAATTGTAATAAATATAATCTTCTTCATTATTTTTTCCCTTATTTAATTGTGAAAGAATTCAGCAGTATGTTAAAGCAATTGTGTTGTTGTTACATTGGCTTGACTTTAAATTCTAGTATGTTTTGGGCTGTGCAAATATTACAGAGGTAATCATGTCCGCAGATGTTGTAACTGACCCAGTTTCCGTCACTCTCAATGCATATTGTCAGTTGGTTCAACCAAACTTTGTTTGGCGAGTTGCTTTCACAGCTGCGACAACCGCAAGTGATTAATTTTCAAATTTGCATGGTAATTCATGCAATGAAACGTTAAGGTTGGCAGCTTCCCTGATCAGCAAATCATAGGCAGGTCTATAGGTCTGTAGCAATCTGCTTGCAATGAAACTATAACAACGAGCTGTGTATGTATATGAACCTGTCATCTGAGTCGACACTCATCATAACTATTTTATGTGGCTATAATCATGTGGGGTGTTGTGTGCATCCCGCTGCGTTTAAATGTGAATGCTCTGGCATGGAAAAAGAATGAATACCAGCTGCAAATGAAAATCTCCGCGGGATGTTGAAAGAGAAGTGTTGGCTTTTATTTGTGGCCTAGACAAATGTTTTCGGCGTCTCTTGGCTAGATTAGTTTCGTTTCGCTTAGCTTAAGTATACGCTGCGTATGAGTTATTTATAGTAGTTGCATGCCAAAGAAAAATCATTGGAATTTATGACTGCTTGAGAGCTTATCTCAAGCTAACAAAACCCTTTTATGACTGCGCGGAACATGAAAAAGAAGGCAAATTTTCCATTTAATGTCAAACTCGTATTGCATTTCTCTTATCCAGGTCAATTAAATTATAAGAGACAGAATATAGCAAGCATACAAGTTTTGATTGTTACTTTGGTCAAGTTAATGTATTTCCTGCTGCTGTTATTACAACTGAATAGGCCAAGGACATTTGACCGACTGTTGAGTGTTCTTTGTGCACTTGTTTACCCAGTCGACTGTTTACGCATTCTCTCTCTCTCTCTCTCTCTCTCTCTCTCTGTGCCACTTCGTGATGCATTCATTCAAACACGTTGTATTTGCATTTCACTCGCTGTGCATTCATTCGTTTTATAACCCAATGTCGGGAATAAACTAGTATATTTAAGGCGCACAACAGTCCATTGACCTTTGCAGCTTGTTAGCCTTGGGTCACGGCTCGTCCATGACCACAATATGAGCCAAATAAATGCCAAATAAATGCATAAATCCAATTGGCCTTTTTAGTGACTCCCGTTTTCTATAAGCGAGAAAATCTCTGATATTGCTGCATTTTCATAACAGTTCCTTGTCAGTTCTTCTTCTTTGTTGAGTCCTGGTATCTTCTTATCTGTTTGTTGTCAATGTCAGTTGTCACTCGGCTTTATGGCCTGACTATAAATACTAGCATAATGGCATTCTTTTGTTGTCCTAACGTGTCAGTCTGACAGTTTCAAAACAAAATGATAAAACAAGGGAATAATACTTTCAAAAGAACTGTTGCAAACGTTGACATTAATTTTAACGCCATATGACAAGTCATAAAATTATTGTTTATGAATTTATGCGAAATATTTTATTAATTTTATATTAATTATACCCGTTACTTAAAAATTAAGTAAAAGGGGATATTGTGTTCATTGCAATGTATGTAACAGGGCATCAACAGCCGAGTCGATTTTGCCATGTCCGTGTGTACGTCCGTCCGTCTGTGTGAGCGCCTAGATCTCAGAGACTATAAGAGCTAGAGCAACCGAATTTGGCACACAGATTTTTGTAAATCCCACGCAGGACAAGTTTGTTTTTGCCACGCCCCTTTCCGCACACACAGTTTCAAGATATTAGGATTTTTTTTACTAATTACCGTTAGCTACTGTTATTACCTATCACCCTACTAAATCGTAACAAGATCGGACAAACAGAAAGGTCTTAATGGCTGATTAAAGCTTTTAAGCAATGTAGGTGCCTAAAAGCATGCAATAAAAATATTTAAAATTTATTACAGTAAGTAACGGGTATCCTATGGTCGGGTGCTCGACTATAGCCTTTCCCACGTGTTTTTTTTAGGTTAATTTTGACTTCAATTTCCTAACTTAAACAAAAACAATTCCATTATGTATTGTTGCTTATTGACTAAGGGCCGTTTTTTCAATGTATTTATATAGAAAACTGTATCTAAGATATAATTTAAAATTTGACAGTAATTTCAATACATTCTACGTCAAAATATATTTTCAATAGCTATCACCTTATTGAGACATTGAAAAAACAGGCCTAAATTTTTCTGCTTTTACAATAAGATAAAGTCTACACGAGTAATTTGAGTAGCTTAAGCCTTTCTAGAACTTCCTTTTTATTTTGAAATTAAAAAATTTGTATCGATTATAAATTGAAATTGCTTTTCCTGAAGCTCGTTTACTGTGTAAAGAAAACCTCACACAGGATACGATACTTACGTATGAAATTGCAAAGGACATGTGACCTTTCTCGAGGACTGACGATTAATGCTGCTTCCCAGTAAGGCGACTCCGAAACGTGTAATGTGAAATATGTGAGATTTAATTTTGTTGCCACTTCCATTAGCAGACCTTCAGCTGCAGAGACGTTAATTTACACCCATGTTGTTGCTTGTTTGCATAAATCAGTGTGATGTGAAGTGGTGTGAAGTAGAGTCGAGTCGAGTGGAGTCACCTGTTCCCTGCCGTTACATCCTGTGTAAATCCCGAGCTATGCTTAAAGCCACAAAAATCCGGGAAGCTCGTTAAGCGGTTGCCGCTCATTTTCGAGTTGAACCTTTTCTAAGTTTGTTCTAAGAGCAGGGCAATAGGAGAGAGAGAGAAAGAGAGAGAACCTGCCACCTGGTTGTTGAGTGTAGCGTATGCTTTGCACACATGCGAATATTACACGGCTAGGGGATTTACAGCTGGTTTTCTGAATGGTTTAATCCTTTTAGCTCAGTAATTTTGAGTGACAGTTTTAATGTGGGAACACCTTGTGCTCATTTGTTGAATTACAGCATAATGAGTTGATGTGGAGTTCTCGCTTTCGCACTCAAAACCAAGAAACTTTTGAACTTTCAAAATGTAGAGAACGCATTGCAATTGCAAGCTCTGTGTTTTAAAATAGTTTATTAAACTGAGAGGCAAGTTAATTAATATGGTAGCAAATGAAACTTTAGATTTAGTAGAGAAATCGCAAATGTTTAGCACACAATTTAATTAGGAAGACTTAAAGCAGAGAAATACCAGAAAAATTTCTTAATTAATTGAGAATCCTTTTGCCATCTAAACTGCAGCATAATGATTAGGAATTTGTGATTTGCTTGATTAGCAGATATTTTAATTAAATCTTTTTGTGAGTTGCAAAATAATTGGCAATCGACTGAACGCTGAGTTTGATTGGCGTATTATCCGATTGATTGCAGAGCACAGAATTCATGATGATACAAAAAAAAGAAGCAAAGAAAGCTGAGAAGCTCCTTCAATTTGAATGTATTACTGTGCACGTTTGTGACATGAATTAATTACTAAATATAACTGCCTTGCACATCTCATCATCATGCGTCAAATCAGATAAAATCACTATACAAAAAACGAGGAGTAAGCCCCTTTCTGTTCATCCTTCAGTCAAGTGTGGGACATTCGCATATTCAATGACCGAAAATGGCAAATATTCCGGATTTTGGCTACATTCATGGCCTTTTTACATTTCTGCATCATTAAGTAGCACAACATGTCGAGAATATGCTAATAAGTGGCATTCTCATCCACACATGCCTTGAACAGCCTCTTGATCCTGTCCCAGCTGGATGAGACGTTGCGTATACGTCACGTTGTGCGCGTGGGGAATATTTTTTTTACTGTTTTATTGTGTAAAACAATGGTAAAGCCCCTAATCGCTTTGTCATTTAAGCCACATAAAAGGATAGAGCTGTTTTGCATTTCTCTAGGTGAAGAGGATGTAGATTTTTTTCTACTTTTTTTAATACCCCGGCTTATTTATGCATATATGAATAAATGCTTATATACAACTATAAAGGAAGCTATAAATTCCGTCAGCAAAAAAATATATATTTTATTGTTTGTTTGATAAATATATTTAATTAGAAAAATTACAAATACTTTATAATGATAAAAATATTTTTAAGAAAAATCAACATTTGACTATTCGTCTGTTAAATTATCGCAAAAAATCTATAAGAATATATGAATATGACTGGAAATGACAATAAATATGAAAAATCATTTCGAGAGCAGGCAAGTGAATTGCGGTCCACTCTTCCTTGTCAATTAAATGCCTCCATTGTAGGGTCTTTCTGTTGTCGTTTGACATGAGCGCTGCCATTTTATATTTTTATACCTTGACGCTTGCGAATTGTGGAATTTTACAGACATAACAAAGAAGACCCGATGACAAGGAGATTCTCTCAAATAACCAAGAGTTGATTTTGACTCGGCCGCAACCAATTCAATCAAAAAATATAAATTGTCTGTATTCAATATCGTTGATTTCGGCTTATCTCTATGACGACAATTGTACGAATTAAATTACCCCCAGAAATATTATTTACAAGCGTCATCCATATTTTTATTGTAATATTTCGGCTGAAGTGTTCTCCGGGCACATTTTGAAAAGCGTTGCCAATGGTTGCTACCTGGCCTAAAGAACGTGTGAGCTTCATTTTAACTTATCTTTTGGATACTTCTGAGAATGTGTTGACAGATTTGTTGTTCGCATTAGCAGCTAATGATGTGTCATATAAATTGATACCAATGAGAAGATATAGGAGAGGACTTTATTTATTTATAGATACGCTATAGTTACCTTTCTTTTTATGATCTTAATATTTTCCTGTCCTGGCTATTTTTTCCCGTTGTTGCTGGTATGGATTTAATTTCAATTTGTGCTCTGGATGTGCGTTTAAAGAAAAATATGATGAAAACCAAAACGGGATTTCTACAACTGTTTTCAGGTTTCTCCATCTTCGTTCTAAAAGGAAACTGATGAGAAACATTCAATGTCGTGTTTGATCTGTGCCTTGATTGGGAATTTTAGGTCAATTACAGAGTCAGGATTAGCAGTTTGTATAGTTTTTGAACCATCTTTGGATATTTACTTAAATGAAAAAGCAGATATATATTATTAAATATATATATATATATAAATTTATGCATTTATAAGTAAAAATATACAAATTAAATTTTTAAGGTTAATACGTAAATTTTTTAATGAAAATTTGCTAATTTAGTATTTTTGTACATGTACTGAATTTTGATAGAATAATTTAAAGTTGTTTAAAGGGTATCTGGTAGTCAATTGTTTTCCATATTGGATGCTTTATTGCCTCACTAAAATGGCACTCACATCCGCCAACAATCGAAATGAAAACAAAGCGATGGGAATGGAAAAATCGTAGATTTTGCGGTCAACGCAAAAAAATTTTATCCTCTACTGACTGTTTGTACTTGTGTGCGTAAGTGTGTGTGTGCGTGTGTGTGTGCCTGTCTGTGTGCTTGTTTACGTTTGATTTGGCTGCCTCTCTGCGCATTTGCATATTTGCATAGGAAGTAGAATTGGGTCTGCACTGAATAGTGGCACACATTGGGAAGCACTTCCCCTCCCAATTTCAATTGCTTTTTCAGTCAAAATGCAATTCTGTTGTGACTGAAAAAAGTGGGCGTGGCACTTATTGTGTATTTCGAAGGTTGTCGCTTCTTGTGTGCAGCAGCTGGCTGGTCAAA
This sequence comes from Drosophila limbata, assembly GCA_963924055.1. Classification (NCBI taxonomy): domain Eukaryota; kingdom Metazoa; phylum Arthropoda; class Insecta; order Diptera; family Drosophilidae; genus Drosophila; species Drosophila limbata. The sequence goes on from OZ001353.1 coordinate 14,249,327, forward strand.
CAACTTATTCTTTGGATTTGTGGCAATTAAAGCTGCCAGCTGGTTTTGGCCGCAGAGTCCACACATTGTTAACAACCTTGAAAGCTGTTAAGAGTAACGCAGACTTGAGATACATAAACAAATGGGTAATTGACATATCAATAAGTGGCACTTGATATGCTGAACCGTCAGCCGAGTGTCAGCCGAGTGTCAGACATGTCAGACGTGTCAGGAGTGCCAGAAGGGCTACAGGATGTGCGATAAGGATACAGACAGAAAGTTATTTGTACTTAACATACATGCAGTATAAAAGCTGCTGTCAACTCAATTTCGTTTAACATTACACAATACAAATAAAGAAATTATAATGAAACGTCAGCAACAAATGTGATTGTTGTATTTTTTTCTTACAGAGAGAGTCTTATAATTTTGTGGTAGAGAAAATAAATTTATTCAAATACATTAAATCTTAGTTGGCCATTTCAATATCTTCATTAAAAATTAATTCGCATTTCGAAAATTTCAATAATTAAATTCAATTGTATTGATGCTTCATTAGAATTTCCCCTAAGTATTGTATAGAGTATGTCTTAGTCAGTGCTCTACTGACTTTCGTATTATAAATTTGTGCTTGCCTGGTAACACCGTCGTCTGGCCATGAGAAAATTTCAAACGCTCAATTAATATTCGAAAATGTTCAGAGCAACCCAAATAAAGGCAACAGAAATGATTTAAAAACTCATCACAACAAAATATGTATTCCAAATTTCAATTTAGAAAATTCAGCAGTTTGCCGACATGTGTCACCTTTTTTCCCACAACTTGTTCCCTTTTTGTTACATATTGTGGTTATTATTGCGAATTTTTTATTGTTGTGACAACGTCATACAGTTCTTTTTTTCATTTTTATTTTTATACATTTTTTACTGAATAATTATAATTGCTGTCTGCGGTTACTCGTGGTAATATTTTAGGAATTGTAAACTTAAATGTTTTATCCATAAAAATAAAATGAAATATGTAAAGTTTCTGTACTATTGAAATTTTTTCTGAATATGTTTTAAATGAATATTGGCTAAAATATATGGTTTTTATTTGTATATAAATTAATTATTTTTCAAACACTGGATAGAGCCAAACTGGCTTAAAGACAACCATGAAAGTTATGTTTAAATTTGACATTTAGCAGATGATTCAAATGATTTAATGCTGCCACCTGGAATCCTAAAAGCGAACGTGCGCAAAGAAATATGCTACATTTTGTGGTGCAGCACGTGTTTGTGTGGCGAGGCTTCAAAATGAATGATGGCTTTGTGGCCAGTCACACATAGATTTAATGTGAGCGGCATTAAATAAAGCCCTGGTGTCTTAATGACTTTGAAATTGCTACCCCACAATGTGTATGTACTTGCGAAAATGTATACATGTGGCAAGAGACGAAGAAGACACCAAAGAAAACTTTTAAAACGTGGCACGTTTCCTGCAAGCAGCCTGAAAAGCAACACGTTGCTTTCCATTTACGTGATGCTCGATACGCGAGCAGCTGATTGCAATTTAATTTCTTTAACCTTTTGGAACAATTCAATTTACTATCTAGCAGTAAAAGGCCAACAAGACGTATGACAAAAGAACGCATTGAAATTGTTGAGAACAATATTTTCCTATGCTGACTTCATCAGTTGTTATTCTTGGTCAATTATTCATATTCTACTAAAGCAGTCAATTCTGCAATTATATTGGCAAATGGCCTTTGAATAATGAACATCATCAACTTATCGAAAAGTTCAATAAAAGTATTACGATTGCATTGCCTCTCGAGTCTAGACATTAAATAAGACGCCAGACAGTCCCTTGAGGCTGGGCTAAGTAAATATTTGTTAACAGCTGCCAGACATGACCAGAAAGCACAATTTAATCTGTTTTCTATTCCGAAGTGAAATGCAAATATGCTACATAAATTTGTTACAATTTTCAATAAAACGAACAATAATTTGCGCACAAAATAATGGGAAAACCGACTTGGGGGCCATTAAAATTGAATTTATTTCATCCTAAATCGGAAATGCGTAAGGTCGAAACGAATTTACAAATTGATTACGCTAATTTTGTGGCTCAGCAAGAAAAAACAAATTAAATACACCCACAGGCCTAGAGTATAATTTAAAAACAATTTGTTATAAACATAAAAGTGTAAAAAGTGAAATAAACTCAAAATTGTTTGGGCTTACAGAGACAATTTATTTTACTTGAGTGAGACAGATTAAAAAGAGAGCTAACCAAAATGATTTTAGGAAGCATTTAAGTCAACGGCTCAGCGAGATTTCACTTAGAAATATATGACAATAGAAAGTCAAATGGAGAGTCTGAAGTACAAACTCTCAGCTTGATTTGGTTGAGAACCTTCTTAGAATCTGCTCTCTGTCAAATAGTTCCTAATAAGACCATTCCTGTTTTATTTATTTAATAAGAAATTTAAGCACGGTTGTTACTTATGAGCACTAACCCTTCTGACAACAATGCATTAGTCAGACAACAATACATCAAAAGGATTAGTCAAGTACGACAAAATAGCACTAAAAGACAAAGAAGATATTGCCATCGTGGACATCCATTTCAAAAACACAGCACAATCAGTTCAGACTGGTCTTCTTAATTAAAAGGAAGCAAAGATTCTTTCAATGCAGACAAATTCAACTAGTTCTTTAATGATTTTCTTTTAAGAATTAAAGACTTACTAATATTTCTATCACAAATAAATATAAGTTGTATTTTGCGCTTGAGCAATTTATCTGTCTGTGCTCTGTGAACAACAACGTCTGCGTCAGGAGCAGGAAACGTTTTCTCTGTGTGGTTTTTACTGAATAACAACAACAACTATGCTCAGTCGTCCAACCAAAAAAAAAGAAGGAAAATGAAAGCAATATTTCAAAAGCGGAAATGTTTTGCCAGTATCGAATCGAAAGGACCCAACCAGACGAACAGAAAGACCATTGGAATTCCTCTTACCCGAAACTGCACTCACTGTGTGTATCTTTGGATGGATTTGTGATTTGTAACTTGGAATCGATGTTTAATTAAAAAATGCATTTAGTTACATGAGATTTCCCCGAACTGTAACGTTTGATTAATTGAAAGGTAGTAGCAATAAATTTGGGTACAATAACAACAAGAAAATAACCGAATCATTATAATCATTTTTCACGAAGAAATGAAGCTTCAGTTGTAATTATTGATAAATAACTAACAGCATATTTGCTTATGACACACAATTAAGGTTTTCGTAATTTCCTTGACTCGTTGACTGCAAAAAGATAATGCAACATAAATTGCATGTCTAGTGGAAGGAAAATCATGTAAATATTCAGACTGAAAGCAACTTGCTGCTCGTGAAGGTTAAAAATAAACGGAAATGGATGTCAAAACTACACGAAAATTTGAAATGACTACATAATTGAAAACATTTGTTGACTTAAGTGAACTTTTAAGGATTTTGTTTTTTTTTTTAATAATTATATGCAATTATAAATAAATATCTACTGTTTATTATTGTAGTAAACATTTGTGTTGCAACTCACAGGTAAATTAGGATTTATTTTTGCATCACATTGAATTTTTATCTGAGAAGCCTTTAAAAATGAAGTGAACAACCCGACGACAACAAGAAAATGTGTGCTGTCAAAACAAACTGCATAATAACTGTCTGGTCACATGATCCCATAGACTGCAATAAAAGTGGATTAAATGCAAACACGAGTGTGTGCGTCAGGTTGCTTTGACCATTCTGTGTTTCTGCTTTGCGATTATGACCTATGTACACGCAATGGAATCGTATTTGATACGGCTTCTCCCCATTCGAATTGAGCCCTGTGATGACAGTACAAAGCCACTGTCAAAATCAAAGCCAGTGTCTAATTACCATGGTTACATGATGTCTGGCATAATAGCACAGATCCGATCAGAGATTGAAGTTCAAATTTGGTCATTGTTTAAGAGTAGCATGTTCATTTTATCATAGGCATTAAATTAAGTACGTTTTATGTAAGGAACGCATAAATACTTTTAATTATACACTTTCATTTGCTGTTCTATTGTTGGACTCAGAAATTTCTAAAGCTTTCCAAATTGCAATAATTTCATTAACACTCTTTTTTTTGGCTACAGAAGTAAGGAAAAATTTAAAACATGGACAGTGGAAAAAATGTTAACTAACTTTAAATGTGTCATATTAACAATTTAAACTAAATGTAAATTTTAGATTTTATTCCAACATCTTAATTTTTCTTTAATTTCATACCTTGCCTAGTTGCAAACGGTAATTGTAATTTAATGGCCAACATGATGTGTTGACCGATTTCATGTAATACTCACTGATTTCAGTCTGGCCAAACTAACGTGGTAAAGTTAGAGCTGAAAGTCATCTAAACATATTAGGTCAATGAGCCAGACGAATCATTGCAATAGATGTAGCTTCTCCCCGTTCAACAATTCTTATCAGAGCGCAGCATCAGATTAATTTAAATTGCTAGTTGGATCTCGGTCGACTCTGCAAATAGACGACTCGCAGAAACTCATAACTGTCATTGTTATTGCCTCTATCTGGTCATATTGTTTCGATACTTTTGCTTCAATGAGGCGTAGGCTGCAAGCCTGATAATATCCTGAAGCTGCATGCAGAAAAAAAATCCTAAAAAACTGTGACTTACTCCTTTTTCTTCTTTTCCACCATTTATCAGCCAGTGTCAAGTTGCTGAATGGGCGTTTTGCCGTGGAATGCAATTTAGACTGAAACAAAAAAAATTGTATTTTGTCGCTTTTATGAATGCAATTCTTTAGAGTATCCTTTTTTTATTCAGCTCGACAATTTGCTGCCGCTTTTAAAGTCGGCAAAGTGAAATTTCTGAGAGAAAAATGTGAGAGAATATATCTCCTTTTATCTTTGTCTAGCTTTGGGTTACCGTAATTCAATTTATACGCATGATGGAACAGAACTTTGATAAATCTGAAATCAGACAAAGAATCAAAGTGAAAGTCATTTGTAATTGGTAAAAAGGAATGAGCAACAATTGTGCTAAAAGGTCTCAAACACAAAGCCTGCAACTAATAACATTATGAAGTAAAGAGAGATCTCCTTTTTTTTTGTCTTATTTTTAAACCCGATTTCCATTTGCCCTAAAAATCCATATACAGACAAAAGAAATCAACTCGACTAGAACTCAAATGAAAAAAATCCTCATAATCTTCTTTCATCATTCCCTATCGTCTACATCGTTTACATGGTTTCAATTAGAAATTTCTACAATTTTTGCATTTCCTTTGATTGATAATGCCTAAAATTTTCAACAAACAATTTCGGCCTGCACTTTCACCTGTTCAGTTAGTTGCAAGGAAAAGTGGTTTTACCAACTGGTGAATATTTAAAGGCTATAAACTACAATAAGAATTTAAAATTGTATATGTACTTCTCAGAGCTTGTACAGTTAAGCCACTTATTACTGATTTGCTTTAGACTTTTTGAATGTTATACCGTTTTTGTTTGTTCATACATTGCATGTCATATAAAATTCGCATGATTTTAAAATATATTTTCAATTTGTCACAAAATAAATTGTCATGCCAAACTGTATGATATGTCAGAGCCACAATTAAGTCCTTATAACATTCACATTGGCGACACAAGCGGTTAATGTCTGCCAATGGACAGCATAGAAACTTTATTCATGTGTATAAAAATTAGTGGGGTAAAAAAAAAATTAAGCTCAGTAGTGTTACTAATGAACTACTTACGCCTATGATTTGCAAAAGAAAAGTAAATATTCAATTGACTGCCATCATAGAAAAGTCAAGCATTTGCTACTTGCAATTACATGTAATTGCATTCGTTTGATTTTTGAATAACCCTTTGAAATACCTAAAATAGACTAGCTAATTTGCTGCCTAGTTAAATGACTCACATGACTAAAGTTTTCAACTCAACTACATACATTTTTGCTTTGGCCTTAAACCGCTTATAATGTACTCGACAAATGCCCCGCAAAATCGATTTACCCCGATAATGGCGCTAATGGACATTTATCTTTATGATTGATGTATGTCTTTGCAAAGAATTGATGACGTGTGGCTGTGTGGGTGTGTAAATAGATTATTATCCAACATTTATTGGCTGACCCTTAAACTTGGACTGTTTGAAAATTGACTTGTATTTATAGCCTTTTAGTAATATAAAAAAAATTGTATATAATTCACTTTCACTGTTGAACTTATGTATAAATATTTACAATGCGCGTAATTATCGACTAACCAAACACATACTTAATTATTTTATTATAAAACGATAAATAAAATAAAGCACTGGCGTTAATGGCATATAAGTTAATTTATTACTGCGCCAAATTAATTATTATGTGTACAATTTACGCATGATCTGAATAAGAAACAGGGCATTGTTTATTTAAGCTTGCAACAAAAAGGTAAACATTTGAAGTTAAGGAAATTTTGCAAATATTTATTTAAAGATACTAAAGTTAATTAATTAAAAATTTAACGTTTGTCAGTTTGAATGCAATTTAACTGCGCTCCAAAGTGAATGACAGAGTAGGGAGAGAATTTAAACTCACAAATGAAGAAGAATAAAAGCAAGAGACGAACAAATTATACAGCTACTCTGTACGAAGGTTCAAATTGCACATTGCACATTGCACATTGCCGCATCGCAATTGAATTAATTAAATTGAAAATATATTTTTCCGCTCTTTGCTGTCTTTTACATGCAAATTTATTGGTTTTCTGTTCGCACATAAAATGAATATTAAGATAAACCCTTTTAATTTGCCAGCTTACAAAAGTTGGCTAACGAATCGTTAACGAGTTAACCTATGGATTGTTGACCAAGCTAAGGACATTGGGAGGCAAGGCTGGAAATCTTTAGCGAAAACTGACAGTAAATAAAATTAATTTAAAAAAATATATATTTCAGCTAATGCACAAATAAAAGGCTTCATCAAGTATCGAGTTTGAGTACGTCTAAACTGAGCTAATTAGGAAATTCTTGAAACTTTCTTTAGTGCAACATTTCAGCACATTATTTAGACTTTGAAGTTTCATCAAAAGTTAGAGAAAAATTATCTTAGAATGCAACTTGGGGCAGAAAACATGGGTAGTTCCAATAATTTTTGGCATTTTTTAGAAAAGTTTTCGGACAACTTCCGACTACATTTTCAATGAATGAATAAACAAACTGCGCTCTGAATCAGCATTACGACATCCGAATTCTATTTAAAAATGCAACAGTGCAACTGGTTAAATTTTAGTTGTAATATGCTTCGACTAAGCTAATTATGGAAACTTTGCGCTGTCAGTTAAATTGCCGCTGCTCATTTTGCGCAAAAAGCTCATTAAAACACGACTGGGAAAATGTTGAGAAGTTTTCTGAAAACTTTAACACCATCTTAAGGTGCATTTACTCGTTGAAGCTATCACAGGTCACAGGCATTTTCAGCAAATTTTACTTTACACACGACTTCATTCCCAACAGCTGGCAAAGGTTTTTCGGCAAAGTTTTCACCGAGCTGAAGTTTGATGTCTTCCTCGGGCCGCTGTGTGTTAGTTTTTTGATGACAAATTTACAGGCCAGTTGTAAAATTATGCAAATGTCGCCAGCCTGCAGCGACTTTTGAATTTTTAACATCCCTGTAATAAAAAAGAATTCATCAAGATTCAATTACCTGATGTGCTCGCCCATGAAAATATACAATATCGTTACAGCCACATACCTCAAGTTGGATAGTAATTTTGGAATTTTTAGGATTTGAGCAGGTGACAGTGGCAGTTCAAACTTTACGACTGTTTGTGGACTTTCCGCAGCTGCTTTCAGCTCTCCTGACTTTCCACTTACATATGACACTATGCTGGTAAGCCACAACTTTAATAAGTTTTCAGCTACTAACACGTATCCCCCACGTGACGCAATGCCACTTACTATAAGTGGCAGCCACATTTCTTGACCAGCATAAAAAAGTAGATTATTCTTGCTGGTCACACATTGCGTATACTGGATTTTAGTGTAAGCTTAAATGAAATGCCACTGCTGTGTCTAATTGCAAAGAAAGGAAAAAGTTTGGAATGTGAATGCATTGGAAAAAAAGACTGCTGAATCTCAAAATGAACACAATCAGGAAATGCTTCCTCAACTTGGCCATTAGCATTAATGTTTCAATACCTTGGGCAACGACAGCCCAGCTGAACTGGGCATGCAAGTTTTGAGTGTGTTGAGTGGCACAACAAGAGAAACTCTGTACTTGTCAGCTGCTGCCAGATTTACGTGTTGTGCCCTGCATTGCGGCAGTATTGGAGAAAAAAGACTGTGCTCGAAACGCTCAATTTTCGCCACTTCTGGGCGTGTTTTTTTCATAAACAACTTACTCCCATACACAGTCTGCTCTGTTATAATTTACATGCAAAATGAGGAAAGGACACGACTGGCCCCCATGAAAGGACTCCCGAATGCAACATATTGTTGTTGTAATTGTAGTTCTAGTTGTATATGTGCAAAGTTTTGTTGAATTTATTATAAGCTTTAGTTGTAGTGGTAGTTGTAGTTGTTGCAGCTGCATAAATTATTGTTATTAATTCAGAAAACAGTTGCCAGAGCAACAACAATTGAAATATGAGTGCGAGTATGTTACTCTTGGAAAGGTCCTTTGGCTTATTTAACTCCTGCTCGCAAACCAAACCAATTTGCTGCTGGCATTTTTATGTACTTTTCGCAGGTTTGCCTATTATGAGTTTCCTGGCCAAAAACTTATCTCGATTAACAGTTGGCAGTTGACAGTTTCTTGTTCCGTTCTTGTCCATTTACCGGGGCTTTCAATTTCCACTTCCTTTTGTCATGAAACTTCATTTGCACACCATTTCCGCCTGCCAAATGAAGAATGACATTAACCATTTATGCTTTGACCTCCTCAGCCTCCCCCACTTCCTCTTTCGCCTCTTCCTGCAAATCTCGCTACTCTTTCCAAACACAAAAATTGTAGTATCTCAGGGTAGACAATGTGTCCAGTTCTATTGATTTGGCAACACATGACGTATACGTAATGTTGTTCTCTTGCTACGTTAAGCTTTCAGTGGCTGCAAACTAAATAGTTGTAACTTAATTTATAGTGAATAAATTTAAAGTAAGGATGGAAACATCTGCATCTTTCGCTTTATTTAACAGATTTTCTTACAAATTGCAAACTCATTTTCCATTTCACACTTCGCTGCTGTAAGTGAAGGCATGCATAAGTAAGTCTAATGCAACTAAGTTGTAAAAGCAATGACAACACTGAAACAACAACAACGACAGCTTCATTCACAACAGCAGAGAGTTGCCTGGAGTGGCAAAGTTGAAGACCGCGTTAAAGCTGAATGTGTGGCATTAACTTGTTCCCGAATCTCTAAAAAGCTGGGTAAGCGAGTCAAATGTGACGAGGACTCAAAAGTTTGGCTTAAAAGACAAATTTACAAGTGAAGAAAAATTATAGACACATTAATTTGTTTTGTAAATCTATTAAGAATTCGAAATGGAATAAGAAAAACTCTTTTTAATTTCCAGCTGCTATTAAAAATTAACTGATTGCCGGAAGTCACGCAATTCTCGGACAATTGGCAGAAAAAGGAAATCAAATTTGAAAACAAAGATAAAAATTACTTATGACTGAAAAATTATTTATAAAGTGGAAACAAGTTTCCTACAATTACTCAAGTAATTTACACGTATTAATTAGATGTTCAATATTTAATTTTTGAATCATTGCACTCACTCATAATGAAAATGTCTGTTTATGTTACAGGTAAGTTTAATGGTTTGTTTGTGTCTATGTCCCATTTGTCATATGAATGTGTGTCATTTGTCAACCCATTATAAGCTCTTTGTTGCCCACAATGATGACTCTCGCTGAGCTAATTGGAAATGTTTTTAGATTCAATTTCACAGCATGTTAATGTCCGACTGCAGACTCATTACGCATAGAGCACGGGAATAATAACGGAGGCTGTGCCACGCCCTTATTAAAGGGACCTAAAACAAGGGTATAAATTTGTTTGCCTTAAAGCATATTTATACTCCAGAACTGGCTGTAAACAGGGTATTATCTAGGCAGGTCTTTTCAGATATTCTCCGGCAATTTGTCTGTCTATTTCTCAGTGCTCTTAGATTTAAATATGTGCGGAATTAAACGATTTTTCGTGTTAAATGAGGCCTTTTGTATACTTAACTAAATTCTCAAGCTCAGCACGTCCATTTGAGTCATAAAATCTGAGCACACATAAAACTTAAGTAAAGACCCACTTTAGGGTATAAAACTACAGACAAAATAAAAGGGTCAACATTGTGATTTGATGTAAGCGTCTTGGCCAAAAGAACACACTCACTTCCATTTGGCATCTTCACAGGGCTAACACATCAAGTATCTACCAGATTACTTAGCGACGCAAAAGAGAATTGCAATATGAGATGTTGGCGAGTCTGTATGTTTGTATAGAAGTATGAGTATATGTAATTCAATAGTTACATGCAGTAAGTGCTTTGATGCGTAGAGTTGTTGCCCAAGAACCACCCGACCATCCAACCATGCGACCATCTAACCACATAAACATCAGTTCATCATTCCAACAGCTTACCGCCATCTTTCAACGTTGCTCTTAGTGTCAGTCATGCTGGATTAAGCAATTGAATTTGGATTACATTTGCATGTATGTGTTTGTATTTGTTAATCCCCGATATCTGGGTGTCAACAGCCAAGTGACATCCTTAAACTTAAAGAGTTTCAATTTCTCCAATTTTGAGACTTGCATTTTAGGCATACATGACGTATACGCTATATTTCCGAAGCTTTACTCATCATATTTCGATTTTTTTGAAGCAAAAATGTTCCGAAATATGTATGGCCAACAATGAATTAGCAAGCCATGTGCTTTATCAAAAGGATATTTGACAGGACAGGATCATATTCCACATAATAAGTCTCCAGCCAGACAAGAACAATACCAATTCTGTGCTAAGCAAATATATCAGTTTCAAAGTACAACGCTTCAGCCAAAGTAGATGCTGCCTTGACATGCGGTTAATATGCGTGACAGCTCATTAGTTTGGCTAAAAGATAAGCTTTTACATTCACGTGAGTGCCTAACAAAATATGAAATATGCAACAACAAAAATCAGCAAGTAATATGCTAACATGTTAACCTGTTGACATGTTCGCACAACATCTAACATGTTGTGTATGAAAGTCAAGCAGAGGAAGTTTTCGGTTGCGAACGAAATCCCAATCGTTAATTCCCAATATGAATCCAGACAGCAGTCCTGTGTCAATGTAATGTTAAGCACAACAGTTACATTAACATCTTGAACTAAATTCCCGTATTTAGTTCATACTTGTGCTTGTGGATTGCAACTTCTTGCCATTTGAAATATACATAGGGGAATTTCCACATCTTCAACTGATGTTCCTCATTTGGTTCGCACTAAAATTTTGGTTGACTTGCAACTTGTTGCAAACAAGAACCAATTAACATTTCTCTAGGGCAATTTCCGTAGTCACAACTAATATTATGCAGTTACTTCAAGTGTTATTTGAAGAAATATATCAACTAATATTGAAAATTAAAAAAGATATACGTAGCTCATGTAAGAGAGTTTAAATTTTAATAAAGAGTACACAATCATTTTTATATTCACTCTGGAAAGTAAAATAAGTACGTTCTAAAGCAGCTGTAACTTGTGTGATGTTACAGCGAAAGTTCTAAAAGAATATGAGTTTCCTTTGGTTATCTTCCCAATATATTATAAAAATTGGCAATACAGCCAATGTTATAAATTTAGTTCAAACTTGAATTGCTTAACAGAGAGAATGTTGTGTTGCGATTTGTTGGAATCACGGAGAACTTTAAATATCCTACTGATAATTTCCCAATGCTCATGCAACATTTCTGCAAAGTCAATGTTAAACACATCAGCTACATAAGCCGCTGTAAATAATGTTTCCAATTTAGTTTATTTTTGAATTTGAAAGTGTGCGGTTGGTTTTGCGGTAACAGTATTAGCAGCATTATCTTTAAACGAATTAATATTTTCAACATTAAGCTCTTCTAGCAAGTAATAATCTATTAAAGATAAATAGAGAGTAAAAAGTTTAAAGTGTCATTAAATAAAAATTCAAGTGTGTCAATAAAATACTCAGAGCCAAAATTTAAAAAATAAAAATAAATTAAAAAATGACCAGTAAAAAAATGTAAAACAACTTAATAATGTTTGTGCAGTGAGTTTAAATCAATGTAACTAAAGTGAAAAGATTTCAAGTCAATATTCATATTGAACTGACAGTATCAGTTTGTCCTTAAAATGATAAATGAAGAGTGAAAGATATGAACTTCAAACACAGCTGTCATCAGCAGTCAAAGTGTCACAAATTGACACATCAAAGAATGTAATTTTAATAAAAAATCTTATAAATATTTAAAATCACATACTCGTACATATATGGTTCCAGTCGAGTGCCCTGTAAGTATGCAATGTGTGATTAATTCAGATATTCTTCCGTAAATACTCATACGCCACGTGCGCCGCATCATCAAAAGTGGACATCGACGAATCCTTTAAAATTGCCGCATAAATAGCGCATATTGCAGACAATATCCAAAGTAATATTTTCGATACTGCGTATTGTGAATCTGTGCGTGAAACGTTGACCATTTTCGCGAATGCGTCGATGAACTAATATTTGCTTTATTGCTGGTTATTTTCGAATTAAAAATATTAATGTCCAACAGACACTACGTTAATTACCCTAGAATTTAACAGAGACACGATGGCATTACCATTTTATATTAAACTGGCTTAAAAAAGCAATTCATTTGGCCTGTTATGACAGCCGTAGAATTATAGCTGGTCATTTTTCTAAATTAACTAAATTGTGTTCAGCAAATAACTTATTTTTGAACCCGAATCCAAAACAACAAATCCTCATGATTTATCCATTTATTTAATATCTATTGTGTTCAGCACGTAGAATTTCTACCGAAAGAAAGAGGTCAACATAAAATCGAATTTTGTTTTCTTTTTACCTCTATTTCAATCAGAGAAATTTATTATTGGTCTGTGCTTGGAAGGTGGCTTTCAAATGAGAAAATGAGTCAGAGACAAACTGTGAAAATGTAGTCAAAAGTGCAATCAGTGAGAGGTCCATTAAGAGCTTATAAATAGCACAGATTTGACCAGACAAAGTAAATGGAAATTCTAGAACTTTTATTAGCACTCATTTGCTCCCTTTGCCGAGTCACAAGACAAAAACATTAAAAATGCTAATTAAATCTAATGCAAATGTTGATTGTAGGGGGACTTGTTCAACAACTTTAGACCAAGGGCAGACCGACCTAAATGTTCTGTGAAAAGAACAAAGAGAGTGACAATTGTACTATAGTTTGTTTAATTGTTACAATCCAAAAGAAAGAAAATTGTTGAGTTGACTGGGACTAGTCATGTTTCTTGTATCATTGTAGTGGCAGTATTGTAAGTGTAATTGAATTCATTTAAACTAAATCTATTGCTTTACCGAAATAATCGCAAGAATCGATATTTGAGGTTGCCCAGCAAAAAGTAATTTTTATTCTGCAATTCAAAATATTTAAATTTTATTACATTGCTTACCACAATATATTTTTGGTGTTCTTCATTGTCATTCCCAAAAGCAAAACCAGTGCAATTTGCAGTCGTTATTGTCATTTGTTTGTTGATTGTTGATGTTTGTTGTCGACGTTGCTGCTGCTGCTGTTGCTGCTGTCCTTGTTGACAACATCGTCAGCAAAAGTTTACTTTTATCTGTTTTATGCTAATAGATTTGAGAATCTTACAGCAGCTGCTCTTGCTCTTATGATGCCACTAAAACTTTTTCTTCTCACAACAGTTAAAAAAATTTAAGAAAATTAAATAGTGTGAAATAATTAAATTTATTCAACTTACTTGCAGCTTAGTAAAAAAAAAACCAAGGACAAGATAAACTTACCTTTGTCTTAACCTTAATTAAGAAAAAAAAAATAAAGACACTGCCAAGAAAGTTTTGCTAATGAATTATGTTTGGGAAAATACTTTGGGTTTTCTCACAAAGTTAATGATCCAGGCAACACACACGAGACTTGGCCAAAGTGACTACGAGAACAATAGCTGTATTCATCGCTTATTCATAAAAGTTATTTGCCATAAATAAGGCTAAGACAAGCACTCAAGTGCCAATATCAATATCAATATCCCGCTCACAGCTGTTCTATAAACTCGCATGTTTCATTTTTCACGCCGACCTCTAGTCATTCATCTATGAATATATTTCATTGATTTTTCGCATAAATGTGTGGACAATCTGGAAGGCGTTGCCAATGCCATTGATACAAAATTCCTATTGTATAGTCAATGGTCCAATGGACAAATATTGAAGAAAAAAGTTGAAAAGGGATGCGGGTTGGGGTTGAGATTTTCAGCCTTAATGCTACTCAGCTGTTGTTGTGTCAATATTCAAATTGAAAATATTTCATGTGACAATCATAGACATGATTGGAATTTTAATAAGTTTCTGCTTTTTGAGAAGAAAGCGGTCGCACAACTTTTATTGCAGTTAAGTGTGCGATTGCCCCATAGCGCATTTACATCATGAACATGACTCAATATTCAAAATCCCCAAAAATAGGCAACAGGAAATGATAAAAATTGGGATGGATTGAGAACCGACCCACAAATTAATTCTCTTAAGACTTAAGACATGTGAAGGGAAATAGGTTTTAAAATTGTTTCTTATTCTTCTCAAAGTGCCAATAAAAGCTCTTGCTCAGAGTATTTAAATTTCCAATAAATGAAGCATGAAAGTCGAATCCAAGTACTATTTTAAAAGTATATAAAATCGAACTTCTTATTTGCATAAGCATTTTGGCCAGGTGTGAGGATATGTGTATAAAAAAGAACACTTTTCCATTCATTCTCATAAATAAATAAAAATGTTTCCCATGTCTGTCAGTTGCACGTGTGTACTCGTCGTATGTTTCAGTATATTTCGCACATTCATGTCTGAGCATTTTTAAATTTTAATGGATATATTATCGAAAAATCTATAGACTCTGTGTATGTGCGTGCTTTGTGCTCCAATGCGATCTGTGAAAGTGCCGCAGGGTACATTTTTCTGAAGTGCCCCTTCGGTAATTTAATGTTGCCAACGCCTGCAGACATCTTTTAATATTTGTTATTATTGATACAATAATATTCATAAAATGTTTTTTTTTGTTTAAGCAATACGCTAATAAAACAAACTTAAAGCGTTTTAAATCTATGATTGTTTATATAAAGAGACTCAATAAAAAGTAATGAAGGGGAGGGCTGTGTATCGTGAGGTTACGCCCTTATTGACGATGTGGCGGACAGACAGAAATCTGTGGCCTAAATGACTGCTCTAAGTGATCCCAAAGGCATAATAATTGCAGCCATTGACTTGTGTCATTTACTTTTGTGTGTGTTACAGGACGTATGAGTAATGTGCCAGAATTGACCGCAAAAGTCGACTTGTTGATGTGTCGGCAGTTGATAAGCTTTTATAGAAAAAGTAATACAGAAAGAAAAACAATGCCCTGTGGAAGTAAAAATCAGCAATAAGTCGCGTCACCAGCTCAACTTTTCAACTGACGCTTGATTGCACCCGAAGCTACGTGACTGGGAGGCTTCCATTTGCAAAGAGAAACTGCAAGAAAGGAGCGGCTTTTCACCTGTGCAGGTTGTGTCTATGCATTAATCACACACTCACTCGCACACACTCACACACAACCCAATAGTAGGCAGAGCCGAGTACAGCAAAGAGGCATGACTGTGCTACGAGTTGTGGCATCCATAACGTGACACATGGCGATGTACTTTTATGCCAGCAAGATATCAGCTATCATCTGTGCCACACGTTGCAAGCAGACCGTGCTGCAAAATTCGCGTGGTCAACGAGATCGCGATAAAGACAAGGCGCCAAATCGAAAACGACAACGGCAACGACATCGACATTCGAGCAGAAGACGAAGCAGATGCCCGGAGAGCAGCTCGGACAGTGAATCCAACACGGAGGACAATGGAGATTGTTTGGAGGAGAAGGAGTTGGCACCTCAGCCGGATGTGGGCATTTTTCTGCTCAATGCGGAAGCGACACAGCTTGGATTGGGCTTAGAACTGGGAATGGGCAACGAGACGACTTCCATGCACTTCCGTCGTCGACATAGTGCAGAACAATTGAGTGCACACAATTTGGAATTAGGTCTTCAACAGTTGAAGGTATGAATACAACGAAAACTCGCACTCATCGTGGTCAAAGATCAAATAAAACTCATTGCAGGTGGCTGGAACCTCAGTTCACGCTGATGCCATTCAATATGATGTGCCCAAAACACCCCATAAACTCAACCAATCTGATGTCAATTTTGAGGTAATTTAACAAAACTGAATTATTAATAATTATAATGTTTGGAGGGCTGTCACATCAGCTATGTAATTAATGCCCTGTTTTGTTGACAGAGCTCTGTTCTGGGTGCCGGTGGCATTATGTACATAAACGGACGCATCATTTCCGGCCCATTGGACTCATTTCCCGAGGTACTCAACCCGAAGCACGTCATGGACTTGAATAAGGTAAGAGAATGTAAAGGATATTTGCAATAAATAGTTAAATTAAATCAATGAGTGAATATGTAAATTAATTCTCATGTAGAAAAGAGAACAAAACGTGTGGGAATGCTAGAAGCAGGAAATCAGCTTCCTAGTTAGAATAAATAAATAAACACAATCACGGCAAATGAAGCTTATGGAATACGAAAACGAATAGAAATACCAAAACCAACTCTTATCCCTTTCGTTTCCGATTTTTCTCTGCCTCCGTCTCCCTTTTTCACAATCTTCCTCTCTATCTCCTACAACTTCACTGTCGACTTGCACTAATCCTGCACATGTGTTTATCTTTTACAGGATTTTATATTCTCATTCTTATTATCATCACGTTTATTTTTGCGTCCACATGAACTACTGGGCAAACTCTTGGACTCGATAGCCGAGAGCTTTGTGTGCTTGGAATCATTAGTTGTCCTGCTGTCCGAGTGGACGGAGAAATTTCCATACGATTATCGTGACGAGCGAATGATGAATCATGTTAAACATATCGTCGTCAGGTGAGTGAACGCTGTATAAATCTCCAGTTCCTCACGTGATTCCATTCAAATTGCCAACTGTAGTTGCTCCAATACACATTTGGAAGCCGTCGTCTCGAACGTACTAAGTGCCTTACTTAAACGCTTGACTGATTTAGAGAGACATGAGGCCGATCTGCGTGCCTGTCAAAGCAACAACGATAAGGTGAGTTTCCATTACTTGAAGACAACACTAAAGTATAAGGGTACTCGATAAAAATCAGTTAAACTAAAATCAAAAATTATGAATTTAATTTAATAAGACTAAATTACAACACTCAACTCGCACTCACAGATTGTTGCACCTTTAAACTGCCCCACGGCCACGCAATACGCACAAATCTTATGTAGGCTAGAAAAGAAGTTGGCCAAGCACATTGGCCCAGAGGAGTTTCTGCAATGCAGCAGCATGGTATTGCTGGACAAGCAGGTAAGTCGAATAATTAACAATCAGATATCAATACTATAATGACCATAATTAACTTGTGCCATGCCAACAGAAGAAATGGGACCAACCAACCACGTCGGGTGGACCGCCTGGTGTTCAGGATCCAAAGAAGACTTGCAATCTGGAAACGTATCTGGACTGGTCGTCACGTCTGCGTTTGTTTGTCTGCAACGAGATACTACAGGTGAGCCCACACAAACTACGACGACTACTCAAATATGCACAGTTAGCCGGTTCTTGATGGACTCACCTCGAGTCATTCCATATCCAAACTCAGACTCCTCTCAGCGCAAGTTGGCATGTAATTTATGCTGCTAGTAACTTTGGCCATCGACAGTTTTGTTTGTCTGTGTGTCGACTGTCTGTCTGTCGACGCTCTGTCGTAACGGACTCGTTAAAGTTTTGGCCAAGTCACGTGGTCAACATATTCTATTGTGACTTTCCCAACAACAAACATAACAAATTCATCTTGTCTTCTTGATTTACAGTGTAGCGGAATCGAGGACCGCAGCCGGACTGTGGAGCTGTGGAGTGGGGTGGCACAGTATTGCCTCCTTGTGGGCAACTACAACAGCGCCACGGCCATTCTCGAGTCCCTCGAGTCTCCGCCCATTGCCAGGCTTAAAGTAACGGTGAGTTTTACTGTTTAACATTGCCAGCTTATTCAATTTGACCGTGTGCTTACTGAGTACAAATTGTTTGTAGTTGATTTAATCTTTTAAAATATTGTTATGAGGATTTTAATCAATTAGGTATATTAATATACAACAAAACAAATCTGCAAGGATTTAAAAAAAAGGGTTTTTTTTTCTTAAATAATTGCTTGTCATGGGCACTGAACTGTTTCTGTCCCAACCACAAATAATCACTAGCACAAAAGGAGCGGCAAAAAATGAAAATTTGAAAAGAAAATTGTGTGACCACGCCCAAGTAACCACAGTGGCATTAGCCCACGCTGTGTCCTGATGCATTTTTCATCAAATTTATATAAATTTTGGCACTTTTTACTTGTACTCGTATTTTGTGAGAACCCAAACTTGGTTTCAATGGAGAATGTCCGAGTAAATATAATGATGCATCCATTTTACTATATATGAATGAATGAACGTAGTTTTTCTTCATAAATGGTCTTGTAATTAGTTAATGGATTGCTTTTTCTTGGCAACTCTTGCAGCTGCCGTCCATCATTTTGGGCAGCTGTTGAAATTTTGAGCAACTCGTTTGCTACTTTAAATGCCTTTGGCTCATATTTAATTCATAATGGACTGGGTACAACTCTGCAATTTCTTGCATTTCATTTAATATTTTTCGCGCAAGGCGTAAATTGCACAATATACAAAGGACGAACAAAAAGTTTTGGCACGAAAAAAATTGAAACGGAATTCCATAAATTCACGTTTATTTTTCCTCTTTTTTTGAGCAAGTGGGACGGAGAAGGGCGTAGTTTTTACATAGTCTGCGAATTTTTTTCCCACATTTTGCGCAGTTGCATTTAATGGCTACTGAAATGTTTATGACTCGACATTTAACGATAGCAGTTAATAATAAAATGAAGGGAATATTTATATAATAAACTATAATTATTTTAAATATTATCTCCACATTCTTAAATGGAGCTTTGTGTACCGAAATAAGCAATATTTGGAGGGGGTACGATT
Organism: Drosophila limbata; assembly: GCA_963924055.1. Lineage (NCBI taxonomy): Eukaryota > Metazoa > Arthropoda > Insecta > Diptera > Drosophilidae > Drosophila > Drosophila limbata. The sequence goes on from OZ001353.1 coordinate 14,268,638, forward strand.
TTCATCCTAAATTCCTAAACTTCCAATAAATGTTAATTATCAATTATAATTAAAAATTTAATAAAAATGTTCGAATATAATGAGGATTATCTAGAGAATTAATTGCTCTGTAAAGTACAAAAATAAATTAAAAATGTATGTAGCAAGTTGTTGAAATGAGGATTTATTGGTCCACGACATTGTTTTTAATTATTGTGCAATTTTAAGATATCTGAATTAAAATTGTTTTCTGAGATAGAGAGAATGAGAGACAGAGGGAGATAGGGAAAAGCCAAATGTCACGCCATAAAATTCGATGCAAAGCCTTAAATGACGAACATAAAATTCGCACACAAAACAAAACCATAAACTTTTACAACACTCCCGAAACAAGTCACAAATAACACAAAAACAAAACGAATTAGAGATTTTTTCCATTTAGATAGAAAACAGACTAAGAGCCTGAGCAAGAGAGAGAGAGAGAGAGAGACAGTTTATTCATTTAAGTATATCGATTTGATTACAGTGGAGCAAATTACAAGTGACATGTCAACAATTGGATTGCATGCAACGTCATGCCGAAGGACATGGACACTTATGGCAGAAGCAGGCAATCGTCCTAAATGAGCAGCAGCAGCAGCTGAGTCTAAAGACCGATAAGCAGGCTAAGACGCTCATTTCGATAACGGAAAATTCATCAGCATCATCAGTAGCAGCGACAGCAACAGCAACAGCAGTAGATGTACAAGTAGTAGCAGCAACAACTACGCTCTCAGCTTCAGCGACTGACCAAGAGAACTTGAGTGAGACGCCCTCAAGTAGTGTCATTGGGCAGCCAGTTGGCAAAACAGTCGCTTCCAGCTTGAATGCAATGCCCACCCCATTGGAGGTGCCACCTCTAAGCATGCCTGTGGCTGCTGGTACCAACAGCAAGGCCGATACAGTTGAGGCGACAACAACAACAACAACAACGACAACCATTTGCGGCAAACCCAACGATTGGGTTGTTATTCCGGTGTTTGCGGATATTGTTAAATTGGCGCTGGCCGAACGCGTAAACTGTTTGCAGCGGTGAGTACGAATATCTTAATTCATTTCAGTTTACCTGCTCACTCTGATCGAATTAAATCGAAAATACACAAATCAAATTTGTATTCAAGCCAATCCAAGAGTCGTATGCATTATATTGCGCATATGCATTGACTTATACATTAATTTGAACTGTTTTCTGTATTGAATTGATTTAATTTCAATTTACCACAGAGTTAAATGCGTTCAATTCGATATCAATAATCACACTCCAAAGAATTTAAAATTGTTTAAAACAAAATATCTATCAATTTGCCTGTCTGTGCTTGTCTGTGTTTCACAGCGAACATAAAATCTAGTTTCCATTGAAATTTAGTGGAAAACCGCTGTAGCTTATACACTAAAAGCTCACTATAATACCCTGTATCTATCAAATGGGTATAATCGATCGATGAGAGATGTTTTACCAAGTTCAACAATAAAATTCTTACTCAAAAATATTTATTTCTGTACTGAGTGCCTTTCAGTCGAGCAGACTCTGTAGTTAGCTAAGCCATTTGGATTTAAGCCAACACTGGCTGCAATTTGTTTATTCATCGGGCAATGGCTGAGAGCGGAAATTCATTCATTCAACCATTTTCAACGCCGCATTCGATTTGAAATCAAAATCAAATGATGCGTGTGCGTAAATCGGCTTTTCAATGCGCTAATCAAACTCACAATTGACGGATGGCCAATGCAGACTGACTGTTGATTTTAATTGCACTGTGAACTTTGCATCAAATTGCAGCTGGGGAATATTTTATCGTCGACAGACAATGCACAGCTAACGCTTTTGCTCTTTATGCCTTATTTTCATCAGCTGTTTCCCCTCCCTCTCTATCTTCATCTCTTCTCCTTCTCCGTTCATTTACAGCTTACCAAATGGCCACATCAATATAATTGCCTTCGATCGCATGGCGACTATAGTTGGGGCCTTTACCAAGCACATGCAGGCAATGAAGCCATCAGTGGCGCCATCTAGCGGAGAATATGAGCACTTCTGTTGCCATATGCAACAAACTACAAAACTTAGCGAAGCGGGTAAGTAATATTGTAAGTCAAACTTTCAACGAGTGCAAGCAGACTTTACTTGTATTTTGTTCGAATTTCATTCTATCCACTTTCCACGTACTTTATCGCATTTTCCACATTTTTCTCATTTTTCACTGGCCCTAGTCGGCATTTGAGTGTTTGTTTGTTTTGTGCGAAGTTTAAGTGAAACGCGGCCAACTTGCAATGACTTCAAGTGGCCCGGAAAAGCGCCTGTGCATGTGTGTGTGAGTGTTTAAGTGTGTGCTGCTACTTAAATGCTTTAAATGAAAAATTAAATGCAATGCAGCTGGCAGCGCACACATTATATGCATATACACATACTTACATAAGTGAGGCAATTAAAGTGAATACATAAGCCTTAAAATGTTATAAATATTTTTCACTTGTATTTTTATTAACGCAAGAAAAATGTAAATTACATTTTTGGCTTGTTCTTTTATTTTTGCATTTAACTGTGGTGAGAACCGTTAACGGATCCCACACAATCAATTTCCATCTCTTTCCACAGACACGCCATTTGCTGGGGAATTAATTCAAATTAATAACCGCAATAAAACGGCAAAATGGACAGTTTATGACCACAAAAGGGTTCAAGCATTCAGTGAACACTCGGCTGGCTCTATCTACCGAGAGAAGAGCCTTTTTTCTAACCAACAGTTTTGCTGCTTAACAATAATTAATTTGCAAACTCCTTTGGAGCTTTTCATGATTGCGATAGGGTTGAAAAGTAAGGCTAATAAATATTCATATAATCTTAGAAGACTTAGCTTATAATATATCTTATAGGCAGACTACCCTTAAGTTGATATATCTATTCAGATTACTTCCAACACAAACAACACGGCAAAAGCTGTACAAATAGCTCTCATCTGTAAATATTTACTTAAGGTGAAAAGAACAACACGGTAAACAGACAATTCAAGGATAACAATGGGAACAACACCTACAATAAGTTACACCACGTGTAGCCTTGCTGGAGCAGAAACAAAGTTTTGAAATCCTTCTTGGAGCTGTCAACGTCGCACTGCACGTTGAGATACGAGTGCGAGTAGTTTTCGCACAAAGTGCACAAAAGAAAGCAGCGGTGACGACATCAACAGTGAAAGAAAATATACTTATAGAAAAATGGGAAAAAAAGGGGAAGGGAACCAGGCATAGTGCTGAAATGAAAGGTCCACATAGACCGAACTCATTAAAAACCTTGAAGAATTTCGCCACAGGCGACAAACAACAAAGTCGTGCGTTCAAAAAAAAAGTTGTCTTTGGTGCATCTTGACAGCGACCAAGGAAGGGAATGAAAAGTTATGACTGAGTCGGCACTTTTTTGATGTCGTTTTGAAAATCTCCAACTCTTTGCTCTCAACTGCAGCTGAATCCTTGTGTGTTGGCCTAAAACTTTATTAAAATGCAATGCATGATGTGCAGCTTAATGTGAGGTAAATGCAATTTATACTCACACTCGTAGAAACAGCTTTTTACGATATTTCCAAATGCGTGAAAAGTGCAAAGAGCTGAGAGAACTTTGGCAAACTTTTAGACGAACAATGTGCTTTGAATTAAAGGGAAACTCAACAATCTGATATAACTGGCAATCTTGTTTTGCAAGAAACACAGATGTATCTGACATGCTGCCAAGTTGAGGTTGATAAACTTAGCATGGACTTTAATAAACTTGTTTTAATATCTGTTATATTTGTTAAATATCGACTTCTATTTAGTTTTTCAGCAGCTACTAAAAAATGTTTAGACAAATTTGTTGACATCAAAGAGCTTTACATATTTATTTATTCTTGCATAAAAACCACTTATTTTCCGGTGGTAAGGTAAGTATTTAGTCCGGCACGAACTTCTAAATCAGTTTTGCTTCGAACCGCAAAACTCAAAACTGTCCTCTGACTTAAAAGTTTAGCTAAACTTGAAGTCAACGGCAGCAACGGGAAATGCAAGTTGAAGTTACCGAAAGTTTCTTGATAAGTTGAATGCAGCTTTTGCCACTACTCGTACTTTGCCTTGATGCTGCCAGCTATAAATAAATATTTTTCCAGTCAAGTTATTTACGTTGTTATCTAAGTAATTTGCACAGCTCTAGAATTTGAAAAATGCACTTTTCGCGGATGGATTTTCGTTGGCATATTGACAAGCTGTGAAGTGGCTTAAAGTATCTAGATTAGCTCAGAATTTACTTCAGTAGATTACAGCATGGGCTTTGTGTTTATCTCATACATCAATTTAAAGCAGTGGGTTAATTTATAGAATTGGCTATTAAATTAATTGATGCCAGATTAGAGATTTGACAGGAATTGTTATATAAACGGTCAACTCAATGTTGAATAAAAGAACTGCGTCCACTATCAATTTCTCAGTCACTTAAAAAATATTTTACAGGATTCTTCCGTCATGTTCTTTATTTTATTCCTGATAACATGATCTGTCTTTTACCAGCTATCAGTCAGCTGTTAATCACACATTGAACAATACACACTGGACTCTCACACTAATACTATTTAATATCCTTTGGATACGGGATAAACACGTGTGCCCACAGAAAAGGCAGAAAAAGATTAGTAATGTCAGATAAATCTAATATAAGTCTCAAAGCAAGGATGGAAAAAACTTGATTAAATATAAAAATGTCCTTATGCCCACATTCCACAAATCAAATTGAGCTTCCAATGTAAAGCTTGTAGAAACGCATCGCATAAGTTAAATTTTGTGACATTCCATCATCAAAATGTGAAGCAATCAAGTTGCGGTCTAAGTCCAAAAATGTCCTTTTATACTAAAAATATGACAATCTGTTGACCCAACACAGAGAACCGCTTGTTAGGCCCAACACTCTCAGCATGCGTCAAGTGCACAGTCTGTGGTATAAAATATCTTATAAAAAAAACCTCTTTACGAGGTAAAAGTCTAGTGACGAAATCATTTTCATGCACCAAAATTTCTGATATCCAATTTTGTGACGAATAATATTAAGGTTTACTTATAAATTACTAAAAAAAAATATTGTTACTCGGCACATTGCGCTAATTTCTTCATATCTAATAAATATTTATTTTTTGCGCAGTGCCGAGTGACAATATTTTTTTTTTAGTAATTTATAAGTAAACCTTAATATTATTCGTCACAAAATTGGATATCAGAAATTTTGGTGCATGAAAATGATTTCGTCACTAGACTTTTACCTCGTAAAGAGGTTTTTTTTATAAGATATCAGAAATTTTGGAGTAATACATCAGAAATTTTGAAAATTGCAATATTTGTTGACGGTACAACTTTGTCAAAAGGTGTTTATTGTTTGTACAAGCAAAAACAAACTGTCTGGCAACACTAGTTCCTTTTACAAACATACATGCTAAATTAGAAAAATCATTACTAGCGTTTTCTCAAAATCGCCAAAATGTAGGAAAAAATACCTTATTTCACCTGTAGCTGTTTACCTTTTAACTTAAAAAAGTTCAAAGTATGCCTAACAGCCCTTTGAAATTCCTTTTCAACGATATATAGATCACATCTGTAGCTTTTATCGCTTGGATGCTATGGGGGTTTCAATTTTAGCGTTTTTTAGCGATTTCCCGCTAAACTAGCGATTTTTCGAAAAAGTCGTAAAACAAACGTTTCTATATTTTGATTATAAAATGATTTATCTGCCGCTAAAAGAATTCACCACTTGCAAGCAGTTTATTTCCGCATTACGCTGCAAGCAGTGTACATACTGCATATGTACAAGCAGTAGTGTAAAGGTAAAAGGTATATTCAGTTAATATGTAATATCTTGCCCAAACGAATTTTGACAGATATGTGTTATATGTCAGAAGACGCGGAATAAAATTGCCTATAACATATAACATATTTTTAAGTGATTTGATGTGTAGATTTTTCTTAAATCGCTAAAATGTGGGAAAAAATACCTTATTTCACCTGTAGCTGTTTACCTTTTTACTTAAAAAAAAAACTTTGAAGGTATGACTAAAAGCCCTTCAAAATACCTTTTCAACGATGTATATATCACATCTGTAGCTTCTATCGTTTGGATGCTATAGGGGTTTCAATTTTAGCGGTTTTTAGCGATTTCCCGCTAAACTAGCGATTTTTCGAAAAAGTCGTAGAACAAACGTTTCTATATTTTTGGGCGGGAACAAGTCCTCATTCAAACTTTTAAGCTAAATTAACGATTTGATCCAAACAAACAAACAGACAAACAGACAAACAGACAAACAGACAAACTGACTTTTCATCTCATTTTCGGAAGGCCACTAAAAATTTCAAAATTAATTATCTTTTGAACCAGTGGTCGGATTTTGAGGATCGAGGTGTCATTCGACGCATACTTTTCATTAGAATAGTAAAAAAATATAAAAAAATTCAGAAATGCTCCAACGGCCCCATTTGCTCCAATTATTTAAATTTTGCCCCTCCCACTTACACCTGTTTATCTCACGAACCAGGTGAGTTTTCAAAAGTCTTAGTATGCACATTTGTAAGTTTTATTGATACCTTTCGATCGGTATATAACTCGACCTGATCGGACAGTCATAGCAAATTTTCCATTCTTCCTGTGTATATATGCTAGTCGCCTTTCGCACCCTTCGTGCTGCTTTCGTCACTAGCGCGGACTGCCGTCCGCAGTGATACAAGCAAGAACAACAACAACAACAATATAAAGCGAAGCTGCACAAATTTTCATCTGACGAAGAAGAGAAGAGAGAAAAAAATATTTACCCACACGACTCTATTAAAACTGAACAAGAAAATGTGGATACTCGTACCATGACCAACCATTTTAATCCCTCCACAAACAAAGGAAACCCTTTTTTTTGGGTGAGGGGCTCGTAAATGTTGATACCACATGTATGTCTGTAATTTTTTGTGCCCGAGCAGAGTAGAATGCGGGCTCAATCCTATAAACTCGGAGGGACAACAGACTACTCTAGCAGGAGGCGGACGATGGCATTCTGTGGCAAGTCAAGAGCACATCTGTTGACCAACGAGGCAGCCAAGCGCTTTGCACCACTGTAGAATTTTAATGGTCTCATGGCGTGAAGTGGACATGGATGCCACATTTTTGCCACATTTTGCTACATTTGCTCAACATACGTTTTACGCACACACATTTCGTCTATCTTTTTTTTGTTTTGGCCAGCCGCCAGTTTGTTGTTACTTTATTAAGCTGTGCTTATTTTTTTCTTCCCTGTTTGTCTATTAAAATGTAACATTCCCGGTACAAGTATACACTTTGGCTTCTTGTCATTTTTTGCACCTCTTGAACCCAAGTCAGATGGACAGAGAATGCTTATAATGAGGTCGGGTCAAACAGAGCTCGTTAGCCAATGACCAGACACTCGACGGTTAAAGAGAGTCTTGGAGCTCTATCTTATGAGAATCTGGTAAACAGATAACTGTCTTAAAATATTATGTCTTTTGTTTTTTCAGATCTTATGATGGCGTCCTTTGACTGCGAAGAACCCAACAATGCCGAGAAGCTAATGTATGATTTAAATTAAGTAACGAAAACGAATTTGGAACAGCAAGAACATCGCATGGAGGCCATGGAGGCGTATAACTAATAGGGCACAGCTGCGGACTGCTTCTACAGGCTGAACCCAGCTTAAATCCTTATTGATCAGGCGTCTCAAGTCGACTCACTTCCTCCTCGTGGAGGCCTCCGGTAACGTTCACCGAGCATTCTCCGCCTCGAGAACGGCCAATGTGAGCGGCGTTCATCTCCTCAAATTGATTGGTTGATTGAATGATGTTCGAGTCCTGGAATAATAATTATGTCTAAGAAGTTTTACACTTTTCTAATAAAGTGACTTAAATCAATGTTTGAATATTTCATTTATTGCATTGATTGAAATTGAATTGATCTTTAAATTGGAGACATTCTTTAAAAGAATATGGGTAAGTACTAGGATCCTTCCTTAAAATATGTATTTTAATTAAATTTGATTGGAATTTGGAAGTTCTCTGCTTTTTGTACGCAAATATAAAATGATAATATAGAAAATTATGCATGCTGGAAGCTAAACTAAACTATTTCTTAACAAACTAAACATCTCGTACATATTGTGAATAAATTGCATAATCTCCCAGAAACAAGCATAAGTTAAAGGAACAAAAACTTTCAGCTCTCTGGCTTTGCCAACAAATTTCTTGTGTGCGAATTTATGGCCAAAACTGAAAGCCAAACGCATATCGTAGTCGTAGTAACAAAGCCCCAAGTGTCAAAGATGTCTGATGGCACAGGAAGTAAAGAGACAACATGCCATAAGGACTGCAGCCTACAAATGAATGTGTGTGTGTGGGTGTGTGTGGGTGTTTGTGTGCATGTGTAAAACTACATTCATAGTGTGTGCAAGTAATGTCTGTGGCAAGGCCATGAATTGTGTTACAGTCAGCAGATATTTATGCAGCCTAATGCATTCCACGTAATGGCTTTTAAAGATTTACAGCGACATTTCAAAACGAGTACAAATATGAGAACTATCTATTTATTTTTAGAAATTAAATGACAGAAAATCATGAAATTTAAAATGGAAAAACAAAAATTGAAATATTTTTTTAGATATGGTTATCTGTTTAACATGACTTTCAATTTAATTCGTTTTCTAAATACTTGGAATAACTTAGAACTGTCTGTAAGCAATCCACAAAAACTTTTAACAAGACTTCTGCAGCGCGTTTTCCAGCATTTAAACAACATTTTATAATTTCACATTGTTTTTAACGTCTTTTTCAGCCCAATATAACATATGAATAGCATGTAATTAATATTAAAGCTAAATGTAAATAATATATAATAAAACATTGCTTCGTTTTTTAATCAAAAATACAATTACACAAACTACATACGTATTTCTATTTAATTGTATGCAAATCATAGATGAAGATAAGTTGTTCATTCTGGTCAAATTTAATGTTTTCTGTGAAAGCAACAAATTGCTTGAAATTTGTTGTGCAAAGTCGAAAACACTACTTAATCATACATCTTTTGGGTTTTATTTATCTTGCGGTTTGCCGAATTTATGTGCAACACTCGTTACACATACGACATGTTGGACGTGTGCACAGCTCAAGACAAATCGAATTTCTCTGTTCTGTTTTTCTCCCCTTATTTGTTCGTTGCACAAACAGGACCCTTGAAATAATTTATTGATAAGTTTGCAAAGGAATCGTTGGCTTGTGCCAAAATAATGCAACTTTAGGTGAAACTACTTATTAATATTATTAATGTAGGTCATCTACTTTTGTATGAGTTTTCCCCATCGTGACATCATTGTAGCTGCCAACACTTTTAGCGAAATTTCATAGTGCCACCTAATTTCTTTTGTAAAGGGACGTCCTGTTTTGATGGGCAGTTTATCATCATGCTGATGTCAGGCAAAACAGCTTCAGGGCTTGCAAGATGAAAGCAAGCGCAAAATCAGACTGGCAGCTCGCTAAAATACATCTACATTATGCAATATGCAATATGAACTCTTTTATGCTGTTTATACTGGAGAAGCAAACAGACTGGCGAAAATAAAATGTATATTAAAAAAATTAAACTAGATAATAAATTTGTCTTATTAAAAATGGCGTCCATCGTTCTCTTCTTACATTCTTTTCTAATGGTGCTGAAAAAAAATTTATTTAATTTTTCAATTTTTTATTTTATTTAAATTTAAATTGACCTGCTAGAGGGCATCGCATATTCGTCTTTTCCCAACTCAAGGACAGTGATTTTGCTTAACTCATTTTTAAGCTCGTCTAGCTCTAATATAATAACTATAATTTCAGCACATTTACCAACGCTTTAATACAGATAAACCTCTTTTTCTTCCTTTTGTATGTTATATATTGGAATAAAAGGGGCAAAAGTCATAAAAATGTTTATGCTCCTTTTATGAACACACAAGCTGTGGAGTATCATACAGTTAGGGCAAAGGACAGAGTGGACATGGTTTAGTTTCGTCGTACTTGCTTTTATTGCACAATAGCCGAAGGTCCTTGGAGGACAATTATGTTAATATAGGAGCAAAGCAGAAAGAGATGAAAATGTCTGCAGGGTATGTAGAGGCTAGTCAACACTTTAATACTCAAATTGTCGAATGGCAATCGCAGGCAATGGAAAAATTAAGTGAAGAAGAATTTGTCGTAGCTAAAGGGCCGCTTTAAGCGTAATTAAAATGAGTGTCAATAAATACAATTACTCTTAAATATTAAAACATTATTCAACTATGCCGCAGCTGTCCACAGCGCAATTCGCGCTGTTCCTTCCATACAACTTATTTGTAATCCCCATCAATCAACTGAGCCTGAGTTACTTTGTAAACTTTTCTAATTAGTATTAAGAGAGACTGAGGCTGAATGAAAGAAACATTAATAATATGGTTAAACCTGTTTTATGTCGAGTAAATAGTCTTTTCGCAAATTGCGATAAAATTATTTTAAGGCTTGGGAAAATCCATCTTAAATCTTTTTATGCGGTCTACGTGTGCTCTGCCCATACATTTGGCAGACTGTCAGAGGTGTGTGTGTGTGGGATTTAATTAAAATTTATGTTATAATTCCCGATTACGTGGAGTGTCACCAAGTTGCTGAACTCATGTCCTGCCACACGAAATGGCGTTTTATCCCCTTTTAAAGCGCATATAAATTTCCAAACCGAAACATTGCAGATGCTATAAAATTTAATTGTTTTTTTTTGGCTGTGAGAACTGTATTACGTTTTTCATTGCATTAAAAATTTTCATTACAAAACTTTAAGACTCGAAAAAAACATTCTTAAACTTTTTCTCTTCAAATATCAATAACGTTTCCTACTTTCTTTTTAATTGAATTCTGGAAAATAATTGCGCAACTTATCAATGATGGTCAACATAAGAAAGGAAGCATAGGGAATATAAAAATTACCGAAAATAAAGAAGTAAAACAATTAAACTAATTGACAGCAATTTATACGCAGCAATGAGAAAAACGCGACACAAAAGTTTTGTAAAAGAAAATTGGAGTTGCGAAAGTTTTTCAGAAGTAAGAAAACCGCTGAGTGTGGCATGGTAAAAGGAATGCAGTCCTCGATCCATTTACTTGGCCACTAATGAAACCGCAATAGAAGAGTTCTGCTAACCGACAGCAAACATGTAACCCCTTAATTGGCGGCTAAAATGCCAACGAAGATGCAAGGCGAACTTTTAATACGTACTCGCACTCGTATGTGGAGCCATTGCAGTTCCTCGAAGGCCTTCCCTTATCAGGCAGTTGCAGTTGATTACGAGCATGTTGCATTTAATCTCTGCCATGCACAGAAACACGCAAATAATCTTCATCTCGAGATGTCTGTAGGAATGCACTTAATTAATTGTACTGCATTTTATACTATATTATAGTGCTGTAACTATTGCATTGACCACAAGCATTCTTTATTTTTCCTCTCTTCTGCAGAAAACGATTAAGTGTTGTCTTGTCACTTACATCATTTTATTCTATTTTTTCATTTGAAACAAGAGTATTACTTTATTTTGAATCACTGTCATTCATGATTTTTAATTTATATTTGCATATATGTTATCGTAAAACGCTTTCGTATCACTTGAGTACATTTAAGCCAGATAAATTTGCATTTGAACTTACCTATTCCATTCAACAGTATATTAAATTAAAACATTAATTTTACCTTTAACTGTAGGCTACTTATATTTAAGCCTCATTTGTTACTAAAACGATAAAATTAAAAAAATAAAATGCATTAAAAAAAATAGTTGATACCTCCCCGACGGGGAATTGAACCCCGGTCTCCCGCGTGACAGGCGGGGATACTAACCACTATACTATCGAGGATATGGAGAAACGGGCAGCAAAAGGCGAGTAATAGATTTAAACATAGACTTTTTGTTGTACTAACTATTTCTATGGATAATTCTGCAGCTATAAATAGATAACTATTTATACGTATTCATTTAAATTAGTGAATTTATTTTAAGATTATTAAAAACATAGATAACGATGTTGTGATGTTCAATTCGAATTATGATCAAATTGAATTTTTTGATTTATTTTTATTGCTAACTGTAATACTTATCAAACACACGCAGCGAAATTATTCTCCAACAATTGCTTTAGCACAATTACATTTAGACCCGCCAGCGATTTTTCGAAAAAGTCGTAGAACAAACGTTTCTATATTTTTGGGCGGGAACAAGTCCTCATTCAAACTTTTAAGCTAAATTAACGATTTGATCCAAACAAACAAACAGACAAACAGACAAACAGACAAACAGACAAACTGACTTTTCATCTCATTTTCGGAAGGCCACTAAAAATTTCAAAATTAATTATCTTTTGAACCAGTGGTCGGATTTTGAGGATCGAGGTGTCATTCGACGCATACTTTTCATTAGAATAGTAAAAAAATATAAAAAAATTCAGAAATGCTCCAACGGCCCCATTTGCTCCAATTATTTAAATTTTGCCCCTCCCACTTACACCTGTTTATCTCACGAACCAGGTGAGTTTTCAAAAGTCTTAGTATGCACATTTGTAAGTTTTATTGATACCTTTCGATCGGTATATAACTCGACCTGATCGGACAGTCATAGCAAATTTTCCATTCTTCCTGTGTATATATGCTAGTCGCCTTTCGCACCCTTCGTGCTGCTTTCGTCACTAGCGCGGACTGCCGTCCGCAGTGATACAAGCAAGAACAACAACAACAACAATATAAAGCGAAGCTGCACAAATTTTCATCTGACGAAGAAGAGAAGAGAGAAAAAAATATTTACCCACACGACTCTATTAAAACTGAACAAGAAAATGTGGATACTCGTACCATGACCAACCATTTTAATCCCTCCACAAACAAAGGAAACCCTTTTTTTTGGGTGAGGGGCTCGTAAATGTTGATACCACATGTATGTCTGTAATTTTTTGTGCCCGAGCAGAGTAGAATGCGGGCTCAATCCTATAAACTCGGAGGGACAACAGACTACTCTAGCAGGAGGCGGACGATGGCATTCTGTGGCAAGTCAAGAGCACATCTGTTGACCAACGAGGCAGCCAAGCGCTTTGCACCACTGTAGAATTTTAATGGTCTCATGGCGTGAAGTGGACATGGATGCCACATTTTTGCCACATTTTGCTACATTTGCTCAACATACGTTTTACGCACACACATTTCGTCTATCTTTTTTTTGTTTTGGCCAGCCGCCAGTTTGTTGTTACTTTATTAAGCTGTGCTTATTTTTTTCTTCCCTGTTTGTCTATTAAAATGTAACATTCCCGGTACAAGTATACACTTTGGCTTCTTGTCATTTTTTGCACCTCTTGAACCCAAGTCAGATGGACAGAGAATGCTTATAATGAGGTCGGGTCAAACAGAGCTCGTTAGCCAATGACCAGACACTCGACGGTTAAAGAGAGTCTTGGAGCTCTATCTTATGAGAATCTGGTAAACAGATAACTGTCTTAAAATATTATGTCTTTTGTTTTTTCAGATCTTATGATGGCGTCCTTTGACTGCGAAGAACCCAACAATGCCGAGAAGCTAATGTATGATTTAAATTAAGTAACGAAAACGAATTTGGAACAGCAAGAACATCGCATGGAGGCCATGGAGGCGTATAACTAATAGGGCACAGCTGCGGACTGCTTCTACAGGCTGAACCCAGCTTAAATCCTTATTGATCAGGCGTCTCAAGTCGACTCACTTCCTCCTCGTGGAGGCCTCCGGTAACGTTCACCGAGCATTCTCCGCCTCGAGAACGGCCAATGTGAGCGGCGTTCATCTCCTCAAATTGATTGGTTGATTGAATGATGTTCGAGTCCTGGAATAATAATTATGTCTAAGAAGTTTTACACTTTTCTAATAAAGTGACTTAAATCAATGTTTGAATATTTCATTTATTGCATTGATTGAAATTGAATTGATCTTTAAATTGGAGACATTCTTTAAAAGAATATGGGTAAGTACTAGGATCCTTCCTTAAAATATGTATTTTAATTAAATTTGATTGGAATTTGGAAGTTCTCTGCTTTTTGTACGCAAATATAAAATGATAATATAGAAAATTATGCATGCTGGAAGCTAAACTAAACTATTTCTTAACAAACTAAACATCTCGTACATATTGTGAATAAATTGCATAATCTCCCAGAAACAAGCATAAGTTAAAGGAACAAAAACTTTCAGCTCTCTGGCTTTGCCAACAAATTTCTTGTGTGCGAATTTATGGCCAAAACTGAAAGCCAAACGCATATCGTAGTCGTAGTAACAAAGCCCCAAGTGTCAAAGATGTCTGATGGCACAGGAAGTAAAGAGACAACATGCCATAAGGACTGCAGCCTACAAATGAATGTGTGTGTGTGGGTGTGTGTGGGTGTTTGTGTGCATGTGTAAAACTACATTCATAGTGTGTGCAAGTAATGTCTGTGGCAAGGCCATGAATTGTGTTACAGTCAGCAGATATTTATGCAGCCTAATGCATTCCACGTAATGGCTTTTAAAGATTTACAGCGACATTTCAAAACGAGTACAAATATGAGAACTATCTATTTATTTTTAGAAATTAAATGACAGAAAATCATGAAATTTAAAATGGAAAAACAAAAATTGAAATATTTTTTTAGATATGGTTATCTGTTTAACATGACTTTCAATTTAATTCGTTTTCTAAATACTTGGAATAACTTAGAACTGTCTGTAAGCAATCCACAAAAACTTTTAACAAGACTTCTGCAGCGCGTTTTCCAGCATTTAAACAACATTTTATAATTTCACATTGTTTTTAACGTCTTTTTCAGCCCAATATAACATATGAATAGCATGTAATTAATATTAAAGCTAAATGTAAATAATATATAATAAAACATTGCTTCGTTTTTTAATCAAAAATACAATTACACAAACTACATACGTATTTCTATTTAATTGTATGCAAATCATAGATGAAGATAAGTTGTTCATTCTGGTCAAATTTAATGTTTTCTGTGAAAGCAACAAATTGCTTGAAATTTGTTGTGCAAAGTCGAAAACACTACTTAATCATACATCTTTTGGGTTTTATTTATCTTGCGGTTTGCCGAATTTATGTGCAACACTCGTTACACATACGACATGTTGGACGTGTGCACAGCTCAAGACAAATCGAATTTCTCTGTTCTGTTTTTCTCCCCTTATTTGTTCGTTGCACAAACAGGACCCTTGAAATAATTTATTGATAAGTTTGCAAAGGAATCGTTGGCTTGTGCCAAAATAATGCAACTTTAGGTGAAACTACTTATTAATATTATTAATGTAGGTCATCTACTTTTGTATGAGTTTTCCCCATCGTGACATCATTGTAGCTGCCAACACTTTTAGCGAAATTTCATAGTGCCACCTAATTTCTTTTGTAAAGGGACGTCCTGTTTTGATGGGCAGTTTATCATCATGCTGATGTCAGGCAAAACAGCTTCAGGGCTTGCAAGATGAAAGCAAGCGCAAAATCAGACTGGCAGCTCGCTAAAATACATCTACATTATGCAATATGCAATATGAACTCTTTTATGCTGTTTATACTGGAGAAGCAAACAGACTGGCGAAAATAAAATGTATATTAAAAAAATTAAACTAGATAATAAATTTGTCTTATTAAAAATGGCGTCCATCGTTCTCTTCTTACATTCTTTTCTAATGGTGCTGAAAAAAAATTTATTTAATTTTTCAATTTTTTATTTTATTTAAATTTAAATTGACCTGCTAGAGGGCATCGCATATTCGTCTTTTCCCAACTCAAGGACAGTGATTTTGCTTAACTCATTTTTAAGCTCGTCTAGCTCTAATATAATAACTATAATTTCAGCACATTTACCAACGCTTTAATACAGATAAACCTCTTTTTCTTCCTTTTGTATGTTATATATTGGAATAAAAGGGGCAAAAGTCATAAAAATGTTTATGCTCCTTTTATGAACACACAAGCTGTGGAGTATCATACAGTTAGGGCAAAGGACAGAGTGGACATGGTTTAGTTTCGTCGTACTTGCTTTTATTGCACAATAGCCGAAGGTCCTTGGAGGACAATTATGTTAATATAGGAGCAAAGCAGAAAGAGATGAAAATGTCTGCAGGGTATGTAGAGGCTAGTCAACACTTTAATACTCAAATTGTCGAATGGCAATCGCAGGCAATGGAAAAATTAAGTGAAGAAGAATTTGTCGTAGCTAAAGGGCCGCTTTAAGCGTAATTAAAATGAGTGTCAATAAATACAATTACTCTTAAATATTAAAACATTATTCAACTATGCCGCAGCTGTCCACAGCGCAATTCGCGCTGTTCCTTCCATACAACTTATTTGTAATCCCCATCAATCAACTGAGCCTGAGTTACTTTGTAAACTTTTCTAATTAGTATTAAGAGAGACTGAGGCTGAATGAAAGAAACATTAATAATATGGTTAAACCTGTTTTATGTCGAGTAAATAGTCTTTTCGCAAATTGCGATAAAATTATTTTAAGGCTTGGGAAAATCCATCTTAAATCTTTTTATGCGGTCTACGTGTGCTCTGCCCATACATTTGGCAGACTGTCAGAGGTGTGTGTGTGTGGGATTTAATTAAAATTTATGTTATAATTCCCGATTACGTGGAGTGTCACCAAGTTGCTGAACTCATGTCCTGCCACACGAAATGGCGTTTTATCCCCTTTTAAAGCGCATATAAATTTCCAAACCGAAACATTGCAGATGCTATAAAATTTAATTGTTTTTTTTTGGCTGTGAGAACTGTATTACGTTTTTCATTGCATTAAAAATTTTCATTACAAAACTTTAAGACTCGAAAAAAACATTCTTAAACTTTTTCTCTTCAAATATCAATAACGTTTCCTACTTTCTTTTTAATTGAATTCTGGAAAATAATTGCGCAACTTATCAATGATGGTCAACATAAGAAAGGAAGCATAGGGAATATAAAAATTACCGAAAATAAAGAAGTAAAACAATTAAACTAATTGACAGCAATTTATACGCAGCAATGAGAAAAACGCGACACAAAAGTTTTGTAAAAGAAAATTGGAGTTGCGAAAGTTTTTCAGAAGTAAGAAAACCGCTGAGTGTGGCATGGTAAAAGGAATGCAGTCCTCGATCCATTTACTTGGCCACTAATGAAACCGCAATAGAAGAGTTCTGCTAACCGACAGCAAACATGTAACCCCTTAATTGGCGGCTAAAATGCCAACGAAGATGCAAGGCGAACTTTTAATACGTACTCGCACTCGTATGTGGAGCCATTGCAGTTCCTCGAAGGCCTTCCCTTATCAGGCAGTTGCAGTTGATTACGAGCATGTTGCATTTAATCTCTGCCATGCACAGAAACACGCAAATAATCTTCATCTCGAGATGTCTGTAGGAATGCACTTAATTAATTGTACTGCATTTTATACTATATTATAGTGCTGTAACTATTGCATTGACCACAAGCATTCTTTATTTTTCCTCTCTTCTGCAGAAAACGATTAAGTGTTGTCTTGTCACTTACATCATTTTATTCTATTTTTTCATTTGAAACAAGAGTATTACTTTATTTTGAATCACTGTCATTCATGATTTTTAATTTATATTTGCATATATGTTATCGTAAAACGCTTTCGTATCACTTGAGTACATTTAAGCCAGATAAATTTGCATTTGAACTTACCTATTCCATTCAACAGTATATTAAATTAAAACATTAATTTTACCTTTAACTGTAGGCTACTTATATTTAAGCCTCATTTGTTACTAAAACGATAAAATTAAAAAAATAAAATGCATTAAAAAAAATAGTTGATACCTCCCCGACGGGGAATTGAACCCCGGTCTCCCGCGTGACAGGCGGGGATACTAACCACTATACTATCGAGGATATGGAGAAACGGGCAGCAAAAGGCGAGTAATAGATTTAAACATAGACTTTTTGTTGTACTAACTATTTCTATGGATAATTCTGCAGCTATAAATAGATAACTATTTATACGTATTCATTTAAATTAGTGAATTTATTTTAAGATTATTAAAAACATAGATAACGATGTTGTGATGTTCAATTCGAATTATGATCAAATTGAATTTTTTGATTTATTTTTATTGCTAACTGTAATACTTATCAAACACACGCAGCGAAATTATTCTCCAACAATTGCTTTAGCACAATTACATTTAGACCCGCCAGACAAGTTTTATTGACCTTTTATACTTTTGAGGCAGACAGGAGCGTAGATTACAAAAAAGTTGCTTCACAGCTTTTGTACCTTCAATGGGGAATGAAAAATGGAAGAGGGTAAATAGATTAGGGCCGAAATCTTTTGAGTGTTGCGACAGTCGCTGTTATGTTTAAGTAGCCTAATCCAAATCAAATTGTGCTAAGAGGTCCTGAAAGCCGTTTGGGAAAGCTTATCAAATATACAAATTGAATTTTGTGAAAGAGTTGGCCGAGTACCCGAGTCACGATTAAGTGCTCATAAAATGGAGCCTAAAACAGCTCTTGTCTGTCTAGAAATGCAATTCCAAAGAAGGACCCCTTAATCGAATTCGTCTCTTTTATGTTATTCTTAAATTAATAAGACTTTGCTTTTTAAATTTATTGAATTAATAAAAAAACAGTCCTTTGTATTTAATCCTTTCTATTATATGTTATTCTTAAACTAACAATGCATTGCTTTTCAAATTTACTTAATTTTTTAAATTAATAAAGAATAGAGAATCCTTTCTTTAACAATGTACCAAATATTACCTAGCCAATTGCCAGACCAGTTTGTTTAGAGGCTTTTGTTAAAAGTTGCCTAATAAAATGCATGAATGCATTCCGAGTGAAGTGCAAATTCAAACACGAGTACAATGCGTTCAAATGAATGCGTCGACAAGTGCAGCTCGTAGGCCAAAGTGAATGAGTGAACAGATGACTTGATAAACAAGGGCATAAAATGCGAGTGCTCGATGACTTTGCCGCTGGCTGAAAACCTTTTAAGATGTCCTTGGCCGACTCAACTGCAATTCGACGTCCTTGGCAAAGTTTACACTGTAGTTAAACGAGTTCAGTCTCGGCCAGGAAATTCCTAAAATATATAAAATGGAAATAAATATTGAAATAGATGTTGGGTTATTCCTTAATGTAATTAGCCAATCTGATGTTAATTAAGCAGGTTGCATAACAGTGGTCAACTGTTATCTCAAATCCAATTACTGTGGGCTGTTAGCTTCTGCTGAACAATATCTACAAGTTATTTTAGACTCCTCTTGTGCGTTGAAAATGCAGGGTTGTTGTCCAGTAGGGACTTTCCAGCACAAGCTCAAATAGTTTCACAGCATTCATTAGCATGCAAATTTGAATACTTTTTAGCTGCATGTCAACGTCTCGTTATCAACATTTTGTGACATTAAACCACATGGCAAACTTTGTCCCTCAATCTAAACACAGTTTTCTAACGCCATTCTGTCAAAATTAAAGATACATTTAAGCAGAATGCTTGAATATTGTTTCTACATAATACTGAAATATGTTTTGTTCGTTTGTGTGGAATATTAATAAATTGCTCTGCAATTGAAGTCTATTTATAGTTGCCTGATTCATGATCATAACAATTATTTTTGTAAAGAAATATAAAAAAAAATTGACTATTAATTATAAAAATATATTTTAAAAGTATTATTATCAGTGCGATTCATTGTTAATTTACATAATTAAATCTGTTTCGTTACAAACATAGCACCTATTGACTGTATAAGAGAAACTCTACAAATTAATCATGTGGTTTATGATTATGATTAATCAATAAATATAAATCTTATGAATGTCGTACTGTAATTAGTACGCTCGTGGACGTAGAGTCAGAAAGTTGATCTGAAACGAATTTAAAATACTAGAAAACTCACTCGGAAACTTGGAAATGTTTTGTGAAAATTATTGCCTAATCCTGCTCTTTGTGAATGCCATTCCGATGATAGCAGGATTAACTGAGTACTGTCCGCGCATTAGCTTTAAGCATTTCTACGAAATTCACAATGAGAACGGCAGTGTAAATGTAACAATATTTGAAAACTATTTTCCATTAACTTCGGTAAATGACTTTGCGATGACGGGACATCTGTGTGTGAATGAAAGTGGATTTCCAGTGGTGCGTCGTTGTCTAGGGAATAATAAATGGGAGAATCTAAAAGACGTCACCTGCCAGTTTAATCTGGCAGCGAATGAGTTGAGTGAAAGTTTGAATAAAATCAACTTGGAACTGAATTACGGAGCTCCCTTTCGCGACTCAATGCCGAATTATTGCAGAGATATTGTGCAGAATGTGACCAGAATTGTGAGCCAGGCCAAGCATAAAATGCAACCCGTGGATGTGGTGAATGTCAACAAGATCATTGCAAAGGTGTCAAAAGAGCCAAAGAACGAGGCCGTCAGCACCGAAATTATTGGGTTGTACAATCAACTGATGACCACGGATAGTTCAGTGTTAGAGCTCTCGGCACGTCTGAATGCCACGAATGATTTGCTTCACAACTTTGAGGACTATATGAATCAATTGGCACAACAACTGGGTCCACTTAAGAGCTGCAAAAGGCAGAGATCAGTTCCCATGCCCAGAAATTTGGTTGATGTCAAAGTCGCCAGCGGTGTTCAGATTTTAATCGCAGGCAATCTCAGCATATTTTATCTCTATCCCGAGTGCAATAATTATACGGGCATTGCCCTCTACGATCGAGCAGGACCTTATCGTAAGAACTGCAGGCATCATCAGTTCTGGTACCGATTACTTCGCGCCAATCAGAGTCTAAGCGATCTGAAGGCTGAGCCTGGCCTGCAGACTGCCACTTATTTGACAGACGAATTGTGGTCAGCGTTGCAAGGATCTGGAGCTACATATTTAATCTTTAAGATTTATGCGAACAATGCGCTCTTCATTGAAAGCCACTTACAAGCCGGAGGGGCTATTCCACAAAGCCAGGTTCTTTCCATAAATATACCTCAAGTCTCTGGTAAGTGAAGAATATTACTTCATCAACAGTTGAATATGTTGTTAGAACTGGGAGAAAAACTGATCCAAATTGTTATAGTTTCGGTAGTTAGAGGCACAACAACACTAATACCCAGCAAATTCTCAGCTTGGAGTCAATAAGTTGAACACGAATAATTCGTAGCTGCTCACAGATATAACAAAAACATAAGTGATGATGATCTGATGTTGTTGTAAAGCGCACTTGTAGAATATAAAAATTCATAAATGGATTCAAAGTTGAATCGAACAATTTTGAATAATTTTGTGATAGATTATGATGAAAACTTTTGATCTATACTGAAGAATTTCAACATTTAGATTTATTTTTGTAATTTACTTAAATTATACTCTTATACTACTATCCATTACAATTTAAAATCATTCTAGACAAGTTGCCCCATCAATTGGTATTTCTGCTGCGCAACGAGAACTTCGAGGTCGTGAGTAAGGAGGAATATTGTGGTTACTGGAACTATGATACGTGGGAGAGGTACGGCGTTACGACCAATAAAGGTGGATCGAGTGATGATCGAATTGTTGTTTGCTACACAAGCCACTTGACACAGTTTGCCTTTCTGGTGGGCGGCAGTTTTAAGCAGCAAAGGAACTCAATAGATGACCAGGATAAGGAGAATCAGCTTCGTGACGAAGCCATGTTGGATAACATCACGGCCTCTGGCTGTGGCCTCTCATTGTTTGGCCTATTGGGCATTTGGCTAACAGCAGCACTGTCCAAGAAATGGCGTTCACAACAGGCAACAAAGTTGTTGCTGAATCTAAGTCTGGCCTTGTCGCTGCTTTTTGTGCTTTTATTACTGGTCTACATGAATGAATGGATGTGGCGCTTCTCATTCATTCAGAATCATGCTGAGTGCATTGCCTTGGGTGCATTGTTGCAGTACTCAGTGTTGTTGCTGTTCAGCTGGATGCTGCTCATCGGATACCTGCAATACCAAAGGCTTGTCACAGTCCTTGTGGTGAGATCGCAGCATATTGTGCTCCGTGTGGCAACTATGGCCTGGCTGATACCTCTGTTGCCAACGTTGTTGCTGCTTTTCATCGACTCCAGCTCGTACAGTCCAATTCGGAATGACGACGACGACATTGGCACTTTATGTTATCCATCAGGACATGGCTTGGCCTATGGCGTCCTGTTGCCAATCGGATTGGTGCTAATCGCCAATGTCTATTCATTTGTGCGAATCCTCTACAGCATCTCCCAGATACAGAATCGAAACTGTGAACTTATCTGGCCACAATTGCGACTTTTCATATTGCTCTTCTCTCTGCTCGGCCTGACTTGGATCTTTGGCATTTGCACCTACTATCGATGGGGGATAGCATTCAGCTATCTCTTCTGCATTACGGCCACAATCCAGGGATTCATACTCTTTGTGTACTTTGTCTTACTGGACAAGGTCGCCAGAGATGCTTGGCTGGAACTTTTAACTGGAAGACAACAAATTGATTCATCCACCATCAAATTGGATAGTTGAGATTATTTTAATTTAACATTATTTGAAATCGGAAAAAAGCATGTGAAATATTTAAGTGTATATGAAATTTAATTATTATTCCATAAATATAATTTAAAAATAATACATAACCAATTTAGTGCCAATAAATTATAATTATATTCTCAGTAAGTAAAAAAAAATAAATAAAAGCCGATTAAATTTCTATGAAAAATCCTTTTACACTAACACTTTATAAGCCTCAATGAGAGCTCCTTCCGCTTGTTTATATGTGTATACATTCGTACACACCCAAATATATGCACGAGGGAACAAACAAAAGTTTTCGTGTAAACAAAATTTAAATAAAATTAATATCTACGAAGAAGAAGAAGAATGGGAAACTTCATTTAAGCAGTCTACTAAAAACATGAAAAAGTTTAATCCGCGGCAATTTGGAGTGAGAACCGGAATAAGGGAATGAAAAGTCAGTAATCCGATTTTAATTGTGAAAATTTGTATTGAACTTTAAAAGCATTATAAGCCAGAATCGATGCTTTGAAATCGAGATTATATTGCGTATCAAATAATTTTCTTATTTATGTTTACAATTAATTGATTTTACAATTTCGACTTATTCAAAAAATCATCTTAATTCAATTTAATATTTTTAATATTTTTAATCGTCATCATTTCGCGAATAAGGAGAATTTAAAAGACATGTAACTTTTGTCCATTTTACGTTTCATTAAACAGAGGCTACAGCCAAGGTTGCCACTTAAAAAAATCTGATTGAGCCAAAAACAAACAAAAAATGAGCCAAATTGATTAAAAAATAGCCAAACATTTTTTTTCAGTTAATGTTATTCTTGCATTTAATTAAATAAAAAACATTTCGTTCACAAACACTTAAATAGCATCTAATTATAATTTATTTGAAAAAATTTAAATTTCTTTGTTGTTAACTAAAAAATTAGTATAATGAAAAGGAAGCTTCAGATGAAAGTCACTTGAAGCAGTTCAACTATTTAAGAATATCAAAGGGTGCACAAGATGACTCGAACAGCAGATGCCCTGTAACACCAATAAAGAGAAAAAAGCTTTGATGAAGTGTGTGATCAGAAAGAAATTTCGAATAAGGGAATAAAAAAGCGAATGTCTTGAAATTCAGGGTAAGTCGGCTAATAATTATTGGCTGATTTACTATGTTTGAATGTTACATGTTTATTATGATGAGTGTTATAGATATATAGAAGAATGTATATAATACAATTTTGCACACTGCACACATACATCAGCAGCTCGGTTGTTGTGGCCGCCGAGCGTGTGAAGAGCAAACCATTTGCAGAGAAAGGGAAAAGTTGAAGTAGTTACTCTCATTCCCATTGTCTGTTACTCACCAAGCAGACACTTGTCCAGCAGCTCAATGGTGCCGTTCAGTATATAAGCTGGCCAAGATGCGCTCCTTAACGCGCCGTGGCTTGTCCTTTTCGACGTCGCTGCGCTGAATACAGGGAATTGACGAAAGCTGTGGCACGCAGCCAGATCACTCTTCTCCAGGAGCAGAAGGCCTGCATGCAATCGAGCCATCTCGGCGCCGAGCTGCTCCCGTTCGAGCATAGCAATCACTTGCTTCCGTGCCACGGGCAGCGGATTTTTGACGTCCAACTGTAGGCCCGTGCTGAAACCAAACCAATTTTAGAATGAACTTCATTATTTTATAAAATTTTGCATTTTGTTGTTTTTTTTTCAAATTGTTTCTCAATTTTTTTAAGTGATTTTTGAAATTTTCAAAAATATCATTTAAAATTTCTCGCACAATTTGCAAATTGTGTCTTTGCTAAACTTTTTGAATTTGGTGTTGCACAAATTAAAACGCATATTTGGCTTGGCAATGCTGTTTCCACAAACTGAACGAAAGCAAATTAGCAAAGACAGCAACCAACATTTAGTCAAATTGTGCTGCAATATTTACAGGTGGCGTTGTAAATAGAGCAAAAGGATACGCGAAATGCAGACAAGATCCACAAAATATTTTAAGCGAGGTGAATAATATATTCGTAGTTGCGACTATTAGCGATAGAGCGCGCTGCCCAAAATTGCCCATATAATTATTTCGTTACTTTTGATAATATTAGGTAATTTGAACATAAATATAATACACTAGGGGGCTACGCCCCCTGCTCGCTTCGCTCGCCAACCCCCAGCTCGCTTCGCTCGCAACATTGTCTTTAGTTGTCCGGTTTAACAAATTTACATAATATTCGCCCCCTGCTCGCTTCGCTCGCCAACCCGCAGCTCGCTTCGCTCGCAACATTGTATTTAGTTGCACGTTTTAACAAATTTATATAATACTAGGGGGCTACGCCCCCTGCTCGCTTCGCTCGCCAACCCCCAGCTCGCTTCGCTCGCAACATTGTCTTTAGTTGTCCGGTTTAACAAATTTACATAATATTCGCCCCCTGCTCGCTTCGCTCGCCAACCCGCAGCTCGCTTCGCTCGCAACATTGTATTTAGTTGCCCGTTTTAACAAATTTATATAATATAACATTTTTTCTTTAAAAAAAAACGGAAATATTTAGCTTCCGCTGTCCGCTGCCTTAATTTTTTTCCTTGCAATTGAACTTTGGCTAAAAAGTCGGATTTGGTGATTTAGCGGGAAAAACCTAAATTTGGCGGGAAAAAGCTAAATTTGGCGGGAAAAAGCTAAATTAAGAGAATTTGTCAAAATTTGGCAAGAAGAGTTAATCTAAAAGTTTTGTTAGGATATCTGCGATTGCATCCGATTGTTCCTATGGCAGCTATATGATATAGTCATCCGACTTTGACCAAATTTGGTCAGAATGTAAGAGACAGCCCCAATCATACAATCTGTGAGTTTGGTTGAGATATCTTAAGAAACAAAAAAGTTTTTCATACTAAAGGTGTTTTTGATCGGATTGTTCCTATGGCAGCTATAAGATATAGTCATTCCACTTTGACCAAATTTGGTCAGAATGTAAGAGACAGTACCAAACATATAATCTGTGAGTTTGGTTGAGATATCTTAAGAAACAAAAAAGTTTTTCATACTAAGCAATTCCGTGACCTTTGACCTTGATTTTGACCCTCTTACAGGTGGAATTTCGCAAAACGCCGTCTTATTGCACGATGAAATTATCTCATCTATGTTGTGTAAAAATTTCAGCTCTCTATCTCTTACCGTTTGGGCTACACGTTGATTCTCAGTCAGTGAGTCAGTGAGTCAGTGAGTCAGTGAGTCAGTCAGTGAGTCAGGACAAAGAGTTTTATATATATAGATAGCATTTTTTCTAAAAAAAAAACCGGAAATATTTAGCTCCGCTGTCCGCTGCCTTAATTTTTATACCCGTTACTTATTAAAAATAAGTAAAAGGGGATATTGTATTCGTTGCAATGTATGTAACAGGGAGAAGGAAGCATCTCCGACCGTATAAAGTATATATATTCTTGATCAGCATCAACAGCCGAGTCGATATAGCCATGTCCGTCTGTCCGTCTGTCCGTCCGTCCGTCCGTCCGTCCGTCCGTCCGTCCGTCCGTCCGTCCGTCCGTGTGAGCGCCTAGATCTCAGAGACTATAAGAGCTAGAGCAACCAAATTTGGCACACAGATTTCTATAAACCCCACGCAGGTCAAGTTTGTTTCAAAATTTTGCCACGCCCCTTTCCGCCTCCGTAAATCGCGAAAATCCACCACACGCACAGTTTTTAAGATATTAGGTTTTTTTAAACGGTGAACGTTAGCTATTGTTTTTACCTATCATTCTACTAAATCCCAACAAGATCGGACAAACAGAAAGGTGGTACTGGCTGATTAAAGCTTTTAAGCAATAAAAGTGCCTAAAAGCATGCAATAAAAAAAAAGTTAAATTTATTTAGGTAAGTAACGGGTATCCTATAGTCGGGAGCTCGACTATAGCCTTTCCCACTTGTTTTCCTTGCAATTGAATTTTGGCTAAAAAGTCGGATTTGGTGATTTAGCGGGAAAAAGCTAAATTTGGCGGGAAAAAGCTAAATTAAGCGAATTAGTCAAAATTTGGCAAGAAGAGTTAATCTAAAAGTTTTGTTAGGATATCTCCGATTGCATCCGATTGTTCCTATGGCAGCTATATGATATAGTCATCCGACTTTGACCAAATTTGGTCAGAATGTAAGAGACAGTACCAAACTTGTAATCTGTGAGTTTGGTTGAGATATCTTAAGAAACAAAAAAGTTTTTCTTACTAAATGTGTTTTTCATCGGATTGTTCCTATGGCAGCTATAAGTTATAGTCATTCCACTTTGACCAAATTTGGTCAGAATGTTAGAGACAGTACCAAACATGTAATCTGTGAGTTTGGTTGAGATATCTTAAGAAACAAAAAAGTTTTTCTTACTAAATGTGTTTTTCATCGGATTGTTCCTATGGCAGCTATAAGATATAGTCATTCCACTTTGACCAAATTTGGTCAGAATGTAAGAGACAGTACCAAGCCTGTAATCTGTGAGTTTGGTTGAGATATCTTAAGAAACAAAAAAGTTTTTCTTACTAAATGTGTTTTTCATCGGATTGTTCCTATGGCAGCTATAAGATATAGTCATTCCACTTTGACCAAATTTGGTCAGAATGTAAGAGACAGTACCAAGCATGTAATCTGTGAGTTTGGTTGAGATATCTTAAGAAACAAAAAAGTTTTTCATACTAAAGGTTTTTTTCATCGGATTGTTCCTATGGCAGCTATAAGATATAGTCATTCCACTTTGACCAAATTTGGTCAGAATGTAAGAGACAGTACCAAGCCTGTAATCTGTGAGTTTGGTTGAGATATCTTAAGAAATAAAAAAGTTTTTCATACTAAAGGTTATTTTGCAGCCGATTGTTCCTATGGCAGCTATATGATATAGTCATCCGACTTTGACCAAATTTGGTCAGTATGTTAGAGACAGTATGAAACAAACAATCTGCGAGTTTGGTTGAGATATCTTAAGAAACAAAAAAGTTTTTCATACTAAAGGTGTTTTTCATCGGATTGTTCCTATGGCAGCTATAAGATATAGTCATTCCACTTTGACCAAATTTGGTCAGAATGTAAGAGATAGTACCAAACATATAATCTGTGAATTTGGTTGAGATATCTTAAGAAACAAAAAAGTTTTTCATACTAAGCAATTCCGTGACCTTTGACCCCGATTTGACCCACTTAGAGGTCGAATTTTGCAAAACGCCGTCTTATTGCACGATGAAATTATCTGACCTATGTTGTGTAAAAATTTCAGCTCTCTATCTCTTACCGTTTGGGCTACACGTTGATTCTCAGTCAGTGAGTCAGTGAGTCAGTGAGTCAGTCAGTGAGTCAGGACAAAGAGTTTTATATATATAGATATATCGAAATCTTTTCATGTTAAAAAACTGAGTTAATTGTAATATATTTCCATTAAATATAATCGGTTATCTTTTATTTTATATTAGAGATTTCGTTTATTATGGAGTCTTACAAATGTTCGAGTATATAATGTGTGTAAAAATTCGCCTTGTTTACAAAATAAAGTGGAGAACCATCTGATGTTGCTGAGAGATGTTGAATCGTGGCATTATTTATTTGGTTTGGGTTACAGCTTGCGGCTGGTGACTCCCTAAAAACTAATGCAGACAGTAGGCCACCAGGATGGTCACCAGGGCAGACAGGGAGCTCCACTGGGAAATGGCCTTGACACCGCTGCGGGCATCGTGAAGTCCCGACTCCGCAGAGAGGCGAGCGGAAGTCTGGCCGGGCATGCGCATGATATCAGGTTGTCCGCCAGGCTGCAGTGGAGCCAACGGCACGGATCCTTCGGGCACAGTTATTGGCGTGGTCTGCAGTGGGGCCAAGGGAGCTGAGGCCGTGACACCTGCTGCTGCTGGAGGCACTGCACCATCGACAGGTGGTGCTGTGCCATTGACTGGGGGCGTTGCTTCTGGCGGTGGTGCCGGATAGCAAGCAATCTTCTCCACTTCAATTGTCTTGGTGGCATCCTTTGGATCTGGCTCGGGCACGCGAACTGGCACGCAGATGATGCCGCCAGGTGGTGCAGCAGCAGGAGCATTGGGATCAACAGGAGCACCGGCAGCTGGCGGTGCAGCATTTACGCCGGCTGCGGCAACAGCGGGCGCTGCAACGGAGCCTTCAACTGGTTGTGGTTGCAAAGGCGACAGTGGCGCTAATTGTGTGCCACCACTTGCAGCTGGAGCTGGAGCTGGGGCTGGGCCAGAAACGGGGGCTGGGGCAGGAGCTGGGGCTGGAGCTGCTGGATAGGAAGCCACAGGTTGAACTGGAGCAGCTGCTGCTTGGGGAACGCCAGCGTTGATAACCGTTGTGCCTGATCCTGCATCTTGCGTTGTCACCGATCCTGGAGGTCCATTATTGATAATGATGATCTTGTCCTCGCCGCCGTGGCTGCCACCACCGACACCGCCACCGCCGCCGCCGCCGCCGCCGCCGCCGCCGTAGTTGCCGCCGTAACTGCCGCCGTAGTTGCTGCCGTGCGTCTGTTGGGGCGTAAGGACGTGTCCCAAAATAGCACCGCCCAAAGCGCCAGCAATAAGTCCAGTACCTAGAAGAGAAGTAATGGTTGATGTAAGATTGCAGTTTACCCATTTCAATGATTTTCATACTTCCAACACAACAGACGAATGTATGTATTATAAACTTAAGATGGCATAATCTTTTCTTATTTAAAATTAATTTTTAAGGAAATAATACAGAAAACACAATCCTACATTCAAGATGTGCTTTAAAGAGTTTTAAAAGAAACTACAATTTCATTTATTCATAAAAATATTTCAAACTGCAAACTTTGCTTGTTATTTTCAACAAAAACAGATTCCAGTTCATTTATGACCTGTCGATGTTCTCAAAAATTTGTTTTTTCATTGCTGTATCCAGAAGAAGTTCCCGATTAAAATAACATCATAATTAATTTTTTTTTTTAATATAATGAAATCTGTTTTCGCTGAGTTACCATGCTTTTCAGACACTTTAATTATTTGTTATACTTTCGAATTCCTTAACTAATAAGTTTGAATATGGAAGCGATAAGCATTTTAATACAGGGGACAAAGAAGTACCTTAAAAAAATCTTTCCTATACGAATTTCACGGTTATAGAAGTTCGAGTTATGGAAGTTCAACTGCATATCTAAGTCTAATTTTTTGAATATTCAAGTTTGGTGGTCGGTTAATAAACTATTTATAAATGTCGTTCACCTAATATTTAATGGACTTAGTCGAGCTGTCTCTACATTTGTTACTTACCCAAACCGGGACCAGATGACTTGGGTGGCTGGGGATAGTAGGTGGCACCTGGAGGAATGCCTGCACCAGCTGGCAGGTAGGTGGCACCTGCGGGCATGGCCTGCTGGGGATACGAAGCTGCATGGGGCACTCCACCGCTTGGATAGTAAGTGGCGCCAGGAGGAATTTGTCCGGCTGGATGATAGCTTGCGCCAGGTGGCGCATAACCACTGGGATGGTAGCTGGCGCCAGCAGGTGGAGCACTGTGATAGGTGGCGCCAGGGGGTAGAGCACCTGGGCTGTGATAGGTGGCGCCAGCGGGTACAGCTCCAGGACTGTGATAGGTGGCGCCAGGGGGCAAATGACCAGCCGGATGGTAGGTGGCGCCAGCGGGAATTGCACCAGGACTGTGATAGGTGGCGCCAGGATAACTCGATTGCACGCCGTGCGTGTTGGTTGCCGTAATGGGTGTATGTTGGTAACCGCCTCCAAATCCACCGCCCGTCGAGTTTGTGCGTGGCCTGTAGACACTGGCGGGTGTGTAATGGGAATTGCTGTGACCGGAATTGGCGCTGGCGCTGCCCGCTGCTGGGCGAGAGTTGGTCGCCGCCGAGTAGCTCGGAGGTGGAGCATTGGCCTTGTAGGAAGGATTGTATGCCGGCGGCGGTTCGTGAACGTTGGTGCGGGCACCGCCAACTGGATTGTTAGCCGAGTACGCTGGTGGTGGACCCTGCGCCTTGGGCACATTCCAGCCTACGGGCGCGGGCGCGGAAGCGGCCGGCTTGGAGACACTGTGAGTGTAACTGGGCTGCGAGTGGGAGACACTGTGCGTGTTACTGGGCTGGGAGTGAGAGCCACCTCCATAGCTAAGCCTGGTGTTATCCGCATGGCCACCGCCGAACGAGGAGTGTGAGGTGTGGGAAGAGGAGGAGGACGAGGACGAGGACGAGGGACGTCTGGCCGAATAGCTGTGACTGGAGCTGGAGCGACTCTTGCTGCCGCCGCCACCGAACCAACGTTTAGCCTGCACATCCTGCGTGGCCAGCAGGAGGAGCAACAGGAGCACACTGCTGAGTCGCCTCGTTGCGTGCGACATGCTGCAAAGATTGAGGAGATTCACTTCTGACTTAGTTTTCCAATTCTTCAATCTTAATGGAGAGTCACTTTTCACTTAGTTGCTAACGTCGACAATCTCAATGAGTGCGATTACGATTATGGATTATATTCAAATGACTGTCGTGGCCAGCTCGACTTGGACTGAGCTGCTCTCGCCGGACAGAAGCTCTTAAATACATGTAGAACCAATGCTTATCAACAGATTAACGTGGACTCTCCAATGAAAAAACAAAAAACCCGCGATTTAATATTTACAACTGTGTGTGTACAAACAATTTGCGATTATATACATTTATGTGTGTATATACTTTCAGAGATAGCGATAAGAAATCTAGCGATGACAATTTAAATAGTGGACAATGATTCTTATGAAGAGAAGACAAATGGAGGATGATGATTACTACATATACAAATGAATAGCAAACTTGCTAGATATTACATACTTTATATTGATCTGTTACAATCAAAAGCAAATGAAAAATCATACTCCTTTCAGTGGGATTAAATACGACAGTATCTAGATTTTTCCCACTTGTCTACTATGAATTCACCATCGCTAATACAAATGTGCTGTGAAAAGCCCCTCGCCATCTCCCAGTGTCATTCTTCATTGCGCTTTAATTTGTTGTTTGCATAAAACAATTGATTCAATTTGTGCTAATAATACTCGCAACACTCGCTGAGCCACTTGTGAACGGGGTGAACACTGTAGACAATTCCCAAAAGTGGACTTCGAAACACTCGCTCATTCGCGTACTACAAAATGTGGCATGTTGAAAATTCTGCAAGTTCTAATTGATTCTCCATATTTGCGTCAGAGCTTAAGCTGTTTATCTATCTAGCCCTGCCCTGCAACGCTGACGCAATGTCACGCCCTGACTGCCACTTTTGGTGTCTGTGCCTTATTTTGGGGCGCGTTAGCCGTGGTGATAATTAACTTGACGACTTGGTCGGCTTGTCGCGTGGCTACACTCCATTGCTTTTAGCTTTAGCTTGGGAGGACTTTTACCATTGAAATGTATATACTATATGGTAAGAATGCTTGCGAAATTAATTGAACCACACCCAAGCATTAAAAATGAACAGTGAAAGGTCAGAACTCATGCTCAAGGTGAACGGAAACTATCTTAGCGAATGAACGCTGATCTATTTACTATACTATTATTGGTTGTTCTTATGAAAAAATAATTTCAGATAAAGGCGTCATAAGCTAGTTGAAATTCGGAACAAAGATTTGTGCTCATATGTAGGTCGGAATTAAAAAGAATTGATAATCTCATGACATGAAATGAAATACGTCACAAAATATATTCATTATGAAATACGTCACACTAAAATTCATCACAAAGTACGTCACAATATAATGAGATCAGTTGAGTCATTCATACGTAAGAAGTATGAGAGTTATGGGAATTCAAAAAACCAGTTCGATTTGTCGTCTAAGCCGTTCTCATTTTCTTCGTAAGAGTTTTCAGAGAATTTAATTAATGGTGCAAATTTGTAAAGATAAATGAATTGAAGCATTGTCAGAGTGCATATAAATTTCTTTAAATAGTTCTGACCGTAACTTGAAGATAAGAAGACAGAGCAAAGATTTTTAACTTATACATTTAACTAATGAAGTTTTGCCTTTCAGTTATTTCATATGTAAAAGAATGAATAACTTGTTAAATTTATTTATTATTGTATTAATTTTTAATGAATAAAAATAATAAGATATTTTAAAAATGTCTCAGTGATTAGATATTGAGATAACCTAACGTTTTTACTTTATTTTTTTCATGTTGCGCTTAGCACAATGTTAGTTTATTAAGGTTGTATTTGAGATTCCAGGAATTAATTACGTGTTTGATATATACTATATGTACCTCCAGTACAAATACCACTAGTTGTGGTTCTAGCTCACTTAACCCATTCTCTTTTCAATCTGTAGTAATGCATATGCATGAATGTAAATCAAATCCGATGAAAATTATCATATTGCAGTCTGTACACGAGCATCAGCAATTTATTGTTTATAATAAATGCATGTGGCTGTTGAAATGCACGAATAACACGAAAACTTGTTGAATGTGAGTCATCGCATCAAATTGTAATGATCAATGAAAGCTTCATGGTTTAAATTTTGTTTGTTTTTCAATTTTTTGTTTATTTATTTATTTCTTGGAAAGTTGATAATGTTATTGAGACAACAGACTACTTCATCGTTAATCATTTGCTTGTTAAACTGAATTTAACCTACACATATGTATTTCGCATTGTTTTTAATCTCTAAGCGGGTTCAAGATGTCAAGCGTGGCCACACTGATAACATCTGTTTACTTATGTGTATATATATTTGATTCCGAGTTAACATTTGCTCAATTTGACTTAGTTAAAAGCATCGCATAGACGGTTAGTCTTTGGTTTGTCTTCGTCCGTGGGTGAAATGTAATACATTTCTTTGCCAAGTGTTAAGGGAAGTTGGTTAACACGCAAGACCGGTTTTCTTTCCAGGCAAGTTGCACAAAAGTCGAGTCGTCGCGTCATTACAAATGCCACAAAATCAGCGACTTGAAATTGGCAACCAATGTGATTATTACGAACATGTGGGAGAGCTCTTAAAAACTTTATTTGGTTCACTGTTGACTCAGTTTAGGCTGTGATATAATTAACGTAGAAAGTATACTCCACTTGCAGAGACTCTGTACGAACCTCTAAGATACTTTAAAAAAATTTCTGCTCTTTAATCATTGCAGAGCTGCTGCATCTTTCCTTCCTGAGATAATTTACCAATTTTAATAAAACCTTTAGAATCAAGAGAATTTTGAATTCTATATTCAAGTTTGTTAATAAACACTTAAACGACCTAAAATAGTCCCACATCTTTTTGCCTGAACTCAACTTTAATTGTTCTAAGACCATTAGCTAGAAAAATATTCAGTTCGAAGTTTTTATAGTAGTTTTACTGCCCCAAATTCCCCCACATTTGACATTGCTCATCGAGGGGACAGATATACATATACACATATATGTAAATAAATTGGGAATGTCTAAATTTAAAACTGGGAGAACTGGAACTTGTCTGAGTTCCCAAAAATATTATTCGAGGCAATCCAAAAACGCATAAAGGTACACAAAATAATTTCTACCAATTGTTTTTTATTTACTTTTGGCACTCTTAATAGCCTTACTTAGCATATGCTTTTATTATATAATTGCTTAGTCTGAGTTGTCTTCCAGATTTTAGCTGCGTTTTAAACATTTTAACTCCTTATACTGAACCAATTCATTTGTATTATATTATATATAAACATTTTACTGATGCGCAAAATAATAAAATTGTTTGCCATTTTAAATGTTTTTTTTTTTTAATTTCACTGCTATGCAATAAATAACAATTGAAGGTCTTAGGGGAATAACCTGAAACCCAAATTGATTTTTTAAAAGTTACTCGAACATGGGAACGTTCTTCAATTTTATGTACAATATCCAATACATGCAATACACTCGATTTCCAAGATCTTTTCTATTCCAAATATATAAATATTAACTTTATATAAAGTCTGCGTACATCATAATAATATTCATATATATATTTTTCAAAAATTTCAATATGATTTCGAATTGCGATTGTGTTTTATTTATATACCAAATTGGCCAGTCATATGTCTTGTCTAGACTAAAAACTTATTGGCGAATATCTGACATATTTGTTTTATATTACAGTGAAACCCCCAACAAAGAACAGCTCCCACAGATAAACAGCTGATGTTAACAGACAGATTTGTTTGTCACAAACTTTAGAAAACGATTTTTGGTGTTCTTTAAGTTGAGTTTTGTAACTTTCCAAATTAAAAGGCATCTGTGGTGTTTTGTTTTAGGGTGGTGCACTGTATTTTATTAAAAATTGCTTGACCTTGACTTGGTACGAATTTAGCAAGTTCGCAAAACAAAAAGCTTTTCGCTTCAATTGACTGTGCAATTGAAGAGGCGTCAGCATTCGATGAATGGCAGATGAAATATCATATGAAAACCGGTCTTGAGCAATGCCACAATCGTACACTAATATTCTCGTCTTCATTACACATAATATTAAATAATTACATTATTATTTTAATATTTACTTGATTTTGTTTTTTAGTTTACTGTATATTCGTTTAGTTTCCGCGTGCGTTTAGTTCCGTTCAAAGTTTCTCAAACAACTGAAATGCGCTTGAAAATTTTTCATTTAGTTTCTTTTGTTGTGGAGAGGCGACGCCGACCGCCAGCAAAGAGTAACGGACTGCGACAGCGACAGCAACTTGTTGGTGTGCTTTCGGTAGCAGCTGCTCTTGTTGTTATTGTAATTTTTATTCCATTTATTGTATTTGTCAT
Organism: Drosophila limbata; assembly: GCA_963924055.1. Lineage (NCBI taxonomy): Eukaryota > Metazoa > Arthropoda > Insecta > Diptera > Drosophilidae > Drosophila > Drosophila limbata. The sequence continues at coordinate 14,303,920 of OZ001353.1, forward strand.
CTCTGCCGGCTTCGCAGTCGCTCTCCCACATAAGCAAACATACATACATATGTGTGGGTGTGTGAACATGTGTGTGTTTCCATTTTATGTCTCATGGGAGTTGTTTTGCTTCAACGTTTTTATTTAATTTTCGTTTTTTTATTGTTTGACTTGGGGGATTACCTGTAAGGTGTGTTGTTGCTCTGCATTAGTTATGATATCATTTACGCATCTTTGTTTAGCAAACAAATGGGGTTTGTAATCATGTGCACATACTATGTACATATGTTAGACTCAGACAACATGTGGGATAAATGCCACATATCATTCATAATATTTAACATGTATAAGCCTGTATATAATTACTATTACATCTGCTCATATAAAAAAACGCATTTTAAAAATATTAGTTAAGGTTTTGTTGGTTTTTGAAATTTTGTAAAATATGCGAATTCAGAAACTTGTTGATTAAGATAATGTGAATGATTAGCTCACATGCATTCAGCTACCGACTCCCTCGCTGAGAGCAAAGCAATTTTGTTGTTTTGCGAGTGTTTCTGTTTTAGTTCTCTCTTTCCACCATTTGTTGTTGCCGGATTAATGAGCGAGAACGAGTTTCTTGTTGTTGGATCATCGCGCTTACACTTCACTCACACACACATAACATAAGTAAGTAAATATTTGTGTGATGGTGGCCGTCAAAGTCATTGTTGTTGATGAAGTGTTTGCTTTGTGCGCTGACTGTTGTGTTCGCTCTTTTGATGTTGTTATTGCTATTGTACTCGGTCTTCCTGTTGTTGGTGCTATTATTATTGCCGCTGTTGTTGCTTCGACTGTCCAGCAGTAGCTTTTAACATTTCTGACGTAGTGTCTCTCAACACGTGCTTATATAAATATAATAGAGAGGCAGAGTCAGAGAAAAGCTGGCCTAGACTTAAAAGCTTTTAAGTTTTACCGCCAATTATGAATTAAGCTTTTTTTTGCAGTTCATTAAAAGCTGGGCGATTTTTGTACGCTGTGAAATCGGATAAATTACTTAAGTATGTATACCCCGTTAAGGTAAGTTTAATAAAGAGACTTGAAGCTTTATAGCTGTAAATCAAAATCAAAGCAATGTTTTATTCGAATAGAAGCTTATTAGATAAATTTAAGGCTAATTTTGTGTAGTATCCTTATCAGACATAGTGCTGCTTACTTCTTCTTCTTCTTCAACTTCTCCTTCAGTTGCACCACCAATATCGCCTGCAACAACAGGTGGCTCTGTGCTGGTGGTGCTGCTGCCCAGTTCCACAATGCACTGTGGATCATTTTGACAATCGACGTTTGCCAATTGTGGATCGATGGTGGGCGCGGGGAAGCAAACAACGCGTTCAACTTCTCGCACCACCTCCGGGTTCTGTGGATCAGTTTCATTTAGCATGATGGGAAAGCACACAATGCCGCCCACAGGTGGAGCAGGTGGGGCAGTGGTATCCGATGTGCTCTCTTCACTTGAACTTCCCTCCTGCTCTTCCTCCTCTTGGGCTAGTGGATTCTCTGGCATCAGTTGCTCCGAATTCGATTCTGTTTCGCGCTCTCCCTCTGTCTGCGGCTGTCCATTGTTGATAATGATGATCTGTCGACCATTTTCGGAGGTCGTAGCCTCTCCCTGCTGATTCTGGTGATAGACATGCGACACATGGTGATGCCGGGGAAAGAGCATGCCGTCCATTAGCCTTCCAGCCAGCATGCCGGTCAGAAAACCACTTGTACCTAAGAAAGATGGAAAATACTTCAATAGATCTTCTACCTTTCTTTGTATCACAACCACGCTCACCTGATCCCATGGACATGCCCATGGGTGGCTGTGGATAGTACACAGCTCCAGCGGGCAGTGCCTGTGAGTTCGCGTAGTAGGTTCCCTGTCCTGCACCTGGCGCATAGCTGTAGCCTGGCGGTAGCTGTTGCCTGGGGTAGTTGCCCGCTTGTGGTTTCGGCATGGACATGGGCTTCGCTGGTGGAGGCGGTGGTGGCGGCACCTTTGGTACAGTCATCGCTGTGTGCACTGGCGAACCGCTCACCACGCGTCTTCCGCCGCCTGTAGACGAAGATTTGCTGCCATATTTGCTACGCCAACCACCGAAGATGCCACCAAATGAGCCGCCGCCGCGTCCACGACCTCCACGAGCTGCACTGGGCACCACCAGGCAGCAGGTGGCAATGAGCAGCACACAGATCACGGTATAGGAGTATCTAGTCATACTTGTGTTTCGCTGATCTGCATCCGGCAGTAACCATTTCCAAACTGGGGAGATAAAGGCAACGTGTCGGCGCCTATATCCCTCTGAACAATATGATATGCGTGAGCAACTGCGTTACAATCTCACTGGTGGGGAATATAAACTGACCAACGAACTAGAACTTGAAATGTATTCTTGGTACATATTCATATGTATTTACATTTATCGGTTATAGATCCTATTTATTCTACACTGCAAAGATGACTTAAATTTTTAGCATCTATACTCACTTTATCCTACTAAAATTCATATTATTATCTGGCTTTTATTGACAGCAAACTTAATTAAATTAGTAGTTTCAAAGTTAAGCTTTAGAAATAAAATAGATTATTTCTGTGCATACTTAAGTATCAGTAATAAGTGAAGAAATTTTTCCTCTGGGTTTTTGGTTATTTTACGAATACATATCGAAATAAAAATTGAATTTAATTTATTTTTCACGAATTATTATGATCAATATTGAAGTAATTTTTCAGAAAATGTTTATACATACTTTAAAAATTCTCCTTCTTCTAGAATATATTAAACATATGGAGTAAGGATTAATGTTTTATATTAGATTAAGTAAAAATTACTTTAAAGACTCTTTTGTGATAAAGCGAAATGAAAGTGTTTATTGAATAACGTTTGGGAGGTAGCGTATTTATTTGATCACATGAACCTAGTGAAATGTCATATCATTTTACTTATCAAACAATTTGGATTTGACAGCTGAAACTCATACATGTTCATGTACTCGTATTACTCTTGCACATACGAGAATACATATGTATGTACATATATGTGTACGTCGCCCCATATCACATAGAAAATTGAATGAGTGTCGTCGTGTAATAATTCAATTGCCTCTAATTGAGTCGCACTCAAAACCTCGGATTTTCTCGATGTCTCCAGCCAAGCAGCATAAACAACAACATCAATGAAAGTGGAAAAAATGTGGAAAAAAACATAAAAACGAGAAAATAATATTCTGTTGATGTCTTTGGGCAAAGCGCAATGCGGCAATTTGCCAAATGTGTCGCATCAGATTTCATTTATTTGCAGTTTTCACAAATGGATCTAGAGATAATGCGCACTTGTGGATCATCACGTTCAATTCCACAATCATGGATGTTCATGAGCCAACCGATCTCGCAAAGATGCTGACCCATTTACAACCAGGCCGTGAATTTAAAACGAACTAAATAAAACTGTAAACTGCATTGACACTCACGCCTTGACAACGCGACAATCAACTGAGGTCATTACAAAGCAAACAATATCAACTTTTATGAATATCAAAGCCTGGGAAATTTCTGCTTTCCAGCAAACTGTGATGTGTAATAACTGACTGAATTAAAAAGACTTTTAAATAAAGTGCGACTAGAGACATTATGTGTTTTAAAGTGCATAATTATCCCTTCATTTATTAAATTAATGATCAAATTATATCGAGGTGAAAAAAGAGTATTTTTCTATATTATCATAGTAACGACCTTTCAGATGTTATTGACAAAATTTGTCATGAAAGCCCAAAGTTCTTTCGGTCCAGTGTCAGTTTGCATTAAATTCGTATTTAGAATTCAATAGAATTTCTTGGTTTAGTCAGAGCTTGGAGTGGTGCATCTTCATTTATCTCACTATTTTCTTTGCTGGGATCAGGGATTTCTAATCAGAAGATTCAAATAGAGACACTTGCAAAATATTATACTGCTAAAAACCAATTGATCTTAGAATATTAAAGTACGATGTCTTTCTTATACTTATTGATCCATATTTTCCACATTTTATTCAATCTCAACTAGTCACATAATAATGATCTATCTGTCTTCTTTTTGGATACAAATATTTGCATACACAATTAATAATTGTCATATTTTTACCTCACCTAAGCAAATAAATATAGATACATATAACCTAGTGGTGTTTTGTCACTATGCGGCAACTTAATGCCCATAAATTTGCAACGGTTTATTGATTGCCGCCCAAGTGGCATCATTAAAATCAAATAGGGGGCGGGGAGGCGCCCCCAAAGCACACAGAGAGTAGTTCATTTAGAACGTTTAGGCCATTTTGAAAGTCATTTATAATGAAATGTAGATGTTGAACCTGGCACCCAAATAAGTCGTACGTCATCTATAAAAGCAAAAATTAGTTGCTAGAGACAAACGGCAAACGGGACAGGCTAAAGAGAGAGAGAAAGAGAGAGATAGGGAGAGGCTTGAGGCGCAAAGGAAAACTTGTAAAATATTTACGAGCTCAAGTGACCAGAGCCATTGCAAAAACAATGGCCAAAAGCGGAAAGCATAAAAAGTAACTACTTTGTGGCTTACGTGTGATGCTATCCTTAACTGTTAACTGTATGTGTGTGTGTGTCTTTCAGCTGTTCGTGTGGGTGACAAACTCAAGAGCCAGAGCATACTCTTAGGCGCTCGAAGAAAGTTCTAGCAATGTGCGTGCGAGTGTGTGCTGTGTGTATGCTGTGTGTATGCTGTATGTGTTGTGATTGTGTAATAAAAAATATCCAGCTGACATTTTGTGTCAAGCACCTTTTTCATTTTGGCACTCAGCAAAGCGTGGCCAAGTCTGGCCATCTCCCATTCTCACATTATAGACGTCCAGTTTTCCCTCTCTTTCTCTCGCACTTCCACTCCCACTGCTAGCTGACTGCTGCCTGAGTGATGACAAATTACATTTGTCAGATTTATGACCAATTATGAGCGTGTTATATATCACAGCAGAAGCAACGGCAACGGCAACGGCATCAGAGCCACCTTAATGGTGAGCGCAATGAATAAGTCGCCATCGTTTGTTTGCGGGCGTCGCGTCGGGAGCTGCGGGCAATATCAACATTGTGGGCGTGGCACCTACTACATATGAGTACATGCACGTCCACACATATAGGGCAATTGGTAATACTTTGCAGCGTCCTTTTTTCATTCCATTCCGCCTATATCGCATTTCGCCCTCACTCAGTTTTCGTTTCGGATTTCATTCTGTTCATTTGAGTTACACATTTTCATCGTCTAAAAGAATGCTTTCACTGGGAAAGTCCTGAGAAATGGCCAGCCATATCGTCGACGTCTTTATGTCGCACTTTCGACTTGTATTATTTATGCCGCTAATGCGTTGAAAATAGCTGAAATTGCCTTTATTACATGCGCAGTTAAACTTCAATTACAGCTCTAATAAAAATACATGCCTAAAAGTATGCACCGAGAGTCGTTCAATGCGAAAACCAAAACCAAAACATATGTACATAATGTGATTGCTTGACCTCTCATATAGTCTATAATTCACGGTTGATGTCGGTACTATACATTAACCAGTTGCTAATGATCGCCAAGTGCTACAGTCTGGCTATTTTATTGTTGTTGCAAAAAAACAAAGCTTTAAAATGTAATCTTCAGTTCGATTCTATAAAAACACATTATTTATTAATAAATTTTAACAGCATTAAAAATCAAGAAATGTGTTGACAATTGAGCATATAAAATAATGTAATCTTTGAATTTAATTGAGCAAAGCCTCGAAAGCATATTTCATATATGTCGCTTTTCGACTACTCAAATCTTTAAGTATTTAACGCGATACTTTATTGAAGTAAAAAATATAATAACCTAGATAAGGTAAATTACTTAGAAAAATTCACCAGTTAGGTACTCACCGATCAGCCCTCGTTCGCAATAATAATTTTCACCAGTTTTAGTGACAAAAACAAAGGCAAAGAAATATGCAAAAAAGAAACATAAAATACGACGCAAAATTGTGCAAATTAAAATCAAAAAGTATAAATTATCGGGATGAGTAATGTATTTGTTTAGCAGGACTCGGCTGGGAAAATGGAATTGGAAATGGGAATGGGAATGTGGTGTGGCAGCAGCTGCGTGGCATAAACATTAATAAAAACACCAGAATTTTATGCTTCATTTTACAATTCAATCAGTTTCAATTTCCACCTGTCGAATACATTTCCGTTTTACAGTTTATTTTAGCGATGCCGCGGCCGCTGCTGTGGCGTCTGCTTGTAATTTTTTAATTTTGCTCGAATTTCAAAATTCAATTAGCTTGAAGGCGAAACTGGCCTGAAAGAAAGGCCAGAAGGAGGATGGAAAAATGGAAGAAGGGAATCAAAAAGGCAGGCACACAGACCACGATTTTCCCATTGGTAGGAACGTTTGCCCATCTGCCAACCATTGTTGGTTTCACTTTTTAGATTTATGCTTTTAGATTTTAATGAAAAGCCACATTTTGTAGGAATGTCAGAACCCACGCCCACTTGAGCCCAGAGACAGCCAGTCTCGACGTGAAAGAGAGACTTTATCATGCAAATTGTAAAAGAAAGAGAGAGATATACATAGATGTAGAGGGAGAACCAGAAAATTGTGTGCCTGGTTTATTTCGCTGGGCAATTAAACAGCCATAACTCAAGGCAAACAGAGAAAGAAATTAGTTTATGTTTGAGAGAAAAATATATATATCGGCAGTATCGACAATATGCATCAGAATCGCACTAATACATTTTAGAATTTTAAATGCCAGGGAGTATATAGTTAAATGTCAGTAAAACTATTTATATCTTAGTCAAATTCTTAATTTATATGCTGTCAATATATCACAAAATTTATTTATTTACTTTTTTTTTTTTGTGAAATCTCATGAATTACTCATAGCAAAGGCACATGTTCATATAAGTGGGCTTAAATGTATTAAAATTATGAAAAATGAATTATCATGAAATTACAATAGGTCAAAATGATACTCCGTTAAGTTACGTTTTTATAAAGTTGTAAAAGTTATAAGTTTGATAAGACATTTGACTATGGAGTTGTGACCTTTGACCTTTTAAAAGTCTAAATTTTTGTTAATATTAACATGATTTTTTAAATCATGTCTCCGAATCAAATTTCAACTTTTACTTTATACTATTTATGTTATAAAAAATAAAAAACATTTATATGAAAAGAAAAAATAATTTCAATAGATCTCGTATTTTTTTATTTTATTTACAGTACAGTACAGTTGATGCCGAACTAGGTATCTAAAATAGTAGCAGATTAAATTAATGTTAAACAAAACTGCAACCAAAAAGCATTTAAGCTGATTAAATTCAGATTTTCAGTGTTATTCTGTCATAATTGACCAAAGTGAGGCAGATGTGCATACCACTTTTTGGTTTGTGTTGCAGCTGCAAAGCTGCACTTGAAATACAATTGACTCGCCGCCAATTAGGTGAGAAATTGAAAACTCATGCAGTTGATAGGTTTCCACTTTCCTTCTTCCTTTCCTTCCTCTTTCTCCCCTTGGCAACAACTGTCGCTCTCTGCTTGCTGTTGGCTGTGGCCTGAACACATGTCCATCAATTTTTCACACGCAACGACAACAGCAGAAACAGAAGCAGAAACTGTTGCTGATGGCAACGGCAACGGCAACTACAACCGGCAATGGAAACGCATAAGCGGCTCTTCAGGCAACAAGCAAACGGTAGATAAACAGACAAGGACAAGCCCAAAGGGCGGCTACAAAAACTGTAGCCTACAACTGTGTGGCGCCTCAACGAGTTGCAGTTGTTGTTGCTGCTGCTGTTGCTGTCGGAGCTGCATAGCAACGGCACATTACCATTTCGTAGTTTTTCATGCATTCATTTTGATAGTCGATGCCCTCCGGCAGCTCACAGAAAATATAGCCGGAAAAGGCTGTTGTTGTTGTTGCTGTTAAGCTTGTTGTTGTTGCTGCTGCTGTTGCATGTTCTCTGGCTTCGACAGCGGCATTGGCTTAACTGATAAATAAGCACGGGACGCCGCTGTGTCTCCTGTTCTGTCGCTGCTGTCTCCGGTTGCCCAACCCATGCGTGTGCTTGCAACTTGACCTCGGGTCAAATGCAACAAGATGGGGCACATGTCCGTATAAGGGTAGCATGTTGCTGTCGTTGCCGTTGCCATTGCTGTTGCTGCTGCAAATGAAATTTTTCTTCAATTAGTTTATTTTCACACCAATGATTTTGATTTCAGCCCCAGCAACGGGTCAGTGCAACAAAGTTGTTGCTGTTGCTGCTGCTGCTGCTGTTGCTGTTGCTGCTGCTGCTGTTGCGCCGGCTTGTTAACGAGTGTGTGGCAATTAAGGCAACGCGTAATTGTTGCCAGTTGCAGATGATATTGATGCTTCACTCCATGCAGAATTACAACAACAACAACAACAACAACAACAACACAGCATACACATCAGAGCACTCGTTGTTTGCATTGAAAGGGGGAAGTCTGGGAGTGTGGGAAAAAGGGCAGATATTTTTTGTATTTTCATTGAACACTTTGTTGTGATGCGCAACATTTTGATTGGCTTTCACTTGAGCGAGGCATGGAAATGGCAATAAAAAATGATTAAAGTGTGCGTCAGTCTCTAGACATGCTCACAGCATTCATTGCACGCTCATTATATGCGGAAATCAGGTGGTACGAGTACTATATATGGCAGGTAGCACGGGCTCATGCCATTAGCTTTAGTTGAGACACATTACGCATACGCCACGTAAGGCGCAGCGAAATGAATTGGATTTGTCATCGCAGCAAACGGCAAACGGCAAATGGGCAAACTACATACGAAGAGAAACAGGAACAGGAGGCAACTCAGGCGTATGAAACGTGGAAAAAGCAAAATGGAATACTCAAAATAAGCATGCAATACACGTGCTTTGGCAATTTGTCACATGAGCCTCTAAAATATGCCCCAGGGTGTTTGGCCAAAAACTTGACACAGCTACCCCGAAACCAAAGTGAAAAAGCATTAGCTGCCAGCGACCACAAGGTCTTTTTTTTTAAGACCCATCAAATCGCTTTGAAAACGCCAAGAAATCGCCTTCTTCATCGTTGCCTTGAGTTGTTTGCAGCAACAGTCATTCTTAGAATATATTTAAAAAAAATTGTTATAAAAAGTATTCCCAAATTTTGCGAAATATGTGAGATTTCGTTTGGTGAAACTGTTTTGCAGTATAATACATATTCATATGGCAGGCAGCTTAGCAACAAGAAAAATATGAAGTCTAGCTCAGATTAGATGATTTTTCAGGATAAGCGCGGCAAGTTGTGAGGCGCTTTGCTTTTCCCACATACACATTGAGCACGTATTTATGCATGAGAGTGTGTGTGTGTGTGTGAGTGTGTGTATATATATATATATGTATATGCTTGTGCCTTTGCCATGCAAATGAAGCCATCAATAAAAATTTTAAATTTAATTTCGAGGGTCGCCAAGCAACGTCTCAAGTTTTGCAGTTTGTTTATTGGCTGCATTTGTTGCCGTTTTTTCGTATTTACGTATTTGTTTTCCATTTCAACAGCTGTTTTTTGTTTTGCCACACACCATCCACATACTTACACATACATATAGACATACACAAAGCTATAATTTAATTTCACATGCGTTGGCTGGCATTAAACTTTGCCCTCGCGTCCTGTTCGCGTTTTAAGTTATGTAGATTATAATTAGAAAAGTTCTTATTTTTTGGGTGGTAAGGCGACTGCTGAAAGAAGGCACAAAGGAGGGGTAGGGGCTGCTACAACAACAGAAAACTTTGTTTACCGTCGCTCAGAAAGTCATAAAATTATAGGTAAACGTTTACGTGCATCGGCACGCGATGTCAGACTTTAAACAGAAGAGAGGTAGAAGGAGGAGCTATAGAGAAGGAATAAAGAGGGGTTTGGTGGGTAGAGAGGTGGCAGCCTTATTTCTGATTTGCCCCATTTGCATAGCCCACCAATTAATTACCACGGAATTTAAAAGGTTTTCCTCAGTTTGCCAGTTGCGGGACAACTTTGGCTTCGCATTACGGGCGCAACAAAACAAAATTCGCAATAAGAAATAAGAATTATATAAATGGCGCAATATGAAACTAATCACTTTTAATTGGTGCACAAAGCAAATTATGGAAATGAAAAAGCGTCGAGCGACTACGAAACCTTTTTTTCGCTTGGCGCACTTGGGCAATATTTTAATTCTTCATTCTTTTTTTCATTTTGTCCCGACTCCGTGGGAGTCTTAAACTTATGTCTGCTATTAAAATATTAAATTGTGTTTGTTAAAGTAGCGCCAAGAACTTTGCAAAGTGCGCCATTTATAAGAGGCAACATTACGGACCACGAAATGAACCAGTTCTGACTATTCTCGAAATAATTTTAACAGAAATTTATGATTTACATACTTTAATTTTATTACTATTTAGATTACATGGAGTGAAGACTCACGGGTTAAAAATTAAATATACATTTTGTGCAAAGATTGTTACATCGATTTTTAGTAAATATATTTTAAAAATTTTAAACAAGATCTTGCTTAAAATTTAATTAATGAGTATGCAACAACTTGAATTTCTCAGAAATTGGGCACAATTGGTTTAAAAAGTATGTCGTGGTTTGAATCTCTTTCTTTATAATTAAGTTAATAGAAACACATACATACGTGAGCATATAAATCGATAAATGAAGTGCTGTGCATGCCAATTTTATTTTTATTTTACAATTATTACAATTTTCACACGCTACGAAAAAGCCGCAAAACATCCAAACAAAGCGTACAAGAAATTCATTACGTATACGTCCCGTCTGACGCGCCACTGTGTGTTGTTGTTGCTGTTGTTGTTGTTGCTGCTGCTGTTGTTGCTGTTGGAGTTGTTCGCTTGTTGTGTTCGTTGCTCTTTCATTGCGCTGATTTACAGTGTTTTTTTCAGTATTCTGTTTTTACACCTTGCGTGCGCTTGTTTTTTACGACTCACATGCAGCAATAAAATGCCTCAAATTCGCAATGTGTGTGAATGTGTGAGTGTGTGTGTGTGTATGTGTGTATGGGTGGGTACACGTCTGTTGTTAATTATGCTTTTAAGCAAATTAGCAATTGGATTGCTATGCGCAAATAATGCGAAATCGATTTGGCGAGCCAACCAATAAATTTTAAACAAAACCAAACGTTGGCATCAAATAAATAAATACAATAAAGAAAGAGTTAAGTTAAGAGAGTTCTACTTAGAGATACCCTCTGAAAAAAAAGTAATGGCATTTATTTCTGTAAAAACTCACAATAAATCCCACAAAGAATTTAAAAGCTTACATTTGTATAAGTAAATATATATTTAGGAATTGGAAGGTGACTGATAACCAGCTCGAAGTTTCAGAATTAAAATTATAAATAATTTTTCTAAACTGTTTAATTAAAACAAAATCATTGACAAGCTCTGTTGTTGATTATTTCGAGTTGTTTTATGTCTCGAAATTAATTAGACTGTCGATTCTGATCAATAGAATTCATTAGCTTATACATATATATAAAAAAAATTTTCATTCGAAATTCTTTTTCTTCACTTTCATGAAGTGCAGGGTATAAAAATTGAAAAAGGTGCCAACATGCGTGTACAATTATGTTTTTTTTTGCCTCGCCAAAACAATAAATATCGTAATAATCGTGAGTTTGGCAAATGCTTAAAGCAAATCTGTTTGCTGGGCGTCTCTTTAATTTGATTCAGTTATTTTTTGGGGTGGACGATTTTTTTTTAATGCTACCAATTTGATAATTACAAACGAAATCCTATTAGCGCTCCTTATTTATGCAAATTTCGTTATTTCGTTTAATTTTTAAAACCTGAGTGTCTGTTATCGCCGCTTCGCTACGCAGCAGCTGTTGTTAATTCAATTTACCATGGGGAAGTCGGCATATATACACATGTACACATTCCTATACATATAGATACATATATTCGGCATTTAAATTAAGCAATGCGTACATTATAATCTTCTATTGGAAGGCGGACAGGGGCAGGAAAAGTTAAACGTGCACCTGTCTCAAGCCGTGCCCCAACAATAGCTGTCAACGTGGCAACATGGCAGCCATGTCGCTCTCAATTATGCCACATGCGTGCGCCATCTTCATCTTCATCTCCCTCTTAATTTCCATTTCCATCTTTATCTTCGTCGTCTTCAGCTAGAGTTCTGCAGGTTCCAAGCACAACAATCTCGACACACGAAGCTGAAGATTGTCATACATGTTCAAGAAGGACAAAAGGGGCATGGCCCGCCATGTAATACCCATTCTCCAAGGCCTGTTGATTTTTTACCTTTATCACTTTATGACAAAATCTTGTGACATGCATAAAAAATGTGTTTTTGAAAAGACGCCATGCGCCGGCCTCTAATTGACAATGCTTATTAATTATTAATTAGGTGCGTTTGATATTCCCCAAAATTGTACAACAATTTGAGTGTAAGGTAAGCATTTCAAGTCGTCTGGTTTCTCACCTTTCATTAGCAGCAGCTATAATGATACCTAATTAAAATTTCACTTTACATGTCTCAGACTCAGATACACAAACTTCACGCATGTTTCTAAGGAAAATCCGATTTACCAACTTTGTCAAATTTAAACAATTATTAAATTTAGAAAAGGAAAGTTGGACAGTTGAAAAGTCGCAAACAATTTCGCTGATTATTCATTAAATAAAATATATTCTTTTGTTTTTAATTTCCAATTTTAAATTGAAATAGAAATCAAATGTCAGGTTAAACTCAGATCTTTGGTAGTCAAAACACACAGTTTCTATTACAAATTCGTATCGTAAAATTAATTAAATCCAGTGTATAGCTGCTGTTGCTGCCTAGCTGATTTGATATGCCGTTGGCGGGAGCCCATTAGAAATTTTATTACAACGGCTATAAAGTTGAGTTTTGTTTTACGTTCTCTGTCAAAGATCAACATTTTGGGCTTCATTGTTTCAATTTATTATTAACTTTTATTCCATGGCCAGGAAAGGGAAATAGGAACTTTATTTACCAATAAATGGGCTGGCCTTCTTCGACTTCTCCGCCTTCTCCAGGTTCTTGGCTGGCAGCTATTGTAACATTTTTTATGACATTTTAAGCCAATATCCGTTAACGCCCCGATTGATGCCATTTTTCGACAGATTGTCCCAGTTGAAGGTCATTAAAATGTCTGTCAGCTTGTTTATTGAGTTTATTTTGCAGTTTTTGCTCTTTTTTGCATCCGATTGACTTTGGCTTATATAAATTTATGTATGCACTGCTAATTGGCTTGAAGACTTGCTTGACTTTGGCTTTTAGAGTCAACTACAAGGGAATATTTTGCGCAACAGCAAAACGCATGGTTCAGTTGGTTTAGTTTTATTAGCAACAGGATTATGTTGTTCCTGCCAGCAAATACTTGACATTTTATGACGAAAAGGTTCCCTCTCACATGTGCATGAAGTTAACCATTTTGTCATCCCCAGCCCTAAGGCGATGAAATAAAAATGAGCTAGCGAACTGTAACACAGAACAAGAGTAGAAACAAAAGTAAAGCCTGAAACTGAATAGAAGCTGAAGCCAACAGAAAACATTGCAAAAAAATAACTAGCATAATAACGCAAATATTTTACGATACGAAGCAGAAACGACAAGCCAAAAACTTAACTAGCCGCGGGCCAAGCACTGAAACAACAACACAACGTAAATAAAATTTCATTTCATTTTTATGCTCTCTGTGTATTATGTATGTGTGTGTGTAGAATATGTACAGTGTACACCATACTTTTAGGTAGCACACACGCATTGCTTGCATTTGAGGTTAATTTTCGAGGGGAGTTTTTCTTTTGGTATGGTTTGGTTTGAGCTCGGGGATTGGCCAACAACTGATTGTGTATGCTGGAGGCAGAGAGGCAATCAGCTGCGTGGCCTGCAGCCGATGATGCTTCATTTAAAAAGCAAATAAAATTAAAATACGCGCATATATAAATATATGTTTTGTACATCCATACATAAATTCTTTTTTCAACAGATCAAACAGTCGAATTATGGGTAAATATATACAGACAACTCACCCAGCTGAGATGGCAATCGAAATGAATTGAACCCACAATTGACTGTACACACACACACATTCGTGTGTGTGTTGGTAAATTAAAAGCAAATAGCTGGCACATGAACAGAGAAAAGAAGCAGCAGCACCAGCAGCAGCGTCAAAAATAAAAAAAAAATCAATTAAAATCAAATAAAGCTTTGTGCAAATATGCAGCTGATTTAAAATTATTTTTATGCTCTGTCCCGCCCTCGAACACCACAGATCCTTGCGACTCATTAAAGCACACAAATTATTGAAAGAGCCGAGGACAGTGTATCAATGGCAACGGCACTTGAATGCTTCGTCCCGTTCAGTTCTGTTGCATTCCTTGCGAACCACATCCGCATCCGCATCCTCTGCAGCTGCCAACTTGACCCATTGTCAGCGCCTTCATGGGCGACATCAGTCAAGTGCCATTGCAGTCGCCGTCTGGGTCGCAATGAATGGCCATGCCTTGGACATTATGCCATTGGGCCATTGGGCAGACAAACAGAACCAAAGAATGAGCGTACAATTAATAAAAAATGGAATTCATTTCCATGTCTCACGCTGTCGCAATGTCAACATGGCTCAATGGAAATTCTTCGTGTTCGGACTGGCAAATTGTGCGACGAGTCCAATTGATAATAATGTGGCTAGTAAAGCTGTAAGTTGTGAGAGACAATCGACAACTTGAACTGAAGATCATAATACGATTCAAGCAGTTTCATAATAGACTTTTCACTACAGTTCTCACAATTACTACTTAAAAGAATTGCAGTGTAAATCATTTGCTTAAGTATAAACTCATTTGCATACTTTTCAATAGCAGTTGATACTTAACATAATTATGAGAACAACATAAAACTTTTTCTCTGTAATGTGAAGTTTTTTTTGGGTTATGTGAACATAATTTCAATAGCGAATAAAATAATTTATGACATTTGAGATAAATATGATATTAAAGTAGAGGTAAGTGCAAAATTTATGTATACATTTTTCTGCTTAGTTTCTGCCTAGATCTGCCTTTTTATAAGTTTTTTTTATTTACTTAAACTCCTTTCTTTTTCATTACTGAATCGCTAGAACATTTGTTTATCTTTTAACCGCCAAAACCGCAGCAATTTTTATCTCTGATTTGCTATTTACATTGTTTCTTTTCCTTTCGCTTTGTTCGCCGGAAAATGGTTTAAAAAGCCAAACTTTTGGCCGCAACGAACTAAAAATTAAAATTAAAAATTATTACATGCAATTCAAATAAACATTTCAGTTTACTTGTTTTCTCTTTTGTTTTTTTGCTCTTGAGTTTTTTTTTCTGGATTTGTTGGCCCGTTTAAATAACGGCGACAAGGTATGGAGCTGCTTTGTGGTCCATCGTCGTTAAACAAAAGGGCAAAGGCAACCCTTGAGCAAATAATACTTAAACCCTCATTAAAGTAACTGAAAAAATGGAGGGGAGAAGTAAGTGTCACCCTTGCTCAGTTAATGTAAACAAAGCACAGCAAATACGAATTACGAAATACGAAATACAAACGCGGCAGCAAGTCAAGCAAATTTGGCCAATTTGTTTCCGCTCCCATTCCCTGTCTAGTGCCTTTCCCCTCCCGGCCCGTACTTGGCCCAACAACTTAAGGCAAGTAATTAAGTTTTGTTTGAAATTTTTCTTATGCTTTTGCCACCGGACACTACTTGGTGGATTTTTGGGTTTTACATTTCCGCCATTTGCCATTTGTCGGGGTCGCCTGTAAATTATTTGCACTGAAAAAGAAAGGAAGCAAACAAAGGGCGTTAATAGTTGCTCCATGGGATCCCTGGTCTCTGGTCTCGGCTGGTCTGGCCAGGACGCTCCTTAATGAGCTCAACTCTTTAACGCATTAGCTGCAACCGGGGACCACAGGCAGCAGCAAATGCGCTTTACTTTCACAAGGCTCCGATAAAAGAATAATACTCCAGATGTTGCCGCAAAGCAGCCAATAATTATATCACAAAGAGGGGTGTCAAAATGCCGCAAAAGAGGTCAGGTCAATGGATCCCTTGTCGTCATTCTCGTTATCTTTGTTGTTGTTGGTCGATGAATGCCATAAATAATTGGCATATTTCGATTCGGCTTTATCTCTGCGTATACGTAATTTAAATAAATAAATTTCGGCTTTAACTACATATATGTACATGTGTGAGTGTGTGTGTGCAAACTTTTGTCATCATGTATTTAATTACTCAGACAGTTTTCATTAAATGCCGAACTGGGCTCTGGGCTGGCTTCGAAACATTCGCCAAGCTCGTTCTTTCCGACCATAAAGCAAGCGAAATATCTTGCAATTATATTTGCATGTGAGCTCAAAGTGTTTGCCAATGGTAAAGCGCGATCCAGGCAAACAAACAAGTCACGGGAGCAAAAAACAATTCAACATAACGTGAAGATACCCTGTAACTGGCCTAAAATAATGTTAAAAATTGAGAATTGCTGAATATGCTGTTAAGTTGTACATAAAGAATTGTTGTTTTTACTAATAAACACATCATTAAATAACTTATTAATATTAATACCATTTTGTAAATCGGATTATGCCATTTTTAAGAATCGTGTTAAGTACAGGGTGTCGAATTGACCGGATGGAATGCAGGGCTGGAAGCAGTGAAGCGAGTTCTGGCAAACCCAATGCACCTGCCGTTGTAAATTCGAGCTGAAAATGCATTTTTCATGCGTTAATTTTTCATTTTTAATTATTCGATTATAAAGACCTTACATAATTGAAAGTCTGGCAGGCGGCACGTGCTGCAGGCAACAAGAACGCAATAAAAAACGAAATCAAAGGAAATACAACCGCCACAAGGATCTTTAAAAACGACTTTTAAAAAATCAACAACAATTGTTTCTTATGCCATTTAAATTGCATATTGTTGCACTGTTGTGCCTTTTTCTTTTACCCATTAAAGAAAGCGCTACCAAAAATTCCGAAAATATTTACACAAGTTTAACCCAAAGTCTTAATCACAAATCTACTCAGAGTGTAAGCATGTATGTCATTTTATTTTGTAGTCGCCTGACTAACTAAATGCAAGTTAAACTATTTTCTCAGTAAATAAGTTTGTTGAAAAATCGCCAGCCATGAACTGCCAAACTATTTGTTAACGTTTATAAACTAAAGCTAAACTTAAAATTTAGCTAAAGGAAAGCATGGCAAAGGCTAGTTGTACAATAGTTGTTGTAGTTATGAGCATTATTTTTATGAAAATGCTAAAAATGCAACACAAGGCAAACATTTACGCCACATATTTTTTCGGGCTTCTTTGAGTGTGTGTGTGTGTGGGTGTGGAGGAACTACACTATGCTGCAGCTTGTCCGTATCCGTGTCCTCGTCGACGACCTCGTCATCGCATCCCGGCTGAAGCAGCGCTCATACAAAAATAGATGTCAGGGGAAATCTTGCGTCAATAACTTGCAACTGCTTATGAGACGAGCAAGTTGATCCAGCGCTGCGACAACCGGAGAAAGCAATGAAGAGAAGCATCATGAGAATGACAGAGAGCTGAAGAGAGAGAGAGAGAGATAGAGAGATTTGACTCGCTGTGAGCGTTGTCCTGGGCGTTGTTTCGGATGCCAGAGCAACTTCTGCAAAAATGTGCAAGTTTTTATATGCATTTTTATGCTGCACTGCACTGAGGAGAAAGTTCAGCTAGGATCCATTGCCAAATGTGTGTAGTTCAGTGAAAAAATATGCTTATTGTCTTCAAATTATTCTTTTTTTAATTCTTAGACATTTTTATAAAATTCATTTTAATATATTACTATATACTATTCTAAAATTAATCGCAGCATTTTTTTAAAAACGCAGATCTTTCTTTTAAAAGTAAGTTAATCCATTCTTTTGAACTTATCAAAATACATTTTAAAAACATAATTTAGGTCCAACAAGATAGTTTTAAATATTTATTAAATATTTCACTAAGTAAATTGATATATTGCAAATCGAATATACCCGCTTTCAATTGCAGATTTGAGAGTATAGACAAATACATATTTTTCAAAATGTTTTCAGTTTCATTTGTGCATATTTTTGCAGTATTTTTTTAATATTTTCATTTTCTCCTTCTACGAAAACGCCTTGAAAGTTGCAGCTTCTTGCCATAATTGCCTTGAGCTTAGAGCTTGCTGAGTATTTGTATCTGTATCCGTATCTACTGCGATGTAAGCTGACAGTCCCCTGAGCTAACTGCAGCCACAAAACATTTCGCTTAGAGCGAGCCTAGCGGGAACAGAGGAAGAGGGCGATTTAAGCCCCTCACTGAAAAAAATGTAAGCAGCAAACTTGTGATGCAATAAAAATAAACAATAGAAAATTAAGGTATTTAATAGAAAGCGAATGAACAAATGATATCTGTAAATATGTGTAAGAGAGTAAAAGAAATCAGAGAAAATCAGAGCATTTCATTAACATTTCGGTTGATTGGTGAAGACTAAATGCGCTTTGATTGATTGTTTTGTATACTTAATTTAATGAATTATTTAAGCAAACTTAAGGCAATGCCAAATGCTTATAACTTTTCCTTTGCATCACTTATTTTGTTTCTCTTCTTGTTTTTTTATTATTTTTTTTTGTCTTTTGTCTTGACGCATTTTTTAAGTATGTTTTTTCACTTACTTCCAAAACTTTTCCGTTTCAACTGCTGGGCCCAGCACAAAAAAAACCATTAATAAAATGTTTCATTCATTTATTTTGTGCTCTCTAGCTCTCTTTTTTTAACTTGCTATCTCTATCTATTACTATATTTTATTTCTCTCCCGTTCAAGTTGCGTGTCTCTCTTTTTCAGCTTGATTAACATAAGCCACCATTTATTACAAGTTTTACGCCACTTACCATTTTCCACAGAGTATTTCCCGCTGTCCTTCTCTCTAAATGTTGTGAGTGATGTCGTGTGTGTGTGAGAGAGGTCCTGCGATTTAATTATGTAATAGTTTGATTGAAGTGGACTTAATGCGGACTTCGGTCTAAGCCTAAGCTGCGTGTCTCTGAATCGAACCATACTGGTTGTGTGTGTGTGTGTGTGTGTTGCCAATGTGTGTGGCATTTTAATTGATTTGTTTTGCTCAGCGTCTTGTTGGCCTTGGCTCGAATTGGGCAAGTTCAACGACAGATTGGGCTCCTACATATGCAGACAGCTTAAGTGAGTGATTCGACCGCAGACGACGAATAGCTAAATGAATGATTGGTTAATGCGATACGAATACAATGAGTACATTCACATTACGCCAATTATTGCAAGCTTAATACTAACAGTAGATTAAATTCTATGAACTATATTAATGAGCCTATAACCTAGTTATGACTATAATAAAGATTTAAATTCCATTTAATGTTTGTATCTGTAATAAAAATATCAGAAGTAAATTCATACAAGTAATGAATACTCAACATTAAACTTGGGCGTCACAAAATGTTTCGGAAATCGAAAATAAGAAGGAAGTGCTTTCGTCAATTTGTTGAGGGTTTAACTCCTTTTGAGATTGTTTCTGTAGCAACCAAATATTGTAAAATAATAAAAAACTCAAAAGACAATATGTATTTGACATGAATACAATTGAAGTGCTCTTAAGCTATTTCTGTATACTTTGTAAAATAATATAAAAGTGCGTATTGTAGATTTGTTTAGACTATTTACGAAAAAAATGTTATACTATTAACAAATTAAAGAAAGAATAATATTTGAGAGAACTTTTGTGGTAATATTTCATTAGGCAGATGCAAAACAGCTCTTTACATTGTATCTAAAACAAAAGTATTTAGAACAAAAGTATAAATGAAAGTCACAAAGTGCTCCTAAGTCTTAGAGACTCTCTGCAAGCCACTGTTCTGTCCTGGTCGTTGGGCCTCTAATACTTTTTGGCTACTTGTTTTCAACAGAAAGCGGGCAAATACAAAAGGAACAAAAAATAAACAAAAACAAACAAACAATAAATAAAATAAATATGTAAAGCATTCTAAGAAATTAACATATTGTGCTCAAAGCAATGCACGAACAATCTCTCCCTATCTCTCTCTTTCTCTCTCTCTCTATCTCTTTCTCTCTCATTCTCTCTCTCCTCTTCCCATAGTTGAGGGCCAAAGTCAAGTTTCTAACCTGATGCCAAGTACTTTTTGCTGGTCCTTAAAAGTCCGGTGTTGGCATTGGTCTCAAACTTTTGTGCGTTTTGATTTAATACGCACACACACAGCCTCTGACAAATATATGTATACATGCTAGTTATATGGTATTATTGTAAGTCTGGTGTTGACCAAAGTTTAAACTTGGCCCTCTGCGCATAAGTCAAACACGTGCCAGCAGTTTTCGCCACAGACAGAAAAAGTTGCCCTGAAGTTGTTGCAGACGGGACACCTGCTGACTAAAGGTAGAGGTAGAGGGCAAGGGAGAGGAAGAGGGATTCCGGGTACCAACAATGGGTGTAACAATTCACTTCCGATACTCACACGCCCACTGTGAGTCATGGAACTACACACTCACACACTGAAATTAATGGCTAATCTTTAGAATAAATGAAATGAATTTTTCTTTTGCTGCCGCGATTGGTAATCCCCCCCCTCCTCTTTCCCCATTCTCCCTTTCCCAACTCTTGCAAGATTGTGGTGCGTGCAGCAAACCGCATTAATTTGGTATGCTGACCACAAAACTGGGATTTATTAAATAGTCAACTGAAAGGCAGCTAAGAAAAAGAGGAAAGAGAGAGAGCGATGGAATTGACAGTGCAAAGGGGAAAGGGACAGGAACAGGAACAAAGTGAGGCGTGCGTGATATACACACAAATGGAAAGAGATCGACATTCACACACACACACACACACACATACATTTTCGAAAAAGTTAAGCATCTACACTGTAAATGTAGATTCTACACTGTGACACGCCTGACCCTTTGCCTGGGTGGCAGCTTCTTGAGCGTGTTTCACTTGACTGCTTGCTTTTTGCAGACACTGTGGGCGGGCACTTCCGTAACTATGCTCACTTTTCCGCTTGCTATTCAATTGCACAGCGACAGTGGTGGTAACAATACAAAATTTGTTAAGATAGAAGTAATGACTAGCTTAAATTAATTTCATTACTCATACGCAACGTTGTCATCTTTGAAATTAAACACTGCACTTTACAATTTGTTCAAGTGCTATATACTGACTTAACTTTACTTTTTATTTTGTTTTTTTGTATAGTTTAAATAAATAATACTTTTAACAGTTGAGTAGATTAATGTTATAATACATATAACTAATAAATACTTATAAAAAACGGATACTAGTTATTGTTGGCAGTGGGATTTGTAGAATAAATTAGCAGCACATTAGAAACATATAATATATGAAAATGCAATGGATTTATTTGCACCACTTCACTGAATTTTAAGATTTTGTTGCAACATAATCTGAATCTCAAGTTTAATTTTCTGTCTATGTCTTATGTGGAATGTGTGCATTTGACCCCATTGTAACTTGCCTGATGTCGTCCAAGTGGCGACTGTCTACACTTGCCTTCCATTATGCTGACTAAAGGCGAGAGCTGAGCTTACACATCCGCCGCTGCAAGGCACTGAGTCAAAAATCTCTCAGCTGGAATGCAAATGCCGCCCTGGCAAGTCAATAAATAAATTCAAACAATTTGACAACTTGCTCAATGGTGTTCCAAATTGTATTGGAGCCCAGGGGTTAAAGGGGAGAAGCAGAGGGAGGTCAGCAGTTGGTGCTGCTTTCAGTTCCTTTTGATTGTCAACTGGCTGATTCTGGTGCGTGCCCAGCAATTGCGTTTGAGCGAATTTAAATTAAAGTGTCATTGAAATTGGCATCCCCTCAATCGAAATAAAATTTATAGTTTCGACATCGCTTTGGTCCAACTGTTTATTTCCAGTTCCTTATTGCTACCTTCTCGTTCTCTCTTGCATGTCCATTTCATTTTGGTTTTCGTATTTCAATTTCTGTAAGTGTTGAGTGCCGACACACACACAGACACGCACACACACACACAAACACGTCCAGCTTAGATTTATCACTTTTGATTTCGGCAAATCCAATGACTCCCAACTCAACTTCCATTGATTTAATACATTTATTTGCTTCCGACCCTCGTGCCACATTCACGTTCAATTCCTATGTCTGTTTTGACTGTTTTGTTTGTGCCAAAAAAGTTTTAATTTAATTCTGGTCCTTGCCCATTTTATCACATTAAAAACTTGCCTCGTGCATCGCCATTACCACCAATAGCCAATAGTCTACACTTTCACCCTCCCTCAACAATGCCAACCGAATTTCCCTATGATTTATGCAAAATGCAGACAGTTTTCAGCTTTCCTTTTGTCTTTGACAAAGACAAACATAAATTGTGGCCTCCTCTTTAAATACGAGTATGTATAAAAAATAAATAGAATTGTGACGTGGTTATTTTGGGCCTTAAATTGTTTGTTTGAAGTTTTCCGTATTGTATTTTGATTTAATTAAGTACATACATATCTAGCTCAATTGATTAATTTATTTGATACTAAATTTCTTAACTTGATTATAGTTTAAAGAGATTTCCAAATTGATTTATTCAATTCAAATGAACAAAATGAATCGTTAGTAATATGATATTGTATTTTAGTAAACTATTGCAATTTATATTTTCATTCTTTATATTCTATATCTAGTTTATTTCATGTGACATGAAATAGCTATGTCTTTTTTATATGCAAATTCTCCAAAAATTTATAAAGTACGAAATCTAAGGGTATAAGATACATATATTTTTAAAATTTCAAAAACTATCTACCGGTTAATACAATAACTTTTGCACTAATGTCATTTTTGACAAATACTGACAGGCAATGCTTTTTTATATCAACAAATGGAATATTCATCAAATTTCTAAATTTTTGCAAGTATTCCAATCATTTCAGTTGAACTCTAAATATTTTGATGGCATCAAAAAAAAAACACCGAACTGATTGCAGGGGACAGACTAAAAGTAGATAACCATTTAGTTTGGTTTGCAGAACTTTATGTGCTATCAAACAAATCACTTGCACTAAAAGCTAGTGTAGCGTATCTCATTACGAGTTTGTCGCTGAACTATTTTTGGTCAGCTTCGAATGCCATTCACCTCACTGTGGGTGTGTATGTGTGTGTGTGGGTGAGAGAGTGTACAAATGTGTGTATGTGTGTGTGCTATGCACTTAATTCCATAAACTTTGCACACTCAAGCTTTTGACTGGTCAGCAGGAAAAGTACCCACAAAAGCCAACAGTTTGGAAAATGAACCAAAAAGACAATGCACATGAAAGAACAAATATTCGAAAAATACCTGCACACACACACACACACACAAACAAAATACGCACTTTGTGGAGTACTTACGGCAAATCCAAAATGATGTGTCTGACTTCTGGCAACGGGTTTTAACTGAAATTGCTATGCAATGACCGCTCACACACACACAAACACCGCTTGAGACTTTCATTTCACCTTCAAAATGAAAAGTTTTCGCACTATATTTTTTTTTTGTTCTTTTGTCTTTTGTATAAATCTAAAAAAGGTAGAATAATACTGAGAAAAAATGTCCAAGCTGCAAAGCGGAAGTCGTATTTTTCATTTATGAGTTACAATAGCGGAAATGAAAATAGAAAACCATAAAAGTGGCACCGTCCACCGTGGTGAATTCCCTTTCTTTTTTTTGTACTTGTCGTGCACTTGTAAGCTACAGGCGAGTCCTGCCTCACATTCTTCAAAAAAAAAGTGAAAACAAACAAATATAAAACACAAAGCGTAAGTCACAAAGCTCACACACACACACACACACACACATACATATGTACATACATACATGGAGCCACATGACCCTGCCTTTATTATTTTATTTTCCATTATTTTGCCTTACTTTTTTGCCAGTCTGTTGTTTGCTTGAATGGCTTTCAATGAGTTGTTGTTGTACCTGATGCCAGCAGCAAACACTGCAATTTTCTTATAAAATTATAATGTCCAGCCAGCAGATTTCTTCTTCTTATTTCATTCTTTCAATTTGTGCAACAAAAATTGAAGGACTCTCAGGCATTGTTGTCGTTGTTGCACAAATGTCATCATAGCCCCCCTTAAGGCCTCCTCTCTATCTAATGTGATATGTAAACGTGATTGCCAAGCTTTCTATTTTGCATAGGTAATACTACCACAAGTATTCCAGAGACACACACTATAACCCTAAGGCAACTTGGCAAAATTAAAAAAAAAAAACTATCCTTTTCTTGTGTTATACATGCGTTTACCTACTTTGCATCCGGGCCAATCAATGGCAGTTGATCAGGTATTGTGTAAGGGTTCGGTGTGGTCCTTCAACTAATTTATTAGCTTATTAAATTATTTCTTGGTTTTTTATTACATTTGCCTTAAGATGCATGCAGGTTGGAAGCTATCAAAGCATTCTGTAATTTACTTCAACTAATTAAATCACAATATATTAAGTTTAGTTAAAAGATTTTAATGTTTCTGATTACTTAAACTAATATTGCAAGTCAATGTATTGAGTAAACAATAAACATTTTGAATTGCTGTAACTAACAATTACATATCACTTAAATTAGTTAAAGCAATTCTTTAAATTCCATAAATTATTAAAATATGGCTGTCTTAAACAATTTGAATATTGCTCTGTGAATCAATATGTCTGGCAAATTATTTAGATAGTTTCCACTTGAAAAGCAAACAACTCGATCCCGGCCAAACTGTCAATTAACAGTTCAAGAGAACATTTCCAAGGTTGACAGATTGCACGTTAGAATAATATGTTCTCTAGCCACACGCCACAGACGTTGCTAGATTTGTGGAGCCTCAGGGAACGGGGTAAAGGAGCCTCAGCTATACCGCAACTGAGACCCGAATTGAGAGAGACCTGAGTCAGGCAACAGACAAACGCCATTAACTAGTTGGTAGCGGCAACTTTTGCCATTGAAGCCGCTGGGCATACAGACTCGGTTCACAGGACTGGGAGTGGGAGCAGGAACGGGGAACGTAACGAGCGACAACCTCAGCCACAATACAATAAACACCAAGCAGGGCGACAAGCTGGGAATGGGGATAAGGAGGCGTGGCATCATCATCAACAGGAGCAGCAACATCGTGCTATTATCAACATCATCAGCTATTGTCAAAGTTTGGCTCATTTATTTGGTTGCTCAATCAGCGCCCAAAGCGCTTTCGCTTTCTCCTGCGCTTTTCGCTTTTGGTTTTTCTCCATCTCCAGCCACATTATATTTCTTTTTATCAAAGCGCCAAAAACTCCACCTGCGCCGCAGTTGCCATTTACAATAATTACCATGAAATGAACAAACAAACTTTTGTGCCGCATGTCCTGGACTAGCAAAGTGGTGACCCCCGAACCCCAACAAAATGCTCAACACTCTCCCACGACTCACTCTGCACTCGTAATAACACTGGACTACACAATTAGTTAGACAGCTTTCATATACAAGACAATTTAAAATTATTTGGTATTCACATGAAAATTTTAAGGGTATAGTTAGACTTCTCTATAGATAGAGGTTATTTAAGTGTACCATGGACTTAACCCAAATTATTGATGGTCTTCTTAAAGAGACATGACTAAATAAGAAGCCGTCAGAGACTTGTCAGGATAATTTGAATACTTCTGTGAGGAACTAAACTGTGTAGTTCTTTGTTAGCTTAAAAAATTCACAGTCTGAAATATTTTTTAAAGCTTAGAGAATTAGTAAAGCAGCTTGGCTATTTAGTTTAATAGTTTAAAGGTTCAGTAACAATTAATTAAATTTATATATTGTAAAAGTACTTATAGGTACTTACATTTTAATAGTAATTAAGCCTTACGAACTGCCAATTATTTAAATAAATTTACATTTATAGTAAAAGTTTCTAATAAAAAAGATCAATAAAGTTATATATATAAAATAAATTCAATTAACTCAAATATAAAATTAAAAGTATATCATATTTCGTCAAAGATGTTTATAGGTAATTACAAATATAGAATCATTTAAATGGTGTGATATAGTTCAAGAAAAATGAATAACTTGATTTTTGTTGGATAGTGTAGCTAAAGTCAAAGTCAAAAGCACAGTCGGCGCTTTGGGAGTTAGAGCTTCATAGCCGGGACGCTTATCGCGCAGCGAGCATCGCTCAAAAGTTTTCTTTTTTTCCTACTGCCCTCAAACTTCCCCCACCCCGCACCGTCCGTGATGTTGGCTCAATTTTCCAACATTTGAACATTAGGCCGCTGAGGATTAACAATAAGGAGAGTGCTCGGTGCTAAGCTTATGCTGCAGGCAAGTGAAGTTAATGAGGATGAGGACTTGGAGTTAAAGAAACGGGATGGGCTGGGGTTGTCGCGGAAATGTTGCAGCCTGTCAACTCTGGCTAATGTTTTGAGCCATTCAAAAAGCACTCATAAGTATTTACGCTGCAGTCATTTGATGCCACTTGAAAGGGCTAAAAAGCTGGGGCAAAAAGTAAAACAAACATTACATAGCAAATACAAAAGCAAGGCTAATTAAATAATTAATGCATAAGCAACTGTGAAATATGTTCACACACCGATGTTTTAAAAGTGAAGTCAAACCGCAAATTAATTAATAACTGCCGAGCGTTAAGTATCAGCGAGTATCTGGGAAAAGTGTGGAAAGGACATACATACAAAAGTTCGTGAGGCGATTTCAATTAAAAAACCACCATAAAGTCAAGTATTTCTTAAACGCACCACCTGACAACCACTTGAAGCTGGCTCAGCTGCTGGTTTCCCTCGCAATTAAATCCTAAGATGCCAAGACAAAAAATGGACAGGCCAGCAATTAAACGACGCCAATTTTTTGACAAGTGTAGTTTCGGCTGTTGTTGTTATTGCTGTTGCTTATGTTGTTGTTGCTAGTGGTGTCGCCAAGTAGCAAGTTGTTTAATTAACGCGATTAGACGCAGTGATAACTCATGTTGAAATTAAAATCTCAAAGGAGGCAACACACACGTTCTTACACTCCATTCCACAACTCTTGCCCCTCAATTTAGGTGCGCAAGTGTGTTTGCCCCACGGTGCACAGTGCACAGTACATCAACACATGTGCAGTGCCACAAGTCTCACCATCATGTGTGTTTGTTTTATGTGTCTTGTAAATATTTATGCAGCCGTTAATGACGAGGCGAGAACGCGCTCCTTCAAGCAGGTGCAAAACTGCCAACTGCCAACTGCCAACAGCCTCTTGGGCTGTTTGAAGGTCGAAACTGTACTAACTGATGCGAATTGCAGTCTACTTTAATTTCACATTTGCCCTGCTCATGTGTCTGTGTGTGTTTAAGATCGTAAGTCATTAACTGCACACATTTTATGACTACGAAATTAATGTTTAAGTGGAACAACTGCCAAGCAGCCAACACAATTTCTCTAGAATAAATGAAGTGAGAAGCCTGCTTGACTAGCAAATACTCTTTACCTAATTCAGCAATTTAACAGAAACATATAAGTGTCAGAGCATTTCAATATTTATTTATCAGAGTTAAGATAACATGAAATTTATCAAGTAAGTAATTAAATGATTTGACATATAAAAAAGTCCAAATATTTTTTAATTTTTTTTTTACAAAATAGAAATATTTTTTTAATAAATTATAAAATTTGATTTTTTTCTAGAAACAATTATTTAGCTAACTAACAATTTATGCTTATGAATTGACATTTGCTAGACTTGAGTAGCATAATATTTCTTCACTAAAAAATAATAATAGAATTTTAGGCGTATTCTCTCTACTTCTCTTTGCAACAAAAGCTATACTTGACTCCAATTGATTTGTTGTCTCTGTAAGCATCAAATGAGACATAGAGATGTACATATGTAGTATAGAAAATGCACTACAAAGGTAATTGGCAGACATAATCACAGCTCCGACAAACAAACTGCAAACGCGAGTGGGAGTGGAAGTGAAAGAGAAAAATTGTAGAAAAGCAGAGCGCAAGTAGCAAAAAACATAAATTTGGCCGTAAAAGAGCATTTAAGATAAGCTTGCATTTATGGTCGTAAAAATTCAAAATGGCATTTAAAAACAGCACGACATCGTCCTCAGTTTGTCGCCGCATGCAAACTGCATGAAAATCTCCACACTCCACTTGGGTTGCAACGGATGCGCCAAGTAAAAAGCGCGCCATTTGGCTAATACGCTAAATATTCAAAATCACATTGGCAATGGAGTGAGTGACAGAGTTGTAGGTGGCGGGACAGGGGGTAGGAGTAGGGGGTGGGGCAAGTGGTAGCATCACACAACCACATGCGGGCATTAAACAAAATTTTATGTTGGCAGTGGCTGTATATCCACAGTTCTCAATCCCCGATATCCCAGGGGCATCTCCTCTATTCCCTCTGTTCCCCCTCCCTCCCCTAACCATTCACCTGTGCACTTTATGCGCTCTGCGATAGCAGTTTAACGTCGTTGACGTTAATTTGTGCCGCCAGGCGGCAGCAAAAAAGTATGCTAGCTATGACATTGAAGTGAAAGAGCGCCACAAACATCATCATAACGCGACGCGAGCAACAACAAACAGCAAACATTGAACATCCAACAACCAACATCCAGCATCAGCATCGGTGGCAACCTCAATTTCTGCTGACTTCTCTCTCATCGTTACGCTCGATTGGCTGCACAATTTCATTAAGGGCTTATGGCTGGCGCCGTGGCGGGACTCTGGCCAACTGAAGCCAACTCAAATGCGACTACCAAATGCTCAAGCTCTGCTTTCATAGCTCCATTGGCATCGGCCAACAAAAATGCACTTCGCTACTTTCCTTTCCCCTATTTAACAGCATTAGCAGCAGGTTAAGCCCTCACTTTCTCTTACCCTTCTCTCTCTCTATTTCTCTGCATTGTCTGTCAGTCACTAGAGTCATTTAGAACTGTTGTAAAGTTATATCCTGTTTCCTAACGGTGGGGATGGGGTATTTTCAAAATATTCAACAATTACTAAAAATTTCTTGAGTTACAATTAGAACTTGTTAGTACTTTGAGGAATGTTAACTGTTAAATTTTTGAGCTATTCAGACATTTTGTTTTGGTATCTATATATTTTATAGTTGCATTTGGCAGATCATGACATTTTCAGGGAAGAAGTCGATTTGAATATAGTACATAGTTATAGTATTTTTTTTTATTAAAAAACCATTTTAGCGGTCGATTTGATTAATTATTATTTTTTTTTATATGTTTAAAATGTGACAAATATTTACATTCTTCTTTATATGAAACTTTGAATAAAAATTCAATAAGAACTAATAGAGTATCTGACGGTATATGTTTATTTTTCTCCAGCACTGTTTATTCATTTATTCATTCATCAAACTAATCATCTAACGAGTGCTTGACATATTTTTGTATTTGTGGCTTTTGTGGTCATTTATGCAGAGCTTCAACCTCTAATTAGTTTGTGCTCAAGTGCAATTTACTTAAAGTTGACCTAAATGGATTCAAAAAGAGATACATATCTACGTGTGCGTGTATGTGTATTTGTGTGTCACTCACTTATCAAAAAAGTGCAAATGGGAGAAATATTAAGTCGCCTATTGGCGCCGCCAATGGCAAACGATATTATATAATATTATATTATTTTTTTTTTTCGGACTGCGGACAAAAGTATGCCAGCAATAATGCTATGAAATGCCTTTGAAGTGTTGGCGAATGAGTGAGTGTGAGAATGTGTGTGTGTGTGTGTGTTGTTCATGGCAGCAATGCTTTTGCTTTTTGCGGCTTTTGGCATGCCACAAAAGTTATGCACTAACCGATGCCACCACTTTACAAATTTATGTTATGGACCATGGCTGACTGTCTGTCTGCCCGTCTGTCTGACTGACTGGGCCAACAGAGTTCGTTTGTCTGTCTGTCTGTCTGACTGGACCGAGGCTCTTTTTTGGCAAGCAATTGAAAACTTGTTTCAACCAAAGCCACTTGGCCAATAACTTTTTAAACGCTCTGGCAAACGCATTGGCAACAATTCACGGCGACTCCAAGTGGAAATTCAAAATACATGTGTCCAAAATAAATAATCGCCGGATGGCAACAGCTACGACTCTGTGTAAGTGTGAATCTGTGTGTGTGTGTGTAACTTTGTATTGAGTCTGCATCAACACCATTTGTCCTTTGTCAACGAACAATTGAATGCAATGACTTTTGCCAAATTGATTTTGAACAGCACCTCGAGTAGGCGACAATAAGAAAGACAGAGAGATAAAGCAATAGAGAGAGCAACAACACCAGCAAATTCCAAACACAAATACAAGTGCAACCCAAGGCGCTTCACAGTCTGTAAAGTTTCACCCATTGTTGTGAGAGAGTATCTATAGTATACTTTCTTTTATATCAAGTAAGTATGTATGTCTGTATGTACTGTATGTATGTGTTGGACGTGTCGCATATATTTGACTGCGTTTCGTTTGCTTAGCCTTGGCTTGGACCAAAATAAATGGCATATTAAGTATACGCTCAATGGCACCTGTGACTTTAGCACGACTTCACAAATTGAATGCAAGTTTAGTGCCGCCTATAAATTGCATACATTCTCTATTGTAATTTTCCACTAGATAGCCAGACGGAGTTTGTAAGTTTTCCACTTTACAAATGAAAAGTTACTGATCTACATTAATTTCTACAAATTAATATTAAACTTAGCAATGCACTTAGAAATTAGTTACAATTAATTGATGAACAAAATGAAATGGAATTAATTGTTGTCTTACCGAGAACTTGGAACAGAGTTCAAGGTTGAAATAAATTGATGTTTAATGTAAAATAGGACAGGTCAAATACATTTTTGTTTACTTCTGAATAAGTATATTAAGTAACTATACTGACAACATCTATACATATTTATGTTTACCTTTCCCAAATACTGATGTATGAATTGTGATAAAATTTATCAGGTAATAATTTATCAAATATTGTCATAATTTAGTAAAGTTGTTGTGGCAATTTTTCATAGAAATGTCAGAGACAGCGTCTGCGAAATCGACAATCTATGGAGAATTATGAAGCTGTTTACCTTTAGGCAATCCAGTCGTACCTTGCCCCTTTTATCTTTGTCTCGTATCTGTACAAGTCTTTCCCCAGTCTCTCTCTCTGTCTGTCTCCTACTCTTGCCGAGTCTATCCCTGTCTCTAGTTGCATGACAAATGGCATTGCCGCAGTCTATTATTAATAGGAATGTATTAGCAGGGCGCCTGTTCCATTTATCGCACATGTTAAATGCTTGAAATGGCACTCAAGGGAACTATATAGAAAAATGTAATCCTAACTGGTATATCTCTGGGTATTCAAGGACATTACAATATGAGAGTGAAAGAGCGAAAGCGAGAGAAGTCTCTATTTAGTAAAAATGTAACTGTCATCGACATTTGCTTAATTAATTACACCACAAATATATTGGCAGGCCGTAGATGGAAAGTGCTTTTAAGGGAGTTAAGGGAGTTGTAGGAGTGGGGAAATTCGACACTTGCATGTGTCGATTAGCACATATTATTAAGCACTTTGCTAAACAATATTTTTTGTGAATTAAAATCACTCCCCGGTGGGTTTTTAGCACGATTTGTGGCACTTGCCGGCAATTTGTGTCGCGTGGCGTTTTCCAACAACAACAAAGAAAAAACTTTTCCATTGGCTTTCGTTCACTCTCCCTCTCACTATCTCTCTCGCTCCCGCTTTCTTTCCTGGGCATTTCTGGTCATAAAATGCACGACCATTTCCTCAAGACACGCACTTTCCAATTAAATTCATTACACTTTCTTCCGAGTGAATCTGTCGCTTTCCTTCTCGCCTGCTCTTTGTGTTGTCCCATTTAATTTCCAACAAACACTAAGTCATTTCCGGCCAAACGGTCTGTCCATTACCCAGATTATCATTTGAATTTCGCTGGCCATGGTGAAATTTTTGTATGTATTTTGCACGTGTCAAGTGAATTTGCAGCTTTATTTCTTCTTTTTTGCTTCGTTTCCTTCTTTTTTTTTACTTCTTTTGACTTGTGTGCGGCACAACAAAAGTTGACAAAATAACGCAACTGGAGACAGGGGCATTCAAAAGGTAAATTTCCACACGGAAGCCAGGTTGGGGATTCCAGCTGCTGTTTTGTTTCCTCCAAGTGAATTATTTTTCATCCAAATTGGGTGTGTTTTCTATTATTGCCAGAGACTTCCGGCGTAACAGCGCTCCTGTCAGAGTGGTGGCAGCAGCAATTCCAACAACAACACCGACAACAACAAAAACAATGGACTGAACAGTCACTTGTTTCAAGTCTTTCAAGTTATTTTAAATTTGAAACGTGGGTCACAAGGACGGACAGCATCGCCACTTCCTTCCAAATATTTGCCTTTATTTCCTTCTTTTTTTGTTGCTTTTTTCGAATTTTTTATACGTAGATGCTCTGACAGTGTGACCAGCTTAGAAGGAGCAAAGGATGTGCGGTCAGCTGTAGGACGTTGTCACGGAAATTAAACGCATTTTAATCGGCATTAAAGTTTTTCATTCCTGATTGAAATCTTCGCGTTTTTTCGACTTAAGGTGGAACTAAGTAAAGCCAAATTGTATTATGTAATATTTAAAGTTTTTTTTTAAGGATTCTTATGCGATTAAAAATAAAGCTGAAGTAAGAAAGTAATAGAGCAGCTGCTACAGTGAAGTATTTGGAAAACAGATACTGTGGAATAAGCCTTCAAACACATACTACGTGATTCAGAGGAGAGACAGTTAAAGTTCTAAATGATATTTGTAGTGTCTATGGAAGTAAAATATTCCATTATAATCTCCCTAATCTTGTGAGTATGTCGTACTTATAAAATGAAATAAATTAAAATAAAATAACAATATAATAAACTATTTCTTTATGTGTGGATGGATTAAATGATTAAAGTCCACTTATGAATAATCGAATGATGAAACTCTGCCATGCTCATAAGTCAGACTTTTGACTAATATTCTCGACATCTCATAAATGTCACTGAAAGGGAGAGATTGAGATAATGAAAGTAATTCGTAGCTTCTTGTTTATTGTTGTTTATTATTTGTCAATTGTCAAAGTGTTGAGAAAGTGCAGCAAGTCGTAACTGATCCACTTGGAGTAGAAGCCCGCGACACGATGCACGACGGCGAGTAAGGATGTCAGGATGTAAGGAGGGGACAGCGGCAGGGGGAATGGCTAAGGACGGAAGATGGAGGGCTTCTGGAGTCGGAGCCATAGTCATGGCAATTTTGTTTAGAAACTTTTAATTAGTGTTGCAAAAGTTTTTCAATTAACACCACCTGCACAACTATTTATTTAGCCTGGCGTCGCGTCGTGAGTTTCATCCCGAACATTTTCGAGCTGTCGTATTGTTGTTGCTATTCTTGTAGCTGTCAACTGTAAATTATAAAAATATTTTTCGTACTTGCCATGTATTTGTTGTTGTTATTGTTCTCGTTGCTGTTGAAGGCTTTACAAAAATGTTTTACCAACTGAGTGAAGGAGAGAGTAAGAGAGCAGACATGAAATAATTTACTACTAGCGCCCTCTGTCGCCCAGTGGCATTCATTAATGCTCGCCCAATACACAGAATAAGTGCGGAAATTGCGGCAAGCCGCTTTTATGAAACATTTTCTAATTGATTTTTACTTATGACCGTCTTCGACATAGTAATTTAATATAAATTGCACAACTTTTGACAGTTGAAGCATTTGCCATGCCAGTTGTTTTTAATATTAATTAGCGAAGCTCACTAATGAGGGGAGGGGAAAGAAAAGCTGATCAACTTTCATCTGCATTAGCACGAGAAACCAAAACGATATGACAATCAACTGTGACAATTTCTCGATTAAATCCCACAGCCTGCGGTCGTTGAATAATTAACCTGACCGTATAAATTGTTAAAATAGAGTTAATAATGAATGAAAGTGACTGACGTGTAATTATTATCATTAACTTTGTTCATTCAGGCACATAATAGCATTATGAATATATCAAAATTTGGCTAAATTATCCGTATTCCTTCTCATCCTGTTGAGCGAATTACTCAGCTCTCAAAATTTGAAATTTTAATTATTATACAAAATGTATGTCTTTTTGAAAAGTTTTGGGAGTTCAAATATTAAATGATCTACTTCCTAGTTGAGTGAAAGTTACTGCTATTAGCAACAGTCACTTGCACTTCAATAAAATGTAACAATGTAACTAACAAGTGGAATGTAAAATGTTTTCGACTTCATGAAACGTTGGCAACAATCGTCAGATAGTCATTTTGTTTCTGCTTCCTGTTAAATTAAGCAAATTTACATTTTAAACAAAATATTATATAACCTCTCTTTAAGTGAAAGAATTTCCACCTTTTGAATTAAAATAAGAGAAGTTTATGCTTATTATCAGCTTAATAAAAACTAAACAATTGTTTCAATTCTAATTTTTACCTAAGTTCAAATTAAGCTGTTGCTTATTTTTCCTAATACATGTTTTGATATTAATAAGCTTCGCTTAAAATCCAAATATTTTGATATTGACTTTGCTAAACTTCTATGTATTTCGAAGACCTGAATGCTGAAATACTTTTATCCCATAATGCCGTAAATTCCATTAAGCTTGAACAGTTTTGGCAAATAGTTTTAGCCATGTTGATACGATACGAATACCAGAAAACTTGTGATGGCTTGGCCGAGTTGTATTAAAGTCACAACTAAAGTTAACAATGCCAACCATTAATGTTAGTTGCCGGAGAAGGAAGCAGAGATAGACACAAAGGCAGACTGACAGACTGACAGACAGACAGACAGGCAAGTTGGCCATGACCATTATACTGCTAAGCAATTTTTATTATGTACTTAATGAAATTTCTGCTTATGCGAATTCGCTTGTTGTTGACACATAAACAACATGAAGACATCAATAATAAAATGTTATTTTGCTGGAGACTGACAAAGGCAAGGCAATGGCAAAAGAAGAGAATGAAGTCATTGAACTGGCCAAAGAATAGAAAAGGGAGTGAGAGAAGCGACTTTTGGCCAAGAGCAAACACAGATAGGAAGTTGAGCACAAAAAGGAAGTTGAATTCCTAATACAATGTTGATGCCGGCGCATGCGGATTAATAATAATAATAAATATTAAATGCCATTACAGCTGCTGTGTATTTATCTGGCTGAAATTATCTAAACGACGTAATCTTGAATTCAATTGCGTGTCCCAAAATTACTCCTTGCGCTTTTATAATTCCGTCTTACTTCTGAGTATGCTGGCCAACAAGAAGATGAAGATGCGCTGGGCGGGCTAATTCCGTTGGTCTCCCTTTTGGCCTTATATGTAATACAGTACACGTAAAACGCAAACTGTTTAGAAAAGCTTTATTTATGTTGAGACATAAATTTAATGCTAACAAGCAAGTTGAAACAGCTGCGTTACGTTACCATCTTTTCTTCCCCCTCCGTCCCTTTTTACCTTTCTAGACTTCTTGCTCCGTCAAGGTGCGCGTGAAATTTATTTGGCTGCAGCATCTTTATCTTCGGTTTTTCTCCTGTTTTACTTTTATTTTTTATTTTGTTTCTTTTTTTTTTGGCGCTGCACTTGACGAAATGGCGCGGCCGCAGTTGCAGCTGCATTTGTAGCCAAGATGAAGGCAACAAACAACTTGCCCCGCGGGTATAAAATTAAATTTCAACTTTTAACGAATATTTACGCGTTGCCAGATAAAAATGGCATAAAACTTTGGTGCCCAGGGCAAAGTGCAAAGTGCAGTGCAGTGCAGTCCAAAGTGCAGTTGCCCTCGCTTTTGAGAATGGCCAGCAAAGCGACGAGCAACATGCACTCACTCTCTCTCTCTCTCTTTTTCACTTCACACTCGCTGAGTGGCAACAACCCCAAAAAGTATCTGTTAAGTATAATTTATGTGCGACATGTGAATGGGGTCTTAAAAAACAATGCGTTTCAGTTGGCCAAAACATAGTTCAACTATCACTAACACACATATAATTTTGCTTCAGAGTTCTTCTATTGCCGTTGCATCAAAGGATGGATGGAAATGAAATGCTGCAGTCTTTGCGGTTGTTGACTTTGAACAGAACGGTGAATTCATATGGAATTTTGTTTTATATTATTATTTTGTATTATTATTAATGATATCCAACAATTGTAATATATACATTTTTATACATTATATTATTTATTTAATTAATATTAAAATATCTGTTTCATTGATAAGGTTTTAGAAACATTTCCTAGATTAATAACACTTAAAAATGTTCAAAGCTCATAATTCATTGAAAAAGTTTAAAATTTCACAAGCAAAATTCCTAATTAGTTTCAGAATATTTCTTTAAAAGTGTAATTTATGCACAAAGCCTTTAACATTTGGCAATTTGTATTTATCTTGCTAAATAGAAATAAACCTTAAATTGAAAAGCACTTGCAACAAAGTTTTGCAAATCTACTTTAGCCAATCGAGCAAATAAATGTGCCCAAAATTATTCAAAAATTGTTTTTTAAGTCAATTCGAAATTGTAAAAGCCTTTTAGGCTGATGAATAAGTAAATGCATGTTTTTGATAGGAGATGTGTAGTTTGATTTTTTGTGCTGAAGCTCGAAATGTAACTGTGACTGTGACTGGCACAGTGACTACGAATGCTGCTGCAGGTCAAATTCTTGTCAGTCATGCAGGATTTTTCAATTTTCTTGGCAGCCATCAGAAATGTAATTTAGTTTTCAAGGCACACACACACAAAGAGAGCGAGGGAGAGTGAGACAGAGACAGAAACGAGCACTCTCAGATACTCAAATGCAGATGCAGATACGCTTGCTGTTTTGGGCCAACGCAATTAACCTTCATGTCTTTTTGCCTGTTTCGAGCCACTTGTGAAAATCTTCAAATTATATCTAGAACTGAAGTGCACGTTTGAGAGTGAATATGTATGTGTATGTGCATGTGTATGTGTGATTGCTTTAAATGAAAATGCAGCTCATTGAAATGTTTTGTAGCATTCATTGTTGCCACTCGAAAATGCATAAAGTTTTTCTCAACCATCGTCTCGCATTGCGTCTTCAAGTTGCACTTTGCTGTGGCAGTTTCTCAATTGCCTGCAATTAGCTGCAATTTTATTTTATGCCTCAACCATTTAACTTCCAGAGTTCTCTCTCTGTGTGTGTGTGTGTATGTTTATCCAGTAAAAGGGTTGCTAATTGCACACTCCAGCCATTGCATTTTAAGTGCCATTTTGAAGATCTAAAATAAACTCAGATTTATGTACCAGTATTCAGGTGATTGCACTTGCTGCGGCTTTTAAGCAAAATATTAACAAAAATATTTTCCTTAAATATTTCAACAGTTCAAACTAAGTTGAATAAAGAGACGGATTAGTAATTATTATTTATTTAATTTGTATTTATTTCATTTAATATGTACGAGTATTAAGGTAATTGACTATAAGTTCAACTTATTTATTTTAGAGTATATTTATTTATTTTTGTTGAGGCATTATTTTTAATTTATTTATTAATTCAGTGACAACTAAATGCAGTTGACCAAATAAATAAATAAAAGTTAAAATAAAAAAAAGAAATATAATATTGTACGTTATTTATTTAATAGGAACTATAAACCACTTTAAATTTAACTCAACGAATAAAAAATTATTAAACTGAGAATTAAAATATAAAAATCTGGGATTTCTGATGTCTTATGTTTTTGGTAATTTGTCTCCAATGGGGGTATTTATTTTGCATTAATTTATAATCATCTCTTGATAGTACAAATTTAATTGGAAAATTGCCAGCATGGAGTAACGACAGCTTTCTTAAAGCCAAAGTAAATGTCGAATGTCTGCAGACAGCTGTTTTAGCAATCATTTCAGCAGTTTACAGGGTATATCTGAATTCTCTCTCTGTTTTGCATATTTAAATAATTTAAATGCACATTGTTAACACGGCCTTAAAGAGCGCTTCTACTGTCGACAGTTGCAATGGATGGAGTACCGAGCACAAGGCCCTCCCATTTGCTATGCAAACCGTGCCAAAATTCGGCTCAACGAACAGTTCTCCCATTTGGCTGCAGACAGACAAATCCCAGCCTGACAACGCAGCGCATTTTAAGTATTAATAAGAAGGAAATACTGATATCTGTGAGCATAGCAGACAACGAAATGCACTGCAAATCCAAGAAGAAAGCGGAAGTTACACTTTTGTGGGAACCCACAAGATATGCCATTCAAAAAGTGTAGCATACTTTTCTGGGTAATAAATAAATGTTTGAAGTAGCTTTAAACTATTTCAATTAACTGAATGTAACAAAACGAAAGTGTGTCTGTTATTTCAGAGTCTACTTTTGGCCAAGTGCATAGAAAGTTTGGTAATAGAAATCCCCGATGCGGCGGTAGATCGAAACAAAAGCTTCAAATAAATGGGTAGAAAAACGGTTTGCAGCTTTACGCCAATGGCTCACTGCCAATAGTCATTTACGGGACGATGTGCCTACACACACACACACTTACATAAGGAACGTGGCCAACAAAATTTTAGGGCGTGAAATATTTTTCATGAAAAGTTGTAAAACAATGACGCTTAGAAGCGGGAAAGAGGGAAAGTCGGCAAATATTTGAAATGCATTGAACAATGCGTTAACAGCTATTCAAACTATTCACATGCACTCATATTGAATACATTTTGTACACGTTTTTGAGTGTAACCA
Organism: Drosophila limbata; assembly: GCA_963924055.1. Classification (NCBI taxonomy): domain Eukaryota; kingdom Metazoa; phylum Arthropoda; class Insecta; order Diptera; family Drosophilidae; genus Drosophila; species Drosophila limbata. The sequence continues at coordinate 14,342,696 of OZ001353.1, forward strand.
AAGTGTCAATGAATTCCCCTTTCCCAAGGTCAGATTTCAGTTGCTGTTTGACTGATTTTCAATTAGAGACGGAAAGTATCTCTAGATAATTACAAGCATAACTATTGTCCCACCCACACATACACACACACACACACACACTCAGGTATGTCAAGCTGAGACACTTGTGTACTGTAAAAACATTCATTTTCCGCTTTTCATCATCGTGTTCGTCTTTGGGAAGCATCTTCCTTGGCAGCATCACGACCACGTGCGGAAATTAAAATTCTAGCATCATCGTCAAAGGGCAGAGAAAAACAAAAAAAAAAAAACAATAAAACAGCGCAAGAAACTGGCGCCAGACAAAAAGATACAAAGATGGATCTTGGCTTGCCAAAAGAAAAGCATAGCCATTTTTTTTTTCCATTTTTTCCATCTTGTTGTTCTTTCTGCTTTAACAATTGTCTAGACTCAAATCAAAGAACTGCGTCAAATTGGATGCTACAGTTTGTTACACGTGTACAAAGTATTTCTTAGCCCGTGTCGCAGTTCAAGTGGGTTGAATTCTTTGAGATGGTTTGGGCCAAGTTAGCTGTTGGAATTGCATAGCAGATCATGGTTACGGCCATGTCGATATGTTTCCATGACTGCAGGCAACTTCAATTAACTGCGTTTGCAGGCGCGTGCTTTGATTTGACTCGTTCTTCCTCTATTTGCAGTTGTTGTTTTTGGTGTTGTTGTTGCTGTCCATACTCCGCGCTTAAACTTAGTTCATGAAAAGCTTCAAGTATGTATTTATCCAATCTCAAAGGAATCTTAGTTTAAGCATCGAGATCTTTCAGAATTTTCAGCAATTGTCTCAAGTGCTGAATTTTAAGCGAGTCGAACTTTTGCTTCCCCTTAATTCATTATTAAGCTTTCAATTGATTTTCTTGGCTTGAAGTTTTATGCTATATATGGTAGAACAAAGATTTCATTAATAATATCTTATATTATTTATTTTATTTTATATATTTAAGCGTATGTTGTTAGAAGTTTTATTGATTATTATTTTAAATTGTAAGAAGTTTTAATGTTATTTAGTTTTATTTTAATATATAGAGTTTATGCAATATATTTTTGACGTCGCTTGAAATTAAACGAAACTTGAGTATCAACGAGCTACTGATAACACATATCTGGGATTGGCATTCCACCTGCTCGTGAGAAGAACCCCAATACTGTTGAGCTGTTCAGCAATCCATTTAAGTCGGCCAACTGTTTATCAAAGCTTCGCACTAGCGTCAACATATACAAAGGGGGTCAGAAACATATCTTAGCCAAGTTAGGTTACCAATGCATATAGACTTCCCCTACGCTTTTCCGCCCAGCAGTTCTTTTCTCCCCTCCCCACCGCCGTCTTGCCAAGGACGAGGCTGACTTGCTCTTTCGTGGGTGAAACAAAAGAGCTTTTAACATGCTGCGTGTGTGTGTGTGTGTGAGCGCACAACCTTTGGCCGATTAAACATAAATCCCTATAAAGCAACAAAGTAAAAAAATTGCCAACGAGCCAAGTAAAAACTTTGGCAAAGTGCTCAACGTCTTCTTGGTACGCGCGAATACCGGTTGCCCCCACCTCCATCCCCCATCCACCTTTTCAGCAGTCTTTACTACTGTTGCACGTTCTTATCCGCATCCTTGTTGCCTGTCGTCGTTGACAACGACGTGCGAGGCCTTTGAAGTTGCCTCAACTCAACGCAACTCTCAAAGCTGAAACAAAGCAGCGAAAGCATCTCAGTAATTTATATGCCGTGCACAAGATCATTGCTGTTAGGGCATTAAAAACTTAAATAGTTTTAATGCGACTCAAAATATGCAGGCGCTAAAATAAACGTGTACATTGCGGTAAATACGTGGCGTTTACTTTATAACGGAAAACGCAATGATTATATTTTTTAAAAATGGTTTTAACTGTGGATCTAAATGAAAAATGATAAAACAATTATTTTTTAAATTTTCAGCTTAAAAGTTATTTAAATTTTTCCAATATTTCTTGTATTTATTCCTAAATATAAATTGCAGTTTATTATTATTTCTAACTCTCTTTTATTAGGATAAAAAAAATGTATTAATTTTATTATAAGAAATACCGCAATACTCATAAATATAATTTGATCGGGTTTAATATCTTTAAAGTGGTAACTCTTATTTGCGATTCCTGCTGAAAAATCGCGACCACAAGGAGATTGAGCAATAAACGCCGACAGCAACAAGAAGGGGAAAGGGAAGAGTAAAGAGAGCAGATTATTGACTGCCCCTCTTGCAGATTTGACATTAATAATATGCAACGTTCGGCTTGTTTTTTGTCCGTCTTTGTCCAGGCGACGTTGCCACGGAAATTTAAATAAAGATACAGAAGTTGCCTCTGCCTCTGGCTCTGTCAGCGAATTGATTTGAATGGCCGCAGGGGCGGCTGCCAAGAATAACAATAAACATTACTATCTGTTTCATTGGTTATTTGCTTCTTTTTCGTATACACCACCTCCCTCCCTTGATATACCCTCTGCGCGACAAACAAGAAAAACAGCGGCCAAATTGAAGAACAGCGAACGTCGAAGAAAAAGAACATTTTCAAAAGCCACCGCACAAAGGATGCGAGGCAAAGGGGAAGGACAGACGCTGCTTATAAACCAATATATGTACGTATAAGAGCAGAGTGAGGGAAGGGGTGCTTATCATCGCGAAGGGGATGGGAGGGGCGAGGAGGAGGGTACCATGGAGGTGTGCAGAAGCCAAGCCCGGCCAGACAAACCGCAACAATCGAATCGAATCGATATTTTTCGCCTTTTTTTGCAGTGTTGATTTGTTGTTCTTGGTTTCCAGGCCTTGAGTTGAGCATGTCCTGGCATGTCCCGTCAAGTCGCTTTGCTGCAGCCTAAGCTCTGGAGAGCCTGTGCATTGTGTGTGGTGAAGTTTTCAGTCAGCTGCGTGTTGGGTTTTATTTTCAAAAAATTACCAAGAAAAGCGCCGACTCATAGCGAGAGAGAGAGAGAGAGCAACCAATAACTACAGAGAGGGTTATACACGATTGTTATACAAACGTAAAGTAAGTGCTGCTCATAATGGTAAATATCCTCACATTATACTGGGAACAGTTACTCTTATACTAGTACTTTCAGGCAATTGCAACTTTAGTCCTGACATATGTGTGTGTGTGTGTGTGTGTGTGTGTGTGTGTGTGTATGGGTGTGGGGGCGCGGAATCAAAATATGTAAACAAAAAGCCATTGATAGTGCTTATCAAGCAGCAGCTGTAAGAAATACACAGACACACAGAGTCGTTGAGTGGAAGTGAGAAGTTAGTGATAACTGGGTGTTAGCTGCTTGCTGGTTCATATAAGATGAAGACGACCGAGGACACTTGAGTAATGAATCGACATTTTAGAGAGTTAAGCGTAATGTACTGCGATTTATATCATTTAAGGAGGATGACGAAAAGTAAAATATTAAATCGGATTCGATTAAGTATTGCAGAATAAAGTGAAAAAGTAAACTTAAATAGTACAAAAAGTTTCAGATCATTATTATAATAATCAGGCAGCTGCAACTAAGTACATATATACTATATGCGCTTTAAACTAAATTTTAATTTTTCTAACTTGATAATTTATACGCAATTGTAAATATCACAAATTTTATAAGAATTGTTTTAAGCCTTAAATTAAAAGTTTTAATTAACCTTTGGAGTGTTTTAAAAATAATAAACACCTATTATAATTAAATATTTTATTAACGAAATATAATTTTTGTGGCATTTATAATGCGCTGCATCTTACTTTATATAGCTGCATAATTTTAATTTGACAACTCGCATTTATTATGTTTTTTTACGCTCCCATATAAATCACATACCGCAAAAGCACTAAAAAATAAATATAAGAAATTCCAAAAAAAGGAAAATGAAAACGAAAACAAACGCGAAGCGACAAACTCTTTTTGACTATGGACCAAAACGCACTAAAGTTTGCGTTCTCAGAGAGGCGCTCTCAATTACTCTCTCTCTCTCTCGTTATGTGTACGCGCTGAAAGTATAACAGTTTTGCCGAGGCGACAGACACGAAGCGACGTCAATGACGACAGCGGCAAACCCGGCAGGCGATTGCCTGCTGAAACTCGTCGGAGCGTTGCGGCCAAGCAGTCTCATTGCGTACGCCGTTATCGACAGACACAGCGGGCCACCTATTGACGCAGTCGGACGTCGGGAGTTGGCGTCGTGCGTTGGCGTTGTTCACAGTTCACAGTACAACAACATCCATATTCAAAGCGAAAGTCATCGAATTTGATGCAGTTACAGTTCACAGTTTACAGTTGCAGTGCAGTTGAAGTTAAAGCACCGCGAAACCGAAAGAAAAGTCGCACACCAAAGCGGGCATTAGGTCAAAAGGGGAGCAAAGAAAACGAAAGAAATAAAAACACAGTGCCGGAGGAGAGTGTGAAGTAAGCCAGTGTTAGAAAAGTCACGAAATTGCGGTAAACGGGAGCCGGTTGCACAACGTCGGGTGCTTTATAAATGTGTGAGAAACTTCCGTTACGGCCGCATTTGTGCTAACGAGGAGTAACTACGGCTAAGTCTACCTCTCCTCTCTCTCAAACACACTCCCTCTCGCTCTAGCCCACTCAAGCGCCCACTTCAACAAGATGGAACATGTGTAAATGCTAACAAGCGAGTCGACAAGAAATTTTGATTGATTTTGATTGACACGGCACTCAGCAAGTGCCACCCAGAAGCAGTCAAGTGAAAGAAAATACCAGAAAATTTCGAGGAAAGCCACCCAGAAAAATCAACAAACAACATTTTTAAAAGCAATAAACACAAAAACAAACTAAAATACTTTTAATAAAATTAATTTAAAGAAAGGAAAAGCAATTTGAAATAAAACATATTCCAATAAAAGAAAAATTGCAATAATAATAAAAATATATATATATAAATTGGGATACACATATATCGCATATGAGCACATCGGGCTAATCAACTATTCTTACAACAAAACGAGAATACAAGAAAATCAACCAAAAATCGTTGAGCTAAGCAACTTTTCTTGAATTTATTCTTATTTTCTTTGCTGCTGTCGCAGAGTTTTTCATTGCCGTTTGTTGTGTGTTAGTGCGTGTGTGAGCGTGTGTGCTTGTGCCATATAAAAAAGGATAAAATATTTCCGCATTGATTTTTTTCCCCATCACATGCTGTGGAAATGTTCAAATGTGGCACCAACAAAGTGGATCAACAATAAAAACAACAACAACATCAACATTGCGCGAAAACCACATCAAATAAAAGTTGAACGCAACGAAACTTTTTGCACATTGGACATTGGACATTCGACTTTCTCCCTCGCACAGTCTAGTTGTATCTCGTTCGCGCTCTGGGTATGTTATTTCTAATTTCTATTAGTCCTTGTTGTTGTGACTGTTTGATCATAAAACTTAACAATATTGCTGTCAGAATAGTTTCGACAGCGATGAACTTTTTATGCCCAACCTTATCCCGATAATAATGTTTGAAGTTTTGACCCTGGATAATATTTGTCTGTATTTTTTGGCTAATTTAATTACAGCGCACATTTGAAGAGCTTAATAAATATGTATTTCATTTAATTTACATTTAAATTCAATTTTGATGCAGAACTAATTTAAATAAAACAGATAGAAGGGAAATACTTATTATTACTATTGTTAATATTCTTAAAAATTTTTAAATCAATATTCAAATATTCTCTTTAATTGAAAATAATTTAATATAACAAAATAAAAAAAAATTTAAATAAATTTTATAATACAGTCGAACTTCCATAACTCGAACTTCTCTAACTCGAACTAAATTCAGCTGCGATAGCGTTTGCTTGGCGAATTACATACAATTCTGCTTCCGTAACTCGAACTTCCATTAGTCGAATTTCTCCATAAGTCGTACAAAAAAATTGTCCCGTGCTTCTGTAAGTCGAATTTTTTGGGAAATCCCCAATAAAGTTTGAATTGTTTTTCGTTTCTGTTTTATGCTTTTGTTACTGGCTCGTTTGGATATGTAATATTAATGAATGGTACATTAACGTATGGTGATGCAATATGATAGAATATTGCATCAACAATTACTTAGGCTTTTGAGATTCCTATAGGAATGATGTTTTTAATGAACTTCTTTGTCAGCGCATCAGCTCCAGATTATTTACCATGGCAAAGAAAGAAATATTCAAACTTATAAGTTAAGGAATCGAAAGTAGACCAAAAAATTTAAGTGGCTGAAAAATACGGCTTTTAATTTCAGTCAGTTTTCATTATTTTAAAAAATATAAAATTAATTATGATGTCATTTGAATCGGGAACTTCTTCTGGATACAGCAAAAGAACGAAAAAACCAATTTATGAGAATTTCGACAGGTCTTGAACGAACTGGAATGTGGTCTTTGTTGAAAATAACAATTGAAATGTTTTTTATGAATGAATGAAATTTTAGTTTCTGTTAAAAGACTTTAAATAAATAATTCCATAAGTCGAACTTCTTTTTTTGCATAATGGTGATACGATTTACAGAAGTTCGACTGTCTATTTTTTTATTAAAAATAATTTAATATTGTGTAATAAATACAAATTTAATTAAATAATTTCAGTTATTTAAAAATTGTATAAGAAAATTCAATTTTATTTACTTGAAGAATTAAAGAAAATAATAAAATTATAATATTTATTTGTAATCCGTTTCACTATGTTCTCCATTTCTCTCTTATTTTCGATGCCTACTCGATTTAATTTCCTAATCTTTTAACAGAAAAATTATTTACAAAGTAATAATGACAAAACTAAGGTGAAATTATTCCTCTTGGAATTTAATACATACAATCAAACAAAGTTTTTACTTATAATAAACAAAAGAACTTTAAGACTTTTTGTTAACACTTTGTAGCAAAAAACAGATTATCTTTGGTGAATGCAATTTTCTAACAAGAGTCAAAGTATTATTGTAAAAATTACTCAACTTAAAACCAGGGATTAAAACCCTAACCGAAACCGTAACCTTTAACCAGTAAAAACCGATTGAAATTTTAAACCGTAACTGAAACCGTAACCGAAAAGAAAAACTTTCATTTCACCGAAACCTTAATACCGAAATTCTGTAAACCGAAATAACCGTTTAGTAACCGTTTCATTTATAAGGGTTAATTTCGGTTTTTTATACATTCAAAAAAAAAATTATTTCTCATTTTTTATTATGATTTTTGATTTTAATTTTCTTATGTTTAATTTTCAATTTTTATTTTTGATATTCATGATCGAATCTTCATAGCACTGAATATGCGCAAAGTAAATAAATTTAAAATAAACTGAAGAATATATGAAAGAAATGTGTGAATGAAAATTTAATAAAGTAATATATTTTTAATTATTATTATTATAATATTAATATACCTATATTTTTTGCAAAAAAAAATTTTTTTGTGAACCGAAACCATACCGGTATTTCAAAACCGATACATACAAAAACCGGTTCACCGTTACGAAACCTTTATTCAAAGTTTTTGCGTAACCGATAACCGAAAACCGAAATGCGAACATAACCGAAAACCGTAACTGAAACCGATATTCCTTTCGGTTTTAATCCCTGCTTAAAACCCTTTAACTAAAATAGAGACTGAGATTAAATTAATTTGCTGATTTGGATTGTTAGGGAATAAACTAAATGCTTGTTCACCGGAATTCCTTAATGAATATTTCGAAGAACTCAGGTTATCTATATTTAATTAGCTGACTTATTATTATGGCCAATGTTGGGTTTGGCCTTGCCTAAACGTTTATCTCTAATTGGTAGTTTAATCCAAAGTTCGTTAGACAAATATTTTCACCTAGCTCAGCAGAGAGTTGAATTTATGCCCAAGTTTTGGAAATTAGTGCCAGCTCCCCTGCAATTAAAAACAAACAAATTCTGCTTGTTCAAAATTTAATTAACAAGCCAAACACACACACGCACAACAAACAGGAAGAAAAATGGGAAAAACTTGTCGAGTTTTAAATGTTTTTGTTGCGGCTGCTTTTCAATTTAAAAGTGGAGCACCCAAAGATCAACCACAACAAAAGCGGCAAAGGATGTGGCAAAGGTGGTAACTGAAGTGGAGCTCTTTCAGTTTTCCGGTAAATGGTTACCGGTAACTGGCGCACCTGCAAACATGTATATACTGTATGGTAGGCCACAGGAATACTGCAAACTTATGTATATCTGTAATAAGAAAAGCGACGACTGCGAAAGTTACACGGAGTAATGGCTTTTCAGCACTGCGCTGGCGTGTAAATGAGAAAATTCATTATTTAACATTAATTAAGGCTTATTATGCACATTATCAACACACACACACACACACACACTTACACATAGAGAGCTCATCACACAGACACAGAAACAGACAGGCGAATGCCAAACCGCATTAAATGTCAGCTAGAGACTCATATAGAGAAAGGGAGAATGAGAGAAAGCGAAGAACACCCTCAGAGACAACTATCACCCACAGTTTGAGAGCAAAACTCACACCTTCATGTGGAAAGAACAAAAAAAAAAAAAGAAAAGAACAAAAAACAAAGAGAAGAAAACATGTTCATAATTCAGCTAGCAATGGCAAACAGGAAGTGTACGAATAATAGCAACAACAGAAAGAGACAGACATGGAGAGGAGGGAGGATGTTTAAATTATTCAGTAAATTGTTAAGTAAATAACATGAGAGGCGCACGTTGAAAAGGCACAACAGCAACATTGCTAACCAAACACAACCAAAAATGGCGTCTCCTTTTCGTCCTTCTTCTCCATTAGATATATATGGGGTTACAGTAGAATTTTAGCTTTTATATGAAAGCACAAAGGTGATGATGAGCGGACACCGGAGATAATAATGATGATTATTATGATGATAATGATAATAATGATGATTGTGTTGATGCTGATGATAATGTTGATGATGGTGATGACACGCCATTCAAATGTATCTCATACAATAAAATATTCGCAGAATATGTAGGGACTGATTGCGAGTGCATGTGTGTGTGTGTGTGTGTGTGTGATGGAGGTGTAGTTCCCCAAGGTGTGTCATGGCTGTGAGTGGTAACTGAGTAAAGCCACATCTGTTTGTTGAAAGATGTTGAAAAACCGCATGAAAACTATGCCGGAAACGGAAGCACAGCTGAGAGATGAGAGCTAAAATATGGGATTACTCTTGGCACACGGTTAACCAACTAAACAATAACAAACATTTTGCAATTCACAACTGTACTTAATTGTAAGTTTAAGAAGAACCAGAAACAAAAGTTTTTAATTTCAAATTGTTTTCAATCCAAGTCCTTTAATGAAGAGATTAGATTATTTAAAGCCCTACTACTGAAAATATTTGCTTATCAGCCTGTTTCTGAGTTAGACGAATATGGACATTCCAAAAGTAAGAGAATTTGTTAGCCACAATCTGATAGAAATAATATATTTGTACAACACAGCCCTTTAAAATAAATGAAAATGACAAGTCTTAAGTTGTCACTTATTTGTTTATATATCTAATACCTGTGATTCTTTCTTTTTATTTTCAACGAATTATTTTAAATAAAATTTCTAAATTATTTAATTGAATGTTTAAGAAAATTTTTCATTTATAAATGACTTCAATTTTGACATAGTCTTAAAATGTCAATTACAGGCCAGAAAATAGAATTCGTTATTAATCGAGACAAAAGTTTGGTAAATCACTGCAGTCCAACATCTAAAACTAGATTTCATGTGTGAATATATTTATATTTAAATTTACATGACCATGGCCAATCACGCTCTCCACTCGCAACCCTCGCAGCACTCTCAGAAATGACATGCAGAGTAAACAGCGATTGCCTGGGCCACTAGCTGGGTCCGCACCCTTTGGATGCGGTCTAATTTTATGGCCGAGACAGTTCCGTGCGCTTCCTAGTGCTACCAAGTGTTGAGGACCATTATTTATGCGGGCTTTGAGTAGAAATGTTTGCATAAACTACATACATATACTATGCAAAAATATGCTATGGACACCGGCAGCAGGCAGCAGGCAGAAGGCAGCACGTTGTAAGTCTAAAAGAGGGGAGGCGTGGAGGGGGCGTGGCTGCCACATGTGTACGTGTGGCATTGGCAGTGCCCAGAGCAGACACAACTTGCCCGGGCACATTAACCAAAATTGATTTTCGATTTTTTTTTTGCTCTTAGTCCTTATTCAAGGGAGGGTGGGAGTGTAAACGGGGAGGCAGTGGGTGGCAAATAGCTGTCACTGTTGCTGCTTTTAGTGGCGATTCGGCGCCGCACATTTTCTGGGTTAATATTCTAAAATATCAAGGAAACAGAAACAGCAGCATTTGAAAATAAAGCAATTTGTTTTCCACATTTTCGAGTTGTTGTTGGCCAAAAGTTTGATTAGTTTGTTTTGCATGTGTGTGTGATGGGAATAATGTTATTAATGTTTTTCTATAAGCTTTTCGGAAGCTTATCGAAGCAGACGGCTATTCTGTCAACAATTATTCTATTTCCAGTCAAAGTTTTTGGTTTGTTTTTTTGTCCCTCCAAACTTTTAGTTTTGCAGCTGAGCCAAAGCGTGTTTGCGTGTGTGTGTGTGCTTATGTGTGTGAGTGCATTTAATGTGTTACTCTTGCCAAAATACAGACCCAGAGCCAGTAATGGAAACAGCCTTAAATATGCTGCTCTTTGGCCGCTTTTGGCCTTTAGCATTTGAAATTACCGAGTAGTTTCTGGTTGAGGGCGGATGCTGACCGCGCTTAATAAGTCAAAAGTGGGCCGAAAGTGCACGGCTTAACCTTGGCCAGTTGGCTTGGTTGGCAAATTGAAAAGAGCCAAAGTGCGCCGATAATGACATGCGTTTTAGCCTCGTTAATGTTGTGGGCAGCATGTCGGTCAATATTACTGCCGCTTCGGCATTAAACAAATTTAAATTCAATCACTTAATACTTTTTTTTTTATAAATTATACATATTTAACAATAACAAAAGTGGGCAATTTAATGGGAAAAAAAACCAAAGCAATTTAACAAAGTCATTAAATTTTGAATGTAAACATTTGAGCTGGTGTATAATTAAGCTGTCTCTGTAATAAATTCATACTTTGGACACAATTCCATCAATTTAAAATTGCTGTACAATAATTATTCATTACAAAAGTAATATGGTTTACTGCTACTTTTTTTAATTTAATATTTTACATATAGATGTATTCTTTACAAAATATAATTTTATTTCAAATACTCTGCATTAAGTAATGCCTTTGTTGTGTCAATCAGTTGCGTTCACAGTATTGAGTCGCTGAAGAGCTCAATTTTTTGCTCATTTGTCATTAGTTAAAAAAAAAATAACAGGAAAAAGAACATGCTCCCAATGGATCCAATCAATGGGCAGAGCAAGCGACCACATCCTGGCCCACATCCTTCTGACCAGCCCCAAGCTGACCATGACGAAAATAAATGGCCGTGCAAAATGCCAAACAAATCAGTCGCAATTACGCGCTCCTGTGCCAAAGAGAAAGAGAGAGTGAGAGTGAAAACGAGATCAAAGGGGGCCAAGGGCAAAGATCGAGAGACCGTCAATGTAAAACATTGAATAATTTCATTTGCCTCCTTTTCTGACATAATGCGGCACCAGCTCAATCAGAAAGTTAAGCAAACAAATTGCAAAATTAAAACAAGCAGCAAAAACCTGAATTTGCATTATTTTTGTTTTTTTTATATATATTTTTGCATTGTTTTGTTTGTTGTTCTACGGCCGAAAGAACAATAAAAACAATAACAGAAGCGAAAGCGAAAGTAATAGCTTAAGGAACTCGAATATAGAGCACAACAAACATATATATAAAAGGACTGACGCCATTTTGAGGCAGGCGAAAACAATTTCCGTTCGTTAAACCTACATTTCGAAATTAAATTTCTTACACTTGAAAAGTTCGCGATTCTTCAATATTGCCAGGCGTTTTTCATTTGCCTCTGTCGAACGCAAGCCCAGCGCAATTATGCTGCTGAGGTCCTGGGAGGGGTGGTGTAGATGGGGGAGGGGGCAAGTACCAGCCCCCCAAAGCAACCACACAAACCTCCCAGTCAGAGTGAGTTGTAAGGCCAAACACGCGGCGCCTTTAAAACTTTCCAAAGCAGTCCGAAAAAAAATCATTAAAAAATATGTACAAGCTGCAAAATGTACATGAAAATATTATGTAAACAAATGCGGAGCACGGGGGAGGGTAACCCCCTCCCCCAGCCATACATCCTCGCTCTAGCCCCTCATTACGACCTTCGGCTACTTCGCGCTGAAAAACAGGGAAAGCGAGTAAAAGTTCGACGTTGTTTACCAACGTGGTCTCTGCGCTGTGGTTGCCTCCTCGCATTTTTCTTTCCTTTTTTCGGGCTTTTTTTTTGTATTTTAAGAGGGGGAGGAACGGAAAAGGGGATTGACTAAAATTGCTGAGTATTAAATATCTATTGAGTAGAATATTGTGGCATAAATTGAGAAGCGCCGAGTGCTCGGGAAAAAAATGTTGCTTGTTTTTCATTATGTTTGCCGCTCTTCACATTTTTTGAATTGCTGCCCAAGCGGCAAATTCTGGGGGCTTAATTGAGGTATTATTTGTGTCATCGATTGGTTGGTTGTCTTTCAGCATGGCTGCTAGTTAAGGCTCGATGAGTTTTTTCGGTAGATTCTTATACAATCTGCAATCTGTTTTTTCATTTCCCAAGACCCAAAACACACATACGCACTCGCACAATCTTATCAAATTTATATAATCTGCTTAATTTGTATGAAACAAAAAGAGAAAAAAATAAAATTGTGGGTTGCCAGTTACCTCGGTTTTTTATTAAGCAAGAGGGTCGGGAAAGGGAAAGGGCAGCAAAAGATAAGCTCAACAACAACGCAATGTGAGACAAAAATTAGAATAAAAGGATACTGACGCTGGCCCTAAGCCGAGACCCTCAATAAAATCTTTTTTTTATATAAAATTTATATAGATATTTTATTTACATGCTCTTAGCGAGGACACCAGAATTATAGGACCCCAGGACACTGTGTTTTTAGGGCAATAAAATTGATATAATGCGAATGCAATTTGCCGGAACTCAATGAGAATTTGCAGAGATATTGTCAGTGAGTGTGTGTGTGCTTAAATTTAAAACTTGACACACGGCCAGTCTGACTGTCTGACTGCCTGACTGTCAACCACAAGGCTTAGTCAAGGATATGCCGGGCAAGTGCTAGGCAAGTGGTGGAGATTAACTTTCGATGTTTCGCCTTCAAAAAGGACCTCTAATATTTCAAGGGGCCGAAAGGTCTCCCATACGAGAACAGTAGCCGGAGCTGGCATGTCCTGTCCGACTCGTCCTGCGTCAGTTTAGCTGCCACGCGTCTGGCATACTACGACGCCATTAAAAAGAATATTTAATTTTATTGTTGTCGCTGCCGCCGTGTCCTTGTTGGCGCAAATACGTCACGCAAAGGGTCAGCCTCAGAGCTTCAGAGTTTCAGAGAGCTCCAGAGCCGCATATTTCGAGGCTTAGCTTCAAATTTAAATTCCGAAAGCATCCCCAGGACATATTTGCATATTGTTCATTTTACTTTCCAAAAAATTAAAGCAGAACGTCTTTTTTCATCGCTACATCCTGTAGAAATTAAGAATATACAGAAGAGTATTATAATTTGCAGCAGAAAAGAATTCATAAGGTATTCATATTTTGGCTGGATATAAGCATACCCTAGACCAAGGGTGGCGTCATCTATTGTTCGTAACTTCGCTTTCCCCAAAGCTGTTTACAGAGTATTTCCTTAGTCGCCTACTCTCGACTGTCGTCTCTCATCTGTTTTGTGGGAAAAGAAGAAGAAAAGAGAAAACGAAATAAGAACCAAAAAGTTATAAACAATTCTAACGAAACCCTTTTTTCTGTTTTGCATATTTTCAGTGTACGTTACACAGGACGACGGCAGAGAGTCTGATAATTAAACCGATAAAGGTATGTACAAAAATGAATAAATTTGTGAATGGACAATCAAGAGATATCCATTAAAGGCTAAATAACCAAATTAAAAATAAGCAGAGTTATCGACAACACTTTTAAAAACCATAGACGCAGTATTTAGTTTTTTGATATCTGTTAATCTGAAATCTGTTGGCCAATATAAAGGCAAAGGGCTTTATACTTTTTAGAGTATTCGTTTTTGTTATGTTTGTTTGCGTTTTATGCAAATAACATTAAATATGGAAATCAAGGAGTAAAGCGGCAGCTTTGAAGAAACTTTTAATTTTATTTACCCTTGTTGTTGTTTTTACCTTTTAACCATATGTGGAAGCTGTTTTTTGTGTATTGTTTGTTGACTTATATTTTTGGATATGACATAAATGGCTGTCTGCTTGTTTTTAACTGAATGTCAGTTTCCCGAGCCTGGTACCCGCTTTTTCCATTTGTCCATTCAATATATTTATTTATGAATATTGTGTATGCGAAGTCCGCATGTGTCTGATAAAGAGAGGGAGAGAGAAAGAGCGGGATGGCCACTCGTCAAAATAGTCATAGTCATATTTCATTGAGAGATTTAAAAATAATATTTATGTACAAACGGAATTTCGGTTTTGGTTTATTAACTGAAAGCGTTGACCATGTAAAAAGGTGCACTGACAAATGGTCAGATGGGCAATAAAAACCCATTTTGATTTATGTTCAGCCTTAACATTTCTGCCATGTTAACGCCACCATTGTGGCCAATATAAAAATGCTAGCCACACTTTTTGTCAACGCGCCTGACAAGTGTCGTACCCAAAAAAAAAGCAACAAAAAGAACAGTTAAAAGAGAAAGAGAATCAGTTGGCAGGTGCGTGCGCCCAGCAGGTGCTTAAATTTTTGGGCACATTTTGCTGTCCGGAACACTTACTGGCAATAAAAAGTAACTTAAAATGATTTGCGGCCAAATTGTTTCACTCTGATTCACTTTAGACTTGTCTCTCCTCAGTCCGTTGTCCAATCACATGTGCTGGCCATGTTAACACTTTGGTCGAAACGACGGCAGTGAAATTAAATTGACAAAGTTCTGCTGAAAATGTATGCCAAAAGCTCAAATAACAAATTAGTTAAATAACAATTAGTTAAATGGCATTAGAAATTAAATTGACAATTACCACAATTTGCAAATTTCAGTTTATCATAATCAAATTAATTTGTTAACCCGCTTTATTCATAAAAGAGCTGTTTACCAAGGTTACGTCTGTATCAAAAGTGTGTATGTATATGGAAATAAATAGAAACATTGTAATTTATTTTTAATGCATTGAAACTCAAGATCTTAACTTTGTCGCAGGCGGGCCAAAAATTAATTATCGTTTCAAACAGCAAAGACAAAAAATGTGGAAGAAAAACATGAAAAAATTTATGTCGTTATGACGCCGAAAATTAGATACTCTTTAAGGTACAGTCGAACTTCCCTAACTCGAATCATTATTTTCGAAAGAAAAGGTTCGAGTTAGGGAGATATTTGACTTATAGAGTTATTTTTCTTAAGTTTATTATCTTTACTGCCACTCATTTATCTCGAGCTAGGGAGAAAATCGAGTTATAGAAGTTCGAGTTATGGAAGTTCATCTGTATTTGTTTTATGCATATAAATTTCTAGAAGATAAGCAAATACAGATATTAACATAAATTTATTATTCAGATTTTACTTTTGTACTATTTTAACGACTAATAATAATAATTCTGCATTTTAATAAGGTAATTACTATAATTTAGATGTTGAAATTTCTAGCTAAATTAAATGTGAGTTGAAAAACTTATGTGGCACGCATTGTAACATTGAACAATCTGTGAACATTTTGCAAGTTTTCATAAAAGCCCAGTATTTTTACAGATTTTCCAACCTTTTCCAGTAAAGCTAAGAAAGTAAATTAAATACATGCTTAGCTTGAGTCAGTTAGTAATTAATCTGAAAAATAATATGCTTGAATATATTATGGTATTTCTCAAATGTATATTTACAAGTTGATTAGACCCTGTGATGGAAGGGTATCAAAAGAGGAAAATCATTGCAAGTTCGTACTTTTGTGTGTAAGCCGCCTGCTTAGAGTCTCGCGTATTTCATTACAGGCGACAGCACTTGAGCGTTGTTAAGCTAAAAGTAAATTGCTTATTAAAAAGCAGCCTTAGCGTTTACAAACACACACAGACAGGGACAAGGATACATAGAAAGACAGTGACTGTTGACTGTGGTGTAGGCAGTAGGTGGGAAGGGCAGACGGAAAAGTGTGGTGTGAGCCACTCATTTTCACTTCAAGTGGCAGCAAAAGCGAAAATTAAGTGAGTAGATGCCGCAGACAACACATGAGCAGGAGCAGGAGGAATAGCGAGAGGGGGGGGGGGGGGGGGGGGAGAAGAGGTCTGCTAGAGGTAATGACAAAACGCCAGTCTATGGCAGTGGTTGAAGTTGGAACTGGAGCTAGAATCTGTGGGTGGCAGCTCAGTTTAGTACATGCTAAGGTCCTTGAAGTAATCGACTTAATGCTCAGCCTGTTGTGTATTTAGTTTGCATTTACATTACACATACACCCACTCCCACACGCGCACACACACACACGCATACACACAGAGAAAGCTGGCACAAGGACATCGACACACATGACTGCCTGCCTGGCTGAGCTACTGGAGGGGCGCACATTTAATTTTCTACACACTGTGCCATGTCCTGATAGATTAACTGCGTATCGGCTGCATGTGTATATGCACATATATACATATGTCTGTATATGTGTGTGTGTCTGTGTGAGCCAAAATAAGTTGTGTCCTTGTCACACTTACGTATGTGACACGTGCTTGCTGATTGGATGACTCGAAACACAGCTCAAAAGTCAAGGTAGGGACTAGACAAGCAAATGCTGTAGAACCGAGGCAGGACCAGGAGCTGCAGCTCGAACTGGGTACGAGTATTCAGCACAGTTCAATGAATTTTTGTCAACGTGATTCGCATTAGAATGTCTATTCAAATGAGAACATAATTTGTTTGTTTGTCTGTGTGCAGTTAGAGACAGATATGCATAAATATCGGCTAACAAGAAGGGCACCGTTGAGCTGTTGGCATTTTATGAGTTCAATTATGGCATATAGGGTGTGTACAAGGGGGCGTGTGTATGAGTGTGAATGTGAATGGGAGTGTGCTCCTTTGATATAAATTTCAAACAAATTGCAAATAAATTGGAGTTGTCTTGCCATCGCCGTCGCCGTCGCCATTGTCAACCCTCGACTTTGTCATCGGTGTCTCTAGTGTGCCCCACAAGTTATTTGGAATATGCAAATTTCATGTAGCTCATAGTCAACACCCACCCCAACACACACACGCATAGCCTCAGCATTTATTGCTTTTCGCTTTGTGCTGCCAGTTTAAAGACAATTTTCATCGTTGGGGCTTCATTCTGTGGCAAGTCGTTGAGTTGCTTAAGAGCACAACTTCGACCTACCCTCTGACATTTAATTTGCTAAAGTTCACTAAGCCGTTCCCCTGTCCTCTTCACTCTGCCATTACGACCAGCGAAATCCACTCTGTCTGTTTTCTTTTTCCTTTTTTTTTTTTAATTATATTCGAGTGTATATAAGTCCATATGCGTGTCCATAAGCGTGTCCTGGAGCAATCACTTTGATCGATGGATGGATAGCATTTTTTGTGGTTTCCCGTGGCCTGAAGAGAAGTCAAACTGAATTGATTTAATGTGAAATGCAATTCGTTACTTATTTTATTTACATTTTGATGGACAGCCGTGCTGCACTGTGGAGGACAACAGTGCCTTTATTGCATTCAGCTGATGCCGTGCGGAAACAATAAATATAAATCGATTCGAGTGTTTATGAATGCGTATTTGCTTTGCAACCAAATACATAAATAATCGTCGTGGATACATTTAATAAAAAATGAATATAAATTTATTCAGGAGTTTGCAATTCATTGCATATATATTTCAGTCCCACAATTAGTAAGCACAGATAAAAAAAAAATAATTGAACAATATGTAAATAAATATATATTTCCTTCGAATTACATTAAAATTTGTTTGATTTTATGCAACTCAAAATAAAAGTATGATTTAAAATTATAAAGAAAATATTTTACATCTTTATTGCAACATTTTGTTGGTTTAAAAAATATTCCCATTGTTGTTTTTTAATTTTTATTGTCAAATATCGAAAGATTGCAAAAATAAAGTTTCAACGTTGTTACTACACATCGAAATCGAAACCAAATTCCAATTTCACTCCAAACGCACAAAGCAAACCGCAAAAATGAAATAAAATGAATCAAATAAGCGATTGCGCTTTTCTAATGAAAAAGTTCAACGTTAAAAAAAAATTTCAAAAAATAAAAGTAACAGTGGATATCAGAATATTTGTGGCACTGCTGTGAAATGTTCATTTTGTGTAAAGGTTTGTCTGCTCTCTAAATTGTTGAAGAGAGAGGAGAGGAGCATAAATTTTGTACAATGATGGCTGATTTCAGTCCCCTTATATAAACACTCCACAAAGGCAAAAATAAAGAAGAGCACAGCTTTAGCTTTTACTCAATTGCAGGAATGGGTCCCATCATCATCCAGCCAGCTTTCCATACATCGTTCCTCGTCCCGGAGTCAGTTTTATTTTCGCGCATTTGCTGTTTATATAAAACAATAATAATAAATTTTGTGGCAATTTGGAAGACGCCGTTGTCGTTGCCTTTGAGCCTTTTGTTGCCTTTTGTCGGGGCTTTAACTTTGACTATTCACAGGCCTCCAAGACGTATCCCCAACCCCAAAGTCTTAGTTTCAAACCCCCAAGGGGGGGTCGTTTAGCCAATGGCTTCAGTTGCGTATTGTAAACTTTCGACATTTTCTGTTTGTGTTTGTGGAAAAGTTTTTGCTCTTTTGCATTGAATTTATTTGTTTGTTTTTCGAGCCTCGGGCGAATTATTTCGGGTTGCCCCATTGAACAACTGGTTGCCAGGCTGCGGTAATTATGTAACCATCAAAATTGCTAGGTTTTTGATTTGCCTCCAGACGTCTGCGAATCTTTATTGAATTTACAGTACAAGAGTGTTGTACTCACGTTTGCTCAGCAATTGCTTAAGCAGCAGTAACATAGAACCATGATACGCATCTTTTTCTCCCCATTCCATCTGCAACCCTGGCACATCCCTATCTCGAGTTTCCCTTTGCCATTGATAGGCAGTCGAGACGATTGAGATTGAGGCGCAAAAGATGCTGAGGCAAACATTAAGGGAAACTGGCGCTACTTTGTATGCCAACAGCACATACATGTATGTATGTATGTGTGTATATATGTGTGTTTGTACGTGTGTAAATGTGTGGCAAAGTGTCGATAAAACAGTTGCTCCGATTGCTTAAGTATGCCATAGAGCAGTGAGGAGCAAAACGGCAACATTCAGCTTTATATGTATACCCTGGAGCAAAAAAGGGTACTCGTTTTCCATGGTAATGGTTCTATCAGATCAGCTACATAAAAGCAAGTAGAATATATTTTATTTGCTTCAAATCAAAGCTTTGTCTTGTCATTTGTATTTTTTTCATCTCAATGCAATTTACATACTCATAAAGTTACAACAAACACGAACTATTAGAAGCCATGTAAGAAATATTTATGTAAATTTTGCTGCTCGGCAGCCATGGAAAATGAAGTAAAAAGAAGAATGTTTATCTAACTCTACTACATTAATTTACATCTTATATTTCCTGGGAAAGTACTTGGTATAATTTATTGAATTATATATGGATAAAATTGAATAAAGTTCTCTGCCGGTGCCATCACAATTCAGATATCTTCAAAATGTACTATCATTTAATGTAAATAAATCGTGAGATTTTACATACTTCATATAAATTTAAAAAAATGCATATTTGACAACTGAGACGACTGTTGACCTTTTCCATCTAATTATTATTACTTTTCTTTTCATAACTTCAGTCAAGTTGCCATTAAGCTTCTCAAGAGCATATCAATTTCGAGCTCAATGATCTCGTTTATTTACTTTTTGTATTTCATTGATTTTGTGCTTGGCGTTTTGTCAGTCGATGGATGCTGCACAACATACACACACATACACACAGAGAGACTGAGGCAGATACAGATACAGCTACACATATACTTAAAGTTAATGACTTGCCGTTAGTTCGGGAAGGTCGACGCTTAGCCTAAAATCGAAGCAAGCTGCTTTCGGTGTTGTTAATTTAAGTAAAAAGCATTTTAGCTGATGTGTTTATTTGCCACGCCCAGCACTCACACAGACATACACACACACACACTCACAGATAAACTGTTATCCTGAGCCTCCATATTAGTGATAATTTAGTTGGTCTCTTGGTTGTGCTACTAGCAAAACATTTCTTGCTAGAGAGCAATGGCACTATATATGAGGTTTCTTGGCACATATGTGTACAACCTTCTATCCATGTATGTATGTATGTGTGTGTGTGTGTATCTGGGCAATTTTTTGGCATTTTGCCAGTGCGCCACATTGGCGTCCTTTAATGTGAAAATGAGTTGATGCCGAGGCAAATGTGTTGCCAGATACATATACATTTTTCCATTAGGAAACGCTTCAATGAGCATTTATGTTCATGTAACTATGTATTAGTTCATCTATATATAAAAGGGACACATGTATATGTCTGCTTTAAGGATTAAACTGCTGCCAAATGTTAATTTTTGATATTTTGATGCCATTGGCAGGCGTCAAAAGCTCAAACAGTTTTACGCATTGTTCGAAAAATAAAGTTATCGAAAGTGGCTTAAATGATTTGAGAGGCTTTTAATATGAGCCCATTCTCAGAGTTGCATTGAAATATTGATAGCTTTGACATTTTTGATAAGCATTCAATTCGCAATCTCTATCTCTGTGTTTTATATGATGGTTTTATACAGTTCAAAAATGTAAGAGCAATATATAAATAAATAATTACTTGCCTATCAATTGGCCAGCACATTTCAGCTATAAATTATCCAGTATGAGAACTGTGATCGTTTGCAGGCTTTAAAACCATAAATAAAATATGGCCAGAATGGAAATATTTTCAGTTAGCTGCTAATACCAAAAATTGAAATCCAATGGCCCGGCAAATAACGATTCTGTCGGTGTGTGTGTGTGTGCAGCAATTATGCAAATGTGTGTTAGCAATTGGTAGACATGTAAATACAGCACGACAAATAAAACATTTTCCATGTGTTGAGCCAATGAGCTTTTTCATTAGCTGTAAGTCGCTAGGTTTTTGCAAAATTAAGAACACTTGAAGTTTCGTTTAAATATATATTTAGCCACGCAGGGCAATTTAGTTTATGGTAACAATTTGGGTTCTTCAGAAGGCAGGCACGAAGTTGCCGCTTCTGATTGGATTTTGCACAATGTTTGTTTGTATGTTAATTGGCAGCTAGCTACGAATTAGCAAGTGCCAAGCGATCGACAAAGAATTAACGTTTTGTTCAGCGGCAATCTGACCGACGACAATAGTACACGAATCGAGACTAATCATAAGTGCGCCGAAGCAAAGGGCTAAGGGCATAAGCGAGAGTGCGATTACAGCGATTACAACGAGAGTGATAAAAGATTACAAAGAGTATTGCTATGTAAAGTAATTTAAGAGAGCATGCAATGTTATCTACTTAAAGTAAATTAGCTGGGCGGTCGACTCGTCGCTGCATAACCAGACATTCTCCCCCCGTTGGAAGACGAGGGATTCCAACTTCATCCTGAGTGGGTAGAACGCACAGCTTTCGCACAGCACGCTTAGTTGTTCCAGTGACAGTCTTGAGAACAGCGACTCGTGCAACACCGTCATCTCCATGGATCAGCTCGACCACTCGAGCTAGTGGCCACTTTAGCGGTGGAATGTTCTCACTTTTGACGAGAACGACATCATTGACGCAAACACCAGGCTCGGGAGTGCGCCATTTTGAGCGCTGATTTAAAAGAGTTAAATATTCCTCTCGCCAACGGCTCCAGAATATCTGCTGGTAGTATGAAACTCTCTGCCAGCGATCCAAGCGACTGAAGTTGAGTCCTGTGATGTCAGGCTCGGGAAACAAGGCCAGTGGAGTGGTGCCCAAAAAGTGAGCCGGAGTCAAGACATCAAGATCGGCAGGATTTTCTGAAAGAGGAACTAAAGGTCTTGAATTAATGATCGCCGCAATGTGACACACTAAAGTGCGCAAGTCATCAAATGGCAACAAGGATGGGCCAACAGCACGGTAAAAATGATGCTTCGCTGTCTTGACGGCTGCTTCCCAGATGCCGCCAAAATGCGGCGACCTTGGAGGAATGAATCGCCACTCAATGCTGTCCGCCAAACAAAATTCCTGCACAGTCTCCTGATGTTTGCTGTTTAAAAACAAACGCCGCAGCTCCTCCAACCCGTTCTTAGCGCCGACAAAATTAGTTGCATTGTCCGACCAAATGCGAGACGGCTTGCCACGAGTCAATATAAACCGCTTCAATGCACTGAGAAATGCTGATGTGGACAAATCCTGGACGAGCTCGAGGTGAACAGCTTTTGTCGCAAAGCAAATGAAAATGCAAACATAGCATTTAACTGGCTGCCTGTTCCTGACGTCACTTTTGTAGAAAAATGGTCCACAAAAATCCAATCCTGTGACCATGAATGCGTGCGATCCAAAAACTCGATCCTTAGGAAGATCCGCCATGATGTGCTCAGCCAAGCGAGGCTTGGCGCGAAAGCAAATTATACATTTGCTCACAGCTGCAGAAACTGTCTTGCGCCCGCCAATAGGCCAGTATTGGAGTCGAATGTGAGCCAGTAGAGAACGAGGTCCAGAGTGTAAGGTGCGACGATGAAAATGCATAATCATTGCCCGCGTCACTGGATGCTGCCCTGGCAGAATTACTGGATGCTGAGCCTCGAAGCTTAACGCTGAATTTCTCAGACGTCCGCCGACACGAATGAGTCCAAAATCGTCGATGAACGGTGCAAGAGAAGCCAGTGAGCTTGAAGATTTTACTTGGAGTCCTTTCTTTAACCTCTGGTGGTCGTCCAGTAAGTGTGACATCTGAACAACGCGGAGGAGTAGCTGTGTTCCAGAATGCAAGCACTTGGTATTAAGGCCTGATTCTCGGATTCTATTACAAAATTTGTAGATGTATGCAAAGACATGCCGTTGCTTCTCCCAAGAGTTGATAAATTTTGACTTGAGTGTCAAGTCCTCTCTCTCAAGGATTCCAATCAGAACATGTTTCCTCAGCTCTGGCAACGTCTTCACAGCAAGACAGGATTCTGGCCACTCGGTTTTGGTCATTCCTAAAAATGTAGGTCCATGAGCCCAAAGTGACGATGCAATTAGTTCACTTGGCAGTGCTCCTCTCGACAAAATGTCAGCTGGGTTAACCGCAGTGGGTACATAACGCCATTCCATTTCACTGGTCAGATCTTGAATAAGAGAGATTCGATTAGAAGTGAATATTTGAAATCGAGAGGGCTCATCTCGTATCCATGAGAGAACTACTGATGAGTCAGACCAGCAATAAAAAGGACATCGAAAAAGATTCATCTCACGCAGCTCTCGCATAAGTCGGGCAAGCAGCACTGCTCCACATAACTCCAATTTAGGTACCGTGAGCGTCTTTAACGGGGCCACTCGAGACTTGGCCCAGAGAAGCTGAGCTGTACGCCTTCCTTCAGCCATTGAAACAACATAGATGCATCCTCCGAAGGCATCAATAGAAGCGTCACAGAATCCATGAATTTCTACTGCACTCTTCGGTAAGTGCGCGCGTCGAGGGAATCGCAATTGCTGAGTACGTCCAAGGTCGGCTGACAAGATGAGCCAGGATGAGTTGAGCGATGCGGGAAGACTCTCATCCCAATCCAGCTTTTCTCTCCAGAGCTGCTGCAAAAAGATTTTTGCTTTAGTAATGGCAGGACAAATGAGACCAAGAGGATCATAGAATCGAGCAATAGTTGAAAGAACAGTGCGCTTGCTGGGCTTGGACGGTGACTGTAATGGCGAAAAAGAAAAGAGCAAGTCATCCGAAGCTGGATCCCAAGCCAGACCGAGTGTCTTTGTAATATCGCTTCCATCATCAAATTTAAGAAACGTCTCCTTTTCCGAATCGGGAATTTGTTGCAGTACAGCTGGATCATTCGAGCACCATTTTCTTAATTTAAACTGCCCACGACCCAAAAGACTCGTTACTTGACGCATAATTTCCAAAGCCTCTTCCGTTGAGTCACCGCCAGAAATCAGGTCATCAACGTAGAAATCGCGCATAAGAATTTTCGATCCGATTGGAAACGAAGATTTCTCATCAGATGCAAGTTGCTGCATGGCCCGAACGGAAAGAAATGATGCCGGCTTTGTGCCATAGGTGACAGTATCTAGCCTGTATATTTGTATCTTTTGCTGCGGAGAATCACGCCATAAAATACACTGCAAGAAGCTATCAGACTCGTTCATTCTAACGCAGCGATACATTTTACATATATCTCCAGTTAATGCTACAGGAAATGTCCTAAATTGAAGCAACGTGTTAAACAGCTTAGGCTGTATTGTGGGGCCTGCCATGAGTAATTCGTTCAATGAATATCCTGACGACGAGCTGGCTGATCCATCGAAGACCACACGCAATTTTGTTGATGTGCTATCCTCCTTAAACACGCAGTGATGAGGCAAAAAATATTTGCATAGACTTGTCGAGTCTACACCAACAGGAGACATATGATTCAATGTTAAATATTCATGAATAAATGCTGAGTATTGTGATTTTAATTGTGGACGACGCTCTAATTTATTTTCCAGATTTAGAAAACGACGATGTGCTTGCTGGTATGAATCTCCAAGCATTTCAAGACTTGCCTTCATTGGCAGACGAACCGAATATTCGCCTGTCGGTAAACGCGAATAGTTATCGACGAAATGCGATTCACAATCAAGCTCCTCTTTGGTTGATTTAGAACCGGAATCATCAAAGCTCTCGAGCTCCCAAAATCGACGCACAATTTCATCCATCCTAATCTCAGCTTCAAGATTTTCGCTCTCATTGGACTGGACTCCTAATGCAACCGCATTGTGGGGTGTTTTTGCTCCCCCCGTGACAATCCATCCTAAGCGAGTCTTTTGCAGAAGTGGCAAACCCGCAGCCAACTTAATTTGGCCAACGCAAAGCAGGTCAAAAAATAATCCAGCTCCAATCAACAAATCTATTTTGCCAGACCTGTAGAATTCTGGATCTGCCAAACGAATATTTACGGGTATATTCCAGCCTTCTGAGCTAACGGTTAAATTGGGTTGATTTTCAGTTATGGCAGGAGCAACTAACGCAGTAATGTTTGCAGAGAATTCAGAAGTGCGAGACATCAGACTGACATTAACGGAGAATCCTTCAGAGCGGAATCGGCTATCTCCAAGGCCAGAGACCACAGCAGTCGATTTGTTTCGAGGAAGTTGCAATTGATGAGCGAGAAACGAAGTAATTATGTGCAACTGTGACCCAGAGTCAAGCAGAGCACGGCATGGAATCCACTGACCAGAACGATTTCGCACATTAACTACTGCAGTGGCAAGAAAAACAAAATCAGTGCACGAATTCTGAGCCAACAGAGAAGTAGAGTTCGAAGAAGAAGAGCTGCTTGACGGTGGAGCAGCTTGCGACGAAGTGACTTGTGATTGGGGCACAGTAGACTGCTGGCTTAGATGCAATAGGCTATGATGCTTGCTGCCACATGATCGGCAGGCGCCCGAGTTGCAATTTCTGAGCTGATGCCCCTTCTTGAGACAGTTCAAGCATAAGCCCAATCTCTTAGCTTCTTTAAACCGAAGCTGAGGCGATAAGCTGGCAAATTGAGGGCAGGTGTAAATCTGATGATTTGTTGCGTTGCAACAGACGCAAGCACTCGACAATGTATTAGTGGCAATCAGCGAACTTCTACTGGGGTTAGTTTTGTTGTTCTTTCCCACCTGAGATCCGACTGCGTATGCTGCAGCGGAACGTTCCACATTTTCCAATTTGAGACATCGGTTTTCCAGAAACATCGTAAATTGTCCGCACGATGGGATCTCGTCTACGGATGCTATTTCTTCCCACTTAGCTCGCGTCGCACTATCCACTTTCTGCAGCAACTGATGAACAATTATGGCGTCTGCAATTTGCTCCTTGTTTCCTAAGGACTGCAGCGAACGAATATTTGCGTTGACTGTATCCGACATCTCACGCAACTTTACCGCCGAAGGTGACTCTACTCTCTGAAGACCCAAAATTTTAACGATGTGTGCCTGAAAAATTGAACGCTTGTTATTAAATCGTTTTTTAAGCAAATCTTTAGCCACTGCATAGTTATCTCTGGTGATCTCCAAAGATCGAATGGCATCCAAAGCGGGTCCCTTCAAGCATGTCATCAAATGCTGAAGCTTTTCGATTTCCGTCAAATCTGGATCCTGATCTATAATTGTCGAAAACAACGAAAAGAAATTAGCATACTCAGTGTAGCCGCCACTGAACTCTGGCAGCTTGAGCTCTGGTACATTTGATTTCCTTTGATGAATAATTGTTGTATAGCCTTCGATGTTTGGTTCCCGCCTCATGGTGCTTGTAGAGCTCGGTCCAATTTGTGTTTGGCGTTTTCTAATTTCCCGCAAAACTACCGACTTTATGTTTATTATCAGCTCCTCGAAATCTTGACGAAGCTGGCTACCAATTTCATCATAGTCCAGCTCCTCAAGACTGTCATGAGTGAGCGTAAAAGTGGATTCAGTTTTATTCACAAAATCCATACGCACATCCAACTGCTCGTCAGTCATTTGGAGGAGATTGTCCACGCTCAGATCCCTTTCAGTCTTTCTAGCATTGTCAAACAATGACTTCACTTTAAGCTTTAAAAAAGCTACCTTATCTTCAAAGGTTGCCACAGTGCTGTCCGTTGCCATGACCCTTGGTTACACACGCACAAATAATTACAGCTCAAAAAAGTTTTTATTTGTCGAAAAAACAAAAAACTTGCACGAAATTATCTGTGAGCCACTGTATGTGTGTAATTGCACTCAGAAATAAATGCCACAAAAATGAGTGCCAAAAGCAACCGAACGGCACAAAATGCGAGTGAAGAGGAATAAAAAATCAACTGTTCAATATTGGGTCAATAACCGATGTCGAATTGGCGCAATTGGTACAAGAAATTAGCACTGTACATATGTAGCCGCTAGCGAATAGTGGGCGACGAACGCGACGAAAACTGCAGGCATGTATATACGTTGGTACATACATATACACACACACATGCGTTTGTATGCAAGAACGGATAGCAATACAAAACGCAACAGCAACCACGAACCGACCGAAAATGTACAGGCAATTATGCACCTTTTAACCAAATTGTTTTTAGCAATAATTAAACTTTATTTACAGCGCAGCAAATAAATGAACAATTGCAAATAAAGTTAAGAAACGAAATAATCACGTCGGGGTCACCAAAATGTTGAGCCAATGAGCTTTTTCATTAGCTGTAAGTCGCTAGGTTTTTGCAAAATTAAGAACACTTGAAGTTTCGTTTAAATATATATTTAGCCACGCAGGGCAATTTAGTTTATGGTAACAATTTGGGTTCTTCAGAAGGCAGGCACGAAGTTGCCGCTTCTGATTGGATTTTGCACAATGTTTGTTTGTATGTTAATTGGCAGCTAGCTACGAATTAGCAAGTGCCAAGCGATCGACAAAGAATTAACGTTTTGTTCAGCGGCAATCTGACCGACGACAATAGTACACGAATCGAGACTAATCATAAGTGCGCCGAAGCAAAGGGCTAAGGGCATAAGCGAGAGTGCGATTACAGCGATTACAACGAGAGTGATAAAAGATTACAAAGAGTATTGCTATGTAAAGTAATTTAAGAGAGCATGCAATGTTATCTACTTAAAGTAAATTAGCTGGGCGGTCGACTCGTCGCTGCATAACCAGACACCATGCATACCCAAAGCAAATTTTTAAAACAAAAGAATTACAACTTGGAGGCTGAAAAAGAACGGAACAAAATATATACAGAATTTGGCGACATAAATTATGCCGAAGCATGCGCCGACACAATCAACAAACATTTTGGCCCGGCGAAAGAAGAAACCAGCATCATCAACAACAACAACAATAAGAAGAGAGGCAAATATCCTTGGTGACCTACAAATGACTCTCCCACACACACACACACGCACATTTTCACATTTCCATAGCATACTTTTCAGGGCGCGTCCATGCAAATTACTGGCCATTAATTAGCGGCACGCGGCTAGCAGTCGTTCCAGCCATGTTATTGTATTTAAAGTCAGCAATAACAACAATAATTTTCACAGAATATAGCAAAGGCGGACAATCGCTTTAAATTGTTGTTAATAACCCAGCAAACATTTTGGCGATTGTACAATCGTCCATCGTCGAAAAGAGACTTGTGCGAGTCGCGCAGGAGATTAATAAAAGATTAATCTTCCAAGCGATTGTTTTGCGATAGAACGCTGTCAATCGAAAAAAAAGTAATGTGAGAGAGCCTTCTGCGAGTCGCGCACGAGTCTTTTGGAAGATGAATCTTCCAGGCGATTGTTTAGCGAGACCAAAAAACAAAAATGAGCTCCACGTCTAGAGCAATTTAATTCAGATTTTTTCTAATAGTCTAAATTGTCGATCCCGTAGCTCAATAGTTAGAGTTGCCGACTCCGAACTTTAAAATCTGAAGTTCGATTCCCCTGTTGTGCATCTTTGGCGAGCGCGCACAGCACGTCATTAAAAAAAAAAAAAATTATAAATAAAAAAATTTTTTTTTTTTTTTTTAAGAAAGTTAGCCACTTCCGCGGCCCTTCTTAGGGAGTCGCGGAAGAGTCTTTTGGAGGACTCGCAAAAGAGTCTTCCCGAAGTGTCGCGGAAGTGGCTCACTCTCTTACAAAAGGAGATCAAAAAGCGATGAAAAGGCGATGTCGCCTGAAACTTCTAGGCGACTCGCCTACGACTCTCTGGCGATTAAAAATGTTTGCTGGGAATGAATTAAAATTAATAAATATGCACACATTTGTCAGTGTATTTGTATGTATTTCTGTGTGTATTTAGGTGAGTGTCATGTGTGTGTGCTTACATACAATTGACCAAGTGTTGCTTTACGCATATACTGAATTTATCTATTTTCTTAATTCTTTCCTTGTGTAACTTGGCAGCTATTTTAGAAATAATTTACTTGAATACTTGAAATCAATTTGTATCTAATTTGATTTTATAGTAATTAAGAGGCTACTGTTTTAAATGTCTTAATTCAAAATTAGTATCAGATTTAAATTGGCATCCTTACTCAATTCAATTGAATTGATTTGAGATACATGCAAATAATTTTTTTTCATATTAAATAGCACATGTCAATAAAATAAATATGTTTCTTATTTATACAAGTATGTGACATTTAAATGACAATAACGTATATTTATTGTCATAAATAAGTAATTAAATTGAGGTGAAGACATACGATGAATAATATTTTTAAAAATGTCATTAGATAAACAATTGAAGGCTTAATTTAAATTCAAAGAGAATTGTTTTAACGATTTGCAGCCCAGTTTCAAAACAAACAGAATAACTAAAACTATTCTTGAATGAAATTATCAATGTATAGTTTTATCTTGAATCAAGTTGATTGAAATGAGAATTTATAATCCAGTTATTTACACTCATGAAAATTTCAACACACCTATAAAACTTATTAAATTAAAACCAGCCGACATGTCGTTGAGTTAGCATTGGATTGTGGAAATCATTGGATGAGTATTTTATGTTATTGAGTTCTTACTTCATCCCTCTAAGTCTAATCAATAGTACTACACTTAAAGAAAAAAATTCAAACACCACCCCATCATTAGCGTAATGTGTGCACACTTTGCAGATGCTCTGGAATAAAGATGAAAGCGTAAATTATTTAATTTCCCAGAATTTCTTCTTTTTTTTTGTGTCGTTCTTTTACTTTTTGCAGCTGAGGCCTAGTCGGAGCTAAGTGGAAGCCACGGCCACGAGGCTGACATTTAATCAAGGTACAGCGTAAAGGTAAATAAACGGAAATAAGCGCAACTTCCTGTAGCTGTCGCTGCTGTTTTTGTTGCTGTTGCTCGCATACGATACGGAAATACAATCAAAATTGTGTAATGTTTGCTTACCAGCTGTGTACGCGGTGAGGAAACCAACGGAGGAGGGAAAGCGGGGCGGTGACAGGAGTTGGCGCGGAACCAAAGCACGTGGCAGGTTGTTGAGTGTGTGTTTTAGTTTTCATTTGGGTTTGCTGGCTTTTCGGCAGCTCGGTTGCTTTTCCGGAGGGTCTTTCGGGGAAGCTACCAGTTTGAGGTTTTTGAGAACGTCAGCAGCTTGTGACAGTTGGCTTGGCAACGTGCTGCTAATGAATTTAGCGCCCAATAAATGATTAGCATTATGCCATTGAATATCTAATGTGCCCCATTTACAAGCGCATTTATTGACAATGATTTCCACAAAATTCAATATGCACCCCCAACAGTTGCCAACTCGTATCACATACGACCATTAAGGGTGGCTGTGGTTGTGGTGGAAAATGGCAGGTTTTCAGTTTCAGAAAATTTGCGTAAATGACTTTTAATGTTTCTGATTCTGTGCCTGAGAATGAGATGCCTGTCAATTATAATTGACGCTTTGACAAGTCAATTGTCAGTCAATTTATACGCGGCTTTGGAGTTGAAAATCAAACGCATGTGGGGCCTGAGGAAATTACCGTGAAACACTGAAGTCTTGCAATTAAATTGAAAGGGAAAATGTGTACGAAAAACGTGTAACTGTTAAGTCAATTTAAATAATTTGTGTATATTTTTAAAAATCATTTCTTTTCTACTATAAGCTCATCAGATACTAATCCATAGTAATAGTTTAGTCTAGTGACGGCTCTGTTTTCTGTCAGAATATTCCATTTAAAGTCTGCCACATAAGTCGTGTAAGGAAAAGTCGGGCTATGCAATCACAACAATTCGCATCCATCAACATATTTTCAAAAATAGCCTCTCCTCCTCTCTTTCGTTGATGGGATATACATGTCCATGTGGATGTGTCAACAACTCCAACGCCTTTTTATATGCTGCAAAACAATTTCCAAAGTCATATTTTATGCCATCAAAGGCATTTGTCATTTATGCGCAAAATGTTTGGCAATTTTGCCGAACAAACTCTACCCCTTTCCTTTCCGTTCCCAACCACGTTCCCAACCCCATTCCCTCCTCATTTCCTCTTCCCTCCCCATCAATGGTCCAACTCAAGGCAAACAAACTATGTGCGGAACGTTGACGATGTGAAAGTGCTCTTGTCATAAAAAGCATAGGCAAAGGGTAAAAACATAAAGTGTTGGAGAATATGGAATATGTTAGATGAATATGGATGGAGTAGCCAGCACAAAAGTAGAAGGAAGAGGAGCGGGAGGAACGACAGCAGCTGACAATTTAGCAAAACTTGTGTTATTTGTCTCTCTGTGCTGCAAATAAAATAAAAAGAAATTGTTACGCAAAAAGAGTTGACGGGACAGAAGCAATTTAATTTGAGCTTCAGATCTCCGTTCGACTTTGTTACAGCCTGGCACTGGACATATTTTTGTTTTTTTGTCTAGTATGAGTGAGTGCCTCAACTTCGACAGCTCTCGAGACTGTCATAAATATATAAACTTAAATACATATTAAATTAATGTGTTTGTATGTTGGACAAAAAAAAATCACAAATGTGTTCAGAAGTGTTTAAATACCCTCTATTTAGCTAAATAATAAGAAATTGTTTTCATATTTCATTACATGAAGAATTCTCGCATTCATTTAAAAAAACGGATTTTCTAAATTCAGTTAGTCAATCTGTCAGTGATTGAATAATTTATTTCGGCAAACAATCAATTGGCCAGTTATAATTCTTTCAAATCTTGAACTACAAATACATAAACCACTATTACAATCTTTTTTTATTTCTTTTTATCTTACTTTTATCTTTTATCTTACTTTCTTTTACTTATTTGTTTGTTTGCTGCTTGTTTGTTGCTATTGAGGCTATTCAAAATGTCTGTCATTCTAAATATTGTTCTTGAATGCGGAAGCATTGGTGTTTGATGTTGTTACTCCAGTTGTTGGTGTACTGCCAAGCTTGGTTACATACCCAGAGAAAGATACTCACACACACACACACACACACACACACACACACACACACACACTCACATGAGCTTGGCGTTTATTGTTTGGCAATAAATTTGCTGGATAATAATTTCAGTCTGGCGTCATAGCGATGATAAACTGTAGATGATATATTATTGCGACCTAAGTCTTGTAAATAGCTTTGCTCTCTTTCTCTATATGTCTGTCTCTCTCTCTCTCTCCCTCTCTCACTCGCTTCCTTTGTTTTTCTTTCTGTTTGTTTAGGCATCTGGAAGAACGTCGCTTAAGTGTGTGTTCGGATTTGGCAGCAAATGCAGACCATCGAGCCGACTTAAGGAACCTACGCTAGACACACAATATGACACGCCCCCTTCCCCTCATTCCCTACTTTTCCCCCTGCACGTGCTTCGCTGCATAAAGCCTAAAGCCCTTTCATATGCAAAGTGTCGCCTCGTGTTTTCCTTGTACACAAAATGCGGCTTTATGGATGCCATTTTTATGAGTTAGTGCGACGAGTGCTCATAAATTTGATGACTACTGAGTACGAGTACCCGTGCGAAAGCAAATATGAGTACAAGTCCCACACATGTTTGAGTATAAAAAAAATTGTTAAAAAAATTTACAAGTATTTTTCGGAGGCTTTTAAAATGGGCGCATGAAAGGTTTGTGACAGTTCAGAATGATAGATGGAAGACTAACTGAATGAGACAGAGTTGAAAATAATGGAATCTGTCTCTCTATTTTCAGTGGCTCCTTTTGATGAATGTGCTGTGAACATTTTCTTATTCACTTAAAGCTAGATAAATAATTAATTCGTTTTCTGCAAATATTAAAAATAAAAGGAAGAGAATCTGATTTTTTTTTTGAATCCTTTTCGTATAAGAACCACAAAATTTATTCTGGATCAGTAAGTTCCCTTGATTCACTCAATAAACTCAGTGTAATTGTTACACCTCTTTTTGAATTTATCAGACCATTATGACCAAGTGTGAAACATTCGACTATTTGACTAAACTCTGTTTAACCGCTGATGATAAGCAAATTTGAGCTTATTTCCAGAGATTTCTGTAGAAAACTGCGACTCAGAGAGCTGTAAATACATAAATAGAAGTGTAAAGTGTGTGTAAAATCATTCAGGAATACAATTTCTTGGTTGCCTTAACGCGATTCAAAGAGGGCACTAGAAAATTTCCATCTATGCCACATCAAAAAGAGAAAAAGGTAGAAAAGAAAAACGCAATACAATGCAAACAATTGAAAGACGCATGAGGCTGACAACAAAATTTGCTGGCTGTCACTTTCAGACATTCCAAAAAAATAAAATGAAAATATATATGTATAAATAAATTTCGTTGAATATGCATTACGCAACATGGGAGACAGCGGATTCGGAGACGCAGTGAAAGAAGAGGTCTGGCAGGAGTTCAATATGCGAGGCCATCGATTTTCGCGATGGCAACGAAGCCGCACCCTTTTCGAAAGCGTCTTGAAGGATGCCAAAAGATGAGGAGAAAAAAAGAAGAATACCTCGGAGGATGTAAAAGTCCTGTGATTGTTACTTGTGACTGTAAATGTGACTTGTGTGATGTGATTGACTTTAAGAAGCGCCACAGAGTAAATTGTATGCCCGAAACGTAAAAAATTAAAATGCCCAATGCTATAAATAAGCATCATTCTGTTGGCCAGTTCCCAGTTCGAGTTTCACTTCAAGCTTGAAGCTCCCTTCGGTGGTCAATGGACCGTTTGGAGCTGACTTATCCAACTGGCGAGCGTTGTTGTCGATGCCGTAACTTGAAATGAAAGCACGTAGCATTTTCATTTCGGTCAGCGTGCGGAATGCCAATTACAAGATGTGGCGACCACAGAGAACAACGAAGGAGAAAGAGAGAGAGGGGCGGGCGGGAGGTAGAGGGAGAGTTGGCTTAGAAGCATTTAGGACACAGAGAGTCAGCCAAAAAGAGCAAAAAACTCATTGAAATGAGTCGCGCAATGTCGACATCGGCGCCCCTCATAACTGATAGATGCCTTTTGGCGAAATTTTTAATAAACTTGTGTGGCTCCTTAAGATTCCCAGACACATACACACACACAGACACAGATCTTCACACAGGTCTTTGGGGGGAAAATGAAAAAGGCTGAAACGCCCACATTGCAATGCCGTTGTCCTTTTTCTTCCTTTCTTCCTTCCTTGCTTCTTTTACACCGTGACTGAGAATGTGTCTGTGGCAATGGCAACGGCAACGGCGGCACTTAAAAGTGTTTTATTATTGAGGTTTGCAATTGGAATTTTAATTTTTATTTTATAAGTTATGCGTGCTGAATCTTAAACATGCCACATTGAGATCTAACGCTTGCCAACTCTAGCTGTCCTTTCGACTGACTTCGCATTTGGCCAGGCTCTTTATTTTTTCTTAAGCTTCTATTCCAATTGTTGTTGCTGTTGTTCTTGTTGTTACCATGGCTGGTAATTTATTATGTGTGTGTATGTGGGAGAATGTGAAAGAGAGTTTGCTGCTGTTTATTTTTGCTTGCCACTAATAGTATGCCCCAAAAGGTGGACAACATATGAGTAAACACACACACACACATGTGCCCGCTACTTAATATGCGCACCTGAGCAAACACAACCCCACGTCCAAACTTTAAGGCTCTCTACGCACTTGAGGTGTACAGTGAAAACACCACTAACTTACACCGGTCAACTAACACCCTTACCATTTCAATTTAATATTGCGAATCATTTAAGGAGAATTGTTCATTGACTACAAAAATGTAACGATATATAAATTATATTTAATACATCGAAATATAAAGAAATAATAATTATATGTTATTGAAATATTTTGTTATAAGAAAATCTTTAGCTTCCTCCAAAGTAAAGAACATATATTTTCATATCTCTCCATATTTTCGCATTAACTCTCTTTAAGTTAAATAGATAAAATTGCAAAATTTTTTTGTGATATGGGTAAATGACATCAGATTTAGTAATTTATATATATGATGAATCTATTCCACTATCTTTAAGTTCTACAGCATACATTTCTATAAAGAATTCTAGTTATTATATTTTTGAATATAGATATTGATCAAACAGTATTTTAAAATGTCTTCAATTGACTTTGATTAACTTGTAAAGTTTCAAACAAAGTCTTGTTACCTTTTAAAAGTAAGTGTAAAATACACTAAATAACATATATATCAGAATGTCAGCGCACTTAACATAGTTTATATGTGCGTGTCGCTGTTTTTGAGCTCACAACATCTCCACATTCCCCATTCTCCGTTCCCCATTCCTCATTTTCCAGCTTAACCATTATGCACACGTCGCGCATAACCATAACGATTATGCTAATGCTCTGCTGGGTGGCAAATGGTAAGGATGGAAGGTAGAAGGGGTGCTAACGGGGTTAGCTACTGACGCTTTCTTATGATTTGCCTTGGCTTATTTTGAGCGCTCGCGCGCTCACCGCGTTATTTACATACCTTAAGTAGTTGTAATGGGCTTTCGGGTGAGGTTGAGGGGTGGGGTGCTAGCTGCGGTTATGGTTAGCCCCAATGCGACAAAGTGTTGGCAATGAAGGCAACTAACTTGGCTGTTCTGCTCTGCTAGCGTCCTTGGCTGCAAGACAAAAATACGAGTTGAGTTTTGTCTATAGCCAAGAGTGGCCATAGAACCCAAAGACAAAATGTGAAAATGTGAATGAGTTGAGGATGTGTGTGAGCTAGTTTTCATTATATACTCGCATATTCAGCAACAAAAACAACAACATTTGGTCTTGGCTTACTTGTCCTCATCTGCCACATCATGTGCTTGCATTTAATGTGCAGCTTATTTGGATCACAGAATAAACCATTTGTAGTTGCGTGCTGGGCTTAGATTTAAGTATATGTATTTCTGTGAATGTGAGATGAGTTCGCAGATGCTTAAGCTAAGAGAAACTATATAAAAAGAAAACAAAGTAATTTGGTATATTGAAATAACTAGAAGGCATAATGATGATACCTCAGTCAATTTTTACTCGAGTTTGATAGATATTAAAGGGTATAACCCTAATCTAATATCACAAATATTCTAGCCTTAATCGATGGCATTTTCTCAACTTTAACCATGCAATCAGAGTCACAACCAAAGGGACTTGCAAAGTTCAACTTTAACGCTTTATTCGAAAAGTATTGGCATGTCGATGCCCTCATTAAAAGTTTAGTTTCGTATAGTTCGCTGACTTCCATCTGGCATCGCAGTTATTTTTATTCTTCTTGTACAAAATTTGTTGAGCATAAATTTATTCCTTACTTTATGCAAAATATACTTTAAAGTTATTCAAGCAGACAGCTGTTGTCGTGTAAACTTTTTGCTAATATTAAATTCAAATTAATCTTCATCAAAAGTTAACGGGCGCTTTAATTAGTTTTCGGGCAAAAATCCACGAGCCAAAAACTTGAAAGGGGTTCCCTTAACTTTCGTGGTAACTCTCATGTCATTGACATCGTTAATCGATTGAGGAAAAGCTTTATGCAAGGTCAACAAAATAATATTTTTTATACATTTTTGCATGATTTTTAAACCAACAAAAGCATTTAATGAAAAATGTGATTCAATTATTATTTTTCATAACTAAATACAATAAAATCTTAACATTTTCACATATTTTACCACATTAAATGGTCAGAAATAAGTAAACATAAGTAAACGAAATTCACTAAAATATTCATTGAAAAATGAAAGAATTCTCTAAGTATTCCTATAAATTTTGGCCTCATTTTTAAGCTAACAAAAATATTTTTTTGGGCTTTGTGCTATTTGCTTGGTCGGAAAACATTTCGAGTATTCGAGTCAAATAGCAAAATAAGACAATACAAATCAAATGCAGGCAACAGTAGCAAAGTGTAATAGCAACAACAACAACAACAACACAAATAACAAAAGCAGATTAATAGAAAACAATAACAATTCCCATTATTATTATTACTGCAGTGAGACTGGTAATGGGAAGGAAACTGGGATAACAGACACGAGAACAAACTCAACTCGAGATCCTTACTGTGCCAAGTGCCTAAGTTTTCGTTGTGCTTTATTTTATTGTAACTGTGTGTCTGGCAGAAAGTGTGTGAGGGAGTATATGTACATATATGTATGTGTGTATGTTTTTGTGTTTTTTTGCATGTAATTTACACAACAAAATGCAAGTGAAACACAAATATCTTGTTCAATGCGACGGCCTTGTCTAAAACTCTTCGACGTTCCCCCAAGGGATCTGCATTTGTCCTCGCCAAATGGTTCGACTTACATGAGACTCTGTATTTATTTTCTGTTGTTTTTTATAAGTTTTCCCACAAAAAACGAATCACTCAAAGTGCGAGCTCAAGAAATCAGGCCAAGTAATATTAAGAAAGCAAGACGACAAAGCACACACCAAACTTTCTCCAGGTGTACCTACGGACAGGTGTATATCTGTGTGTGTGAATGCGTGTCTGGAACGTGCATTGCATGTCGAATGCTTGGTAAAAAAACACCTACCAGCAGCAACAGCAGCAACTTTATCTAAAGTACAACTTTTTGCCACATCCCCATCGACGTTCTCACCCTTCCTCGGTTCGTTTTCCAGTTCCGACAACAGCAAAGCGGTTTCCTGTTTTTATTTTTATTTTTTTTTTACCTGATTTCTTCTCACACCACCCCCATGGAGTTCAGTTTTGTTCAGTTTTGTGCCCCCGGTAAATTTGTGTTGTGTTTTGGCAAGTTTTTACCCGCTTTTAAACAGAAAATGAAACTGTTTTTGTTTATACAACGATATTTGTTATAGTTTCCTTCTGTCTCCCTCTTTCCTGGAACATTGGAAACAGGTTTCAATGATTCTTATGCGATTTAGGAATATCACAGAAAAGTCCATTTTAGTCCTCTCATTTGCTTTTTCTGTTGTTGCTTAGTTTATTTGTTGTATTCCTGGCGAGAAGGAATGGCTTAAAAGTAGCTATAGCAACCTTTTTTTAAGTGGCCGGCCAATGAAAATGTTTTCATAGGTGAAACGAAGTCATATAATGTTCTTTAAGCCCGGACAATAGTGTGTAAGGGTGTTTTGGGTGTGTGTGTGTGCCTCTTTATTTTATGTCATTAACGCAAATTGAATGTTATACGCATTTAAGCCCTTTGAGCCATTGCATGCGCAATTGACTTTTTGGGTGTGCCTCGTCTCGACAGATTGCCTTCCTTATGAGTTTGTGCACATTGGTCCTGACTTATGATCCTTAACACTTTTCCATTACAAGTACTCGTATTCTGCTTAAACGAATTAAATAAATTGGCTGGCCACAGCTTCTCCAAATAAAGGTTGAATTTTAAATTTTAATTTTAAATTGAATTCAAGAGCTAAGGATATCAAGATGTGAAATAAAAACTATATAGTTGCAAATTTTTATTTGTTAAATTTATTTTATTTATTATAAAATATATGCATTTTTGTATTTTATTATACTTTTTCCATTTCGTAATATTTTTACATTGTTTGCATAACCAACTGTTAGTGCCAGTAACAGTTTTCATTATCGCAAATTCCGCAACCACTAAACAAACAAACTCATAAATTTCTTGGCCTTTCATTCCTTCTGTTGGCCAGAATGCTTTGGCAATAAGCTCGTTTGCTTGGCCTATTTCAATAAAAATAAAAGCATACTACAAATACTTGTGCAGCAATTGCAAAATAATTCTCTTGAAATGCGGCGTTTATATAAATATATTTAAGCTGAGACATTGGCATAGAAAGCATCTCCCTTTTCTCTCTTTTTCAGATGGAAAATAAAAGCCATGCCAGCTGGCAGACTTTGAGGAAAGTCTACATTTTGGCCATCATCTTTTCTGCATATTACGCGTGGTTCGCAGCTCAAGTCTGCCAGATGCCCAATAAGTGAGTGATTGGGTGAATGAGTGAGCGATGAGTGCATGAGAATGTGGACCAGTCCATGGTCGTAGAAACTGATTTTCCAATAGAAGACTGACGGCATATTTCCTATGCATCTTTAAATATGCATTCAGTCTTAACACTCGGTTTTCTCACTCTCTTGCTGTCATTTGCATACTTCCACAAGAGACTGTCGTTTGTTGTTTTCTTGTTTTCTCTTCTTTTTTTCGCATTTGCTTTTACAGTTGGAAAATGGAGGTATAAGCCGAGTATCTGTCTTGCGTCTTGTTGCTGTCATTTCAGGCTAATGTCTTCGCTCCAGTTTCCTTTTTCGTGTTCAATGTCTCTGGCTGTTGTCATTCTTCTACTTTTCTGTTCTTGTTTCTGTTTCTGTTATGTATTTATCAAGACAGTTGTCGTCCTTCATGCGCATCAACATCGCTCAAGTCTGCTTACTGTGACATTCTTTTATCAACTTTCTTATATCGATTGATGAGCTTATTTTATTGCCATACCACGGAACTACTATAAATACTTGCTCAAGTTTCACAGAAAATAGGACCGGAGATAGTGATAGTCTATTTTTACTTTGAATTTACTATGTAAGAGTATTAGCATAAGTCTATTTATAAATGTTTTGACAATTTTCTTAATAAATCTATATTCTTTTCACTTTCAGGCGTGCTTTTTAATTTTTACGACAAGAACTTTTGAGAGGTATGTAAATATATTAACAACCCACTTAAATAGAAATTGTTTTTTTTTTGTGGAGAAGTTTCTTTAATAAGTTGATAGATCTAAAATGGAATCGACCATAAAAATGTCATAAATATTATGAGTACATGTAGAAATTGATAAGCCCTAAATTCGTAAAATTTTACTGCTTCATAAAGTTGCCTACTATATAATTAGGTCTTAAGCGAAATCTCATTAACTATGCTAAGCTTATTGAGCAAAGATCTTAACATACTATACATCTGAGATTATTTGAGACAAAGCACTCAAGGACTAAAAGCAGATCCTATATAATTTATATCCTCTTGCTAAGACAAAATGTAACATTTTCATACTTTTGCAATACATGTTGAAGCTAATTTGCACTCCTATCCATAGCATAATTCCAGGACTTGCCAAGTCGGCTTAGCCATAGGCCACGCCCCTTTCCCACCAGTCAGTATGACGATAAGCGGCTTATTCTGTTAGCTTGAAGTGCCAACGAGCTGTGTCTCATAAATACGAATTCTGAGAAGGAACTGAACCTCCAGGAGATGGCAAAATAAATCTGCCTGTTTCCTTAGGGTTTTATCAGAAATATTCTCTAGCGATTCATTGGTTTGGTTTATCCAACTTGGAGGTGAATGTTAAAGAGCTGACCCTTTTTCTGTAGTTAAATTGCTATTGAAGTATTTTTAATGCAGACCAACTGCAATTAAATACATTTAATTGTTTATTAATGCGCACTTCCAGCAAAAGGCGCGAAAAAATGAATTAATTTGCTGCTATTTTAAATACGACGCAGACAATTTAACATGCTCCACGACTGACTGGTATACTGGAAAGGGTCTTAGTCTGTCTCCCCATACTGGCGGCATTTTTATTTATATTTTTTTTTTTTGGGAGACATTGCCTAATGGTCCGCGTCGCATTCTGTAGGGTCTCTCCCTTTTGATTTATGCGGTCTGCACTTGTTTTAGAAGGGGCTGCTGCATTGATGCGCACAGCCAATTTAATTGCGCTGTGTGGATTTTCGGATTTTCACACTAAGTTCGTGTTTCCTGCACCATCACGAGAATACAAAAATAACATAACATGAACGAACGGCATGTGCTGTAATGATTAATGAGACAATTTTTATGATGATGCACAGTGGGCTAACATTGCTAAAAAATTACACAAAAGTTAAAACATGTTGATAGCTACATTTAATTCGGTGTATTTTTTGTAATATAAGCTTTTATTTAATGAAATTATCAATATTAAACAAAAGATAAATAATAAGTTTTAAGCAAGCTCAAACTTTTTAAGCTAAAGTTCATTTGATATTCTCATGTTTTTGATGCACTCACTATACTGTTTATTCCTTATACACTCGCCAAATTGCACATCAAATTAAATAAATTTAGCTCTTAGCTTTCCTACTTCTGCTTTTCAAGTTGACTAAAAACTTTTAAATTAAAAGTAGATTCCTTTGAATTTATTTTAGCTTTCAGTTGTTGAGCGCATTGAAATATTTCTAAGCATATTCCTTCAAGCAACTTATAATTTCGTACGCTTCTTATTCTTATACTAAAATTAATTTAGCTAAAAGCTTTCATGCGCATGAACACTTACTCAATAAACTTCTACCAAATCAGCTAAGAAGCTCTCAAGATTCTCTAAAATACTTCTCAACAGAAAAAATTTAGTTTTTTGGTCTTTAAATTCTATCAGACAAAATAAGATAATATTTCTGTTAGTCTGTTACCACTGTGCAGTGCAGTCAATCTTATTATGATGAGGGTGGATAGATCTGTGTGAATAACATGGAATTGCGTTATGAAAAATGCATAACAGACATGAGATTGGGGTCGTCGGAGACCGTTGAGGACTGTTGGGGACTGTTGCAATCATTACAGAGCTGAGCGATAAGCGATGTTGCATGCGGTGACACAACTGACGATTGCAATATGTATCTGCTCTGTGCGTGTGTATTCGTATCTTGTGCGGCTGACAGACAAGCACGCGAATTGATGTGCCACTTGGGTGAAATGCTGTTGACTTTGAGAGATTTATGTATGCATTGCTGACAGCTGCCAAAAATGAGCTGCTAGGCGAGACATGAACTTCTGTCTTCTATCTGTATCTTAACGACAGGACCAGCTCTCGCCAACTTTTGGTCCTGGCCGGTCCGGGCGGCATAATTAGCAATGGGTCGGCAAACTTTTGGATCAACTGCAGCAGAGAACACAAGCTTAGCTGACTTAACAGCTGCGTTCACTCCTATTATTGTGGTTGTTGTTAGCTCAACTGTGCATGCATAAACTAAAACTCAAATTTGCACACAAAATCCCAAAATGTCAGTGGCCACAAAACGGGGGCGGGCTTTAAGGGGGTGGTATAGGAGCATACAGTAGACAACAGCAAGCAGGTTTCCCAGGGACAAAGTAAGGCAACAGCAGCAGCAGCAGCTGCAACAAAAGCTTGGCTATAAAACTGTAGAGCTCGACGCTCATTATTCAAATGTGTGTTGGGGTTTCTGTTATTCCAAACACAACTCTTAGTTTCCATATTAGTATTTTTAACAATGTTTCAACGAGAGATTCACAAGGATGCTAGCTTTCTCTAGTACTGTAGGTAAATCTCGATTACACCTTGAATGAATTATACATAAGTTGGTATTTTGTTGAACTACAGCCTTTGCTTAAATTGCATCCATTTAATGTTTGCTTAAAATCAATATAGGCTATGTAGCAAAATAAACATACTTCCAGGGCATTAGCACATAATAATTGACTACTGTATTTCTTAACTCTAAAGTTCCATTTTCAATTTATTTTTTAAAAGATACATAGCCTTCACCTGAACACAACCTTCTTCATTACTTTTATAAGATGTAATCAAACAGTTTGGAAATATGGTACATATGATTTTGTAATCCCATGGAGTTTTTTTAGCTTTATTTGCATGGGTCAATGCCCATAAGACGATTGATATGCCAAAGAAAACAAAATAAAGAAAACATAATGCAATAGCAATAAAGACTTCATTAAAACTCTCAGATAAAAATAATCTGACATTAAGAGATTTTATTTCGGACTTTTATACATAGAAAATTTGAAAAAATATTGTATATTCCAAATCGTGCTCACAATATATAGTGCTTACAATTTCGCAAGCTTCACGAAGTTATTAAAGTTTAGTATCTGTATAAGATAAATTGGTTCTCTACACATTTGGCATGTCCTGATTAGTATCAAATTATCAGTCTATAACCACTATTTAAATTTGTTCTAAAATATTCATCAGTTACAAAAACAATGAGGTATCAACTCGTCAAGTGTACCCAACTTTTTGCAGAACTAATTTGATTACTGTATGACATTGTAATATCTACGCTGTGTTTAAGACAAACTGCTTAATATCAACCGATACACTAATAAACATTGCTTTGATCTCGAAATGAAGGCAGCACTCATGTGATATTCAAATAAAATCGTCTAAATGGAAATACAAAGTAACTCAAGGACGTTAAATGCCAAGAGTCTGCACCCCTTTCAAGCGTTCATAAAAGAAGTGAATTCAAAAGTCAAACGTTTGATCTGCCCCGAGGAGATTGTCACGCATGTCGATCTGGACCTGTGTTGCAACACATAGAGACTAATTAGCTACAGAGAATGAATAAAAAGCCAGCCGACTGTCACGGCTGGGGAATGCAATGCACATGCGTTTAATTAGTCAGCAATGGCAACAGAACCTCGGGAGGATAGCATTGTGAATGACAGCGTTACATGAATTACTTACATATTGCAGCTTTGGCGCTGAATCAACTCGCAGGCAAATAAGCCAGAGAAATTGTTTCAAACCATTTGATTGGAGTAAATTGCGACTCCTCCTTCCATTTTGTTATGTAAGACTCGCAATTCCGCTGGTTTCTCCTGATTCCTGGCTGCTTCCTGTGCTTGATTTTGTTTGCTTCAAATTTTATTTCCCTACTTTTTTTTGTGAATTTCTGTTTCGCGACATTTTCACGATTTTCGTTTCTCGTCCTGGCTTGTTTACATGACAGTGGAGTTCCATTCTGTGGTCTTCGCTCTAATTGCGACTTGGCAATATATCAGAGCACACTCACACACATAGAGAAACCTACGTAAACACACACAGACACAAGTAGAAGTGTGTACTGAGATATGTGTGTTGGCGT
Organism: Drosophila limbata; assembly: GCA_963924055.1. NCBI lineage: Eukaryota > Metazoa > Arthropoda > Insecta > Diptera > Drosophilidae > Drosophila > Drosophila limbata. The sequence goes on from OZ001353.1 coordinate 14,386,672, forward strand.
CTTTGTTAGCTGCTCTGCCGTTTTGACATTTGCTTACGCGTTAAAGCTGACAGGTAAAATGGATTTGTTATGGCAATAGCACCAAAGCAACAACAAAAATTGTCGAGGTGAAAGGAATAGAGAAACTTGACATAACTTTAATAAAAATATTTTTTTAAGGGAACTCTATTTGGAATGGAGTAAATTTTAACATTTAACTTCTGTTTCTGGAGAGGCAGTCTATCCCAAGTTCAGTTACATATCAAATTAGAGTTCTATTAGTACTTTCTTCGCTTTCTATTGTCTCACATTAATATCAATATATCGGGGGTGCCACAGAAATCGCTTTCGCTTGAATTTCACTTAAAATTCTTACAAATTAAAGTGAAATTCAAGCGAAAGCGATTTCTGTGGCATCCTTGTATAATTCATATATATTTCTTTTATTTTAATAAAACTCTATCAAAAATTTGACTCTCTTTTTAAACATTTGTCGATGCTTTGTCTTCATCTGAATCATTGAGATTGCTTGCAGAATTTCAACTGGAAATACCTTTAAAAAATCGAGAATCTCTTCTATTTTCTTTATAGCACCAATAACGTTGCTTGCAGTAAGCTTGTTATTGTTCTTTAGAATTGCTCTTCATAGATTAAGCAACGTTATCTGATAGATTCAAGCATTGCATATTCAGTCAAAGGTTCAATTTCAAAAGCAAATCGGTATAGAAATTGGCATTTGTAGTTGGCAACGAGCTTCAATGGTATTCACATTAAACAGACTGCAGAAAGACATTGCATAAGAGGACAGACCCATCACTAATTTTCAATGGCAAAATAATTGAGCACAAATTTATCATGCACAAAATGGGCAAATGCTGCTAAAGAGCAATAAAAAAGTAGAGCAATGATGATTGAAAATGGTCATGATGGGGCTCCAAAGAGAAGACTATAATTGCGTTAAAGGCAAATCCATTTTAAAAACACTTTAAATGCTAAGCCTTCGACGAACTAGCCTTAAAGATACATTAGAGAATTTAATAATTTTGCGGCAAATGCAATTTGTCAGAATATCTTACTGAATTAATTAGTTACACAATCCCTGAAGCCATTGGTCTTTTGGCTCAAAATAAATTAGTTTGCCGATTTGTGTACAAGGTGAAAGAGCAAGAATCCCACGGGAGCACAGCAATTTTAATAAATAGGAGCACAAGAGAAACAAACGGATGTTGAATAACTTAACAAAAAAAAACTATTTACATATACTAAAGATATTCTTCATTTTTTGATTTTCCAATATCTTATGTCTCTTGCTGGTTAAATATGATTGGCATACGCAGAAAAAATAGGTAAAGTATCCCCTGCTGGCAAGAATAAAGGCACAACGGCACATCAAAGAGCAATGAACTCAAAATTGTACAACAAAATATTATTTTAATTAAAGTTTTTTGATGCGCAAAATATCCCATGCAGTATTCAGATATATATCAATAAAAGGAAAATAAAAGAACATCTGCAAACTTCATAAGAAAAGTTAAACATTGAAAAAAGGATTTAATTTATTAAAAATGTATGTCTTTCATACAACAGTAGTCTTATCATTGAGGGCACATCAGTTTTTATACCGAAATTATATTTCTTTAAAGAAATGTTTCGGTTCTTTTAAATGCCTTTTTAAGTATAAAGAAATGTTTCGGTTCTTTTAAATGCCTTTTTAAGTATAAATAAAAGGTGGATGGGGTAAGGTGTTCACACTTAAACTTAATACACTGTAATTTTGATTTTTATTAATTTAAGGTGGACATGAAAAGTTATTTAGGTCACGGTTTAAAGTTGAAAGTAACCCAATGGAAAGGTCAAGTGTCAAGTCTTTGTCATGAAAGTTTAAACTTAAAGTGCTTAGAAATAGTCAATTTTTTATTGTAAGGGCCGCACACAATAAACAGTTACCGACACGGACACAGACAAAGAGCAATTTATTTTTAATATTGCCCTCAAGGCAGGTCAGCGTCGAACTGCAGCATGACTGTGCATGCTTGTGCAGGCTTGTGCATGATGCAACAAACAAACGAATGCAACTGGCACTGTTAATTGCACTTATTCACACGGACAAGCAGGGACACAACAAAGCCGGTCAGAAGTGGCCTCTAACAACAGCAACAACAACATCCACTGTAACAACAATAACAACGACAACAACAACAATAACAATAACAACGACAAGGACTATCCAAAGAGTCATCGCCTTGACGTCGCGGAAACGGAAGCGTTAGTTGCAAGGATATGTTGTACTGCAGCCAGCACAATAGCCGCCCAATCCATTCACCATTCACAATTCATCCATTCACAATTTACAATTCCCCTATGCCCCAAGTGCCACCGCCTCCACCCTCCCCTCTCTTCTCTTCTCCGTGTGTGCACAGCAATTATGTGCAATTGAAGTTTCATTGTCAGCATTGCAGATTGCAGCTGCTAGACACTGTTCCTGTCCCAGTCCATGTCCGTCTCCTTGTCTGTGTCCGTGTCCGGGTCTCGTTCGTTGTCCGTTTCCGACGTAATTGTTATGCCAATTTTTAAGGCGCCGCCTGGTTGCCAAATTAAATGAAAATCAAATAAAGCCCCCAACACACATAGAACCCAAATACATAAATGCGGTTAAATTTGCAGCCTTAAATGTTAACAGTCGATTTCGCAACTCGAACATCAACCCATAAAAATATCAACGCGTATTTGCGTGCTCTCGAGCTCGAGCTGTGCCAGTTCCTGTTCCTGTTCCCCAGTTCCCCAGCTGCAGATACTGCTCCTGTCTCTTTCTCCCCTTGCTCCCTTCTTATCTACGGGCAACTGTCGTTTGGCTTAGACTTACGAGCTTGGGGCGCAAATTGACAATTTCTCTGAAATTGCACAAATACTTACGAGCCTGTGCTCCACTTTTTTACGGCAAATTACATAGCCGCATATGAGTATCTATGTGTGTGGGTGCGGATGTGTTTGTGTGTGTGTATGTTGTCATGTAATAAACCGTTTGCCAGCCTGCTGCGTTACCAGAGGGTTTTATGATTGGTTTTGCAGTCAAAACCCTGCAAAAAAGGGCAACAAAAACCGCAAAAAAAAGGAAAGAACAGAAACGAAAAATAAATAAAATATAAACTGCGTAATTTTTATGCTTCAAAGAAAAAACCCATCAGACGTCATCAGTTTACGTATAATTAAATATTAGACGACGTTTAAAAAATGATGCTAAAGTTATAGAATTTATGCTGCTGAAATGTGTTCAATTTTCGCTAAAAGATTTTATTTTAAGTTTAAATTCCGAAAATTATGCGTTGTTACTTAAGAAATATTAATAACCACCAGTCTTAAAATGTCTTGAGAGATATTTCAGATTTTCGACAGACAGACTGCTGTTGTTTTAGAAAGCTTACACTTATTTTTTGTAATACTTTTCAAATTATGTTATTTGTTCTCTATAAATACAGTGAGCTAAAATCTTTTCTTTCAAACCTCAACGCAAACCTTTGCTGGACTCGCTTAGCATGTTGTTATTTCAATATCGAACTGATGTTGGGAGTTTAACAGAACTGCTTGTTTAATAAAGGCAACCGTGCTACCTACACAATATAAGAGCCGTCCGTGAACCATGTACACGGAAAACTTATAGAACAATTAAAAAGTTTTAAGCAATGTCATGATTTCCATTTTTCTCTCGATTTTTGAATCTACTTATGAAAAAAGTTTTAGAGCAAGACACACACCTTGAACGTAACACAATTTGGGCAGCAGGTGCGTAGCACAAATGCATGACAACATTAGAGCTACATGGACTCAAATTCATGCTTGTGGTAATGATAATCAGACACTCATAATAACGCGGTGAGTGCCTAAAAGTATGCTTAATATTGTGCAACTTAAGTGCCTTTAAGTTGCAAGCGGGGGCAACTCAAATATATACCCGTATGCATATACATATGTACATTAGACTGGACGCTAAGGCAAACTTGGGATGCAAACTTTTTCCTTTAAGTGCCTTATTCTCTAACAACTTGAGCAGCTAGGCAAACAAATGAGGATAAAAATAAATATACCCACACACAGACACTATATATACACATCAAAAGCCTCCTCTCTGAAAGCAAGTCCAAAGTCCCTTTGAGAGAGAGTCGCAAACAAAATGGCAGCTGACTCGTTGGAGCGTTTGGCGTTTATTTGCGTTTATAATGTGTGAGCTATTAAAATTTTAGAGGCCCTGCATGAGTGTCTGTGGGTGTTTGTGTGTGTAGGGATGTGTGTGTGCGCCGCACTCAAGCAAGTATATAATTTCATTTCTGCATTCTGATGTGTTGGAAGAAAGTGTTTAAATTCTCTCACAGATTATGTAACATATCGTAAAATAATTTTTTAAGTTGCTTATAGATATCTTTACTGCTAAGCATGCAATCAAGTTATTTTTGTATCCTTTTATTTTGAATCCTTTTATACATATATCTAAGAACTTTTAACCAAAAAGCATATTAAAATTTTGTCAATGAATTTTTTTTTTATTTAAAAAAAATAATTAAGCTCTTTCAAAACGTAATAAAATGGTTGCTTTTGTTATACTAAGAAAGTGTATTCGGCTTTCGGTACATCCAAAAGTTTGGCCATGATTTTATGCTTGTTCCTTTTTTTTTTGTTACCCATTTCTTTCGCACAGCATAAAATGAAAATTAGCCGATTTCTTTTGAGCAAACGTGCGTCTCGTTGCTTTTCGGTTCGTCTCTTTTAAAGCTTTTAGCAGCTGCTGCCAAGCGTTGTAAACATAATTTTAAGTGAAACTCTCACACCGTATTTTCACTTTGTAGAAATGTTGGCTGCGCAACGCATTCAAATTCATATTTGTGTGCAGCAGTGTGCAGAAATTAACATAAAATGAATGCGAGACGTGGGGGCATTTTATTTGCGTTTTAAATTCGTCCATTTTATGTGCTTTACCTTCTAATACTCTGTACAATGCTAATACAGTCGCACTTTCCCAACTTGAATCACCATTATCCAAAGAGAAGGTTCGAGTTATGGAGATATTCGACTTATAGAGATCTTTTTCTTAAGTTTATTAAATTTACTGCCACTTATTTAGCTCGAGTTAGAGAGAAATTCAAGCTATAGAAGCTCGAGTTATGGCAGCTCATCTGTACTTCATTAATTTACTTGAATATTTTCTTCTTCAAATCTGTTGTTTTTTCCTTTATTGTAATTACAGAGCATGTTTCAGTCTGTCATGCTTGTGCCAGTTTGTTATGTGTGTTTTGTTTTCTTTTAAACCAGATTTTGCTGCAGCTTATTTTTTATGCATATTTTATTTTGCCATTGCATGCGTAATTTTATTTGCAAGCCCGTCCTTTTTCGCAGTGCTAGTTGCTGGCAGGTAGTATAAGTTTTATGGCCGTCGCGGCGCTTTTTCATTTTTTGTTGAAGGTAGTAGTACAAAATGTGTACGCCACGTTACAGAATGGCACTCGTTGTGGTTATCCTGCCAGTTGTCCTGACGCCACTGTGGCTGCACCTGCGGTTGTTTGTGTTGCTCTTGCTAGTTGTTTTTGTTGCTGCTGCTGTTGGTTTGTTTGTCACGCTACCTTGGCCAGGGCCAAAGCAGTAGGCAACATGCCAAATTAAGTGCTCAGACTCATGCCAGGCCGAGAAGGAGGGCAGATCCTGCGCCAGGTTGCCGTTTAAGTTGTCATGTACATTTTAATTTTCACATTGTACATGTTATGACATGTTTGCACTGCAAATGCCACACTTTGAAGTTGCAGTTTGAATGACAAACCAACAGCAGTTTTCCGAATGATTATTTAGTTAAGACTGAAACTCAATACGAAATACTTTCAAAAATCCCATTAAACTCAGCTTTCAGATAGCCATAATAGTGGAAATTGAAGATGCGTTCGAGAGCTGACTTGGTTGTGATTCTCTTCTTCTTGCTGGTGGTGCTGGTGGTGCTGATAAGCCGCCAGGTTCGTCGTTGTCTTGTAGTCGCGTCCCAAGTTGTCGCTGTAAAGTGCGGATCTTGCGGTGGTTGAGTTGCCAAAGGCAACTCGAATACGATGGCCGCCAAATTGTTTGCCGCAGCTGTTGATAAGTTTTTAATTAAGTTTAAGAGTATTAGCAGGCACTTTAGCTGAAGCTCAAGCGGAGGCCGTGCGACTCTCGAGAATCTACAAAAGCCACAAGAACTCAGTATTACTTACGCGCTCTTCCACCAAAATAAGAACGAGGCCAAATTAAATGCTTTACTTGAAGCAACGGCAGTCGGATGCCTCGGGTGAAATTTTCAAATAAAAAATTGAAAAAAAAGAAATAATAAAAATTAAAAGAAAATTAAGTACAGCTGGTTCAGCACAAAGTCGCGCCACGTGTCGCTGCTTTGGTAACATTTTTTATACATATTCTTTTTATGCATTTAGTATACGCGGCGTACAACACAGCGTCGAATATTAACGCCTAATAAAATTCAAAAAATGAACAAAATAAGACACTTGATTGCGTCAATTCTCGTTCGGTGTAAATGTCTTTTATTGATTTGCAAAATGAAATTGAAATTGTTTTCAATGACAGCAGTTTTGGAAACGTGACAATGTTCAGACAAAATGTATAGACATGGGTCATGTGCTAAATAAAATAAATGTTTATTTATTATTAGACTGAAAAGTAGAGGAATGAGATGAAATTGCCACTTGCTGGTGTGACACTTTTTGTCTTCTCTTGGCTGACTGAAATGTTCAAATCGCAACGATTTGCCGACGGCTTTCACTTCAGCATCCACAACTCATTCTATTAAATCAACTAAAATACTAGGAGAAAATATTATCGTTGTTGAAAATACACACACATAGACTTGTAAGCTTGGCAGGCTCAACTTCCAGTTGTCGACTGTCAAATCATTTCGTGATAAGGATACTCGTCGTAGAGCACATAAGCATGCACGCACACACTTCCTTGTGCAATGTCCTGAATTCTGTCTGGGCATAGGCGAACCAGGCCTGACGGAGGATGCCTCTTCAAAACTGACGACAAATGAAAATGTCAAAAATGTGTGCACACGGCTGCCAAGGCAGCAAAATGAGAAATGTCTTTTATTTCGTTCAAATATAAGTTAAATTAGAATTTCTTTAACAGTTGAAAAACAAGAAAACAATTTAAAATGTTTCCAACTACATATATTTTTATTTTCTTTGGTGTAAAAATGTTTAAATTCTTATATAAATACAAATATGAATTTAATGGTAAAAAATAATTACAAAAAATATACAATAAAATCAAAACTTTAAAGATGCTTTAGCTAAATATCTTGCGATGAGTTAAGTTTTGTTTAAATTAATTATTTGATTTTTGAGAATTTAGTTTTTCTGCGTATTCAACAAGAAATTTATTTTAAATATGTGCACATAATTATCGTGCATAAGGGAAATTTAATATGCTAAGATTAATACGCTATTAATTATGCAGTTCGTGAGTTTTGAGAAAAGTTTGGAGCTTGAATAAATAAATCCAACCACGTTTACCTGTTTAGCGATAGACAAGAATCTCAGCTACAATTACAAGCTAAGCGCTAAACATTTGGCTAAAAGGCCAAAGCAGCTGCGGCATAGAAAAGACAAGACAAGACATTGCCAAGATTAATGTTTGGTTATTAATAATGACGAAAATTTGGTTCAGGTGGAAGCCAAGGACAATAGGCAGGCAGACGGGAGACCGTTGGCTGCCATGGTGAAGTAAAAGCAAATCAAGTCAATTTGTTAGCCAACAAAATGATGGCATAGCCAAGTATCCATTACGCATTTGCATTGGCGCCAGCCGGCACACTTCAAACAAGGGGAAATGTCAGGCAGTTTGTCAGTCAGTCTCTCATTCAGTCAGTTAGTCAGTTAGTCAATGAGTGAATTCAGTTGGTGGTGTGGAGCTAATGAAGCAAGTCGCTTGCTCTCGTTTATTCTCCGGATCGAATTACTCAATTGCTGTTGCTGCTTCCTTTTACTTATTCTTAGAGAATGATGTTTTTCGACCAATTTCATTGTGATCTCAAACTTGCTCTTGAAGCTCATTATTTGCGTAATTTATATGTTATTTGTCCAAAGTGGCAAGTGCGGCAGTGGCAACAACAGTGCAACAATATGTTGCATGATTTATAGCTGCCATCTTGATTCGATTGCCATTGTCCCTCCCTGTTTACATTATTTACATTTTGGTTTACTTCGCTTGCCTGTCATTTCCTTTGTCTTTCGGCATTTTAATGTCCTTTGATTAATTTGGACAAATATAAATGTCAATCTTTCTGTGTGTCCTGCAAAGGGCCAAGGTAATTTCATGAACAATCTTACAGCTGTGGCCACTCCTGACTTGACCTGGCCACTTCACAGACATATATCAAATTAAATAAAGGACATAACGAGCGAGTAATCAGCTCGAGTTTAAATAACAAGCCGATGCCTCACATTTCCCCTCTTTCATGGACAAAATATTCCGGAAAAGAACAACAAAGTTTCTGGTAGATATTCAATCATTTTCTGCATTAACGCAAAACAAACGAAATGCAATAAAAGCAAAAATAATGTGAATTGTTCAACACGCGATTTTAATTTTCATATTTGCATATTGGCGATAGGATATTAAATAATTTGCTTGCTGATGCTTCCGATTTCACTTTTAAGTCGATATCGATTCGACATATTCATTATGCATCAATATGCGACACGACACTCGGGAAACGAGGCGAAATCAACGAAATGAAAGCACATTAATTATAAAGTGGAGGCGTTGAAATATTTGCCAACTGTCTGGAAAAGTTATTAAAAATAAAGTACCTCATATAAATGAGCAAGTGTGTATGTGCATGAGGACACTGATTATTTATGTATATGATGCAGCTGTCGTTTCAAAAATAAGTTTGAAATTAATTTCAACAATTGTGCCGAATAAATCAAAGAGAGAGAGAAGACAGATTTTTATTTGGTTTCCGAATGGAACCCGATAAAGGACTTAAAACTGCGCTGCAATATATATTTAGATATTAAAAATACTTGAAAATATTTAATAAGTTAATTATACACAAATGTATTTTGAACACAAAAATATACTATAAGTCTGAAGTCAAAACCCTAATTTACAAGACAAATTTACAATCGTCACCAATATTTACACTCATTTTACAAACCTTATAAATTCCAAAGTATATAAAGCAATTTCGAATATTTTTTACACTTATTTCGACCACATTAAGTTCATAGAAATTAATTCTCTGTTTGCTTTGCCTCCATTTACTTGCAGCTGGCGACTACATTGAGAGCAATAACCACAAAAATCTGTACACGTGTCGTATACGGAATGCCAAAAATGTGGCAAGTAAAAGACGCCAGGAGTGCAGAAAAGCAATGGCTGAAAAAGCAGCAAAAACAACAACAACAAAATGAATTGCGTTATAATTTCATTAAGGACAAAAGCCTTTACTAAGAGTGACAACAACGTGAGGAGCTGGAACTAAGAATAAAGAGAAAATCGCAAGACGAAAGTAAAGAAAAGCGGAGTCGAGGACGAAGAAAAGCCGCAGGAACGACAATAACAAAAGCATTGCCTACTCGCAGGAGCTGCTGCCTGGCAAAAATCAAGCGACTGACATTTTTATGAAATTAATACAAAAGAAGAGCGCTCAGATAGAGAAGCTAAAGAGGAGGAGAAGAAGAAGTGGGAGGAGCAGGAGCAGCTTCAGCAATGACAGCAAGGACGTGGACACAATGATGAGCTGTCGCACTCGCACTCGCACTCTGATAATAATGACGGAACAGCAGAGGGGAGATTGGAAGAAGGGCTTTTATTGCCCGACACTTGAGTAGGCGGCAAAGGGGGGCAAGAGGCAAGCGAGGACTAAAGCTGGCACGAGATCAACGTCATAATACTGCGACTACTTCGCATAGATGTCGCTAATGATATTTGCGTGACGCGGAAGGAAAGAAGCTCTAAAGACGTCACCTTCATTTACTAATTTGACATGCAAACGTGACCAAGTGTCCGACAAGCTTCAACAGACTTCAACAGACTAAAGACACATATAAAGATACAGATAAATATACAGTGTGTGCAAAGAGTATTCATAAAATGCCACACCCATTTAAACTACTGGCAACGACACTGCTCCTGGTGCACTGCATCCTCGCCTGTCCGCCGGAGGTCTGTGTCTGCAAATGGAAGGGCGGCAAGCAGACAGTCGAGTGCGGCGGACAGCAACTGTCGACGCTGCCGGAGGGCATGGATCCGGGCACCCAGGTGCTCAACTTCAGTGGCAATGGACTCCAGGTGCTGCAGAGCGAGCGGTTTCTGCGCATGGATCTGCTGAATCTGCAGAAGATCTATTTGTCGCGCAATCAACTGATTCGCATACATGAGAAGGCCTTTCGCGGCCTGACCAATCTGGTGGAGCTGGATCTGAGCGAAAATACGCTCCAGAATGTGCCCAGCGAGACATTCCAGGACTACAGCTCCCTGATGCGTCTCTCTTTAAGTGGGAATCCCATACGGGAGCTCAAGACTTCGGCCTTTAGGCACCTATCGTTTCTGACCACCTTGGAGCTGTCCAACTGCCAGGTGGAACGCATCGAGAACGAGGCCTTCGTCGGCATGGACAACCTGGAGTGGCTGCGTCTCGACGGCAATCGCATCGCCTTCATCCAGGGAGCACACATCCTGCCCAAGTCACTGCACGGCATCAGCCTGCACAGCAATCGCTGGAACTGCGACTGTCGACTCCTGGATGTCTACAGCTGGCTGGTCAGCCACAACATCCCCCTGGCCGAGGAGCCCAAGTGCATGGAGCCGGCCCGACTCAAGGGCCAGGTGATCAAGGGTCTGCAGCGGACTCAGCTCGCCTGTCTGCCCGAGGTGAGTCCCCAGTCGAGTTACACGGAGGTGAGCGAGGGACGCAACATGTCCATCACGTGCTTGGTGAGAGCCATTCCCGAGCCGAAGGTCCTTTGGCTGTTTAATGGCCAGGTGATGAGCAACGACAGTCTGCTGGACAACCTACATATGTACTACTACATCGACGAGAGCGGGGGAAGTGGCGCCGAGGAGAAGCGCAGCGAGATCTTCATCTACAACGTGGGCGCCGAGGATAACGGCACCTTCTCGTGTGTGGGTCAAAACATTGCCGGCACCACATTCAGCAACTACACGTTGCGGGTGATCATCAAGGAGCCGCCGGTGGTCAATGAGGTGTCCTTCCCCAGGGACTACATGAACTACATTGTGGCCAGCAGTGCGGGGGGAGGCATCATCTTTGTTGTGCTCCTCTGCACCATTTTGGTCAAGTGCAAACGGAGCACGGAGCCGGCCAAGCGCAAGAAGTGCGACCAGGTGACGAGCATTGCCGGCGGCACGGATTCCAGCAATGGGAACAGCCAGGACACGGCCATGATGAAATGCGCATCGATACTCAACGATGGTGACAGCTTAAGCGGAGGAGCTGGCCTACTACTGAGTGAGAATCTGACACCGACAAAGGCTGGAAATGGCAGTGTTGGTGGCGGAGGAGGAGGAGGAGGTGGACCAGGTGGTCAAGGTGGCGCTGCTGCTGGGGTCGGCATTGGCAGCTCTGGTGGACTTATTCTCGGTGGACAAATGAAACAGAATCTGCTGCTTTATGCCACGCCCAACCCGCATTCGCATCCCCATCCCCATCCGCATCCGCATCCTCACCAGCATCAGCAGCTGCAGCTTAATGTGAATATGATGAATGCTGCCGCTGCTGCGGGTTCCCCTCCGCTCCTCCTGAGCAATGGACTGGCTGCCACCTACTGTTCCCCGCCCGCCTCGCTGCGCAATTACCAGGAGAAGAATCCCGACCTGGTCAACGATGCGGAGAGTGTCAAGCACAAGCTGAAGACGGCCGTCTCTTTGGACGGTGCTGCGGACTATGAGACTGCCAGTGACTGTGGCCAATACGAGGGCTGTTACCAATTGACAGCAGCTCCGGCTGCCACGCCCCACGCCCACACAATGCTCGGCATGGGATCCCGCTTTGCCGCCGCCATGACAACCCTGCCACGTGGCATGCAACTGAAGTCGGTGCTGGGAAATCAGTCGTCGGGCGCAGGAGCTGCCACATCACCACATCAGGTGGATGTGCACTTGAATCCAGTTTGCTTTTTGGGTCAGGATGGATATGCCTACGATTACAGCAGCGCGCACCTGGTGCAGCAGGTGGCAGCAACGCCACAGCAGCAGCAGCAACATCAGCAGCAACAACAGCAACACCAGCAGCAGCAGCAGCAACAGAACTTTTACCGCACTCTGCCACATAATCGCGCCCACAAGCAACAGCAGCAGCAGCAATTTGCGGCTGCGGCAGCTGCCCAAAATGCCAGCCTACGTTACAGCCTCGAGGCGGAGTTCATCCAACGTGGCCCAGTCGTTGGCTATGAAAAGTATCAGCTGCCCAATGTGCGTTTCACAGCCGAGGGATATCCCCAACAGCAGCAGCAGCAGCAACAGTTGCAACTGCAGCAGCAATTTCCGTCGCCACCTGAAGGTTATAAGAGCAACGATCTGCCGATGCCAACGTTCCAGCAGTGGCCAAGTTGTCTGCCCGGCTATCATGCCCAGCCGCTGCGCTTCGGCATCGCACAGTCGCCAACGCAGGCGGTGGCAGCGGCAGCAGCGTCGCCTGCACCCACGTTGGACACCAACAACAGCAGCAGCAATAACAACAACAGCTCGAACAACTCAAGCAACACGGCCAATGGCAACGGCAGCATTCCCGAGCTGGACGAGAGCGAAACATCGCCCAGCGGATCGAATGCCGCCATGGCGGACGAATGTCCTGGCGGGAGCAGCAGCAACAGCAACACGGACTCAGCCGATGCGTCCAAGCTGAAGCAACTGAACGGACCCCTTGCGGACAGTCCCGACGAGGGGTATGTGGGGGAGGCGCCGGAGACGAGCGATATTTGACAACGCGGCAGCGCCGCCAGCCAGGACGCTGCCTTAGATGATTCAGTGGCTCTGTAAATAGACGAGCTGATGACACACATACACATAATAGTACATAAATATATATATATACTAACATATATGTTTAGGTTCTCTGTTTACATCTTTTGTTTCAGTTGCCTACCAAACAAAAAGAAACAAAATTAAAAAAACACAAAAAACAGTCAAACAAAAGGGCAGAATAAAGACCCTAAGCAAAGTCGAAAAGATTCAAAGCACAACCAAAGAAATACCGAAAAGTTTAATCTAACGAATTTTAAATGACCTTACAATTTACTTTTGTACTTTAAAATGTTTTGATTTAAATTAGACAGCGAACAAACAATTATTAAATAATTTTAAATGCTTAAAAATCAGGCATATTTAAAAAAATAGTGAGAAAATAGAATAATCTTATGTTGGAGATTTGCAGCCTTGCCATTAAATCTGTTAATTTAAATATTATCACTTATTTATGAAATTCTTATTCTATTAACACATCTTACTATTATTAAAAACCTTTATTACTTTTAAACTACTTCTGAACGATAATTGCGTGTTTTATGACAATTTTCATTAACAAAATCATCACTTCCGTTTCGCGTTTAAGCTTTTTCTATACTTTAAGAAGCAGTTGCACAATTACAATTAATTTAAAATTTTTACTTCATTTTACAAATTGTATTTGATTATTTAAGGCTGTGTCGATTTCAAAGTTAATTTTTGTAATGCAATATAAACCCCCCACGCGCCGACTTCATTGAAGTTCAAATATGTTACAATTTTACTGACCCGAAATGTAGCAAATGTTTTTTTTTTTGTGAACAGACAAGTTTTCTTCCAAGTTGTTTGACCCAAAGATGGAAAGGGTATGAAGAAAAGGGCTGAGGCGACCTAACCTAATAAAGCCGAAAAACAAAGACGCGTCGCTAAACAAAAGGACACTGTGTGACTCCATCTTGGGCAGATGCTATTGTTGATGTTACAACAACTTCTTCTTATGCACTGCTAACCCGGCCAGGACCCAGTCCCGTCCTGCCCCTTCCGCGGCCAGTGCTGCCAATGCGTGCCTCGAGTGGCAAGCTGGCAGCATTTTATTTCCGTTGATGTAATTGAAAAAGTTTTTCATTTAATATAAACTTTTCAGCGTCTTGCCAGGACTCTCAAGCCATAAAAAGAAGGTCACAAAAAAATGTTGGAGCCAAAGCGGCAAAGCAAAAGAAATGTCAGGCCTATGCCTGGCATTGTTTGGAGTCAAAGTCTGAGTCCGTGTGTGTGTCTTGGTCTGTCTGCCTTCGTTTTGCGGCGTTGTGGGCTGACAATTGACTCGCCGGTGCTTACATGCCACATCCACACTCCCCCCAGGCCTTCTCTGTCTGTCATTCTCTCTCTCTCTCTCTCTCTTACCATTACTATAGTCAAAAGTCGTCGCACTCCAAGCTCGAGTGTCTTGTGTATGTTGTTGCCACGACAACACCTGCTCGGTGACACAAAGGATTTGGACCTGGGCCGAATGGGTTCAGGAAATGGGCTCAAGTGTCCTACACGCTTGTTGAATCCGAATCTGAATCTTAGCTACAAGGCGGATACAGCGGCAGAAGAAATTCTGCTCCACCCGAAATCGCGAGTGGCATTAAGGGTTTCCTTTGTGTATTGTGCTCTAGTTTATGCAATTTTAATTCAGCCAACAACATGAACTTCTTCCATTTAAATAATTTATTGTATTTATTTTCAACCAAGCAAAAACATCAACAAGCATATTACATTTCCTTTCCTTGCTCTTTGCTTAGGGAGGTAAATCATCTGGCATCTAAAATTATATCAACTTGACAATGGGAAAGTTCTTGAATAAATACAAACATACAGAACATACAAGTACACATGGCACAAGTGTTTCCGGGTAACAAAACAGTAGCTATCGTAAATAAGTAGTCACAGAATATATACCTAAATTGTAAAACCTAATCACTTAAATTTTAAAATTAAAAAGAAATATAAACAATTTAAAACATTGAATGTAAATGTAGCTATAAGATGGAAGTTGGGACTGAGCGAAGTGTTAAGCAAAGGAAAAGCTTTTAACAAGTTTCCAAAATATTTAAATTGATTGAAATTAGACTTTATTTAATAAATTATAATGCAACTATGAGTAAGTAATTAAAACACTAAATTTCACAGATCGTTAATTTGCTTTTTTATTTCTTTCTTATATATCTTTTGTATTATCATTTTTGCCATTTTTTTTGTTTTTCATATTATATTTTCTTCAAAAGATTTTTCAAATAAATATTTCACTTAAATTTTCAATGTAAATATGAAAAGATTAAAACGTATAACGATGAAGGTGAAAAGTTGAGCTAAAATGGAAAGGAAAACAATTTTCTAGTTTTGTAAGAACTAAGAACTAAAAGTAGCAATAGAAAAGAAAAGGAATAGCTGCATACCGAGGTGTGGAAAATGCAGAAGCAATCATTTAAGCACACTTCTGAATATTGTAAATTGGAATAAATAAATCATTAGTTGTAAAAATGTACACAAACGGACAAAAATACACTAAACACATACAGCTTAACTTGCGCATATAGCAAATTATTTAGTTTTAAATTCACCAAGTGAGTTAGTTGGCAAATTGCACCGAAAAAATAAGTGAAACATGAAAAGATAAACATTTTAGCATAACGAATGGAAAATTTAATCCAGTATACAAAACAAATATTCAAATAAAGAATTTGCAGAAATAAATTTTAAAAAAATAATGCGCATAACTTACAAAAACTATTTTAGATGTATAATTAAATATTAGACATTTAAGTTAGGTCTAGGTAAATAATAATAAAACATTTATGAATTAATATAAATATTATATATATAATGGCAACAAAACATTTAAACAACAATGAGCATTAATTATTGAGAGAGATAAAACACAGAATTAAAAACCAAAAACAGACACAATACACACAATTTATTTTCTAAGTTTAACTAAAAAAGAAAACAAAAATTAAATTTATGATAATATAAACGAGCAAATTGTAAAAAGCGTAAGAGGAAATAAAAACCAAATAAAAATGCATTAAACTGAAGAATTTAATAAAAATTAAATTATGCATTTTTAATATGTTAATTACTTTTCTATTTAATTATTGAATAGAAAATAGTGGACGGTCAATGGAATTTTTAATTAAAATCAGATGAAAATATGCTGAAAAAATGTTAATGGCCCATGATGCATTTTAAAGTAGGGCAGCTGAATAAGAAGTGGTCCATAGAAATGCTAAGAAGCAGCTAGAGTGATTATTAGGAACTAGAGAATAATAGAGGGAAAACAAATTAAAAGGGAAAATAAATTAGTGAAATTGTTTTGCAACCTCAAATATGGCATTCATTAAAAGCTGAACATAATACTAAAAAAAGTTGTAGTAAAATTATTATCGAACAGTTGGCGTTAACATATTACGCATACGCATAGTTAGCCAAAAGGAGAACGCGAGTACATTTATATTATTACTATATATATATATATAAATTTTATTAGATCCGACAGATTGATTAGAAATTTCAGTACATGATATTACTCATACGTCGTGGTTGCCGAAATCGAAAGTGCATGACACGGAAATTTTCAATGAACAGTTTTATGTGTTTGTCAACTAAATTATAAGTGCACACACGAGTAAGGGGTACAAAATGTTTAGTTGACACTGTCATCAGCTGAATGACGTGCACCCACACACACACATTACGCAGACAGTGCTGCGAAGAAGTGTAAATGACAAAGCAAGACAAGGACGCATTGGATAACTTGCAATGTTGCCAGTGCTGGCGATGTCTGGATCAAAAAGCTGCAAAACTCGGAAAGAGAGTGTCGAGGATGACGCATTACACGCTTCACTGCTCAATAATCCCATTAAAGGATGCTGGCTAGGGAAAAGGGGAAGCAGCAGCTAGAGCTAGAGCTCAACTGGGCCAGTTAATGCAGGTTGACCTGACTGACATTTATGAGTTGAGAGCACAGAGTAGCTGCAGCGACAAACTTGAACAGCATCCAATTAAGATCAGAGTTGTTTTAAAGCAGCAGAGTTGCCAGCAGCTGAAGCAGAATCAAAACCAGAAGCAGCAGCCACATGAGTGTCAAAATTTATTGAAGCACCCACAAAAGCCAAGAGCTTACAAACAAGAAAAATATGACCAGAATCAAGTATGAGTCCATGGGTTTTTGGGCAACTGCTGCAGTGTCGACAACACACAGAAGGAATGACAGCAACAACAACAGCACAGAGATGTGAAACCAAAAACCAAAGCCTTCCAGGAATTGTGGCAACAGCATCAAAATCAAAATCAAAGACAAGCACAAAGTTACCAAAAACCAAAGTCAGTAGAAGATGGCAAAAGCGCGCATAATTAATGTAGGCATAAAAACAAGTGACTTGTAAATATTACCAAGGCAATGAATGTGGCTAAGAGCCAGCTTGCTTTCTCTCTCTGTGTGTGTGTGCGCGTGTGTGGCTAAGGCTACTTACAAAGTGGCAAGTAAGAACGAGGACGAGGACGAGTCTGAAAACGAGACAGAGACTGAGACTGAGAGTGCGGGGGCATTGTCTGAGTTTCACTTTGCTAATAAAGCGCCCAAGTGGGCGAGTTGTGCCACTTAAAAGCGCACACAAAAGCCAACAGCAGTATCATGTGTCTGTCTCTGTCGCTCTGTGTGTGTATGTGTGAGACTTGTTTATGATGTGTGCGAGTGTGTGTGTGTGTGCGAATATGCTGAACGATGTCTTGCTGGTCGTCTTTGCTCTAGTGTTGTTTGCCTGCGTTTATATGGTCTGGTGATTGTGACATTGTAACTACAATTACAAGCGGAAGTGACGCACACATCAACGCACAATCACACACACTCTCACATACCCATACACAGACCCACACGCACTTGCAGTCAGTTTATATGGCGTCTATCTTTGCTTTATGTATGGCTAATGCGCTACTAAAGTTGCGCACAAATTGAGCTTATCGTATGGTTATTTCAATTCTATTTTATGCCTAACGGCTATGGGCCCTGGGCCTAGTCCTTAGTCCCTAGACCCTGGTCTTAGGCGTTGCCCCAAAAACATTGTGTGAAAAATGGTAAGCCAAAGAGTCTCCTCATGTGTAAACGCACACACACACACACACGAGAGTGTGTGTATCTGAAATGCTTATGCGTGTGTGTAAGCTCTGGACTAGCCCATGCATTAGTTTCCCTTATAAAGTTATTAACCAAAATTAATGCTTGTTATAAAATTTTCGTATGTATTTAGGAAGTGAGTGTGCATTAAGTGAAGACTTCTTCAAACCCTGGCATTGGTTCTCCCACTCAATGACCTTAATTATTGCCCAATCTCTGGATTGGCCAACGGAAGTGATAAATTAGAATTTTCTTGTAGTTTCTTGGAAATACATAAATGAGCAATAAATAAAACATTCAAAGTATTCTACAACAACTTAACTTTAAAGGCAAATCAATTTATTTTAAGCTCTTATTGAATACAAAATTAGCTGTAGATTACTAATATATTTATAGCTCATAAACAAACTGTAGATATGATAAATGGTCCCTTTGCTGTCTATAATTATCCACATTTAAATTTAAAATGAAAAAGTTGTTATGTAATTAATTGTCTAAAGTTACAAAATATTATTAAAATTCTGAAACGATGTTTGTACATACAATAATAATGTTAATTCTCGTTTCACAGAGCTGTAAGCTATTGTTAATAAGCTTTAAAAACTTATCCAATTAACCCAAAGCTGGCTATAATGCTCACATGTTACGGCCAAGTAAAGAACCAATTTGTGTACAGAAAAAAACAGAGATCGACAAGCGGCAAACAAAGTAAAGATTAAAAATTAAATTTGCACACACGTTCATTTACGCATGGACGCACATTAATTTGCATAACTAATAAAATGGTCAAAAAAGCGAGAGTAGGGGAAAGTGGACCAAAAAAACTTTTTGAGCCACGAGCAAGAAGAATGCGAAAATATGTCACAAACTAGAAAACTGTAAATGGCAAACAAAAGTTAGATTGGGGCTTCTCGTGCCAGCTGTCGAAATCTTTTAAAATTAATTCAGACTCATAAAATATTGATAATAAAGTCAGGCCAAGAATGATATATACGGAGAATGAGAAAGAGTGTGTGAGTGGGACAAGGAATAATGTCATGGGGGTCCTTCTGGCCTTTCCCAGATGAATATACACGTGTTCTGTCAGCTTCAATTTGTTTGGTTGTCAATTTTTAATGTGACTGTTTGATAAATCAGCTTTTCAAGTCGTGGCAACAAAAGGCCAACTAGAGTATAAATTGATTGGATTTATATTGTCGTCTTCGCACTATTTTTACAGCTGCAAATTGGATGGAATATTAAATTTGTTTCTCTAGGTTTTTTCCACTGACCAATGGCTTACTATTAAAATAATTTACAGCTGCTTTTTTTCCTTTTTTTGACGTTGTTGTTGACTAACACTTTCACGTCAGACTGACCAATGATTACTGTTCAATATTTGGCAAGGTATTTAACATCCGCACATATATACAAGCATACGCACATACACAGACACTTGGAGAAACGACACCTGCTGCATAAAATCCACAAATAAACAAGCTGTCAGTTTCTTGGGGCCAACTGCACACAAATGTCCAAACAGTTTTCTGGTCGAAAGCAAAGAGACCAACACACATACATACACCTGGCACACAAATTAACATGTACACATACATATACACACAGTATACTTTTGCTAACGTATTAAGTGTAATTAACTTGACCAAGGCCTCGGCACCGGCTTCGACTTTGACTTGGGCTCATGGACAAAAGTTGCCTGCTTTTGCTGTATAATTCAAATGGATTTTGTGGTTATTTTAAAGATAACTATTGCAGCCTTATCTCAACAATAATAAGTCTTAGCTGCTGGCTTCCTTGTTTTTCCGGTACACATTTTCTACATGGATACAATTTCCACTTGACCTAGTTACTGCTGGCTGGCAACCCAGGACGGCAAAGGAGGCGCATAAAGGATTTACTGGCTAAACAATTTGCCAAATGCCTTGCAGCACCACTGGACATAAGCTTCAAAAGGAGTTTTGTTGTTGGCTGAGGCAAATGAAATCCAATCATGAAACTATAAGCGCTGCTTAAATTAATTAAATTGCTCAGCAATAAAATGCAGCAATACATTTTTTTATGTTTTTAATGCCAAAAATGTATTTTTGACTATGACCATTGCAATTTGCTTCACTTTAATTGACCCAAACAGACTTGGAGTAGTTTTTAAGTCCGAACACGGCAATGCAGTTTAAGGCCTACTCAGAAACAGGCAACAGCAACGTGCACCACCAAAACACCACCTTGCGTCATACGCATACATTTCAACGACATTTCATTGACAATCCCCAGCAGCTCAACACTTTGCTCTTGCAAAATCAATTTATATGTTAATTTGTGGGCAAAAGTACACACAACAGGGGCAAAAGGCGTGTCAAAACTGGCCGAAACACCAGCACACTTACACACACACACATACAGATGCGTTGTCAAACAAAAATATGCTGAGAGCCAGAAAGAAAAAAAAAACAAAAAATGTTGTAGGTGCCAAAACTGACATTGGTTAAGGTTAAGGCAATGTGTGTGTGCGTATGCTCTGCCTGCACTTATCTGTATATTCTACAGTGTGTTGTGTGTGCGTATGTGTGTGTGGGTGTGTGTTTGTGACGACGAGTAACTGGCATATATATGTAGTATATATATGTGTGGGCGTCGTCACAACTTTTTAGCTGGTAGCCTTCTGCTAGGAAAACAATATGACAACAACAAAAGGCATTTGAATCGGCCATATGTACTTCCAATTTGGGCCTGTGTGAGTGTGCGTGTGTGTGAGTAAGCAACAACCGAGCTCAAACAACCACAACTACAACAAACGCAATTGCAAACTAAACTCTACACAGAAAAAAAAATCCGGGATATTTAGCCCGAATTCAATCCGAAACGATGTCAGAAGTGGGGTAATCTCGGATTTACTTAAACCAAGTATGAAATACTTGATTTTTTCAATCCCGAATTCAATCCTAAAAATTCTTAAAATAAAAAAAAAAAAAGTTAACTTTTTTTTTAACATTTGATTTTAACTTTTTTTTTTTAATGTTTTTATTTTTACATTTTTTTTTAATTTATTTTTTGTTTTTAAATTTGTAAACTTTTTTTAAATTTATTTTTTTAAATATTTTTTTAATGTTTTTTTTTTAACATTTTTTATTTAAATTTTTTTTTTTTAAACAATTTTTATTTATTGTTTTTTTTTAAACATATTTTTTTTTAATGAAGGGATTGTTTGACTGGGGGAATCGAACCCAGGTTTTTTTCAAACAGGTCGGCGACTCTAACCACTGAGCCATCGGACCAGCTGAAATGAGAGAGGCCGAGAGAGAATCAAGTAATTTGGGCTTATTTTCAATTTTAATCCCGATTTAGACTTGATTGTTCAGCTTAATCCTGGAAACATACTTAAAAAATGCAGGCTTAATTTAAGTATTTTAGGCTTGATTTTAGAACGGCTTTTTTTTTTCTGTGTAAGGGTCAACACAGGACAATCCAGGCAGATTGTGGCCAAACGTCCAAATACCCTATAAATAGTCTAGCAAAAAAATATACAAAATTAAGTTATCAAGCAAAGAGCCTAAGGAGAGCGGAAGAATCTTATAATACCTAATTCAAATTCTTAAATGTATCCACACTTAAAATCGAATAAACATGGGAAAACAACTCCTCTCTCTCTGCGGTATAATTTGTTGCAGCTTACTTATATGCTCTCAAATTGAAAAGAACGGAAAAAAGCACAACTTTAAAGCATTTTGTAAAGCGTTAACGTTCAAAGGCGTTCACAAAAAAGGCAACTCATAAATCTCGTACAAAAATAAATAAAATAATATAAAAATAAAAGTCTGAAAATAAAGTGAAAAAAGTGTAAGCAGTAGAATTTTGTATTGTTTTCTAACTTTTAACTTTCGAATTGAAGTGAGCCGCCGCAGTGGCAGCAGAAAGGCATTCGTGTCCACAGTTTAAGCCTTGTCGAGTTAGTCTTAGCCGGGGTAAACAACTCAAACCGGGTGGCAAAAAGAGCGAGAACTGAAGCCAGTCAGCCAGCACATTCGCACAAAGTTAAAGATTTAGATGCGTTAAGCGTTATTTATGGCCAGCAAATAAATAAGGCTTATACCACACGCAATGCCTCATTGTGGCGTTGAAAGTTTTCGACATTTATTGTATTTTCGGTGTGTCGCAAGTCCGCCTCAAAGGCAAAAGCCAAAGAAAACGCTGTTCATTGTGTGTCTCTAAGCTGTTGGAAAGTCGAGTCCCTGACTAATTAAGGAATACTTGCAAGAAATAAATGATTGAAATAATTTAATAATCCTAAATCTGTCACAAAATTCGAAGATTTTCTCGGCTTCCCTTTCATAATTGATTTTATAAAGTAGTGATAGTGAAAGTAGAATATAAGACATAATCCTTTTTATGCACACAAAGAGGGTATAACTACTATCACTAAGGCATTTAATAATTTAAAATATTTATTTAATACAAAACAACTTTAAATGAACAAGATATCTATTGACTTTTCCCTCAAACATCAGTTAGCTTTACATGTGCTCTTACATATTATTATTTTTCATTTAATAGACATTGACAAGGTTGACAAATTGCCAGGCAATGCCACTATCGAGTGATAAATAAATAATTCAAATGCTTTTATATAAAATCAATAAGGGACTTAAAAAATTACTGACTAATAACAAGTGGCGTGACAAGCACATTATGTCGCTCATAATTAGTAACAGATACAAAAACAATAACAATCCAAATAGTTGAAAATAAAAAAAAATATCAACGCTACTGCATTACGAATTCATAAACAAACCACATTGTTGTTTGCACTAATTAAATTTCAAAATTAAATGCGTGCCAAGCTAATTACAAAAATATTATTGAATAAAAATGCAAAATTAGAGAGACCAAAAAAAATTTCGATTGGAGAGAAAATCCCAATTAAAATTTTATAATTAGCTGCAAACGCAGAGAACTGAAGTCAATAAAGGCGAAATGAAATTCTTAATCAAATTTTGTGGAGAACGAGTTGGCAAAAATGAACTTCTGGATTATGCGGCAAATTCACCCACGCACGTATACCAAAACCAAGCCAAATCAAGGACGATCTGTTAAATTTACCATGTGCAAATTTTGATAAAATGCCACGACCCCGAATTTGATGAGCGACGCATTCTGTTGACAGAAATTACCATAAATAAATTTTGTAAGCCGACTAACTGAAAATGGGGAGAAAAACCAATCGTACAATGTTGGAAGGCATCCAAAATTTGTCAACGTGGAAAATTTGATTGAGTTACGTATGGAAAACTGCACAAACACTTTTCGAGGTGCACTATAAATTTTGCAACAATTTTGCGACTGCGCGGAAATTGCAATTAGATCCACGCTATGGCATAAATAACTTAAAAATTGTTTCGATGTGGCACAGACCCGAATGCTGTTCAGCTTTGGTTAGTTCTGACTGTTGTGCGTAAGTTGGGACACACACATAAATTAAACAAACAAACGCAAAAGGCAAACTGAAAATTGTTACGGGTTTTGGTTCGAGCAACATAAAATGAAAATCCAATCCGATCCCGTACAGTTCCCTTGTCAGCATGATTAATGATGACGTTTGTAAAGGCGACGGCCAACGCGAGCTGTAAAAGTTTCGTCCTTTTCTTCAAGTGTCCGTGCTAATCCACATCATGACTGCAAATAATAGAACTTAATCTATTTTCAATATGCGAGAAGTAGGAAGTAGAAAAAGCAGCGCAACACAAATTAAGAACTCATCAATTTTTAATGCTCGCTCAGTTGAAGGCTGAGTTGAGTTTTCTTGGGTTTTCCCCGCGTTCTGCAACTGTTCCTCATCCACATCCACATCTCCATCCACATCCATGCTGAGCTCCTCTTCAAAATACACCCCAGGGAATTGCTTAGTCCCGACTCAGTCCGGTTCCCAGTTGGTCCACTGTTGGCTTTTGTGGGCGTGGCATTAGGAGGTTGGCGTGGAGGGAGGCGGTGTGCAAATGGGCTTTAGGTAATGTTTTTGCAAAACATAAAAGTTTCACACTATGATCCGCTGCCGATGTTGTTCCCTTCTTTGTTGTTGTTATTCCCTGTTGTGTTTATTGTGGGCGGGTGCTGAAGTTGTGTAGCCTTTGGAAGCGTTAACAACTTTAAAAATTAAATGAAAAATTGCCGAAAACACGTTAAAATATTTACAACCTTTATTTTCATTTATTTTCTCTTTTTTGTCATAATAAACTTGTACTTAAGTTTCTTAGGAGGCTTATTTATAAAGTTTCGCAGTTGATTCGTTAGACGTTCACTTAATAAAATCTAAAATCGTTAAAATGATTTTGATTTGATTCAATTTTGTTTTACTGATATCTTTTTACTTACTTTACTTTTATATATAAATATATGTGTATCGAAATCATACCTGTTAAATAATGATTAGTAATCATAATCATTAGTAATTAAATTATTTTTGTTTAAAAGTCGAACCAATGATTAAATTACGATTATTTTCGGTTTTGCCCAATTATTTAATGATTACGATTAGAAAAAATCAAAAAAAATAAATAATTCAAATGCTGGTTGTGAAAATTTAAAATAATTTGGTCTTTTTTACCAAATAATCATAAATAATCTAAAAAAATCGAAAAAATCAGAAATAATCAGAAAATATCAAAAATAATCGATTCTGTGTATTTCGGATTATTTTTGATTTTTTCTGATTATTTCTGATTTTTTCGATTTTTTTAGATTATTTATGATTATTTGGTAAAAAAGACCAAATTATTTTAAATTTTCACAACCAAAATGGCCATCAATACTTACCAAATATTATTAAACAATTCAATTACTCAGAAAATCCATTAAAATACATTCTCTTTTTATTTTTTTTTTATTCGTCAAAGCAAATTTTTTAACACGACAGGGGAATCGAACCTAAACATTAAAAATTAAGAGTATAACAGGTCAGCAACTCTAACTAGTGAGCTACGGAAATATTCTAGCTGCCCCCTTTTCTCTTCTGAATTTAACTGCTTTAGACAGCACAAAAAGCAACTATAATCAAAAGCTTTGGCTACTTTGATTGGGAAAATTTAAAATAATTTTTAATTTTTACTAAATAATCTAAAAAAATGGAAAAATTACAAATAACACTGTGATAGATTTTTTCAAAAAAAAAAAAAGACATGACCAAACTCAACGGTTTCCCCCTATTTCGGGTCCTACGAATCGAACTGCATCATTAGTTTTTTGAGTTACAATGATGGTTTCATACAAAATTTTTCGCGGAAGTTTCTGAACAAGTTCAGGCTGTAGCTTGTACGGTATTGGTTTTTTTGGTTAACTTTCTTCAGCAAAGTTACTTAAAATAGTTCAGGCTACAAGTTTGCAGAACATACCAAACCTCCCAACTGTTGTTTTGGGGGTGTTTTGGGTAAATTTGTCATTTTTCTGACACAGCCTAAAAGTAAGCAATAGTTTTCAATTGACATTATTTTATTACATTTTATAATAAATCTATAATACTCCTTATTTAAATAAGAACCACAAATATCCAACACATTAGTATGTTGCTCAGAATTGTAGCCTGAACTATTTTAAGCAACTTTGCTGAAGAAAGTTAACCGAAAAAACCAATACCGTACAAGCTACAGCCTGAACTTGTTCAGAAACTTCCGCGAAAAATTTTGTATGAAACCATCATTGTAACTCAAAAAACTAATGATGCAGTTCGATTCGTAGGACCCGAAATAGGGGGAAACCGTTGAGTTTGGTCATGTCTTTTTTTTTGACTTACACAGTGTAATCAGAAAAAATCAAAAATAATCCGAAACACAGAAACGATTATTTTTTATTATTTTAGATTTTTTCTGATTATTTTGAATAATCGTAATAATTTTAGATTTTTATTTGATTTTTTCTAATCGTAATCATTAAATTATCACAAATTTTTCAACAGTGAATTATATAATCACTACGATTATTTCTAATAAATAATCTAATTGATTAGTAATTCTAATCGAAATTTAACAGGTATGATCGAAATACAATTTATAAAAGCATATAATTTGAAGTATAATATATATAATTTTGAAGTTATAAAATATTCAAATTCATGTCAATTGTATAGAATTGTATTTCTAACTTTTATATAAAGATATCTATCTATCTATCTATTCTATATTGTATTTGTTTTAAACTTTTGGCAGCAATGTTTGCTTTAAATAAATAAATAAATAAATAAATAAATACTCAGGAGTACAATGGGATTTAGTATCTCCAAAGTCTGATTAAAATGCCGTCAGTCGTGCGCGGCGAATGTCAGAACAGTTGCGAGACGCCCATTGGGAATATTTGGCCTCTCCTAATTAGCGCTTATGCCTGACACTCTGAAGCAAATCTATTCTGTGGCTTTGTTCAACGTCGCCAGAGCGCCTAAGCGGCTTTACAGTTGCCAATCCGATGTGCAAAGGCCAATGGCAAATAATGGCTGAAAGTGGAGTCGCTGTCTCTGTCTCAGTCGCTGTCGCGCTTTTGGGCATTTGTTCAGCTGTAATTGAAGCTCGCATTTACCAAGAGCCGTGTCCAAAAATGCGAGTGGGCCCGACTTGATGCGTTGATGACAGCAAGCACACGGAACCTCCTCTTTTCCTGCCCGAAAACTGGGATGTCAAATGACAGACGCAGACACAGCACTACACTTACACACACACACACACATATACTCACTTTGGCCAAAACATACTCAACATGCTGCTAAACTAATTAACTAAGCGCAACTCTCCCTATCTCTTCCATGGCTATGTCGTGGACGAGTCCTGTCCACTCTGCCATTTCTGAGGGTCAGGATTTTTTCCGCACTGCTGCAAAAATGCGTGTTGCAGCTGTATGTTTCTGTTGTGCGTGTGTGTGCGTGTGTGTGTGGGTATTAGGCCTCTCTCTGCTGACTACGACGGCAATTTCCACTTGCCAACTCTGCACTCACTTGTTTGGCAATTAATTTGTCGGCGTCTGTTATTTCTTTCCCTGGCATGAGTGTTTGCAATCTAAACACGGTTATTCGCTAATTAGCAAAAAACCAGCACACAGATACACACTCACACAAACTGACACACACAAACCATCAGAAGAGTGTTACATTTCCCTGTGGTTCGTCGTGTTTGTTTGCTTTCGAGGTGCTTGGCCTCGTTGCCATTTATTGACGCCCCGTCCAAAACTTGCTACAATTTTGTTTCGTTTTCTGTTTTTACTCGTTTTTCCTGCCATTTTTTTCACACTTTGCAATAAAATTAGGTCGACTTGTAATTAGCTGGTGTTGCCGACATTAAAGCTCTTCAGTTTTGTTGAATTATTTTAAACGACGTCTCGAAAATATGCCATAAATTGCATGCCAGAAGAAGTCCGCGTTCATAAGTTCATTAAGACTTTTTTTGTTTCACAGGACGATTTGTATGAATATGTTTGTATTTAAAATTGTAAGTTGGCAATCATAAGACATGTTTCATAAAATATTCGAAGGGGGCAGCAATAAAATTATGTTTCCAATAAGTATTTTAAATTTTAAAAAAACACCTATTTTATTTTATTTATAGTAAGTACAGTTTATTAAAGTTTGTAATAAACGCAATGAATTAAAATTCCCAGATAGCCATCATGTAATTTAATTAAATGAATTTATTATTGTTCCCTTTATTACTTTTTAATAGTTCATTTTCATGCACATAAATTAACTTTCAAGTTGAAGCCATATTTTTACCAAGTCTGCAGACCAAATTGCTCTTGCGTTGAGCTTTGCTACCTGACATTTTGCAGCAGACGAAAACTCACTTGGTATGCGAGACTGAGAGACTAGCAGATACTCCGTAACTTAAAACTTTTAATCATTGTACCAAAATTCTGAATTCTTTTTTTAACTTATTACATTCTAAAGTCATAATAATTTCTCGGGTTGACAATCAAGAGATTACTCATACGCAATGGAAACCAGCTTCACTTGTCGTACGTCATACCCCTTTTATATCTATGCCAGAGTATTATAAATATGTGAAGCACTTGAAAATTTATATAAAATAAAACGTATTAGAATATTTTCAGCATATTTTTGTGGTTCTTGTTGTTTATTAAAATGCCAGAAATAATTTCTATTAGAATTTCTTTGCCGCCTTTATAGTTGTTCTTCTAGTTGTTCATATTGTTGTTGTTGTTGCCTTTTCCGATTTGTTGTACTTTTGTTTTTGAGATGTGTCCTGACTTAAGTTGAGTTTAAGTTGAGTTTCCGTTTTGCACACACATGGATTATATGTAAATACTTGCTTTGGTATTTTGGCATAAAGTTTTATGCTTTCAGCGGGCTTTGAGGCCAGCAAAGTCAGCACACACATACACACTGAAGCATACTGAAAGCGCATAGTTCATAAGTTTGTGCTCAGCTATGCAGTGTATAGTTGTTTCATACGTGTTTCTCACAGTGTATGCGTGTGCCCGGTCTTCAGTGTAAATACCTAAAATGCTTCAACTTTTGCGCAATAATTCTATATATGGGGCTTTCAATTATTCCATATCATTTATGCATCGACAATTTATGCTGCCATTTGTGCAACATTTCTAAAAGCTCAAATCGTCGACCCCCCGCGATCCCTTTTCAATTTGCAAAAAACACTTTTGACTATATGCACATAAATCTGAAGCAAAGACCCGTAGAAATCAATATAATTATGTGCTAGCCACGAGTTTTCTCAGAGATAGTGAGAGAAAGAGAGAGAGAGAGGGAGAAAGAGAGAATTTGTCTTATGACTGCTTAAGGAACTTAATGTTTATTTTATGGCACCGGAATCTATTGAACTACATTTTGAATATATGCCAATGGGAGGCGTGTGCGATGGATGAAACTTGCCTCTTACTGAAATTCATATAGATCTTTCACAGGCCTCTCCCCAATGTCATGAATAACGATGTAATAAAATACGTGATATGAAACTCAAGTGCTTCACATGATGAACTTTGAGCTCTGTTCTGTGTCTGCTAGACAGACAAGTTGGACCGCCTGCTGAACCATTTTGGGCTCCGATGTTGCTCTGAACTTACATAATTCCATAACATTTCGTCCGAATTAGCAGACAGCTGAAACTCCGGCTCAATGTGAGTTGTTGCCCTGTCCAGTGAGAGTGTTTATTTGCATGGTTATGCTGCCCCCTTTTGATTGGTCAGACAAGCTGGAAAACTGGAAAACTGAAACCACATACGCATACACATGCACAATTGCAATTGCAGTCTCGAAATATGATGAGATAATGCTATGAAATAGCTGGCACTAACCACTGGGACCACTGATCACTAGAGCCGGACAGAGCATTCAGGCCGCCGGAAAAACAGAAAATTTCATCTAAATGTGAATTTTCCGACTGCAATTTTCTGACCGTCTGCCTTTTAGATGGGCGGGAATAGCCAGCGAGCAGAAATCACATGAATCCCAATATTATTCACTAGCCTTTGTATGCTGGAATCATATATCTCTCTTTAATGAAATCAATTCAATTTGATGGAATGTTGTCAAGCTTCACTTTAGCTATGATGTCTCCTCCACCTTCGCTTCAGCAGAACAAACTACAAAATGTCTTCTTCTGCCTCTTCTTTTAAACAAGTCTCTTTAACTTGGTTTAAGCAAAATACTCTAAAAAAAAATGTGAATCCTACATTTAACCCTTGGCGAATATTCAAGCTAAAAACTGAAATAATTTTGTGGTGTCAACTCTCAGCTGATATTTCTGTGAAACGTCTAAGGCAATTCACGACCTGTGTCTAGGGCAACTTGACATAATGCCCCGATTGTGTTGACATAAACATAAACATACACACACACAGACAATCACACACATATACAAATCAATAAAGTGTAAATTGTAACATTAAATAGTCATTAGAGTCTCTAGCCATTTGACCGGAAATTAATCAAGCAATAACCGCAGCTACGTTTTATATTTGACCAGTGAGTCGGTTATTGTCCTCCCCCTAAAATCACACCACATGCTCACACTCACACACTCACACACACACACTCACACACACACACACTCACACACACACACACTCACACACACACACACTCACACACACACACACTCACACACACACACACACAGACAGTCAGTCAGTTGATTTTGGGGTAAAGGGTTGTCTGTTTGAGCAAGGTTTATACATATCATTAAGCACACACAAACTGATTTCAGCTTGTAGATATGTCAAACAACTGACGGAAACTGTTTATTATTGCTGCAAACGGAAAAGGATACGGATGTGTGAAACTGACAGACGCCGCCCAACGTGAGCGGATGCCCAGAAGATGTCCTACTGCAATTTATTATAAATTTAAATGGAACTTCTATTCAAATTTTTACCATCGACCTGATTTTACTAACGAAAATTGACGACAACATATTTAAGAGATTGCTTTTAAAGATCTAATAATCTATTCTATAATCCATCTATATATTCTAGCAAATTATTTTTAGAATAAATGATTTAAATATTTATAAAAAAAAATGTTTCGTAATCTCAGCAAATTTATTCTTTATTAAGTGCGAAGTACTTAATTTGGAGTTATTTAAAAATTATTTATTTATCGTTAAGTGGCAAAACTTTTCCTACAACCATTACACAATCGGCTGAACAGAGTGGCAAATCAGCAGAGTATTCGTTTACACTCACTTGCACTCTGATGGATAGACATGCTGTTGAAGTGCCTATAAAGAAGAACACACACACACGTCCAGACAGTCACTTTTATTTATATGAATACAAAGACATTTACAACATTTACTTCCACTTCCGGTGACTAACATCCGTGTGTCAAGAAGCGCTCAAGCATTCATTTATGAATTTTTATTACTTTATATTTTTTTGCTGTCTCGCCTTGCTTCATCTTCATCTTTATCTCTTCTCCCACTTATGCTTTGTTGTTGTGTGAGGCAGTGTGAAAAGCTGACAAGTATTGCAGCAAGTTGTAGCTTCAGATCAAAGACGTGTTTTCCACCACAGACCAAAAGAAAAAATAAGGAAAACAACGAAAATTTGCTTGGCTAACTCGTCAACGTCGAAATGTAAGCAAATGTCATACCACATGCAATTAAATTCTCGGAAATCGTCGATGCCAAGTCCGATTTTAATTAAAATCGTTTGGGATGTGTCTATGTGGCATATCATTGACAGGAAGGAAACACGCTGGGACAGCCAGGTAGGTAAACAAACACAGACCGTCAATCAAAGACTATTGGCA
Source organism: Drosophila limbata (assembly GCA_963924055.1). Taxonomy (NCBI): domain Eukaryota; kingdom Metazoa; phylum Arthropoda; class Insecta; order Diptera; family Drosophilidae; genus Drosophila; species Drosophila limbata. The sequence continues at coordinate 14,418,057 of OZ001353.1, forward strand.
ATACAGAGGACAGACAGGAGGACAGACAACTTATTGGATCAATCCGCAGCCGTCGAAGTGAGGCGTGTTATGCCTCAACCTCAAAATTGTTAGTTAACGGAACGTTTAAAGCCATGAATTGCCGAAAGAACTGGTCTATGGAATTTATAATGAATTAAGCATGCTTTTGGCCATTAAATAATGCCTTGCATCAGAAGCAGAAGTCATTGATATTCATATATGTGAATAAACAGCTGGCAGCTGAATAGCGCTAAGTAAACATATACAACTTCAGGCCAACCTCCCTTGTCATACAATCACACACACACACACAGTATAAACGCGTTGATTGCTTAAAACCAAAGTCAGCCAAGCGTGAGACCAACAACTAGCAACAAGCCAAGGATTGTGCCGAGAGGGGCAGGCAGAGAGAGGCAATTGCAAGAGGATACGAGAGTGGCTACATTTTGTGGCAGGCGACGCATGGTCATAGTTTTCATCTCTGTGTGAGTATGTGAGTACACTCATATACACCCATAAATATGAATAGCAATGTGGAATGATGGAACGGTGAAGGGAGATGAGAGAAGTGAGGGTCACCTCACTCGACGGGTCCAGCATGTTATTTACAGCCAGTTTTGAGATCTTGTGGCATAATTTAAGCACCTTGTTTAGCCACTGTTTATGGTTTTGTCATGTCACCGGACCAGCTTGTCTACTATAAATGTTGAATGTGTTCGGATGAGAGAGCACTTTTGAGGTCACGAGGTCAATGATACACACTCATACATAACATACATCAACACATGCACACTGGGCATGGAATACTGTTAGACAGAGTCTGAACAAGGGCATACTACAAAAAGGGGCGACACTTTAAATAATTTATAAATGCGTCAAATGAAAAACTTGGCCATAAAGTTGCGACACGACATTCAAAAGGATTTGCGCCTTACCCTTTTGTTTAACTTGGCATCGCCTCTGTTTCTCTCGGTCTTTCTCCTCAGCAGTTGCCTTTAAGCAGACCGACAAAACAAATCAACGCGAAAAGTAGAAAAAAAACACACATGCTTACGAAAAGATTTGACTGCTGTCAGCATGAAATTCTTCGCTTTTGTAAAGTACAACGTACGGAATTGTTAAAAAAAAGAAACCGCAGCATTTTTATGTGATCCTGCGAAGGGAAAAGAAGGTGTTTGGCATGGAGAGAATGTGTTGTGCTGCCTGCCTGGCACCATGCAAACAAGCTAAACTTGCACCTCAAACTCAACTGTTAATTCCTTCTTCCGCCATCAGAAGCTGACATTGCGAATTGGCAAGCACTTAAAGCAGATGGCTCAAAGATTCGAAAGTGTTAAAAGAAAAGGCGTAAACGAAAATCTCCAATAAATACACGGTTTTAAGGCGATTAAATTAATACCCATAATAAGCTTACCCTTTCTAATAACATTTTATCTTGACTTTAAAATGAAATTCTTTAAATTCTACTTAAAATTAACAGGAAAGCAATCTTTATTGTAAGTGTGCCTATATAGAAAAAAGGGAGAAAATTAATCTTTAATTTGGAAAATAGCTTTGCACCAAACAAAAGGTCCGAAATAAATGGTGTGATTTTATTATTAGTCCATAGGCCATTTACTATTTTTAATGTCGAATTTTTTAATAAATCTTAAGACAAATGAATATTTCAAAGTTGTTTAAGTAATTAGTAAATATTAAACACGTAATAATTGCAGTTTAATTTGCGATTTCAGCCACATCATTAAATTAAATTTCAACAATTACCTGCTTATTGCCATCTGTGTATTAACACTTTTGCAGTTTGAGTAATGGCCATTTGAGAAGTATTTCAATTCGCAGAAGGAGCAACACACAAGCAGGAGAGTATATCGCATATTGTGTTGCTCATACGCAGCGTAAGCCATTAAATATGCATTTGCTGATATCACCAAAGCCGTTACGAAAACAGCTTACGTGGCATTTGTTGAACTCCGTATGAGTGCGTATGTGTGTTAGTGTGTGTGTGTGAGTGTGAGTGTTTGTGCGTTGTCAGCGACACACCAGAAAAAAAAAGAAAACAAAAAACACATGAAAATGTAAACCGAAACGAACGAAAAACAATAGAATTTAAATGATTTTAATGCGTACATTTGATTTTATTGAAGCCAACAAGAGGCAGTTTGGAGTTTTGTTATGAGCTACATGGCCATCATATGAATACCAAGCCAGCCCAGATCAGCTCAGCTCAGTTGAGCTCACAATAGGCCTGCCGCCAGCTGCCATTGCTGAATGCCAGACTGGGATTGGGTTTGGATTGGGATGACTGCCTGATGTGCCTGCCTTTTCATTCGCACTGACAATAATAATAATTGTCAATTGCAGCAGCTGTCGCAGAGCGCGTCGCCTCGTGTCGCAGCTTTTTCATATTCAACTTCAAATGAAATTTTCATGCCGGAAATTCTGAACACCCTCCCCTCACAGCCCCAAATAACGTAACGGTGTAAATTTTATGTTAGCTTTGTTAAATTCAAAATTTAACATATTTTTTCGCATTTTTGTATTTTTTTTTAATCCTAGTTTAGCTTGTGTGTGTGTGAGTGTGTGCTTCGCTTGCAGCGTAGAGTTATGTGCGGTTATTGTGGCTTTCTGTTATCGCCAAGCTCAGCTATTTTGATATTAACTTGAGCTGCTTTCTGAGAGAGAGAGAGAGAGAGAGAACAGCTTTCCCAGGCATTTTCGTATTTTAGCCAGAGATTCTCAGAATCTGCTTTACGTTCAGCAGGCGATTTTACTAAGAAATTGCTTGAGATGGATTGCTGTGGTCGATTGTGTTCTTTGACTGGCTGTCAGTCAGTCTGTTTTCCTGCCTCTGTTGGATTCTAGTCAATAGTTTAGTTGGGAAATTGGGTCAAGGAATGTCAGGAAAATTAACTAACTTTGATTTGTTATTCAAAAATATTATGCATTATTTTAAATTAGTAAAATGTTATGCACATGATAGTTGTTGAATTAGTTTCATAAATGGTAAAATATTTTAAATTGATTTAGTCTATTTACATATTTTAATATTCATTTTGAAAGTGAAATATATATTTAAATGTATTCGGATGACCAACAAATAAATGATTAGCTGTGAGATATTCTACACCCCACTATTCTCCAAATAAGGAATTCTAATTATTCTGAGTTTTTGATACGGAACAAAAATTTATACATATTTTTATTGGTCAGTGATGCCTCTCTTTGATTTCCATTAAACAAAGGGTATAAAAAGACATTCCCCTGGAAATCACTTAGGGGCTTTGTCTGCCATCATTGAAATGCAAATGATTTGTGCAGCTGCTGATTCCACTCCACATGCATCAGAGAGAACAAGCATAATAGGCACATAACAACATTATCATTAGCAGGCAATGGTAGCACATTAAATTGCAATTGTTGTTGTTGTTGAAAACCTGCTTCCCTTTTATGGCATTGCTGAGGCTAAAAGCTATGGTATATGCAAGTGTCTAATTGATTTTGTTGCATCAGGCGAAAAAGCTGGATCGTCTGGCCTGGGCGCACAGGGCGTATGAGTTCGGGTTGGACATGCCAGTCGAGTCTCTGACCGAGCTGGCCAAGCTGTCCAAGCTGGGCAGCTGGTTCCGAGCATTGATTTGCATATGAGACAGAGTAAACAAGTTGTGCAACTAAAGCGCATTTTAAAGCCTTTGAGCATAACGAACATGCGTTCCAGTTACCTGCCAAGTAGTTTTACGTTATGTGTTTGCCAGCAAATTTCATTTTGATGAAGTCAATGTCGGTCTTTGTGAATCTTTGTGTGTGTGTGTGTGTGTTCTATGTTTCTACCTAGCTGCCAACTTGGAATTATACGAGCTAAAAGCCACCAGCTGAGTGGCCTGCTCAGTTTCCCCAGCACAGTCTCACTGTTCACCCAGTCATTAGCATATGTTGTTGGAGTTCCATCAAAATAGTAAACAACCTACAAGACAGGCCAACACAACCGCCCACACCGCACCACAGGCTGCCGTTTTGCTTGGGGCTCAGCTGACAGGCGAGCTGTCAAAGCGGATTTTAGGGCACTCGCTGCCAGGCAAACAAAACATACAAAAACAAACCGCATAATCAGGAACAGCTGACCGAACACTGTATACACTACCTCTAAGAACCCGTAGCAAGTGGAGAATAAATTGAAAAGAAATAAGATTTCATTTCATATGCATCTCCGGCAAGTTAAGATATTTATTTTTATTTCAGAGAATTTTTTTGCCCATGGCGAAGAGGGAAAAAATTATGCCTAAATTCATGTCTGGAAATATTAAATATTTGTGCCGTAAAAAATTCTCCTGATATTTATAATATTCATTTTAATTATTTTTGCATCTAATTATACCGCAATATTTACTTTAAATTATTATTAATAATTGTAATAATTATTTTGAATAAAAATCAAAATGTTTAAAGTTGATAACATTCAATGACAGTAATTTATTTTCTCAGGGATAACCTCTTTCGGTGATGTTGCAAACATCGACAGGGAGCTATGATACCTCGTTTATTGCCATGATGAAAACTACAACTACAAACACCTGTCGCAAGTTGAGTGTTGGGCAGAAGGGTTCAAGTACGTGTCTCGTTTGCTGTTTTTGTTGGTGTTTGCTGATGTTGTTATTGTTGTTGCTGTTGCGGTTGTTGGTTTTGTTGCCATTGGTTTGGCCTTGGCCAAAATGCATTGTTGCTGTCGTGTTAGTTGTGCCATCCCTGTACGTGCTGTTGATGTTGATGTTGCTGCTGCTGCTGTTTTGTGGATTCATTTTTGACAAGTGCGTGCTCGACGTCGACAGAACAACGAGCCGAGACCTTATGTAATACCCGAAAACGTTGTACACACATATGTTTAGATGCAAGTAGGTGTAAACATGCATACATATTTAATTTTCATTAACACAAAGCCACTTGGTCTAATGAAACAAGATTTCAAGTTGTTGCTCGGTCTCAACTTGGCAATATTAAAGCTCGTCACTAAACATTGAGACAACTGTCAGAAGTAGGCATAGTTTCACATCCATGACACGCACAAAACAAATGAAAACAAAAGAAAACAAATGGAATCCTCGATAATTGAGAATGGATCAACAACATTACGCGGATCGCGACAAACTCGACGTAGCAAAAGAGTTTCAAAGAGAGCTTCAGCTAAACCTGTGAAGGCAGCGCTTTCCTTTGAACCCAAGGTCATACCCCAAAGAGTGTTTCTCTATATGCAATTGAAGAATATCTTAAATCTGCCTGTGGCATCATATCCACTCGAATTGCACTTGTATCATGTGAAAAATACATTGCAAAAGATGTCGGAGCATTATACAACCGAAACGATTATCTTTCAGAACGAGTTCGAGATGGAAAGGCCCGCCTTTGCGATGGGTATAATGCAAGACAGCATCAGTGATATGAATATCTTCAGTGACAATCCATTGGTCGTGTCTTTGTATCAGCGCATTCCAAGACATCGTCGATGTGAACTGAAGACTGTGATGGGAGTGAGAACAATTGCCTCGGCTGCGATCATTAAAGTGCCCAAAGGTCAGAAACAGAATCCGCATTTGAAGATTGTCAGCGATAAAGATGCAGGTGATGCGGGCGGGGAAGAGAATCCAGATAAAATCGACATGCCAACGGAAACATGGGCGGAGACATCGGGAGATCAGGAAGCGTGTTTGGACGAGGGAGGCTATGATAATGATGACTATATTGAGGAGAGTCTCCAGTTTCTCTCCCGCGGCCATTGCGATCTATTGCAACTGTTTCAGTGCAAGCGATTCATCAGCAATATTCCCATTATGCTCTATGCAGAATACGATCGCGAGCTGGAGACATCGACCAGTCAGAAGATCACAACGACCAGCGAGTGGCACATGTACTCGATACTGCCTATCCTCAAGAATTTTCACTTCACAAATCTAGCTTTCATCACACTCGAATCGATCTACAATGCACCCGAGGAACTGCATCAACGCGCCGGACACTTGGGCATCAGTTTGTCGATCCGCTCGACATTTACAGACGCGGATGATGAGTTTCAGGTGATTCCCCTCTGCACCTTCTATGGCTTCGTCTCCCAGATCATTAGCGAGCAGAACACGATCATTGTCTGGGAGAGCATCAAGAGAGATTTGTTGCGTGAATCTCGCGAAACGAGCATCAGCAGCAATCAAATGCAGACGAGTTCGAGCATCAAATTGCCACGTTTATTCCGTGAATTGCTCAAAACTCCAAGTGTGGACTTGAAGATTAATGAGATCAATCCGTTTGCGGACTCGGCTCTGATCAATAACTCGCTGCATCGTTACGTCTTAACCTCTGAGATGCGTGAGGTTTTTGAGGCTGCTGTCGTCCACAATCAGTATGAACTCCTCCTGCAACTTTATGATGAAATTCCAGCCAATGTTCTCTACGAGGGCATTATCAACCCGAGTGTATTTGGGTATCCCAACGGTAATCTATTTTGAAATATATATACTTTAATTGAACTGAACTGAAACTACTGTTGACTTGAAAAAGGTCTTCTAGAAGGTCAGTTTCCGTATTGACTACAAAGACTTAGGTCGTACGATAGACAATACGTCTAAAACTTTTTTGTGACCGAGTTTTTGATAGCTTGGAAATATTCTGGTTACATCTATTAATTTTTAGCTAACTTTTTAATGGCGAAATCCATTCTTAAATACCTTCTACCCACAGTCAATTCTTGTCGCTTTTCCAGCGTGCTTTCTCCCGTAATGCGCAAGTTGAGAAAAACCTATAGAATGACTGAAGTTTCCGAGCCAGAATCGCCCATGTTTGCCATTATGAAAATCTGTTTCTTTCAGACCTTGACACAACGTAATGAGCCCCTCGATGTTTACAATGAGAATCAAATGAAATCCGCGAAATTGCAGCGCTGCTCGGATCTGATGGTTCCCAAGGATGTCGTCAATAGTGCCGATATCATAAAAGAATTGTATCGCGCTTTTGATGAGCTCATTAAGGATGTGATTAGTTTCATTGTTAAGAACGATGTCATGAGCATTGATGATAAACGTCATAATTTCTGCTGTCATTTGGGTAATCTGAGGAATCTGCTCGTAGACATCTGTGGCTCGGATTTCAATGTTCGCATGCCCACCAAGTCCAATATTGAGTTTCGAGTAAGTACATAAGAGTGTGTGTGTGTGTGTGTGTGTGAATGTTTGAGGGGTAAACATCCGGTTTGGTTGAAACAGGAAATGCTGACGCATATGCACAAGGAGCTAATGGAACGCATTGAAGAGCTGCTGATAGCCTGCAGCTGGGAAAGTCCGAGCAATTGTGTTTTGCACAGTGCGAGTGAACAGATTCAAACTCGACGCCTCATGGAGGAGTACCGCAACATGTGCAACATTGGGGAATGCGTGGTGGCCAAACAGATGTTCGAGGAACTCAGAGATGGCTGCAACAATAAGCTGATATTCAATTTCTATGTATTCATCACTTCCGTCGAGAATCTGAACTTAGAGCAGGCTTCCATCTACCTAAATACTCAAAGGGAAACCAACTGGAATGGCGATTACTTTGTGTAAATATCGTACTTTGAAAAAAAACTTCTACAACCTTCTTTCCGTAGTTCACTCTCGGAGCTCTACGTTAACTATAAGCTACAATTGAAGACCGAAGGGGAAGAGGGTGAGGCTTTTAGCAATCTTTTGGAACAACTGCGAATTTTCAGCAGCCAAAATCATTTGGATCGCGAGGTTTGGGTCTTACTGTATTGTTTTTACAAAAAAAATAACTATTTGTCTGGGATGGAGTTTACACGTTGGCAGTACGAGAATCTTTATGATGTGCCGGGTAAATCGATGCCTCTCTTGCCCCGATCACTGTACGAGTCCTTTATACCGGCCGACTTTGAGATGAGTGGCAACATCGTAGGTGGCATTAAGTTCTATCAAGTTTTCAAGACATTTGCTCGCCTCGGTGCTTATGGATTTGCAGAGCTGATCTTTGCAGAAATTGCAAGTGAATTTACAATGACCGAGGCGTATTTGATAAATACGACCCTCAAGCTTTTGCAGGGTGAAATTGATAAAACATTTCAAATTAAGAAAATTCAGACAGACAACTCGCTGCGGGGACGAATGCTCGTGAGCTAGAAAATTAGACATATTTGATTTTTAGATTAATCCCACAACTGACAGCGTTACTATCAAGCACATATCAATGGCAATGTCGAATATTCACGTCGACGATACGATGAAGCTATCAAATTCTATAAGGAGTTGTTGACCATCAATCTAACCGAAGATGAACTGCTCTCAACATTCCATATAAGCCTCATGAGACTGGCGCGTCTTAGTTTTGAAAATAAAGACTATGAATTGGCCAAGCAGGCCTATGAAATGTGTATACCCTATGACAAAAAGGAAAAGAGCTTCTCGGCCAATTATGGCATGGGATTGTCCATGTACTATGTAAGTTATATGAATCAAAATTGAACTAACTGGTTATCAGATATCTTTTTAGCTGAATAGACTTGAAGATGCTATTGAATATCTATCTCGGAGTACAGACAATGAAATCTTCATGCCCGACCCATGGGGTTATTTGGCCGTAATCAATCTGCGCTTGGGTCGCAACAAGTCGGCCTTGGACTGCTGGCAAGTGGCCAAAATGGTAAGAATACTACCTTATTACTAACGATTTGAAATGTAATTCATTAGATTTCCAGTACCCAGAAATGACTTTGAATGATCGCATCTATGTTGAGCTGGATAAAATCAAATATTCGGAAATTTGCTTATTGGTGGACGATGATTGCAACCCTAACGAGCACGGCATAACAATGGTTTAAATTATTTAATCTGAGTAATATTGAAAAAATAGAAGAGCGAATGTTATTAAATTCACGTTTTTTTCCGTAGTTGATTTAAAAATGATATATCTAAAATTAATTATACACTATTTGCAAGTCGAACTTGAAAGACTTGCAAATAATGTATAATTTACAGAATTATTGGTTAGCTATCATTCTAATTAGCTTAAATGTAAAAGTATTTTCATCCTTATCTCTCTCATTCTTTCAATCGCGAAATTTCACATTCACACCATTATTTCACACCTATATTTTAAAGTTCCTCTTTTACAGGATATAAATAAACTCTAATTCTGATTATAATCATCAGCTACTAGGAAAAATAAGACAAAGTTAAGCAGATTAGTCATTCTGTTTACTGAGCGTATTTGGTAAATGTTTTATGTATTCAGATAGTAAGTGGGCGGGATTTGGAACAATAAACACTTCAACAAGTTGACTCTTCTGGGTGTTATCAAAGTCGTTTCGAAAACCACATTTATGTGCTCTCAGTGATGCTTGTTTGCAGCTCTGCGTGGTATTTTTACGACTCCCCGACACACAGACAGACACGCATGTGAGTTTTATTAGACACGGTAGAGCCATGAAGAAATCGTAGTCATATTTCGGGAGAAAAGTGTTAAAAGGCACACTTAAAAATTTTCAGAATTAACATCTTTAATTTTAAATGGATGCGGTTTAAAGTCAACTAAATGTTTACGACAGCTCATATCATAATTGTTGCGGCTAATTTCAGACCAAAAAATGGATCGGAGTGAAAATGGAAAATGGCGAATGCATATGGCAACAAAAAAATTAAAGGCGAACTTAAACAACTTTTTGGTAATAAAGTCCAGTCAACTTTCCTGACCAAGTACGAATAAATGGTTTAAAATTAAATGACGTTCGACAGACTAAGAAAGCAAAAAAAAGGTAAATTTATTTGATTTAACTTTGCTCTTCTCACTTTTCATATTTTCAGCTGACAAAAGTCGGCACGATGCATTTTTTTTTATAAATTAAACTTTCAGCAAAGTTTTTACATAAATATGCTCACACTTATACGCAATGTATAGAACACCGAGCACAGCACAAATGAGGCAGCAAAAATAGGACAAACTAGAAAAAAGGGAACAGAGAAATTAACACTTGACCTGAACTTCACGCAAAGGGCACAAAGTGGCACAACCCGGGTCAACCAGCTGCTGATGCTGCAACTGCTGCTCCAGCGTCTATATAAAAATAATGTGAATTTACATACATATGTATGAAACATATGTATATGCTGCAAAGTATAAACATTGCAAATGAATTGTGCTGGTTACCGGTGTGGGCCCTAATCCAAGCTCCGACTTGAATATAGTTGTGCAAAAATACATCAAAAAATCAATAACTTGATGTTCGCAAAACGAATTAAATGTTTAGATTCTTTAAACACATATCATGTTAATAATAAAATTGTATGAAAGATCGACAGTTTACTGAAGTTTGTTCATCGTATTATACCAAAATTTGTATAATTGGAAAATTTAATTTTTTTCTAGCACTTTTTCTACGCCTATCCTATAAATTTCAATTGAATGATAAACATAAGAACATTTTTGGCTAGCACAATCATAGCCTTCACTTCTTGTTATTTTAATAATAATATGGGTCAGCATTAGTAGAACTTTCATAGCATATTTTTGGGTGCTTTAAGAAGTTGCAACGCATTCATTGCCGTTAGTTTAGTATCTTCATAAGCCGAAAGTGTCAAAGGCACAAAAACTTGCATAAAATGCAACGTTCGCAACTTTAATATAGCTTAATCCTGCTGCGGTTACACTATGTGTCTGTGTGTGTGTTGTAACTTACGAATTATGGCGTTAATACCATTGTGTACTTATGGGCGTGGTGGCGTCTCTGTGTAAGTTTCCTCTGTGCTTGTGTGTGTGTGTGTTTGCGAGAGTTCTTGTTACTTTAGCAAGTTGACTTTAGGGATCATCATTAGGCAAAGCTGTGGATGTGTGTGTGTGCGATGCCGCCATTGCAACTTGCGGCTTGAGTCCCTTATGCTGAGCACTCGACAGCAACAGCAAGTGGAAAATGCGAAAAAGATTAATTAATAGATTATGTAATGTCTCAAAAAGCTTCAGGTGAATATACAAATAATTATCATATTTTTCCATATTTTCAATTCTTGTAAAAATAAATTAAATGTGAATGCTTATTTGAAAAAAATATAATAAATATTAAGACAACGTAAATACAGCTGAATTGCCAGTGGGAATATAATAAAAGAAAACATGTAATGTTATAATAATGTTAGTTTTACAACATAAAGGTAGGAATCTCAGTTGTGGCAAAGACAAAGCAAGATATAATTAGAAAAATCCACAGAATGATGTGGAAGAGCAGCAAGATCCACTGTGCAGCGAGTGGGGATAAAAAATCGAAAATCATTAGAGGACAGGTATGCCAAAAGGTAACCAACTATGACTATCATCTCGTAGGTACACAGCCAGACACTAACACACACACACACATTCACATACACGTGAACACATATGAAATCACAGGCACGCGACCCGATTACAGAAATGCTAAAAACGGAATCCACAAAATGTCACGTATGACATTCGTTGGCAACGAAGACGGAAATTTACCACTAAATGACGCTCTGGTTGGATGCCACACCAAGAACACACTCACCACCCGCACGGCCCCCTCGTTCCTTGTTGAAGTGTAAAACGCAAGGCAGACAAGTTACAGTAAATTATGGGAAACTTTGTCCTAAGCAGAGCCAAAAGGAAAATGCATGCAGCAAGAAGAAAACTATCAGAAAAGATGCGTAGGCGAATGAATTACCAAAGAATACCCTGAAGATATCTTAAAATACATTCTAAACATACATTCACATGTCCAATATTAATGCAGATAAAGAAAGTCAACGATTGTTGTCATGCTAAAGATATAGAAAAATGTATGGAAAATAATGGAAATAAATCTCAATTAATTTGAGACAATTGACGTAAATCAAGCCCTTTTCCGAAAAGTAACAGGGTATTAAAGAAGAGAGCATAAAAAATACCGACAACCAAGTGGCTGGAAAAAAACGGAAACTGGTAGCGTCTGAAAACGAGCCTTGCAATATTAATGGCTCAATAAAAAACAGTTTTTCAAATAAAGTTGATATTGTAATCTGTGTAATTTATTCATTACTAGACTTAAAGGTTAAAACAAACTTAATATTCAGAGACTGTATCTGTGCAATTTTTTCATTACTCGACTTAAAGGTTGCTTCCAAAAATATAAACATTAATTGTTTAGTTGCTAATTCATGCCAAAAGTAAACGGTTGGTTTGGATCGACAGGACTCATAACTGTATATCCTGGCCAGGCTTGTTGGCCATAGGACATGTGATTATTGAACATTTGAGGAGGCTGACTCGCGTGTCCACCCATGTTATGATTGCCACCGAACGGCCAATAGTTATAAGCCTGCTGAAGCTGTTGTTGCCGTTGCTGTTGCTGCTGTTGCTGTTGCGGCTGCAACGGCTGTTGCTGCAAGTGTTGCAATTGTTGCAGCTGTTGCTGAGGCAGAGGCTGAGACTGTTGCTGATGTTGGTTCATGTAGCGTTGGGATTGTAGACCCTGGGACAGTTCGTGTGACTGCGTCATTGGCTGTGGTCGGAGCTGCTGCTGTTGCCGCGGCTGTTGCTGCTGCTGTTGTTGCGGCTGTTGTTGCTGCTGTTGCTGCTGCTGTTGTTGCGGCTGTTGTTGCTGCTGTTGCTGCGGCTGTTGTTGCTGCTGCATCCGCTGTTGTGTTAAAGGCCTATTGAGTATGCCTGTGTAGGAATTGTTCTGATGAGTTGGCAGCCTTTGGCCGCCAAATTTTGGTGTCGCCTGCAATGGCATGTTATTAGCCGGAACCGGATACGAAGCACCACCATAGATAAGGCCATCGCCATAGATGATCAGTTTATCGTCCAACAGGGACGTTAGAAACTGATGTTTTGCTGGAGCTGCTGCTGCTGCAGTTCCTCTTGTTGTGGTGGTAGGTGTTTGGTATGCAGACATTATTGGGATAATTTGTGCCGAAATTTACATAAACTTATTAATTTTGAATCCAAATAAAATGTAGAACTGTATGTTTAGCTTTTTGCTTCATAAGAACTGTCACACGACTAATTTATGTTTTTGTATTTTCTCTTGCTTGGTTACAAACGGAATTCGAACATTTTTTCAAGGCAACGTAGACACATCGATCATAGTACATTTAGTAGCTAATTGCTTTTAATATTTGTAGCGATTTATATTATTTTAAAGGGGTTCCGGAAAACAGTTTTAGATTTGGTTTAGATTTCTCCATACATAATTTTCAGTGTTCCCTGATTTTTCTCTGATTTGCTCTGGGCACACTGAAAATATTGTATGGAGAAACCTAAACCAAATCTAAAACTGTTTTCCGGAATCGCTTTTTTATTTTAAGCAGTGATTTTTTTTTCCATAGTAAGTAAGGGGCCTCCGACAGTCGAGTATGCTCGACTGTAGCACCGCGCAGTCCCCTATTATTAGGTAAGGTTCAAGCAAAATAACACAACCCTTTTGAATACTCGTACTTTCGATGGGGTGCAGTATTCATTAACTTGCTTTAAAGGCTCCTTGCCTTTTGTTAAGCAGCTGCTTCCTTATCAACACGTACACTCACTCGGTGAGACTCTGCACCATTGTGTAGCATGCCACTCGGTGTTGAGGCCATTTAATTAAAATGACGCTGCTTTCTAATTCGAAACGAGATCTAAGCTTTCCCTTGATGAAACTGTGGCGATACATAAGAATTTACCCAAACAAAAGGTGATATTCAGTCAGGTAAATCAAAACAATGCTATAGAAAATACACAATAACATAATTAAATATAAAATTAATTTTGAAAATTACTTGTTAAATAATAGCTTCAAGCACAAGAAAAATTACCTATAAATCCACAAAAAATGTAAGAAAGACAAGATTATTTGTTTTTGATAATAATATTTATTTCGCATAATTTATCACTTTTTTAATTAATTTTATTTTTATAAAAATTAAAATGCTCAATAGCAGGTCATGACAATATGCGCCTGAAGTTTTCGAACATTTTTTGTTTCAGTTTGTTTTGGATTTTCAATCGAAGAGTGTCAAATTTTGTCTAGTTCCAGGACAATGAAAATTCATTGAAAGTTAAATAAATCAATAGAACAGATTACTTTTCGCATAAATCGTACACGCAGGAAATATTTTAATTTATATATTATTCTATTAATCTTGCATCCAATATAAATAGCCCAAATCCTGGAGAAGACATTAACAATTGTGATATTTTGTTCAAAATGATGTTCGATGATGAAGGTATTTCTTTTAATCCGTTTATGATTGGTCCCCCCGAAAATGCAAAACGCCATGAGTACAAGCAGCCAACTTATGTGACGTATCCGCCTTATGCAACATGGTCTAAAGAGCACACCAACACGTCCGTTTCGAAAGGCACAATTTTAGCCAAAGAGGATGTGGATCGGCTAAGGAAACTAAAGAAAGATGGGATTTACGCACCATCCAAGTCTCAAATAGGCGAAGTCGGATACTCGAAAGCCATCAAAGAGGATATGGCAGCTGCCAAAAGATTATCGACCAGCGATCGACGCATTCATGCTGGCAAGGCACCCAAATCGGGTTTATCTGAGGCGGGGTCAACGGCTACCGTGGGATCTGGTATGGTAAGAACGTTACTGGCCGTCAACCCTCATCGATCGGCCTCCCAGGTCAGCCATGTTCCCTCCCAGATGAGCACGGCTAAGTCTGCGAGTCGGGCGAAAGCTGGACATCGACAATCCTCCGAGTTGAGCATGCGATCGCAAGTCACTGACTCGAATGTCACTCTGAAGGAGGCCGAGCACCCCTTGCATTCACATGTGGACACTGACATGTATAATGATAATGTCTCTCGTGCTAGTCGTAAATCAAGGGCAAGGGAGTATTCTGGTGACAACTCATCTCGTCGTTCTGTAAGGTCGTTGCATGATGCAAATCGTTCGGATAAAGTCTCGTGTATCTCTCACGGATCTGCCAGATCTAAGGCTAGTGTAAATCAGTCCGAAGTTTTCTCTCGTACATCTGTCGTCAGACCCAGAGCGGATAAGAATACTAATTCTCGTGTTTCGATGAGATCCAAAACAACTGAACTTCAGAAGGAATATGTTTCTTGTATTTCCCATACGGGGGATGAAAATAAGACTGACAATACATTTATAAAATCTGAATCCAATATCCTCTACAAAACGAGGCCCTCTCTCAAGGCAGTCGCTGAATCGATTCAAAGGGAGCTCGCCAAATCGATGGAGACCACGAAATCGTTGTCCATAAAGGCGGCTGAGCTGAGTGATCGTCTAAAGGCGGGCAATGAGTTCAATCACAATCGTTTTCATACTCTAGTTCGACAATATACTCAAACCGAGCCATTGAAGAGATGCCGCGAGGACCGCATGGCTCTCTGGTTCAAGGATGCAGTTCTTTCCTAATTATTTTCTTCTTAAACCAAAGCCCAACTAATCATTTCCTAAACATTGTAATTGCTTAACCTATTGAGCTACTTATTGGAAGTACAAAATTAAATCCAAGTGCAATAGTTTATATTGACCTTTTCCCCCGAATAAAGTTATAGCAAAAAACATAGAATAATGTAGAATGATTTGCGGTTCAACATTTTGCTGACATTTCATATCATTAATTTAAATGCGCTAAATTTTGCGGTCAACTGCGGATTGTTGAGAGTGCGCTACGCGGGGGGTCATAAAATATGCAAAAACATTTGTATAATTTGCACAGAAATGTACCAAAATCAGCTAAAGAAATTTTTGGTGCCATCAGACAGTTTAAATATGCTTTCGAAAAAACTCTGCTAATTTCCATTCTAGAAAAAAAAAGTAAAAAAATAAAAAATTGCTTTAGTTTCAACATATGTCTAATTTTATAGATTGGCTGCTAAAATCATTAAAATCTAAATGGAATTGCAATTTTCAATTAAGAGAAGTTAAAAATAAAGAGATATATTATCAGAGTTATTGTAGAGTAATTTTCCTTATCAAGTAGAGGCTTTAAAAAATAGAAATTCAATTGGATTCTCAAATTTCAGCAGAAGCTTAAGCTCATATTAGAGCTGTTAGGTATGATTATAAATTGAATTAATTTAATCTTCAACAAAGACAATTAAGGAACACAGTAACTTTTTTTCTTGGCAGGGAATATAACAATGGTAGCGGGCTTTTGACTGTTATTTGGGGCAACATTGTTGACCATGTTGTTTTGAGCATTGTGGTTAATTATATTTATGGCTGCGCAACATGTTAATTGCAACAACAACAACAACAGCAGCAGCCCCAACAACATTTTGGTTGCCTAATCAGGGTCAGGATTTTGGCCTGAGTCTGCTCTCCTTAGCGGACTCTGTGGCAAGTTGTTAGCTCGCAAAGTTCCAGTTGAAAATGCAACAATTATAACAAACTGCATGTCAATTTGCTACATATCCTCTCTCCTCTGCCACAGCGAATGTACTCATATCATAAGTAGGCCGCATTATATGAGGCGAGTCCTCAAAATGCAATTATATATGCATATATATATACTCTATGCATATACACTACTTTCCAAAATAATAAGTACACTCTTTATTTAGGCTCTGCGAAATAAGGCCCCAATGACTTCGTTTTTGCTTACAATGCATAAAGCAAATCCACTGCCATTTTACACGGCTTGGAATTTTGAAGACCAAAAACACCCTTTTTGTATATTTTCGTCTTTAAAAATAATTAGCGAAATAAAGGAAAATATTCCACCCCCGAATCGAAGGTATTTAATGGACGGAACTTTAACCAGCTCCTAGCGATCTATATTCAATATTTTGACCAGGTAATTACATTATATTATTTTAAAAAAAATTGTGTGAATCTTAGCGGCGCAGGAGAAAATTTTATACAAAAAATCGCGCGATTTTTTGTATAACATTTTCATTATCTCTTATAAAAAATCTGTCTGTTCTTTTGTATAAAATTTTCATTATCTCTTAATCTTAGCGCAAACATTTAAAAACTTGTACAGAATGTAATTCAAAGCTATGTTCAAGCAGATGAAATTGCAAAGAACTTCGAGCGTTACAGCTGCCCTTATTGCAGAAAACATGTGGATAGTTTCATACATGGCTTTGTTTAATAAAAAATACAATAAATTAAAAAAAAAAGGAATTAAAATATTTAAAAAAATCATCAAAATATTGGGTGTTATTTAATTTTTTCAAATTGGGGTGTTATTTCATATGAAACAACACCCCAAATTTGGGGCATTATTTCATTTTTTTTTTGGGGTTTTATTTCATAGGAGTGGAGCCTTATTTCATATTTGAAATTTGGGGCCTTATTTAGTTTTCCCATTTGGGGCCTTATTTCATTGGGGCCTTATTTCCTGCAGCCCTTTATTTAACTATAACAACTATTGTAAGTCAAGTCTTCATATATAAAAATAAGTTTAGAAAGGTCATTTTAATTCCGTTTGGATGATGCAAAACTTTCCTTAAGCCATTAACTTTTTTCCTCGTTATAAAAAAAAAAAATGTTTTGATGCAGAAAAATTCTACAAACAATACTAAGAGTAACTGCAAACAAAAATTGTTTGAAGAATTTGAAAACTTGACTTACAATAGCTGTTATAGTAAAAAAAAGAGTGTACTTATTATTTTGGCCAGTAGTGTATATACATATATTTATATGCAAATGGAAACATTTTTATGTCTAGTAGTACAATAAAGGAAACAAGTGCAATAATGGCGATGGTCGAATAAAGTACCAGAAATAATAGCAACAAACAACTTTGGCAAAGTGCAAAAACCACCAAGAACAACAACAACAACACAAAGAACAACAAAGCCATCGAAATGAAACAATCGTAGCCGCGGCATTGCAAACGAACAAAACCAGAGAAAAATATATTTAATACGAAAAGTTTTGCAATAACGGAAATGAAATGGAAATGGACGCGCGCCAATAGACATAAATGTGTGCGAGGTGCCGTTGCCGACAGGATACAAATAGGACACGGCAGCAGTCGAGCGCCATCAACACAAACAACAGCAACAGCATCAGTGCACAACACCAGCAACAACAACGAAAGCAATCACAATGCAGGCCGTGTAAAACAAAAGAGCCCCACAATGCAAACTTAAAGTAAAAAAAACTAACAACAATATCCGGCAAAAGCAATTGCACAAAGCAAAGTGGCAGTAGACCGTCCTCCACTACCGCCCATGCCCCGCCACGCCCACGCATATAGCCTGTAAGAACTGTTGCCTGTAAAATATAAAAATATGCATTTGATTTGCCACAGATACGTAATACGACCGCGTATTTATGAATGCTATCAATGATTTGATATTCTAATAAATATAAGTAGGACATAATCTAAAGAATTAATGGCCAGTCCATGCCATGTCCAAAAGTCCATGTTTAATATTAAGTATAATATTTTTGTGTCAAATAAAAATTCTATACAAAGGGCAATGTTAATAATATTTATCAGATAATGTGATAAAAGGCCATAGCTAGTTTAAATGACTTAAATGCTTATTGTTTGGGGTGCTCTGTTAACTTGGTTTATTGAACATGAGCTACCTGAAGTGCACATCCAATAGATGTGTAATCAAGAGACAACTAATTAATAGCTGCAGCAGATGACAAGTGTGTGTGTGTGCATGTCTGTCCCTATGTGTGTCTGTTTGTTTGGAAGGCGTGTCCAAAAGCAATAAACATACTTAAAGCTGCCGCAATGCAGATTAACAGATACACACACGCAAACGCACACGCACACACATACGCAACAGAAACACACTCAAGAGAAGCTGAACGTGTACTTGAAATTTACTTACTGCAAGTCTTTGTGCGTAAAGAACACGCTGCGTATGCGTAATAAAATTGAATTAACGCTAGGCCGTTGGGCCATTTTGTGGCCCATTTTCGCCTACGGCTTGTGCGACAGTAAATAATGCTTTCACTCTTTGTATATACGTGTGTGTGTGTGTGTGTGTGTGTGTGAGTGACTTTATTGCCTATAAATTTGAGACAAGACTCTCCACACATACAAACTTGCCCTGAAGCGACGTTGTCATGTTGTGTCTGTTGATTTACTTTTGTAATTATTATTAGTTCAATTTTGAGTTTGAGGCCAATTTATTATTGACCAGATATGATTTGCATGGAGAGCAGAGACAGAGACAGAGGCAAAAGGACATTCACAAGGCAATTCACAAATATTGACAGGCGTTTGTTTAGCGGCAAGTGGCGTAATATTATCTTAATTTATGACTAACAAGTTTATGGCCGAAATCAAACTAAACTGGGCTAAGCAAAGTTTATTTGCCTTGGCCAGAAGAGCAGAACATAACCACTTTGTTTGTTATTTATCCATGCTCTTGAGCAAAGTCTGACAAATGTTTCAAGTCATAAATTGTCTGACTGTCACACTAATTAAATTTAAATGCTACGCTTTGCTTGAATCTCTTCCTCAACAATCGCATATGTACCAAGTAGCTTACGCTTAAACAAATGTGAGAATACGCCCTGGAACTGCAGAGATGACCAAACTTTCAATTAGTAATAAACTGGTAACATGCACATTCCAATAAGTTTATTTAATTTAATTAATTATTTAGATAAAAATGAATTGTAAATTTCAATGTGAAAATATATTTCAAATATTATCACATGTTTTGATTCATATTAAAATGTATAACGAACTATACAATTTCAGCTGTGATTATGATAGGGCTTTAAGTTTACATCAGACTCGCCAATTTGCATATATTAAAATTTATTGAATTACACAACAAATTTTAGATATGAACAACTCTTTTCAATTTACAATTTACTCTATATAAAATGCCAGTTGATTAACAAATTTAATTTGCATATACTATTAAAATCTATCTGCTTAGGAATGCGGTGGGGCAACTTGCATAAAAGCTGCCCTATTATGTGCAATTATATAAAATTAATTAACAATTTGCATAATGATAAATGAGCATTTGGTTTTTAAAAATATCAACCAAATGAGGGGAATACAAAAATAAAATTCTGTGAGCCAAAACGAAATGAGAAATGATTCATGGTCCCGTTGTGCGGGGAAGCAATGCTTTGATTTCATAGTGAAAGTCAACTGAGTCATTTGTCGTCATAACTTCTGTCATTAAATTTTCGCCTGGCAGTGCTGATGACGCCCGATAGGAGACTCATCTCCGTCTACGTCTGTGACTCCTCCGTCTCTCATCCCCATTCTCTCCAGCTCCAGTCGAAACGTGCCTGAGCAGACAAAGACGAGGCAGTCGAGACTCCGTCGAGCCGTTTGGGTATACATTTTTCATAACATGCCAAATATGAAGACAGACACACGGACTTGCACATACTCCCCTACCAAATGTACTTAGCAAGTCACGTTTCTTAATATGTCTACAAACGTGTCTATGTGTGTGTGTGTGTGGCTTTAAACATTTTTAATTTATTTTCATGTCACTTTGCTGTATGTATTTGTTTGGCTTTAGCTGCAATTTTAGCCACAGCCTTAAGCAGCGGGTTAAGAGCCTTTTTGAACCCCTGAGATACGGTCAAGAAGTTGCTCTCACTCTACTCTTTTTTTCCAGCCAAGACAGTCTGCCTTTCACTGTCTCGGTTTCACTCTGCCGTTTTTGTTTTCCTAAGCACTTGAGTTTTCTGAGAGACACTGGGATTTGTATACTTTATTTCTAAAGATAAAAAAAACCAATTCCAAACGATAAATTTCTAAATTCAAAAGCATAACAGGCTGTATATATCCACTCATAAAAATTAAAGTTCTTAAAGATCGAGAAAAAGACTTCAAAAGTTCTATATTTCTATTGTCTTGCGTAAAATACAGACATTTGTCATAAAAATAATTGAATAATTGAAGCGCAGAAGCCTTAAAGAATGTTTAATACAACAAATATTTTGTCAAAAATGCCATTGCTGAAAATGCTGGAAGCCTTGGACAATGTACATCTTGTCATTGCCGTTGGCATTGCATTGTGCATATTGCTCTGGTATGCGGCCAATTTGGAAAACGATAAAATTGTGAAGGACGTGCTGCGGCAACATCGACATCGACAACGTCAACACCAAGATAAACATCATGAACAGCAACAACAACAACAACAGCAACAACAAGCACACGGGCAGCTAAAGAACACAACTATAGCAGCTTGCATCCCAAAGGCGCCGTTGAGTCCAGATCCATGTCAAGCATTTAGACGCCTTAATCCCATCCAAAGTGTTGAGCGGCAGCAACTCAGGCGTTCTAAATCTGCAGCTGCAGCAAATCCAACAACAACAGCACCAGTAACACCAGCAACAACAGCAACGCCTCCTTTATGTCAAAATTTTAGACGCCTCAATCCCCTTCAGAGCGTTGAGCGACATCGACGATTGCGCTACGATTTGCCGGATGACGAGGGAAGCAGCAACTGAATCCAGCCAGAAACCCATTAGTGTCCTTATTCTATAAACGCACAATCGACGAATCGAAGCTGTTAATGGCAGCCTTTGCAGCCCCAATCACAAATGATATATAATCTTAGACCATTAAACGACAACTGTAAATATTGATCCTTAAATTGACTTAATGATCTGCCTTTAGTTTTAGTACTTTAACTATAAACAAAGCTCATAAATATGCTGGCAACTCACTGATTAATTGGGGACCTTCTTGTCTAGAATAATAAATAATATGCTATTTAAAACTTAATTTAATGGCAGTTAAGCTTATATTTTAATGAAGATAATAACTAAGTTCTTTAGCTATAATACTAAGAAGTGTCGACAACAATCTGACTGTGGTTTTATACAATTGTTTCTTCTATTTTTCAATAAACAACCAAATATTAAATCAATCTGGAAAAACAACGATTGCCAAGCTAGAACGTAATCCGTTAAAAGTAATTTGTAGCCAATGCTCTTTCTCTCTCTCTTTCAGAGTTTCATTGGCCGTTTTAATTGGTTTGCGAGCGCATAAGCCATAAGCCATCCATAAGTCGCCTAGGCTAAGGTAAAAGTGTAGAAAAAAGGCGTAAAAAACGATATAATAAAGTTGGCAACGGGCAACTGGCAGCAAAGACTTGGCAAGAGTCTGGCAATATGTATTCAGTGCGCCAGTAAGTGAGTGTATGAGTGCATAAGTGAATGAGTGTGTGTGAATGTGAGTATTTTCTGCCAGCCTAGACAATTTTAATGGCCATTGTGGTAAATGAAATGCGCTTAAGATTAAAAGAAGCGCATGAGGTTGGAGACTATGTTAAGCCCACAAAGCAAACATAAACACAAACAGAGACAAACAGAGAAAAAATGTGAAAAAATAAATATATTGTTGTTAAAGTGTATATCTGACTATATGATTTCTTTATAAAATTATTGTAAATACATTGTGAATTCTTTGAAATCTCATTGTTAAATATGAGTTTGATTGGTAATTACTGTAATTTGTTAAATAAAAACCTGCTCTGTCCAATTGATATACTCCCTTTACTCTATTGGTTTATAGGGTATATGCAGCGAGACTCGTTACAGCTGCAGTTGTAAATATGACTGGAGGACGTTTGGTGTTGTCACCCACATGACCGCATAAGTAAGCAAACATTTTAAAGTTCAAAAGAAGGTCCTTAACCTGCAGCCAACGGCATTTGCACTTGCAACTCATGTGCAGCACATTCTTTGCTTTGTGGATGCTGATACAGCTCTGTTGGCAGGCTGCTAAATGAAGTAAGTGTTAACGCAAATGCAAATGATTCGGAGTGGTAAAAGGCCACGGGCCAGCTGCAACAGCCGACTAGACAAATCGGGTCAGTGATCCAGGAATTCACATTGGTTGCTTGACAAATCAAGAATGACTTGAAAGCAGTTGCATAAAAATCAGTGCTGAATGACTGACAAAGTACAACGATTCAAATTGGTTTAAGTGAAGTAGTGGTTGAAATAGGGTTGAAAATATAAAAGTGTGGTTTAAAAGTCATAATAGAATCTGAATAGTACTCGTAATCAGAGAGATACAGATATTGATTCTATAACCTCTAAAAACTTAAATTTGTACAAAATCGTTGTATCATTTCAAATTGTTTCTCAATAGTTATCTGTTTCTTTAAAAAAAAAACAGCAGTCGGAATTGAATATTCCGTAGTCAAATCGCACTTTATTGACATTTAAAAAGCAATTCGAATTCAACAAAAATAGCAGTGACATTTTTTTTGCCAATCGATCTGGACATGGCACATTGGCTTTGATAGATACTCCACATAAGAACTTAATAGTCAAAAGAATAAGTATAGTGCACATGGTGATTGATGGTCTACGGACATATGCTTGTGTATAAAGAGAAAGCATTTAATAGAAAACTCCTTTGAAATTCATATAGCTTAATACTGCCAACCGCATTTGTAGTAGCTGTAATAAAATTGGAGTCAAGCGACATGGCAAGGCTTGTGCGCAATAAATTCAATAAAAGCCCAAAGGCGAGGCAAAATAAATTAAAATTATGCAAGAATGCGCTTGAGCCACAAGCAAAAAAAAAAATGGAAAAAAAAGGAGTTATCCAAATGTGGAACGAAACCCAAGCGAGTTCTCTGAGAAAATGAGAGCCAGCAGCAGCTTTAACCAAACCAACGCCACATATTTACTTTTATCTCAGCGCAAGCAGCCAAAGCCAAACACGCACAAACAAATGGGTTTGTCGGTCGTTTTTTGTCAGAGGAAGAGGCGGATGAGATGGGTGATATAGAGGGGGTGTTGTGGCATGAACATGGGGCAAGAGTTGCAAGAAAGACAATAAATGTGCATGCCGCTCTGTTCTGGTCTGCTGGCTGCCACTGACAATGCTCGACAATGATATGCTTCCCAAATTGTCGGTCGCTTAAATACATTTAAATATACGAGTACTCTTCCATACTGTATAAATGCCGAAAGGCACAAGCGCAACTAAGAGATAAGAGGAGCCAGAGACAGTATTGCTGTCGTAAGTACATATTTCATTCATTCATTTTCATTCACTTGGCACACTTTGGCCGCTATTCTGTCAGTGACTGTCCGACAGTCTGGCTGACCATAAGCATCGTTTGAGTCATAAGCAAGTATGTGTATCCAACGCTTGTGGTTCACGTTTTAAAATAATTAAAAATGCTCAACGGGGTCAACTTTAACTCCATCGTCGTTGATGTGGCTGTCATCGCATCTACCCCAAAAAGGAAGAACGCATTTAATTGCATATTTCTTGGGCAAAACGTTACGTATACGTAACATGCTTCCTACTTGAGACCGACTTATTCGGTTGTCGCTGCCTTGATTACATTTTAATTTTAATGCACGATTGAAGATGCATTCGGCGAAATTAATTGAAAACGCTGCCAGCTGCAGAGCTAATATTTAGCTTTCTCCCATTTTGCCAAACTTCCCTGAAAGCCACATGCCAAGAACTCACGTCCATCGCATGTCGATGTTGATGCTTTAACGCTTACTCGTGGCACGTGAATGTTGCATGCGAAATGAGTTCCTGACATGTTTTTATTGATTGCCGAAACTCGTTACGTACTTGGTTTTCATATCGTTGGAGTAATCCTTTTCTTTTAATTTTAAATCACTGTAAAAAATCTCTTAAAACTCTCTTTCCAGCTATAAATGCCATTGATGGCCAACTGATGACCGCTTAATGAACTCATTTGACCAGTCGAGCACCAATTGACATGTCAAGTGTCTAGACATTGGTATCAGCATGAACTCTTCTCTGTTCCCGTCAATATAAAAAAAAACTTCAACGAAAACTGATACGTTTTATTATTGCTTTTTCAATATAGGCAATTAAATGGTTTTATTATGCAGCATTTCTTATATATTTTCGAAAGAACAACGTATATAAATCAAATTATAGTTGTCTTTGTTGCTAAAGAGCCAATGTTCATTCATTTACTTATATTATTAATCTGTAAGGAGACATGAATATCTATTGCTATGCTTCAAAGTAAGTTTGTCGTAGGCAGTCTCAGTTATTGTCTTATTACTAAATTCTAAGTCAGCAAATTATATCGAATATTTGCAATTTCCATTGCTTTCAATTTGCCATTATATTTAAATCGTATCTATTCGAGCATATGTGTTCACCTGCAACTGTTATTTCTTTGAGTGAAGTGTTCCTGTTTCAAGTGCCACTTGCCACATACACACATACTATATGTATTTGTAATCCTGTGTACATATGTATGTGTGTGCGTATCTATCCAACTGTCTATTTCAATTTCATCAGCTCATCGTTGTCAATTATTTGTGACAAGGCAGTTCGACTTTATAAACTGGCACTTTAGAGAGAGAGCACACAGGTTGTCTCAGCCTTCGGGGAAAAGGAGAAAGAGGGTGGATGGAATTAATACTGAATGGATTCTATCTTCACACTTCAACGTTGATAAAGTGACATTTATTGGCCGTCAGTCGGTCAGTGTGTCAGTCAGTCTGTCAGACAGTCAGTAAGTCGGTCGCCGTGTCGACTGGGAAAGCTCTTTGTCAACCATGCCAATGTGGACAGTGTAATGATGTGCCTTGCATATGAAATTTTCCCTGTCGCATGTCGAGTTCTGCACAGTCGATTGCTCGTCTCCTTCGCATATGTAAATAGCCTGGTCCAAACTGCGCTGTCTTTGTCTTCTCATCATAATTGCATAATCACATCAATGCCTTTTGTTAAACATAATTGGAGTTGAAGCTAGCTGTTGTTGTTAATAATTCACTCAATGTACTCAACTCTCAGCTCATAACATTCTCTCCATCCTATTCCAATCTTCCCATCCCTCTATTTTTTGTATTTATCCCTCTATAGGTTGCGTGCTAGAAAAAATTGAAAATTTTTAATTAGAATATTATGATTTTTGGTGAATATTTAGTGCAAAGTTAAGTTTGATACAAAACTAATAATGACAATAAAAACTTATTGTATTTATGAATAATCAGCCTCATAGTTATTAGTCTACTTGGCTTTAAGTACATTGGGAATTTGAATAGATGTTCCCTTTCCTTTTTCTTATTTATTTTCATATGAACACAAAGTGTACAAAGCGAATAAGTACAAATTAATAAATACTATCTAAAGGGTTCCTATTTTTATTTTTGTTGCCATAAATTCCTACAACATTCTTACTCCTATTCATCTTTCTGCGGGTATCTCTAGGATCTATCTGTGAGTAAGCACAGCTAAAGCAACTTTTGGCTTTTGGGATAGCCGCCTAAATCCCTATACCTCAAGCCATTAGGTGATTTGTGCTGGAGCCACGCCACATGAACCCGATCAATCATGTTAGCAGCATCCCCATTAGCTCCACTTCGAAAATGGCCGCGCATGTGTAAGTCTGATGTACACGTGCCAATCTGAACAGCCGAAGTAAACATATCATAATTAGGATAATGCAAAGACAAAGAAATTCGAGGAGCAGCAGCTGAGACAGCGTTGACAAGTCGTTCAACTCAGCCACATTCAGTTCGTCTTCCCCTCCTTTCGACTCTTGGCAACGCGTCGTGATTAATGCATTTTAATCGCTTGTTCAGACGTTGTACAGACAATGGCCAATTAGTCAAGCGCTTTGTGGAGAATGTGTGCATTTTACCGAATGCCATTTACTTTGGCTTACGAACAGCAATTAATTAACGCGTACTCTCATTGTAAAAATTCTTAAGCCTTTTAAATTTTAAATAGTTTCTTTAT
The DNA here is from genome assembly GCA_963924055.1 of Drosophila limbata. Classification (NCBI taxonomy): domain Eukaryota; kingdom Metazoa; phylum Arthropoda; class Insecta; order Diptera; family Drosophilidae; genus Drosophila; species Drosophila limbata. The sequence goes on from OZ001353.1 coordinate 14,444,696, forward strand.
TGAATTCGTGGGACGTTTCCTCCTCTGTGCTGCTACTCTAAGTAAACCTTCAACTACTTTGTAAGCCTTTTGCTTTGTAGGTATTAAACAATTTTCATTATGACCACACTGAGAGTACAACTAAGTACTTATAGTTTGCAGCGCGTTAGTTAATTAACTTCGAGGTAAAACGAAACAGAAGCGAAAGACTTGTTGACTTAGACTTAAAGTATGTCTTGACACAAATTGAAAAATGTTGCAAAGTGAATGTAGTTAAGCAGAAATTAAATGGTAGATTACCATACTTTCCCTTTTCTCCATTCTGTGCTAGGTACTAAGCGGATTATGTATAATTTTTAAGCTCACTGGTCGTAAACGTAATTTTTCTTGCACTCAAAACAAGCAGCAAATAAAAATAACTGCCGTGCCTTGAGATAATTAATTTTTTTTTTGTGTTAGATACTTGCGTTGTATGGCCATTACGCATTAAGGGGTAAAGTGTCGTATCCAAAGCCAACACACAAGTATTGCAGACAAAAAAAAAAAACTTTAAGACTTGGCAAAGTGTATGCTCACAAGAGCACACTTTCTGAGTGAGAACTATTTACAGAGCTACAGCTGCAGCTGTTGTTGGTAGTTGACGGTTGTATAGACCAAGAGGAAGCTACAGCTACAGCTTCAGTTGCAGCTTCGGTTGCAGCTGGGAGCTTCGATTTGCACGACAACGAATGCAAACAAACAAGCAATAAGGAACGTGGAAATTGTCGCCTTAACTTAGTTTATTATAATGCCACTTGAATGAGTTTGCAACGACTGCTGTTGCTGCTGTGTAGTTGCATATATCAGATATCCTTTCATTTATGCTCTCACACGTTTGCTCGTTGCAGAGAAGCAACGAAATAATACACTGAATATAGCACAAGATGTATGAGACGCACAACAACAAAGCTGGGGGAGTTAGATGCTTTTCACAGTAGTACTCGCAATGAAGGATCTGGTTTACACTGTCACCTGAAGCAGAGGTGTTGCAGGAGAAGCTAAAGCATTTGCAAATAGCTGCAGACACGTGAGCTGCTTTTGTATTACATATACTTATTTACCTTTGTGTGCAATTTGCCATTTACTCAATTTAAATGTGCCGACAATTGTGCATTGCAATGTGCAATGTGCAATGTGAGTTCACTCTACCGGGACAATATACCAATTGTAAAGTATATATTGTATAGAATAATATCAGGCTCCAATTGAATTGACAATATTGGCATTCAATAAGCAGAGTTTAACAATAAATACTATTGTCAAAGTAATACAATGCAATAAAATTGTTCAATTTAATATAAATAATGAAAATATTTACACCATTTTAATTATTTTGTTAAGTATAATGTGCGAAATATATCAATATTATTAATAAAAAACAATTATTATCACATCTTCATATAAATGTAAATTTGCAAAGTGAGAAGCACAAAAATACTTTGACTTTGTTGCGGTTATTCAATTAATTTGTAGGAAAAAGGCTGCTTTATGTCTTTACCAAAGTCCAAAGTAGTTCAATAGGTAACTTTATATTCTATAGCGTATGATTGAATTGAAAAAGCAAATGATACATGAAGGGTACACTTCTAGTACATAGATATGTGTGTATGTATTATTTGCTTTTTAATTTGCATTCAATAATTATTTATGGTATTTATCGAACAACAAGCCTGGTGTTTTAATCCAGAAAAGCGTCGAAGCGAAAGAACTGTTATGCCCTGATTAAATTAATCATTTATATATTTTCGCTTGACTTTGCCTTATTTGTAAACCATAAATACAAAACTACGGGTCTTTGCAATATGGGTCTTTGCAATATTAAAATATTTGTAAGTCTTATATATTTGGATTACCTTTGGATAGGTTATCCTAGCTTAATTCACCACATCTAATAAAGTTTATAGAATTTTTGGTCGTTAAGTAACTTCAACTTGTTTTGCTAAGAGTTATTAAATAGTACTTAATCCTGTGCACTCCACTGGGCATAAAATAATTGGCATTAAATTTAAAAAAGATTAAAGCCAATTGCCAGCTAAGTCCACTTTAAATTCAATGGAAATGCATTCGTCGATTAATTCGTATAATGTTGCATATTGCCTCACTGAGTTTTAATCGCACTATTGCAGCGTGCAAATGCGTTTAATGAGCTTTAAACAAAAAGTTAAACTTTACAGCAAAATGTGCATACTAACAAAACAAAAAGTGAACCTCGTTTCAGCTTTGGCCATACTCGTATACTTAATTTAATAGGTATACTCAGTATATATGCATATTTCTTGGTCCGGCTACTTTATCGAAGACATTGGCCAAACAGCAGGCACTGGCAGACTGCTTTTCCGCTGCTTACTTTGTTAATTAAAAATTTCCGGCACTACTTATTATGTGCAGCAAACAATGAAACGTGAGAAGTGTAATGAAATGGAAATTAAAAACGACCAAAAAGTGTGCAACGCTACATGCACGAAATATATTTATGCAATGTAAGTGTATACGGTCGAACTTCCCTAACTCGAATCACCATTATCCAAAGAAAAAGTTCGAATTATGGAGATATTCGACTTATAGAGTTCTTTTTCATAAGTTTACAAATTTTACTGCCACTCATTTAGCTCGAGTTAGAGAGAAATTCGAGTTATAGATGTTCGAGTTATGGAAGTTCAACTGTATTTTAATTGGCAAAACGACAGCGAGGAAAAAATAACGCAAAGCTCACATTTGAATAATAATAATTGCATTTTGCTTAAATGTTAATTAGATAATTGAAATGCAATTACTGAAATAATAGAAAAAGTTTAATTTATCTTAAGTAAACAAACGGACAAAAAATGAACAAAAAATATTTAAGATTCTTTAAAAAAGAAGGTAATACGAACCGACCCATATGTTGTTATAAATTTCACCTTAAGTAATTATGTGGAATTCAAGGAACTAGATGTCCATTGACTTTGATAAAACAAACAACTGGATTAGGAAATAGTTTATTGAGTTCACTACTCATATGTTGTGAATGTTATTGGTAGAGAGAGTTTATCTTGTTTAACAGTTTACTCTGTACTCTTTTTGAGAATTCAGTTTGTACAAAATATTTGTGAGTGACAATTGGTTTGCAAAATTCACGGTTCCATCATTAATATCGAGTTACTTATGGTAGCTTAGACTAGTTTTTTCAATTGACTATTACAATTTTACTCAATTTTCAAAGTTTTCGCTTATTTGAAACTAACTTTCAGTGCGAATACATAACAATTTTGGCACTCTAACAAAAAACTCGCAGCTCATATTCACTCGCATATTCATCTATTGAAATGAGTTAAATAATTTGCCCTACAACTGATGCAGAAAACTAATTGTTAAATAAATAGTGAAAGTCAATTGTTAACCAGAGAAACGAAAGAGCCGAAAGCGTTGGGAAATCGCTGGGTTAGTTACATTCTCAGATATAATTAACTTTCTTAAAAGTAAATAGAATCTTAGCGAGTGAAAACTAAAGACAACAGCTGCTAATGAGTCGAGTTTTGTGCGCACAAAAGTTGTGAATGCGAAGTTAAAGCTCGTTTCGAAAGCGGGCAAAAACAGTTCACGAGTGCAATTGCTGGTGCAATGAGAGAGCTCGTTGTTGCCACTTGAGTGGCAAGTGGCAAGTATAAGTAATTTACGCAGTTCCTGGTTGCCTGCCACTGACTTTCGCGTTGTTAATACTTGCCCGTTGGCTCTGCACGTCGAAGAGTGAAGTGGGCAACTTTGAGGTTGAGCTCGAGGCTAGTCTGCAAATGATACGAGTATGGGCATAAAATATTGATTTAATTCTAGCAAAAGTATAAAGCAATGACTAGACCTGCTGTCGCTGACGAGCAGACACTAGACGATGTGTCGCCGTTGCTGCTGCCATTGCCAAGTTGCTGGCAGCAAAGCGGAAACGGAAGTGCAAAGCAGCAACGACAACTACAACTACAACTGCAACAACAATAACAACAACTACAATGACAAGAGCGAAAGCATCTAAAAACCACAACAACGACAATCCCTGTAAATAGCTCGCAGTTTTTTGTAGATCGCAGCTACTCTACAAGCAAATGTTTGAAATTTCTACGGTTTCGTTTCGTTTCGGTTTGGCAAATGTCAACAATATTTTATAATGATGTTGTTGCTGTTACACAAGTTAACAACGGAAACAATGTCAGTCCAGCTAAAATGTCTGACGTTTTATTTATTGTTTCCTACAGCAGCCAAGGCGCTAAAATTGTCAGCTCCAAATACATACTCGTATTCACACAGACACTGAAATCACAACTAATTTGTGGTAGCATTCAGGTAGCACTTTTATCACTCAATTTGCAACAAGGTAATTAAGTCACTTACGGTCCTTTTCAAAGGACACTGCTCATCTACTCCACTTTATGTTACCTGGCAACGTTGGCATTGAGTTACTTATTTTGTTTGCTGTTTATTAAACCTGACATTTAAATGGAAATAGGACGAATGCACTTTGTCAACAACTTTTATTTCATTTTTTGCGATTTTGGAGTAGAATTTGGTTCTCTGACCAACAAAATATCTGAGTATTCCTTCAAAAGTTATGAAATTGTCTCCTATCCAGTCTTAACAGCTTCAAACTAATAAGAAACTATACAGAAGGTGAGCTGTGAACAAACATGATGGAGCCAGTTATATTTCGTAGACTGAGAGAGTGAAGATTACGATTTGAAATTACACACTTAGTCGAGACAACTGCAACCATTTTCAAATAATAATTATATATTTGCCATTTTGAATATTAAATGCAATTCGTTGACTTTACTTAGATTGTGCTTTGATGCCGTTGAAAAGAGTGGAGTGCATGAAGATTAAAGGGTATAAAAATAAAAATTCAAATTGAAAATTCAAGCGCGTTTTAAGCCGGAGTCTTCAGTAGACAACAAAACAATGGAAAGCAACTTCAGGCTCAAGTGCAGTAGCAGAATCAGCAGCAGAGCTCTTAACAAGAAATATAAAGTGAAGTAAAAGTTTTAAGCGTCTTTGCAACGCATACAATTTCTCATGAGTACAAAATACAATTGCACAATAAAATATACACAGAGGTACACAGACAAACATAGCCAGAGAGAGAGAGAGAGAGATAGAGAGAGATAGAGGCAAAGAAGAGTGTTCCGAGGACGAATGCAAAAGGAAGCTTAAGCGAAAGGATTTAAGAATAGCAACGGCTGGGAAGAGGTTTTTTGTCGTCGTCGACGACATTGCCTTTTTACTAAAAGCGAAAGACAGCTCAGAAATACTATATATCCAAAAACAACTGGCAGCATGGAGAAGCGGCTGCTTGCTTTGCAATAATGGCTCTACGCCTTAAGACCACGTTTCAAAATGCCTGCTCACGCACAGCATTGAAGTCCTCGCTTCCTCATCTGCTGTCGCCAAACTGTTGCCCCAAATAGGCGTTGAAAATGCTGGAAATCAAATTAAAAGCGCGGCAGTCAAAACTTTTTTTGGGCCATTAAGAAAAGGTAAGTTGTTCTTCTCGCACAGCGGAAACAGTGAAATCGGCACTCATTTTATGAACTCTTTGAGACGTCGTCTTGCTCAAGAGGATTGCCAATTAAAGTGACAATAGTAGCTCAGCAGTCGCACAGAAAGGGGAAACGGAAGTATGCCATCATTTGTTGTTCTGTTTGATAACGGAAATCACGTGGAACTTACAACTCTGAGCCAAAATCGAGTAGAACTTGAACATTGTAAAATGCAAAGCGTATGCTCGATTTTATTTCTATTTATATTGTTTTTTTTTCATTTGATTTTATTTTATGGCTTCAAGTATAAAACAACACCCTCAAATGGCAATAGTAGATAAATTTTAATTTTAGCTACCGCATACACATAATTTAAAGGACCCCAAATCGGAGCTGGGCGACACACAAAGTCAGGCCAAGCCATAAAAATGTGTAGCACAAATAAATTTCAAAGTGAAATACTTGTAAATGAAAACAAATGGACAACACACATATGAGAAAACAAAAACAATAACTTCAAAAGGGACACGGTCAATGGCTACTCACTCCCGACTATAAGATAAAATTCCATATTACGTATACGCCATGCACGACGACTATGTGCAATAAATATTGTGTGTCAAGGGCATTTTTGGTACTTTAGCCAAAAATGTAACATAAATTCTAGCCATACTCAGAGCAGGCCAAACAATGCGATAAATATCAAAGATCAACTATATAAAATAACATTTCGAACTACAACAAAAATTTTATTGAATTTACTTACTGAAAGTCCAGCATTTGGTTTAATTGATATGCTGCCGCTGCGGGGCTGAGTGAGTTGTTTGTTGGTGCCTTTGTTGTTAAACATAATTTTGCGTTCGCATAATTTATGCCTAAATAAACACAGCACAAATTATATTAATTATAATTGTTTTCATTTTCAAATTCAATTCACGCACCAAAAACCTTTACTTTTCGAAAATGCAGCCCAGCAAAATATTAACATATTTATTCTGAATTCAATTTATATGTGTGTTTGTTTTTGTGAGCTTAGCACAGCTCGGACAGTGTATGGCTTAAATTATATTTTTTAATGAATGTAAACCACAGTTTATAATCAGATTTACATTCGATTATTGTTTACTCCGCACAGTTTGTCTGTTTTTCTGAATAGCAGCACAATAAAATGAGTCAAATGGAAAAATAAATATTTTAGAGTTCTCTTTCTTATTGAAAATCAATTTTATGATATGTTTATTTTAGCATACAATTATATGTTTAAATTTTACATTTGCATTCCTAATTAGAAAACGATAATAAATTGCACACATATTTGCAAGCATTTCAATCAAAAAGACTTTCTTTTTAATGTCCCTAAATATATTTGAACAAGTTGCTATTTGCATAACGACAAATTGATTTATCATATGCTTTTTTGAGCACAAAAATTGTTAAAATCAAATCAAATAAATAAAAATAAATATTTTAAGGTAGAAGTCTTTTATCTGCATAAATATTTGAATAGCAACTGAAGTCAATTTAGTTTTATGCGCAGCTTGATACCTATACATTTTGTTCATTGAAAATGTGTATGGGATATAATAACTATCTTACAAAAAAACCTCTTTACGAGGTAAAAGTCTAGTGACGAAAACATTTTCATGCCCCAAATAATTCTGATATCCAATTTTGTGAGGAAAGTTTTACATATATATATTTAAAAAAAAATGTTTGCCACTCAATTCAATTTTAGAGGGTTTTAGCCATTTCCCGCTAAACTAGCGATTTTTCGAAAAAGTCGTAGAGTAATAGTTTCTAGATTTTTGATCGGGAACAAGTCCTCATTCAAACTTTTAAGCTATATCAACGCTTTGATACAAACAAACAAACAAACAAACAGACAGATTGACTTTTCATCTTATTTTCGGAAGGCGACTAAAAATTTCAAAATGTTATCTATTAAACCAGTGTTCGGGTTTTGATGATCAAGATGTCATTCGACGCGTATTTTTAATAAGAATAGGAAAAAAATAAACGTCAAAAGGCTCCAACGGCAAAGTTTGCTCAAATCTTTTAAATTTTGCCCCTCCCACTTACACCTGTTTATCTAACGAACCAAGTGAGTTTCCAAAAGGGTTAGTATACACATTTGTAAGTTAAAGTGATACCTTTCGATCGGTATATTACTCGACCTGATCGGAAAGTCATAGACAATTTTCCATTCTTCCTGTGTATATATGCTAGTCGCCTTTCGCACCCTTCGTGCTGCTTTTTTCACTAGCGCGGACTGCCGTCCGCAAAATTGCATTAGAACATAAAAAAAAAATGTGTTTAAAAACTTTTGAAACTTGTTTTTGCATCTGACCGTACAAAATATGCCACTGTCATTTCACTGAAATTATTTTCTATATGAGCTTGTCGCAACTTTTACGGAGATGTTGACTTATAAATAGCGGATAAAATGCAGACAATTATATATATATTTTTATACAATTGAAGTAAAAGAAAGGATTGTGTTACTTTTCTCTAATGACTTACAACTTAATTTTTTGTAGATATTGAAGCTATAAATAAACGATGAGTTTAATTGAGTGCATTAAAGAGATTTGTTGTATTACGCTTGTATTAGATCTCATTTGAATTACAAATAAACGAAATGAAATGAAATATTGATGCTGGCAGCGTGGGCCACTCACTCAGCTGCCAAATTATAATGTGACTCGCATTAAGTGCCACGTTCTCATTTGCTTTATCATTTTGCATGCTGCCGGAGTTGGCAGTGGAACTGTAGCTGGGGGCAATGTAATCACCACCCGACATAGTTGATGTAGAAGAAGCCAGCAAGCAAAGCAGAAGGGCGAATGACGAAGGGCGAAGTGCGAAGGACGAGTAACTGTAGCAGCAGCAGGATATCCTGTCACGTTTTCAGTTGACTTGACTGCTGTGGGAGTGCGCAGTACTTAACCGTTCAAGTTGCCGGTCTGGGACTCGAGCTTACCTCCACTTTTTGCCCCTCGGCCACTGTCGTCAATGTCTTGCCTGTTACTGAGTCTGGAACTGGTTCGAGGTGTTGGCTACCTGGTCTCTCTCTTTTTCTCCCGCTATAGTGGCACTGCCATGGCGTGAAAATTAAAGGAATTCCGTTATTATTTCGCCTTTTTTAAGCTCCTGCTTCTCGTGCAGCACTTGCCACAGCACTTTGGCGCAAATTATGTCGGCGCAGCGAAAACAAATGTTGCATATGCATGCGACACGACATGTCACAAGTGCTTAGTAGTCCCGCATGCGACAGTTTTCTCTCTTTCTCGCAGGATCCCTCCTGCCATCTCATCCCAGCCCATTGCAAAGGACTGCATATTGAACGCCCAACGAGCTGAGGTTTTCCAACAACTTCATGTGAAGCCTCTTTCCCTTTCTCTCCCCTCTTCTCTGCCTCTGCAACTGGGCGTCCTTCCGGCTGATGTCGTTCCATGTGGATATGGAGATGTGAAAGCGTGAAAGTAATTTGCAAAGTAGACGTTCTGCTCTTGCTTTTTCTTCAGTTCAGTTCAGTTCAGTTCTGGCTCTTGCAATTGCAGTCGCTGCCTGATGGCTTTTGGTGTTGTCATGGTAGCTCATTATGTGGCGGCTTCTGGGCCCATCATAGAAATATAAGTATGACTAGTGCGTCTGCAGAGAGCAGCCCAAAGAGCTGCTGTCGTAGTCAAGAAAAGTTAATAACATACGAGGAAGTAGCACGAGCAAATGCGAATGCAAGTGTGAATATAAGAACATGGCCAAGCTCTGATTGTACGAGTAGGCGTGACTTTGTGGGGCTTGGATAAATTATTCTCAAGAAATTATTTGTATGCCAAATGTAAATTTCACACACAATCAGCACAAGTAATTATGCACCTCATTCGTTTAACTTTAACATTCACCAAATATTACTTTTATTATATACTTGTACTTAAAAATTGAGAATTGAGTAAACAAATATTTAAATTATTTGTCAACTAACTTTGGCAGTTTCTTTTGGACAATGCAAAGTAATTTTTGCTGTAGTAAAAAGAGTTTGAAGCTCCATTTATATTTAATAGTTTAAGAATTGGGCAGTGAACAGAATAAATACAACTCTGATGATATTTGGCAAAGGAAATTCGTGCCACGAGCAGTTAACCAGTCGACCATTTATGCATAGACAGGTTTGGTATCACACAGAGAGGCAGAGAGAAAGAGTGAGAGATGGGGAAAGGGACATAAAAAATGGCCACCTAGCAGGGTGCCATGGCATGCCATTGTCATTGTCATTGCTCGCTGGTGGCAGTCAAAAGCTGAAACGGATTTAGTTGCCAAACGGCCAAATCGAATGTCACCAGCAGCAGCTGGAGCTGGAGCTGGAATTGGAATAGGAATAGGAGCTGTGAATAGGGCCAGTTGCCGGATTGGAAGTAGGGACAGCAGCTAAACGCCTGCAGACTGCAGTTATCAAATAGAAATGAAGCCAAAGCCAAGTCCTGAGCTTTGCTAAGCTTCGCTGCCGGCGTCTAGACGGCATTTGTCATGCAGCCAGAGATACATTTGTTTTGCCCGTGAACCCAGGGGGACAGAGAGGTAGAGAAAGGCAAAAAGAAATAGCGAGGACATATAATTATTTAAAAAGCTTTGGGAGCATTGAAGTCAAGTCTCGTAGTGTATTATGCAGATCACCTCTGACTTTTCAAAACGACTTCAACGATATTCCAACATTATTTACACCCGTCGGGGTTAATTAACCTATGAACTTAAAGGGTTTTCGTTTTGGCCCCAAGCGAATCCTTAGCCCGATGTTATTCCTCCATCGCCTTCTGCTGCTAATTGTTGTCCTTTGGTATTGGCCGTTGATTCAAAATCAAATAGGGCCGTACTTGTGTACTAAGTATTTGTGTGGTGGTCATTAGGGCAAGTCAAAGGGTTGCAGGTGGCAATAATTGAAAAACTTTGCCTACTTCAGCCTACTTACTAATTAAAAGTTGTTGGCCAAGTCAAGTCATAATCATGACGTAGCTGGTTGCTTTGTTGTGTTGGGAATTAAAGTTTATTAAATGGGTGTATATTTTGTTACAATTGCCTTTGTTTTTGTATTTGCTTTATTAAATTAAAAGCATTGACTATTGGTGATACCCAAGTTTTTAGTTAAATAATCTGATTATCTAAAAAGTTCGACTGAATTTGTGACTATCGATTTCTCAAAAGAAGGGACATGCTTCAGATGAGCTTTCAACAGTTGCCATTGCATTGAATTTGTCGTTGACAGTGGATTACACAAACGGTTCAAATGCCAGAACAATGCAATGCAGTCAGTCAGCCCAAAAGATGCCTTCGATTCTGTTGATGGCTCTGGGTAACTTGGATCATGGGTCTGAGTCTGGGACTGGCAGATACTATATATATACAGACAGCTGCATGTGGCACGCCTGCTAATGAAATTGTGCATTCAATCGAGTGGAACGATGGGAAAAGTCAATAAAATTGATGTAGCATACACCAAGGCGTTTGCCGGCGATGCAAAAACAGGACCCAGTCAGTCTAAAGGGGAGCCATGGATGTCAAATGAACTTGATGACAAAATGGAAATAGTTTGATCGCAATTCGCCATTCGCAATGCATTGGAATGCAATGCGAAAAGCGCATTAAGCCAAAGCCATCATCATTTTGGGCGCAAGACGATTCCGTCGAACCGGCAAATGCAAATTATATTAATATATTGAGCATACGTCACGTTGTCCATTGAATTTAACATATGCAGTGCCCAAAAGAACACCGTTTATGGCATTTAATTGCAAATGTATTTCTGATTTGAGTCGTTTATGGCTATAATATATTTTATGGTCAAGTGGCGGCTCAATGCTCTGCTCAGCTTTCAATTGCCATGCTGCAAACGGAAAACGGAGAGTGCACTTAGCTAATAAATCTTTAATATTGCGCGAACAATTTTTTCTACGCTTTTTGCTATGGCGAAAATTCATTTCAAGGTTGTCCTTTCAAGTGCCAAGAATCGCGAGAGTGCTGTCAAAAATATTTCTTGAATAATTTGTGTCTTGGTTCACAGCATTTTTTCGACTTGTTTGCTTTTCTTGTAGCCTTTTTTTAAAATATTTTTTCTTTAGCTCGCCGCTAACCTTCATCAGTAAGCCAATTATGGTATTAAAAAACGTAAAGTTGAAGGCTCAAAAAAAAGTGGAAGGAAATTTGTGCACCACCGGCGACTCGAGGCGCAACAAGGTCAGGTCAAAATGTTAGCCGCCTGTCGTCAGTCGACAGTTGGACAGCTGGACAGTCGACAGGCGGACTGCATTTAAATGTAAATTGAAATTAATTCTGCTTGAGCAAAGGCACAAAATGGCCATGGCCAACGTGGCATGACGCGGCGGTTGGTTTGATGTGGGTAATGTGCCCTGTTATTGTTCAGCCTTTGAAGTGGTCCCAAAAGAATCCATCGCCATGGTCATCATCAATTCCATTGTCAGTTTTCATGCAAATTGATGACTTTGACATGTATGACAGTCACTTTACCGTGCAACATTTTTGCAAGGACCCAACGTTCTATAAACAATACCAAGAACTGTCAATTTAATACTACTTTTATATAAACAGGTAAAAAAAAATTAAAAAAAATGTAATAATAAAGATTAAACTTATTTAAAAGCAGCAAGCAGCCTTAATTATTATAACAGAACAAATTTCTTTTATTTAATTATGCTGTGAGGTAGGAAGAGAGACAAACGATAGTCGCAGCGAATAAACGCGCAGAGCCTCTCAGACATTTTCTCAACGAAAAGCTTCACATTTTTACTTTCAGTTTCTGTTTGATGATAAATACAATGAAATCTTAACTAAGAACCTGCACTAAAGTTAGTGAGCTATTTGGAGAATGACTCTAAATTATCAAATCCCGTCAAATATCATAGAAAATCCAGCACTTGGCGGAAAAGCCACTTGGGGCAAACTCCATGCTTCTCATTCTAATAACCCTAAGTGCTTTCAACTTTCAAATTGAAAAGTCAACAGAAAGCATAGCCAAATAGCGAAAACAGCAAATAGCAAAAGTTGAGAGCACAAAACAACAGAGAGATTGAGGGCAAACCAGAGACAGAGAAGGAGCAAGAAAGGTTAGAAAGGGAGTGATAGAGAGTGAGGGAGTGTAGGATTGGGTATGACGCGACTTAAAATTACAAAAGATTAAAAAGTGAAATATAAATATTTATCTGCGGTGCGGGCTTCACGTTGACAGTCGGTCTGACTGTGTGGCAGTCAGTCAGTTTGTCAGTGAGGCTCAAAGCAAGTTCAGGAGTTATGCATGCAAAATAGTGCCAGGACCAGGACCTGGACCAAGTGTCCAGCGAGGGTAAATGATACAGAATTAGAAAGGGAAGGTTGAGGCTGCGGTGTAAAGGTGCCTTTGTCAGATGCCATAGTGCCTGCGACATTTTGAGCTCATGTAAATCCATTTTAATTAATTCGAGACAAAGGTTATATCCTGGCATAGTAATGAACTGAGAGAGCAGAACCTAAGGACCTTAGAGAAAAAAAACCTTTAGGTACGCCATTTGCCCAGGCTCGGCTTTTCTAAAGGATTTGCATTTAATTTCAAGTGGATGAATGCGAAACGACCGAATCTCTAAATCGCTGCCCCGTCCAGTCGAATGACTGATGCTGCAAATTAAAACTGTTGGATTAGAATAAATAGAATGTAGAAGTCTAGAGTAAAAGAAGCCTGGGAAATGGCTGCTTAACCAGATGATAGGATGCCTCTTCTGCCAAAAGCTCAAGTCAGAAATCGCAAATTTGATTATGTCAAATTCGAATGCTAAGTGGATTTGAATATTGATTGCAGCTTAGTCGAGTCGCATCTCAGTCGGTATTCAGTAGTCGGTTGTCAGTCAGCAGCCGTCAAAATCACTCTATTTGCATATTGCTTTTTGCACGACAAAAACTTTTGTAGACAACTTATCCGCTTTGCTTGGCAATTTTGCGTAAATCAGCTTATAGAAATTACAGACAACGACTATTTGAGTGCCAGAGCCTCAGGAGTCACAGTCTCTGAGCAGTCACAGTCTGCAGCTTCCAGATTCGAGTCTCAAGTCTCGAGTCTCCGCCTTTCACTTAACGCTGCTGCAGGCACAATTACGTACACAAGCCGTTGGTCCAAGTTCCGAGTGCCAAGTTCCCAGATGACATTCGACGACATTGGCAAATCTGCACTTGCTTAACTTAATTACAAGCGTTCTGCAAATAAAATAAAAGTTCAACTAACAATAAAAAAAGAAGCAAATGAAAATGAAAATGAAGAGAAACTGCAGAGTCAGGCCGTTAAAGTTTTTGGCAAAGTCGAAATTTTGAGGAGCGTATCAAAGGCCTAAAACGAAAGGACCCTAAACCTGATTGGCACAAACTAAACGGCCAGGCCAAATGTGCTGCAATTTGGTCAGCTCTTGCTGAAAGTCATAACAGTTTTGACAGCAGCAGAAGCAGCATTTAGAGCATCCGCAATAGCAGCTGTAGGAGGCGGAGTTTGAGGAAACCTACCCATCATTTATGCTTTTGAGCGCATAATTGCTAGTAATTAAGGTGTATTGGCCAGGCAGAAGAGAACCAAATAAAAATTTGATATCAGGACCAGACACACAGCAGTTGAGTTCGGCACACAAATTGGCCTCTTGCTGCTACCATGGCCAAAATGTACATCTGGGCCGGACGAGGAATGCTTTTGCCTTTGTGCTGTCATCGAACAGGAACGAGAACCAATAGACAATTTGCCAACTGCTCAACGAGGCAACTTTTATGATGTCGGCCGTCGACACTCATGGTTAGGAGTATCCAATTTGTTATTAGGCCAATTGCTTCAATTAGTTTCAGAATATATACATATTCTGCAAGCTAAGATCTTCAAGCATAATATCGTTTTAATCATGGTATTTCCTCTAAATTCAGTGTGCATTCAAATATAATTATTTTTTTCTGCCAGAATTCGATTCCAACATTCAAAATTTAAAATCTCAAATTTTAGCATTTAAACTATTTCTGGCGTAATTTTCTAAATTGTGATGAACAAACTCCAGTGATTGTTCATTATTCATCAAAATCGATTAAATAAATTCAATTGATATTTAAAAAAAACTTATAGACTTAAAGTACTTGAAAATCGAAGTAGAATCGTATCGTCGGTTTTTTATTTACAACAGTAAAATCAACTTTTCAGTCTTAATTTAAAAATAGCAAAAAAGAATTTGCATCCAAAAATAATGTGCACCTGCTTCTAATCTCCGATAAAACAAAAATATTTGGTCTTTTATGTTGCTATTTTTATTTTTGGGCAAGGGGCAAAAGAAGAATGTATCTTAAATTAAAAGGCAAGAAATAGGAAATCCAATTTGCAGGTATGAAAATATAAGTGAGATAAGAAAAGAATTGCATCGCCCACAAAGTGAAAATGTTCGAAATGTGCAGCAAAATTTGTTTTTAATTTTCCGCTCTACTTAAAACTGAAAATTGCAACGAAGGCGGCGAACAAAAACGGGTTAGATAAAGAAGCTGTTTACAGCCAGATGTTTGGTTGGAAAAGTGGGGGAAAATAGGGCGGGGCACGCCTTCTACTCTAAGAGAAGCATGCAAATACTCGTATGTGCGGCATTGGAAAAAAATTAAATTTGCATATGCATTTGTTGCTTTTGTTGGCGACTGCAGACAACAATTGACAGCACACACATATACACACTTATACACAAACAACATACACACAGAGACTGTGAAATGTTTTACAAGTCCTTTGCCAGCATTTTTCATAGACTTCCGCTTTAACTTATGGCACAGCCTTTAAACGAGATTAACATCTCGACCCAGTTATGTGATTAGGTTTTCTTTATTATATTTTAAGCATAAATAGTTGACTATATTACATGCAAGTTATTTAATTTATGACAATATCTAAATAAAAATCAGATCCGCAGATTTCAATTGCGAGTCTCTCAATATTAAAAATTGGAATTAATGTGAACTGATTGACCTACATTTTTAAAGCTGACTACTACTAAAAAATTATTAAATGCAAGATTTTCATACATGTCCTTTGGTTGAAAATTCAAAACTAATAAAGTTGAAATTTAACAAAAAAGGTGTTTTTGTTAAAAGGTGTTGACTAAAAGTTTAAATTAAGCACAACTTTGCGTAATACATTTTTTTTCTTAACTTAAGGAAGAACATAAATACTTGGCAAATTCTGGATGTTTTCGCCTTAATTTAACCAGGTTTCGGGCACGTTTGCTGTCCCAGCTGTTAAAGCTGCCTCCAGTCATGTGGCGGTAACTCAATAGCAAATGTGAATTCTATTTAATTTTGGTACACATGTAAATGTATGTCTGTCAGCACATACTCTTTGTACATATAAATAATTACAGCCTGCGCCTCTAGCGCACTGTAGTCGGAGGCAATTTAAGGGGCAGAGTGCCAGGACGGCAGAGCGTCAGCGTGCGTGGTCCACTGGTCACAGTGGACGCGTCACGCATATATTAATAAATTCGGGCAGAGTCGCGTCTGCGAGATGATGGGTAGGGTGGATATGGATATATATAAGTACTTCTCTTGCGGCTGATGCTGTGAGAAGAGTTGTCCTGAAAACGGATTCCCAGACACGTTTGGTCGGCGCGGCGCACACGCGGCGTATGCGTAATTTTTGCGAATGCGGTCTCAGCAGAAGTAGCAACATTGCCATCCATGTCTGCGTGACAATGAAATCGAATTTGCTCATTAAAATAGGACAGTTGTCGAGTCAATGCTTTGTGAAAGACATTGCGTACCCGCCACGTGGTACAGTGCGAAGGAAAATCCATGAGATATTGAGCCTTTAAGCAGACACAACCCAGCAAATGAATAAGAATATGATTTTGCTGTCAAAGTAAAGTAAGCACATGCTTATTTTAATAAACCAAGAAAGTCTCCTCCCCTCGGCCCTCCTTATATGCACGTGTGTATATTTAGGTATATATGTTGTGTATGTGTCTGTTATTGTGCACGTTTCCTTTTATGTTACTTGTACCTGAAGCTGCTGCTGTTGCTGTTGTTCTTCTTGTCTCCTTTATGACTTTGTTTCACATTCTTAATTAACAGGCAAGACTCAGGCGGATGTGTTGGATTATCTTGCTTGTGTTTTAGCCTTAAGCTCATTTTAACATGTGCATGTCGCAGTTGCCTCGCTTTGTGCTTTGTCCTAAAGTTGCAACACTCCCGCCCCCCTCTTTCCCTTTGCTGAACTTTGTAAATTATTTATGCGAATTGCTTTGCGCCAGGTTTAGCTGTCATTAAAAAAACCTTTCATTTCTTTCATGTATGAAACTCGATATTTTGTGCAATTCCTGCAGTCATCTTCAATTACATACTTAAGAAGTTAATAAAATAATATACTCAGCTTGACAATAAAATCTTAAAAAATCCTTACATAACTTGCTAAAATTTATAATTGTTACTTTGAGTGAAGGAAGAAGAACATAGCTATTAGATGAGTATATTTTTTTTACATGTTTTGTCCCTTCTTTTAAGTTATAAAGGTTTATTGTTTTATTATGATTTATTTTCCATTCGAGTTTCATTCGATATTCTTTATGGTCTTTCAATTTTGCTGCTTCACGCAAATCAGAATTTATTAAACAAACATGAATTCGTACCCAGGCTGTGTTAATTCATTACTCCAACGTAGTTCTTATGGCTTTCGCCCTGTTTGCTTTGAGTAAACAGCCTAATGGCGAGCGACGACCCCGCAGGTAAGCGTGATATTTTTTCCACCCACATATCGCAAAAAAAATTTTTTATTTTTTATGACTGTGATTTTATGAAAAACGTATAAATTGTACTCGTATTTATATATTTATGATGAGGCTTTATTTTTAAATCAAATATATTTTATTATTATTGTGAGTGCCGCTTGACATGTAAATAAGGAAAAAAATATTTCCTTCTGTATATCGGAAAGTCAACAACCAAATTGCAGTATTAAATTTCATTATCTATAAACTTTCTTTCAGTAAAGTCAGTAAAACTAATGAAGGATCTATGAATCTTTCATCTTTATGACTTTATACTAATCAGATTGGTCTGTATTTATTTGCTTATAATTGCTTATTCATATATATGTACGCCGAATTAGCTATATTGAAATATTAAAAGATTAATGTTATAAGGAGAATTATATTCATATTTTTATTCTCAACAAAAAGGCGATACTTATGAGAGCAATATAAATATATGTACCACTAGTTACGCAATCCTTGAACCCGTTCCTCCCTGTCTCCCTCTCCCAATCTATCTCTATCTTCCTCATTTTGTTGGCGCTGTGACAGAATCCGCACAGTGGCAGAAAAATCTTGATTATGGCTTAGTGCCACAAGCATTTGTGCTTTTCTTTAGATACTAACACGAGTACGAGTAAGAGTATTTTCATTGCATTCACTTGAGCAAGTTTCGCTTGGCTGCGCATTTCAATTGCCGCTGGGGGCGTGGCAGCAACAACAGCAATAAGAATAACCCAATGACATACATTTAGCCGCTAGTAACAATAATTTTTATTATTATGAGACCACCTTCAGTCACAGAGCTGCTGCCTTCTCGCCTGCCACGCCACTGATGACTCTCAGTTAGCAAATAACATTTTCACACAATGGTCCCTGAATAAGAGAACAAGGACACTAGGAGAGGCAGGAGTGCGACAGAAGAGGTGAAGAGGAGCGCTAGTCAATAAAATCGAACAGCTGCCATTAAAATCATTTAAATGTTATTGTCTTTGTGCCCTGCCGCAAGTTATTTCTACTGTGGTGCTTCTGTGGCATGCCCCATGCTTTCTGCTGACTCAGAGTCTCAGTATGCGGACTACTGCCTGCAACTGGAGGTCGACTCACTTATGCTTTTTGCCGTTGTCGAGTCGAAGTCGTAGTCCTGGCCGTAACCGTAGTCGAATCTGGAGTCGAGGCGAAATATGTGTCTGTCAGCAAGTTGCAGTTGAATAATACCCTGGGGTGTAATTGCTTTAAATGTCTTTGTATGAATGCGAAATGTGGAAAGCGTGCTGCGATGCCTGCTACGAGAATGACAACTCTTTAAAGCATCGTCGAGTTTCAATTCAAACATTTGGCTCCTTCAGCTTCTTCGGATGTCTTCAAAATGCTTTCATTGAACATTTCAGAATGCCCTTTTAAGTAGCTGTGAATATTAGCCAAATGAATTTAATTAAGTTAATGGTTATTAAATTGTTCAACAAGTTAATAGCTTTAGAGACTATGGTTCCACTTGACTGGGCGTCACAATAAATCATATTCAACGATTTAGAAAAATTAGAGTTATGAAAACTAGAAACGATAAGTCAGTTTAAGTCTCCTGTAATATAAGGTAAGGTTTATCTAATTGTTATTGAGAATCCCATATTCTACTTCTTTCATTTAAAACAACAAGTTAAGCAAGAACATTTTGAAGATCTTAGTTTCAAGGCACACGGAAATCAGCTTAATTTTTATAAAGCTAAGCTAGATGATAATATTATTTAAAATCCATTGGGTCATATTTATCTTCTCCAGCTCTTAACATAAATATATCCATCTTATATCTAAGGTCAAATGAATTGCAATTGCAACTAAAGATCTAAAGCAAGAATATGATGCTTGTGTAATTAATCCATGCGAAGCTGAGCAAATGATGTCAAAGCAAAGACAATTAGGAGAACATTCAAAAGGACACAGAGTGAACACAAAACCTTCATTGTAATTTCACAGTCAATTTAAAATTAATACGCGCATGTCGCTGGAGCTGTCTTGTCCCGCCTCGAGAGCGTCTTGCAAATGCAAATTGCATTTTGGCATAATCCCAAACGCAACTCTGACGCAACCTTGGCAGACATTCTGGCAGGATAACCGAGAGAGAGAGGGACGGGAGAAGAGCAGAAAGGGTGGTAGAAGAAGGTAAGTGGTTGCCATATCAGAGTGCACATATGTAGGTGCAAACAAGCTTGAGATAGGTTAGCTCTTGGTCTGAAAAATGTTTAGACTTCCAAAATGGTAGTAAAACCTCAGGTGCGTGAGAATTTCGCTAAGGCGTCTACAAGGCAGCCTCGTCAGACAGGCAACAGTTTCTGCAGTTTGGCGACATTTGAATGACTTTGTTTGAAGTCGAGTTTAATTAAAAACGGATCTAGTTAAATTTTGCGACAAGATGCAGCCCGCGCTCATATGTATGATGAATATGGCATGTCGGCATCCTCGAGTTTGTTTGCAAGTTTAATTGAAGCGCTGCAAAGTTGACAATATTGCGAATTTTGGCATTTACCCTGTGTAAGTTCTCAGTTCATCAGTTGCAGATGCAGGTGTCTGGTACCAGCTAAATTAAATTCATTGAAAACAACGAGAACAGGAACAACAACTTCTACAAACAAATAATTAATTGAAATTTTAGACTGTTAAATAAGCAACAAATGTAAATTGCAATTGAAAATGAGAAATGACAACAAACTGAATCTTTTCCATGCAAACGAAGAATATTATTATATATTTACAAATAACTCCGTTAATTACATATTAAAGTTTGTGCTGAATGGAATTAATACCTTTGCTGTGAAAGACGGCAAGTAAGTTAAATTGATTGAGACTTAAAATAATTGCATGGCTTGTATGACTGATATCTTTAATACTATTTTATAAGCTCTTATGTTGCTGAGCTTCGACGTATTCTCAATGAGAAGTTAATTGTTATTTTTGCAATATTGCGTGTCCAGTTATTAGAATACTTGATTTGTATAATATTATTTGTATTAAATACAATACATTTAAATATTGAACATAGTTTGATTTCAGCTTTCAATAAATAAGTTTTGTAATCTATGTTCAAGCTGTATGCTTAATAAGTGTGTGTATTAAAATGCGACAACACAGATGGAAAAAAAATATAGAGGAAGCTGTTTAATAACTTTAGAACACTTTTTTGTATGTTGTCTTCAATTATCTAATTTAAAATTTATTTAAATTTGCTGAACTTTCCAATTATAATACACTTCATGCATTTTAAAAATTAATTTGTACTTTATATGTGCATATATTTACCGTAAGTATTTTTAGCTTATTTAGAATTTTTTACATATTTATAATGTTTCATATTAATGATTTTTATCAAAATTTACCTATAAGTGCTTAAAGCATACCATAAACATGATGTTGTCTGCATGTGAAGGAGATGTTCTAAGGGCAGCAGCGTCGTTGCCAAATCAAACACATTTAACAAGTCATTTAGAAAGCTGAACGACACCCCTTACTTAGGGACATCAATTGGTTGCACCCTTCCGCCGGCAATCGGAGCTTGAGCTTCAATTGCAGCTGGCAGCAAGCAAACACTTTGGCAATTTGACTTTTGGTCAGCAGTGTCAACAGCAGCAAATACAAACACAGAGAGAGAGAGAGATTCGTAGTGGGCAATAGATTGTGAAAGACTGTCTCTTTCTCACCATTCAGGATACTTCGATGTTGGTACATTCATTAATTTTACCACAAATTTTTGCAATTAAAGTTTGCTGTTTGTTTATCTGTTTTGCTGCTGGCATGAAAATCAAGCGCACTGAAAACGAAGTCAATAAAACTTTTGTGCTACTTAATGCGAATTTATAGTGTAAACATGAACACACACACACACACAATCACACCCAATGTGACAGAGATGAAGCAGGAGAGAGATAGTTGGAGGACAAGCTGATGTCGTTGTGGTTGTTTAAAGAAAAACGACAAAATTGTGTTACCAACAATTGCATAACAATCATTTCAAGTTTTCCGCAAATTGTAAAATACAAAAACAAAAAAAAACAAAGTTTTTATTGTTATTATGAAAACTACAACAGCAATAACAACAAAAAAGTGAGAAGGAGAGCATGAGCATCAGCGACTTTGCTTGCTTTTCGGTCTGTGGTACATAAAACAAAATGGCCGCACATCCTTTTGCCAGCACTCATTTTGGCACCCCGACATTCGCATAACTATGCAAAATTGTTGTCCTTGTCGCTGTGACATTGTTTTGTTTAGCTTCTGATTTTGCTTTTGTTTGTGCATATGACTTTGTTTGGAGGTCGCCTCATCTCCTTGCCTCTGGGCAACACTGACATGATTTTCTCTCTCTTTTTTTGGGTGCGGTGGCAACTGTACGTCAATTGCGGTCCGTTTTGTGGCTTCCGTTTGCTACTTGCAACTCCCTTTTTGGCAAATGCTCAGCTGACTGTATGGGTCTCCATTTGGAGCCACCAACACCACCACCATCATCTCCACCACCATCACCACATGTACAACTACAACTACAGCTTCAGCTACTGAAAATGCCAGTGGCATTGCCATTGCGGATGTCTGCCATCAGTTGACAACCAACTTTGACTGTCTGCCTGCTGCTGCTTCTTGCAACTTTTACAACTTTCGCCGGCTTCTCTTTGTTCCAGCTGATGATTTTTTAATTGCAACTGCTTTTAGTATTGCTGGGATTTTCTGATTGCTCGCTTCATTAGCACAACACTCGCAGTTATCATCATTGACTGACAATCTGCTTACACTAATAAGCAAAACTATGTACAAAGGAATTTTAATAAAATTGCACGGAATGGAGAGAGTCAGAGAGAGAGACAGACATGAAGATATGCAAGAGAAATTCAATGTGATAAGAGATGAGCAAGAGTTTTTGTCTGTATTCATATCTACAAACTTAATATAAACAAATATAAACCAAACCTGTGCCTGATATTTATTTCTTTTTTTATTTACTGATGGATAAATTCATTTATTTGATTTTAATTCAGGAAATTTGATTATAAGTCAAATTTGAAATTTTTGCTCTCTTTTATTAGATTGTGTAATGCGTCATTTCTGCGCTGCTTAACACTCCACTTTATTTGCTCCGTATTACTGCTGTCCTATTTCGAACGCATTCGTTATGATGATAATGTAATGATGAAAATATGGACCATAAAGGGGTTGCCATAACGGTTTGCTGCACTTTGAGGATAATCAGAGTTGCGTATTTTCATAAAATGCCTTGTCGGCCTTGCAATATGCAATCATAACGTTGAGCCAGCAGGCGATGCTCAATTCAAGCTGATAACATGGTCCAATCTAAAAGCCAAAAGGGGTAACTGGTGTACGGGGAAATCGAGGTGTACCAGTGCGTATTGAGGGCAATCTAGTTATGATGGTCAGTTCATTGGCGTTATTATGACCAGCTGACGTTCAATGCTAGTGCGAATTATGCATGCGCCTTGAGTCAACGTCTGGGCTCCGATATGGCTGATTGGCCAATTGGCCAATTGAGCTGCCATTTGATGCCAGCCGGCTGGCACAGTTTAGACCATTGCTGCCAATATAACAAGCCGTAGTCAAAGTCATGGCAGTCATAAGTAGCTGTTTAGCGTAATTGAATTACTAATTTTGAGCTGTCTTCTAATTTATGTTTATTAATGTGCGCCTCAAGACCAACATCTTGCCCCTAACTCAATTCCCGTGACTTTCTCAGTAACTTTATCATCATTTGCCAAATGGTCTGAAACACAGCTGAGAATATTCACATACACAGTTCGGCTATTTCAAATGCAGGTCAGGTAAGAACGAATATGAATTCGATTTAAAGTGCGAATGTAACTGCAATGGAAAACTTCAGAATAGCAAAAAGGGAAAAACAGAAAATGGAAAATAACTCTGAGCAAAAGCAAAACTGTGTACAAAGCCTAAAAGCAGGCAAGAAAAACGCAAAGCAGCATACAAAAAAAAAAAAAAAAAAGAAAAAAGAAACAAAAAGCAACCGCAAAATATTTATAGAATTCAAGCAAACAAACCAAATATAAAATGCTGGAAATGCACACATGCGTAAAAGGAAGGCAAGGAAAAAGCAAAACGAAAACTGATTAAAAGCTTTATTCGTGCGGACAAATAGTAGATACTCTTCAATATTTTATGTGATAAACAAATAATCGAATTTTCTATTTTATTTTTTATATTGTTTTGAAATTGTTTCACTATCGCCAAACTTAAATATAAATTGAAATTGCTTAAGCTTTCTAAAATGTAAGTAATTATAATCTCAAGAAGATTTTTTTATGTATGTGCCTCCGGCAGACGGAGAGAAAGAGCATGATTAAGCCAATGTCAGGCTTTTGTGGTAGTGAGTCTTAATGGGTTTCTTGGCATAATTAACCCAAAAAATTGGGGCTGGGTCAAAGCTATGGCTAGCGCGCACTGGGAATGTAATAATGGGTACGTTTGGAGGCCAAATGGGCCAAAGGCGATGCCAAATATAAGCCAAGTCATGCGTGGCAATTTCGAAATGGCAGCTGCGTCCATAATAATATTGCACAGAATCTCCCTCTTTGCCCTTCTTCAGGAAGCTCATTCAATGACATTTGTCATGCGTGTGAATTTATGGGTCACACTAAGCTAAAACATAATTTCTTAAGGCCCGACATCAAACATTTTAAAGGCAAGCAACGGAAGTACTTTAACTATTTGCAATCGTAAAAAGCCCAAGTTTTTGCCACACATAAATCATTTCCCTAAAGCATTTATGTTATTTAGAGAACAGGAGCAGAAAAAAATAAAACAAAAATGGAATTTTTTATTGTATTTGCCAAGTATTTGGCAGAAGCTGAACCAGGCAGTGGTCGGCCACGTCTGGGAAATGTCGTAATAGCGCCTGCTGCTCCAATATATAATACATGAAATATACACACATATACACACGCACACACATTTTTATAAGCAAAAAGTATCTGCTTCAATTTGCATATCTTTGATTTTCAGTTTCAGTTTTCCCACTCGCTTATCCTCTCAAAACTAGCATCGCTGCTGTGTAGTTGTGGCCAGCGATTGTCCTTGTTGCTGTTCTTGCTGTTTGTTCTTGTTTGCTTGTCAGCATAATTCTCCAAGGACCCACAACAATGCCACAAAGTTTGACGCCGGGCTTAAGAGTTTCTTCGGTTAGGTCTTTGGGCCAAATATTGGGCCGTGTGTGGCTTTACAGCCAATATGCGTTACTAATACGCAAAAACCATTTTCATTTTACGTTTGACTAATAGAAAGGATTCATTATGAATTATACATATGCGTGTTGGACTCCTTGGGTGCGACCAACTCACTCAGATCCAATCCCCGCCAGCGAAATAGGCCAGGCTAGCTTACCATTTTGGCCATGCGTGCTTAAGATATATTTGGTTTTGCGTGTGTCCCAATAGGAGCTGCAAATGTGAATGTGTTTGCTGGAATGACATTGTAGTTGTGAGCTTTGCCCTTGGCTTTTCCTTATTCCCCTTGAGACACTTGGCCAATGACAACAAATCCCTTTCCCTTGGCCAGCTGTTTAGTGTGGCTAATTTTCAGCGGAGATTTTCTTGGCCAACTTGATTAAAATTGATGAACTTGATGTGAGTGAGTGTCAAGGGTTGCCTCTTGCCCTTTCCCGTTTTACATTTATTATTTATGAGCGGCAGAATGAGTGTGAAGTTCTCATACAAATGGGTGACATTTTAGGGTAAACCTTTCTGAATTAAGTTAGTAAAATTAGTAAATGACTGGGCTGTGATATTTGTTTGCTCTTTGCTTTATATGAGTAATTAACGCGACACATGCATCAAAAATAAATCGTCAGACGATCTGAGTTCTCAAACTAAGTTAATATGTAAGCTTAGAAATTTACTACAATCTTGCATTCATAAACTTGAGACTTCAATTTTGAAAACAATAGAAATAAGCTTTATTTCTAAATATTGCTTCCAATCTCCATTACTATAATAATTTCAATTCCATATCACATTTAATTGCATTTCGCTTGATTCAAATCATATGAAATTCAAATTCAGGATTGATTACTTCGATGATCAAAATGAATGCAATTAAAATTTGATTCATATTCTGAAGTTCAGCTTAAAAATGACCTAACAATGAATTTACCAATTATATTGAATTCGATTTCAGACACTTTCCAATGTCTTTCAAATTATTGAACTCATTTACTTGACTATGCCGTTCGGAGTGAACCCTTTTTGTTCTTCTTAATCCATAAATATGTCAAAGACAGAGGCGCATTCAAGTGTGTGCACAACCCACACACAAAATGTGGAAATGGAAGGGGGAAAAGACAAAACTATTTAAAGGGATTGTTTGATATTAATTGTAATGGCGAATTTGTATGTTTTTGTTGCTGCTGCTATTGTTGCTGTCACGAACTTCGTAGTTATTTTGAAGATGCGTGCTGCGGTCATTATTTTCCGGTCAAGTAGCCAGTGGAAGACAATCATAATTATTAATTTAGTCCACAGCAAATTGACCGTTTGCACACGTGGTTACCAGTATTGTGGCATACTCTCGACCATAGGTTTATGTGTTAGTTGTGTGGTTAGCCGAGGTGCTGAAATGTTTACTTTGTCAGCCACCAACAACTGCGAGTCAAAGTTAATGATGCATAGCACCTGCGGTTACTGCCGGGGCGTGTCCTTGACACCCTCATATCCTGCTCTATCTACAATATGTACACACGTATGTTCGTATGTGTCAGAGATGCTCTTTCAATTTATAGACCGTAATTGCAACAATTTTGTTGCCTCTGTATACTTTCTTTGCAGCAGCACAGAGACAAGACTGGCACAGTTAACGTTTTGATTTAACACGGCAAAATGCACTTAACGAACAACGTTCGATTTTAATGACATTGCAGTGCAGTTGGCGTTGGCTGGAATCCAATCTATATGTTAAAACAAAGAGCAAAAGAGCTGAAAGAAACCTTCAATTTACCCAATAGCCTGGAAATAATTTATAACATTTTGCAGCTCTCGTATGTCTGACTCTGCCGCGTTTACTAGTGCCAAGCTTGAAGGTCGTTCTGTTCCTTTATTTCTGAAAAATGCAAAGGCAACGATTTTTTTTTTTTGCGTATGCTCCTCATTAAAGGCGACTTAATTTGACTGAGAAGCAGGCAATATATTTGGGTCTATTTTCAGTATATTATGTCAGCAAATAATTCACTGAAGAAATCAGCAAACTGCTGACAGTTGCGCATTTTCCTCGTCATCTTAGAGAACTCGTCGCCGCATATCTGATTTGTAATATCTAATGTCAGTTTCCTTTTCCTGCCTACTGCTCGTAGTCCCAGTCTGGCAATTTCATGCTCGGCAACATTTTTGCTGCTTCTGCTGCTCTTTGCATTCGGCCAGAGGACAAATTAAAAAGTTTCTGAAAGACCGAGTGCTTAGCATTATTAAAAGTTTTATAATTTATCAAATATGCTTGGGCATTTTCTCTTCTTATTATATTTTTTTATTTTTTATTATATTTCCTTCCATATTGTTTAGAGTACGAGTAGACATTGCTGACATTGACAACCATAGCTCAACAAGGGGCATCTGTCGGCTGGCACATTGCATAATTGCCAATTTGGCGTGGACTGAGGTAAATGTTTTGGTCTGCAAATGAAGTCAATAGATGAATTATAAGTGGCCCTCAGGAGTTCATTTTTTATAGATAAGCAGACACTTTTGTTTCAACGCCAAACAGACAACAGCCAACAGCTGGTGTTATTGTAGTCATTGTACCTGTTCTACCTGCCACTCAGTTAACCATCAATCTTCGACTATGATAGCCTCTGACAGCCAGCTCGTAAATCTCGACGCCATCTTTGCTTCCTATTTTTTGAGGCTGTCTTTGCGTTCCCATTTACGTAGCTGTCAGTTTCGATCCGGCCAATACACATGAGACTCAGTTAGATTGCAAATCAAATCAAATGTTGGAATCGATGAGTTGCCCCATGTTTTGCTGTCCATTGTTAAGACAAGACAAAAACTGTTGCTTCAACATTAAACATTAAAAAAATCTGCAACTATTTCATTAATTGTTTCGTATGAGAGTTAAATAAACATATTCTATGATTTTTCCCATAATTACTAAGTTCTTTAATCGATCAACTTTTTAGCTCGTTGACTGATTAGATTAGAAGATTAAGTTGCCAAAATGAACAAAGCCTTTCATTATTGCTAATAACAGTGCTTCATTAAATCAATCAGCCTCAACCTGAACACATAAGCTGGTGGTGGTTGGTAAATTGCATACCATTTGCAATATTAATCAATGCCAAAGGCTACAGATGGCTGGTCAAAAGGCGCATTAGCCGCAGCAGTTTCCACTTGCTTGGCTGTCAATTGAGCGAATACAGATACTCCAGTATACAGTACGTATTGCAAGTTTAATATTGTGCCAGTCTGCCTTTGTGTGAGCATTGTGCAAACGTTGCGTATACGCAATATTAAAAGTTCCACCAAAGGAAGTTGCAATAACACATATAGAACTTCAAAGGTGGGTAGGTATATATACATACATACATATATTTTATAGAGTCGCACCTCCCAGGGGATTCAGCAAGCGCCAGGACGTTCTTATTTAAGGCGTGTTATTAAGTTGCAGGCAATTAAAATTACGGGCGTAATCAGAGCGAGAAAGATAAATTCGCGTTATAAATATAATTCGCGCTTGGCTCACGCATGCCTCCGAGGAGCACAGTACAGAGTAGGAGAGCGTCCCGTAACGGGATTTGGCACAGCTCTCCGTTATACGAGAATTCGCATTCGCCTTCGCGCGCAATCAGGCTGCCGCACTGGGGGCTAATTAATTTCGCCACTTTACTCCGCTACTCTGGCGTCTCCAGTGACGCTTAGCTTTTGCTGTGTTTCTATGTGTGGGTGCTTTGATTTTTTTTCACTCATCATTCCTTTCTTTCTTTCTCTGCAATGTTGTAGAATGAGGTCAACGGGAGTTTTCAGTTTATTAGTATGTGTCAGTTTAATCGCACCCTTAGTGCTGCTTTCGTCACTAGCGCGGACTGTCCAAAGTGATATATTGAAAATGATTAAAAATACATAATGGAATAATATTTAAGTAACAATGAAGAAATTAAAATTTATAAATATCTCGCAATAAATATTGAGAAACTCTTTTAAAAATTTGAATTATTAAATATTTAAATACATTTTCATTCATTATATTGTTCTAAATATAAATTTCTTGTTAAATAGATATATTAACGATATGGGCTAATCCAGCGTAGCGGACGTTACATTTTCACGCATATCTCCATATTAAAGCTGATACAGCTCGAGTTCAGATGCGTGAATTTCAATTAAATTTTCTGGAAAAAGTAGTTCTTTGAGAGTACTTTTAAACTTATATTAAGATAAAACTCTTACTATTTTTTAAAAAAGAATTAAGCTTGCTTAAATTTCCGTTGAGGCCGTTACACAGAATGGAAGTCGATTTGAGGTTTACGTGCATTTTCACATTTTTTTAGATATATAGAAATACAAAAAATTAAGTGGAATATGAACATGAGTCCAGATGAAAAAATAATGATCAGAAGTCTCGTTAAATACAAATTTAAATTTTTGGCTGTTTCGGACGTTACACTTTTTACACACACTTTTACTTCAAATTATTAATATATTCTAAATATTCGTTCAATATGGTTTTTATCTTAAATTCAAGAAAATTAAACAAAGTTTAAGAAAATTAACCCCCATTTTTTTACAAGAATGATTCAAACATAAGAATAAATTGGTTTTTTTATTTTGAAGCTGGAATATGTATCCTATTATTAAAAAAAAACAACTTTTGTTGAGAAACATTTAGTTTGTTGACAACTTTAACTTCTTACCCTTGGTTTAAATATTTTCGGATTAGCCCATATGATATAATATTTAGTAAGTATACAATTTAAGTGTCATCATTCATTTCATCAACTCTTTCGCTTTGTACGAATTTTCTGATTCCCTCGTCTTTTTCATTATTTTGTTTTGTAATATTTTGTTTCGGGGCTTTCATAATTTGCCACAGAGCTAATTAATATGGTTCTGATTGATGGCAGAGTCCATTCGTCAATAAATCATTTCCTTAAAAGTTTAAATTAAAATATAATAATGAAAAAGTTTTTGCATCGTATTTTAAAATTTTAAGCACACGGACGTTGAAATTATGCAAAACTCTTGGATAAAACTAAATTCCAACTATAATCTAGCGGAACATGCACGAACATTTCCAAATACATTTCATACACACACACACACAGATACACACTCACTTTAGTTGCGATCGTAAAAAAAAAGTTCGAAAAGTAGAGCCAAAGGCTCCTGGCTTGAGGCTCGACGGTCAAGCGATAAAGAAAAAATGACGCCAAAGAAAATGAAACAAAAAGGAGACGAAAACGAGGAGAATTGTAGAAAAACGTGGAGATAAAATGTAGCTGCAAATGGTCGAGTTGCTGGCCAAAGAAACGAAAAGTGTCAGCAAGTGACTACAACCCAGTGCACACAAAAAACCCGTTTTTTTCATGGGAAAAAATGAAGGAGACGAGCGCGTAGATAAAGTTGCCCTGATACCAAAATACAACCAGAAGAACGACGACACTTTTCAACAGGCGAAAGAGTGAGGGGACAGATGCAAAAGCTAGCCAGGACGAAGTTGGCAAACAACATTAGTTGATGGCCCAAATGGGCCAACATGGCGCTCGTGGCAGTCAATAATAAGCATGCGACATGTTGGCCAGAGTACACTTTGGCCCAATAAGAGTTCTCAACAACTTTAAAAGTTGCTGTTTCTCTGTTTCTGTTGCTATTTTCGCATTCTCTTTCTCCATTTCTCGCCGTCGCTCTCTATTGAATGAATGAAAACTTGCAGTCTGCACAAATTTATGCAAATTCTTCGCTACATTAAAGTTTGAGGCAAGTGAAATGCAAGCCAGAACTCGTAAATTGCTTTGACAACTCCAACAACAAATCCAACAAAAAAAGAAAATAATAATATACTTCTCGTGTAGTATTTTTCACACACCTAGAATACTTTTTTTTTAAACTTCAAAATGAGAGAACCTTTTTAAATGCTTCCAATCATTTAGTGTGCAGTGACAGGTTGAATTTATAGGGTCAGGACTTCTGGCCAGCTCTGCTGTTAAATGTACTCGTAATTAATGCCCACCGCATCCGTCAAGTGTTTGAGAGTCATGGCCATCAGCTCGTTGTTGTTGTCAATGTTCCTGCTGTTGTTGTTGCTTGTGCTTTTCATGTTTAACCCATTTAACTCCTAATTAATACACTTCACACAAATTTATTTTAATTACATGAAATAAACCAAATATTTATGTAACTACCGCTGTCACTCTCACACATATGCGTCGTTAATAACACCTTTCTCTCTCTCTCTCTTCATCGCTCTTTCTCTCGCTCTCTCTCTGTTTTTCCCACTTTCTGTCTCTCTCTTTCAGATTGCCATGCGTTTGTTTTCGCCTGTCAACATCATTTGGCGAGTTGAATACCAGAAAAAAATGCCATCATCAAATGAAATAAAATTTATTTGTGGTGCGAGCGTGGCAATAAAAAAGCCATAGCATACTTGTTGACGTGTGCATAAAGGCGCAAAATACAGTGTAAATTGCTTAAGTGGGCTGCGACTTAATAACCGAATGTCGAAGTGTAATAATAAATTAAACGGACTTCCTTTTCATTCTGACTTTAATACTTATGTTGCAAAATTTGCATATTATTTTTATTTTTATTAATTGCTGATGTATTTTTAGCAGTTTTACTTACTCAATTATCTTTTTAATCAGATTTATACGCCCAATTTTATGAATTGTTGCCGATAAATAAATAATTAAACCTCTTTCTAGAAACGAAATAAATGAAAGAAAATATTTTAAATCCATTGGAAGTATTTTATAATATATTTTGCTCTTAGTTATTTTTTTTAACTCGCATATTTTATGCCGAATTTAATTTGCTTTTTATTTGTTAAAAAAATTAAATATTTGGTTTTATTTTTTTTCATTTTTCCCGCTAATTGAAATTACTTTATTACTGACTTTAAATCCCGATTACTCAATATTTACTGTATCCCATTACGCGTATCGCTGAAAAGGAGCTGTTTCGACGCTTCGAAGGACTAATACACACAAGCACACACACACACACCCACACACACACCCATACAGACACACACACCCACTGATAAGGCACACATAGACACACTTTGTTTGCAATTAGTGTCGCAGCGGCTGTTCACTTTGTTGCTGCCGCACGTATGTGAGTGTGTGTGTGTAAATTCAACACATTAATTTACTTAATTAGAAGTATGCGAGTGTCCGTAATTGCTTACAAGCCGAAGAAGCACATATGGTCGCATGTGTTCGCAGTGTCGGTGAACAGGGACTAAGTCTGAGTTATAGACATAAAGTCGTAATGCAAATGATTATTAAATTAAATATGAGTCCTCGAGACACGCGTCTTCACACTCATTATTTACATCTTAATAAGCTAGGCAAACCAAATCAGCTTTAGGCTCTGGAACTTTTCTAGGGCAACCCGAATAGATAACAAAGCAAACCCGAATCGTGTGACATTAATTTTGAATAACAGAGAAATATTTCGAAAAGCCCGAAACAAAAAAAGAAGTTGGCCGCCAAGTGGCTGAATTTATGCCCCTATGTTGGCCAGTAAATGTTTTTCCATTATTTCAAGCTCTTTCTGCCATTTATCACCTGCAGGCAGGAGGTACTAGGTAACAGGGATAATACAAAAGCATCGAAAGCGAAAACGAAATTACAAATGAAGCAAAAGCATGTTGGATTGGGAAAGGCAAACACAACTACATACTACTCTTCTCTGACCAACCAGGCTCTTTCTGGTCAGTTGTTGGGCCAAAACAAAGGGGCCCTCATTTCGACAATTTGTCAAATCGCCACCACAATTACAGCTCTTCGATTTTAGTGGGGGAAACATTAAGGTAAACGAATTTACCACAGCAATTGTGTGCGAAATTAATTGAAAAAGTTTACTTCAATGCTGACATTTCGTTATTCTCTTTCTTCTCCCCCTCTCTCTCTCTCTCTCTCCTAATGCTAATCGCCAAATATTTGAAATAATTTACAAAATTGAAAGTCTGTCGAGAGTTGGCTTATTTCGGGTAATTAAAGACAAATGTTTAATAATGAGTGTGGGCAGCCTTAAAGTGAATCACGGTTACTAAACTGAAGAAGGAAATGAAGTATCGATAGTGTGGATTCAAAAATTAACGTTTAAGAAAGAACTGAATAAACATTTAACTCCTGAAAAGTTCAATTCGTAGCTCTCTCTTGTCCTGCAAAATTATATAGTATTCGTCTAGTATTTCTGTCAATAATTAAACACAAATGGTTAATAATGAGTGTGGGCAGCCTTAAAGTGAATCACGGTTACTAAACTGAAGAAGGAAATGAAGTATCGATAGTGTGGATTCAAAAATTAACGTTTAGGAAAGAACTGAAAAAATATCTAACTACTGAGAAGTACAATTCGAAGCTCTCTCCTGTCCTGCAAAATTATACAGTATTCATCTAGTATTTCTGTCAATTTGCCAACACGCTTCTATTGATCATTCGTATCTATGCAACATTTATGCATTTAAGTATTTGCTAAAAGTTTTGCACATGCACCGACGTTTTTACATTTAACTTGTCGAGTTGTAGGGTCAGCTTGTCACAAGTTGTTCTAGCCTGTCCAAATACTTTTCAAAGCGAGGGTGGCTTCAAATATTTGTCAATAACAGCATTAAAAATTTGATTGAACTGTTTAACATATCCAGTCGAACTTCCCTTACACGAATCACCATTATCCAAAGAAAAGGTTCGAGTTATGGAGATATTCGACTTATAGAGTTCGTTTTCTTAAGTTTATTAATTTAACTACCACTCATTTAGCTTGAGTTAGAGAGAAATTCGAGTTATAGCAGTTCGAGTTATGGAAGTTCAACTGCATTTCTCTTTTATGCTAAAGTCGGAACAAAACAGTTAGGAATCTACAGCTAATAGGATTTTGTAACTAAAGACCCAAACTAAACTCAAATGGTTTAAGCTTACAAAATCAAAGGCATATTACTAGCAGTCGAATGTCAAAATCTCAAAGCAATCTGAGTAATGTCAGGTGAGCAACATAAAAATTTGCAATTTTGCTGAGCATGAAAGTATTAGTAGTCAAATCGGAGTTGATAGAGAGAAAGTGCTTTGTAAAATTTTTGCATATTTTAGCCCCAAAAATCTGTGCAAAATTCTTGCCAAACAACCTTCGCAGCATAATGCATATTTTCATATGCCATGCCCCAATTCATATTTGTGCACATGGCAATTTTTAACAACAACATCAACAGCAACAGGAGAGAGTAGGGGGAAGAAGCAGAGAATTGCTCATACATATTTACAAACGGTAGCAAAATTTTCCTCTCCCCCATTCCCTCAGTCATCCTTCGTGGGCATACCCACTAAGTTAACACGTTTTTGCACTTGTCGTTCAGTTCGTAGTGCCAAAAATGTATTGCATATCAAGTGAACTGCAATAAGTGAACGCAACATGCAGACAACGACAAATAAACAACTATGTAAATGCCTTTTCATTTCGACCATGTGACAGGCGGCTGTTGATTTTTAAAATAGGAACGGGGAGCTTGCAACTTTTTTGGAATAGTTTTTTTTCTATTACGTAAAATTTAAATTGAAGCTATTGCTTTTGAATTTGTTGTTATGGGCCAGTTGCTACAGCCCAAAACAATTTAAACTTGTATGCAGTTCGGCCAAATAAAATGCCACTTGTTCAAATTTCGGCACTGAGAACAAGTGATTGCGACTTGTTATTGTGATTGCAGTTGTCTGTCTGTCATGCAGCGGCAACTGGCAATCGAACAAGCCAATCAAATTGGCATTAAACAGTCGCTGGCTGCCTACATGTAATGCTTCAAAATACCAATCACATTTGGACGCAGCTCTAAATTGAAATTCAATCCAATGCATTGCCTAATTTTATATAAAATTGCAAAATGCCAAACAAATTAATTGACGCCAATTTCAATTTGAAATGTGTTTAAGCTCCGCAACAAAACCTGAACTCATTACAATTTTTAATTAATTTTGACAGTAAAGCTCATTGCTTCCAAACTCCAAGGCCTTGTTGCCGCCTTTGACAGTTTGATTGAACCAGGGACCGTAACGATTATAATTTTTAAAATATAAATTATTAAATAAAAGTTATTTGTTGATTTTATCAAAAAAATTAAAAGAAAACTTTTATTTTTCGATCTAAATAAAAAAATTACATAAAAATAATTAAATTTCGATTTTTATTTAAACATTATAATTTAACTCTTATTTTCAATTTTTATTTTAGCAATTGAAAATAAAAGTTATTTTTCAATTTTTATCCTAAGAATTGAAAATAAAAATTATTTTTCAATTTTTATTATAAAAATTGAAAATAAAAATTATCTTTCAATTTTTATTACAAAAGTTGAAAAATAAAAATTATTCTTCAATTTTTATAATAAAAGTTGCAAAATAAAAATTGACTGTAAATGTCTTTTGAATTGGAAGGCGTATTTCGAATAGTGACATGTATATACAAAGGCATAGCCAAAGAGAGTCGAAGCGACGTTACCCTCCCACCCCTCACCACCCCCTTGTGAATGAAATACACCTTCCAGTTCAAAAGACATTTGCATTCAATTTTTATTTTGCAACTTTTTTAATAAAAATTGAAGAATAATTTTTATTTTTCAACTTTAATAATAAAAATTGAAAGATAATTTTTATTTTCAATTTTTATGATAAAAATTGAAAAATAATTTTTATTTTCAATTGCTAAATTAAAAATTTAAAAATAATTTTTATTTTCAATTTTTAGAATAAAAATTGAAAAATAACTTTTACTTTTAATTTGCATAATAAAAATTGAAAAATAACTTTCATTATTGATTTTTATAGTAAAAATTGAAAAATAACTTTTATTCTATAATTTTTAAATAAAAATTGAAAATAAAAGTCAATTCAGTTTCTCATAACTCTTATTTGCGGTCCCTGGATTGAACGCGCATTGGGACATTTTTTATTCTTTTTCTTTTTTTTTTGTTTCCTGTTTTGTTTGACCCTTAGTTTCTGAGGCTCTTGAGTTGGGTTTGGGTTTGGCTTTGATTTCCCCAGAAATCTAAAACAATGTCAAAAGTGCTTAATGCACAGCAATCAAAAGCAAACCCAACACGCTCTATGGCTAGCCTTCGCTGACCATTGACGAATAAAAAAGGTAGCATTTGCATAAGGCCCCGGTTTGCTATGCGTGTCTACAAATTAAATTCAATTTTCCTTGCCACCCATAACGGTAACAAGGAAACAGCCGCGACGCCACCTGCCCATCAATCAATCAAAGCACGAAGGTTACCTCAGGGAAAAATTTGCATTGGTTCACGCAGCGCAAGGCGCACAACGACACAGAAACAGACATCACCACAACGTCCCAAACAATTTACGTTACTCGGAGACCTGGACTTGAAGTTTTTGTGGCAATGGCCCCTGATGATCTAATGGGATGAATGGTTGGACCAGTGCAAACTTAACCGCAGACGTATGGTCAAAATGCTCTCGAGAATTTCTTCTTGTTATTTGCACACACACAAAAAAAAAAGAAGGAAATGAAAAAATGGAAAACGGAAATGCTCTCTGCAGCCAATTAAAGGGTATATTGAAGTGTGCAGAGTCAGAGAAGGGATGATAGAAGACGCTTGTTTAAAAGAATATCAAATTTAAAACCAATATAAGTTGCATCTCTGAAGATCAGACTATAGTTTCTTAGTGTAATTTAAAATGCATTTATCCATTGATAAAATCGGAATTTTAAAATAATTAACAACATATTGAAGTGATATTAAAAATGTTTAAAATTAGAAGAGGTAAATGTTAAAGTTTGACAGAATTGTTAGAGCATTTTCAAGTCGTTGAAATTGAGCGATTTCAAACAAACTTGTTCCATTTCCAGTGCTGATTCTTTCTGCGTTTTGCTTTATGCCCGACATGAAGTGGCAAGGCAAAAAAAAGGCCCGTTGCTGTGCGGTAAATGGTTAAATGGTTGTCATGCCAATTTGCATTTTCAGCTTGACAAAGGATATGTAGGACTATGCCAGCACTACACTATCCTCTATCGAACCCACCTATGTAAGTCCCATGCCATAGATTTCGTTGGGCAGCAGCTGCCGCTAATATGCAAACTGGGATTTCTTTTGTGGCTTTGATTTCACGCTGCTTTATCCCCACTTCAACTGGGGCCGCATATTCAATTTGATGTTCAATAATTTGACCGGGCACTGACAATATTACATTTGCTGTGGGTTGTTGACCAAAGCTATATACACATAAACAGATTCCCATTGTTGTCCTGGCCAATCAAATCAGTCAGCAAGGCAAGGAAAAGCATTTAATAGGCTTTCAAATATTGCCACTTTACTGCATATTGGCCAACGTTCGAGTCAGATAATTAATGTCGTGGGACGCCATTACAGTCTCTTTCTCCCCCCATCTATCTGTTTCTCTCAGTCTCTCTCTCAAGGATACGCACAGCTCTTAAGGACGCCTGACTGTCTGTAGGCCAACTAAACAGTGCTGGCGTCAAGTCCTGGCCAGCACACTGATTGCCTGCGTTAATGTTAATTGCCTTTGATGAGTTTTATGCGCTGCGCTAATGAACAAATGACTGCACATTGGCAATATGTACAATATATACGACCATATCCTTGCACAGAGCGAAATTGATCCTTCTCCCCTTGCTGACTTGCGTTGATGGCATTTAATTGCCCGTCTAGTCCCTGAGGAATGGAACGACTTGATTATTAACATGCCAAAACTATATAATTGATTGTTTTGCGCATCAAACTAGGAAATATTTCTGGATAAGCTCTGATTAATAGGTAATTGTAATTCGCAGCAACAGTCACATAATAAAGCAATATCATTTGATTATTGCTTATAAGTAATATTGAATTATAAAAAAAAATATAAAATAAAATTTTAAATCAAAAGAGACATGCTTGTATGGAATCAAGATTATAATTTACCCATAACAGGCAGTAATGTGTGTTATATCTAAAAAGAATGTTTATTTGCGATAAGGATTCAATTCATCTGTTTAATAATCGCTCATTTAAATTATTTACAATTAAAGTGCAATATCAATGAACAGTTAAACTTCTTCTAACTACTCGTTTTCAACTCTGGGCGGTAGATAATTCAGGTCCTAGCACAGAAATTGTCAGAGCAAAAGCCACAACCCTCAAGAAATGTCTTACAACTCTAAAACTCAAAAACGACCCGTCACCCGCCTAATAGCTGCAGTACTAACTTTGTCCTCTTGGGGGGTTTGTAGTCCTCGAAAAATAAAGCAGCAAACGTTTGCTAAATTAAACCGGAAACCGAATTTTACCGCACTGTCATATAGCTGTTAAACGAAGTACGAGCAACGTCGAGTACTCTCAGTAGTTGCAACGTCGCCTCTTTTTGCGGTAATGCAGCGACTTCAACTTCATTTCCTGCAGCTGCGGCAACGTGGCTAAAAGAAAGGACCAACAAATTTGAAATTTGCATTCTGTGGCTGCTGCGCGTAACTGCTGCGTAGGCGTATACGTAATATTTTCTGCAAGTCGGCGAGATGCAACGAAAAAATACGAAATACTAAATTAAATTTAAATTTTGCGTTAAGCGAAAGGACAAGAGAGTGAGCTAGACAAAATATGGAAGATATGGTATAGAAAGAACGAAAGAGCCAGGCCATGAGATTGTGTCTAGCGCATCTTCCGCTTGCGGCCAGACAAGACACTTAATGACTTCCGCAAATAAAATGTTTTTGTCGTGGCAAGTTTAAAGCATTAACACATTGCCGGCAGTATTTTGTCCATATTTATCAGCAGACAACGCAGCAATTTACTAATGCATTTGCTGCCTCTAATGAATATTAATGTGCAGCAAGGGCCAAAGCAAACTGCACAACTGGCAATAAAATATTTCAATTAGAGCTGCCGAGCTGCCAACACATGCCAGCAGCAAAAGCAACAGCAGCAACAAAAACAAAAGTCTGATCAACGACTTTGTTAATGCCACAACAAGTCGAAGACGCAGTTGCAACCCGCAGACAGGCAACAACGAACAAAAAGATAAACTGATGCCCGCCCCTTTGGCTTCCATAAAATGAAGTGTGCTTTCCACAAAAGGGGATAATGATGGGGGCCAGGATAACCGAATCCTGCAGCGATTCACACTGTCATTGACCTCTCGTTTGCCCCCAGAGCGATAGTCTGCTCATTTGGCATTGCTCGAATACCAAACGTTGCTGCTCAGCATTCTGAGTAACAATCTCTATTTGCCCAGTAAATTCATCTAAATTGTTGGCAATTTATTGCAATCAAATGCGCTCTTCAGGATAATATGCTTTAAAGTGGAAAATTGTACACATAATATTTTAAAAATTATATGAAAAACACATTTTAAATTATTAAACACTCATCATATAATAGTAGTTTATAATGCAACTTATTTTATTAATGCTCAACATTGTTTTATTTGATCAAGTAAAACTTGACTATGAATAAAAGCGATATATCTATATATGTCTATATTAAATATATAATTTTATTAATTTTATACTATAATTACAATATTAGGATATAAGGATATTTACTTTATATAAGTATGTTTTAACACTAGATCTACCACACCAGTCAAAATGACTGGTTTTACTTTTTATTTCATAAATATTGATTAAGTGTTTTTATTTTTTTTCGATATTATGTTATGACTTTTTAAATAACCACTAAATACATACAATTTGATAAGTTAATTTCATTTTGTGTTCATAGGAAAAAAGATTTTTTTTGTTTTTGGCACTTATACCGTAACCAGTCATTTTGACTGGATATATGTTTGATATGCAAATGCTTTATATTTTGCCCTTTTAGGACGTTCCCTTGTTTGAAACAGCACAGTTTGTAAGTTTGTTTACACATCCCTGTAATAATCAATTAGTGTGACAGCATATTTTTCGGGAATTCCCCTATTACCAAAAAAAATTTTATATCAGGAATTTTGTTGAAAACCGTTATGAGACATCATTTATTCATTGAGTTCAATTCTGTTCAGTGAAAAACGTTGTTCCTTTTTTTTTGCTAAATTTCTAAAAAAGTTATTTTGATTAAAACTAAAACAGAATTGATGCATTTTTATGTTTTTATTTATATTTTTTTATTTCTCATCAATTCATTTAAAAGATTAAGAATTTTAATATAAAATAATAGGACTTTTCTTAACCAGTCAAATTGACTGGCTCTGGTATAAATAGGTATGCAAATTTCTTGGTAAATCTAGTTGTATGCAAAGCTATTGAGTCTTTCCGCAATGTTACTTGCTGTTGTAGATCTCAACGGTATTGCACACACAATGCATACAAAGTATCAAGTCTTTCCGCAATGTTAGTTGCTGTATTAGATCTCAATACTTTTGTACGCAGGCCAATCCCTAAGTAAAACACTCTCGAGTTTTGATTATGAACTGACCTCGTTTATTGAATTGTATGCGGTTTTAAAGGATTCTTATGTACTAATAAACAGAGTAAGATATAGTGTTAATATATTCCTGACTTCTTCTTACTTATTGTCTTGTCTTATGTATTTATTTAGATCGAGTCGAATGTTGTCTTGTATTATGTTTGGTTCTCTTTTACTCATTGTCTAGTCTGATCTTATCTTATGTAACAACTATTTGACACATATCTTTTACTCCTTCTTACCCTTGTGCTCTATGCTCTTATCTGCTCTACATATATTTTACTCCTTGCTCTCTATGATCTTATCTGCTCCCACATACATGCAGGCTCGCTTATGTTTATTTGATCTTTTTATTGCTGAGAACCGGGATCTCGACCCGTGTGGTAATTCTATGACCCTTTTGCGTCACTTGAGTGTTGCACATGTGGTGGCGCATTCCGAGGGCTGATTGAAAAGTATGTTCATTTATGAACATTTTGCGGGGGGCCATGCTTAAGTGGCTGTTGTTGGTGGTGATCCGAAGACTATATTAATATTTGTTTATCTATTTTACATTTCCTTATTATAAACATTGTACCTAAAGCTATCATTCCAATATTATCAAGCTATTAAGTTTTTGTTCATCTTATAATTTCTTCATATTATTAATTTCTTCTACATTATTTATTAGCTTATTAAATATTGCTTTTACTTTATTAAGTGAAATATTATTTGCTAGCTGTTTGATGTTGAATGTCATCCGCTGTTGTAATTACTTGAGAAGCGGTCAGTAAGTGCTTGTCTTGACGGGCAGTGCATCCTTCTTATAGCTGCAAGATGTCTTGTGCTGTTATTTGTAGCACTTGACTGTGTTGACTTCCGCAGGTCCATTCCAGAATTGGTTTGTTGACAACTTGAATAACCAAGTGTTTCGGGATTGCAGCTATGTCCATATGTGTTCGGCTGCTACTTGTTGAAACTCGCATGCTCATTTTTTCCATCTACTCCTGGGTGAGATTCTTCTACTCGTACAAGTGGCTATTTTGTCGGACTTGTGCTCTCGTTTTTTAATAGTACTGTCTTTCCATTTTTGCCAAAGATGTGTTTTCATTATCGATAGTAATTTCCAACGATCCGTTAACCAAATTTTCTTATCGCTTTCAGTTTCCTTTACCTCCAACATCGGTCTTCCGATTAGAAAATGACCTGGAGTCAGAATATCCTCGCATTCTTTTCCGTAGTCAATCGGATATAATGCCCGAGAGTGGATAATAGCTTCAATTGTCGCTAGCCTGTCCTCGTACTTGAGTGTGCTGTCTCCAATTCCTCCGAAGTGAGGACTTGCCGGCGGGATAAATTGACATTCTATCCTTTCCTTTTGCACCTTTTCTTCTCGATGTTTTGTTTGCTTGGACTGCTCCTCTGTGACATTGTCCAAAGTAGTTTTATTTCTGTTCTTTGGTTTTTTCATATGCTGATATTCCTTTACCTCCGCTTCCTGTTCCGCTTGTTCCTGTTGTACGCTTTCATTTTGCTTGGAGTCCTTAAGTTCATCGATCGTTTTTAGCTGTTTTGGCTTGTTTTGTTTTGCTTCACCTAGCGTCCGTTCCAAATTAGTGCGCCCTTGTTTTCGCTTCTCCTGGGTTTGCTTCTCATTATTTTGCTCATCTTCGGATACGATTTTCTTGGTTACCGCAACGCCTTGGTGATCTCCATCATCCGTGTCATTTTCAGCCTGTCTAACGCTATCCTTCTCTTCGCTACTTTCTTGCTCGTCCATCTTCTGATTCTGCTTGCCATCTTTTTCCTGTTGTAGCTGCACTTGATCTGCTGAACTTTTTTGTACGGGATGGGGAACAGATTGCACATCGTCTTCCTTGCTCAATTTGTCCTTTGATTGTGTGTGTTGTTCTGTTTTCTCTTCCCTTGTCTCTGGCTCTTCAGGAGTCTCTCGTTTTTGCTCTTCATTATTTTTATCAATTTCACCACGTGTTTGTGTCTCCGAATACTTTTTCATAAATGGAATAAATCGTATTATTCGCTCACTATTTTTCCGTAATCTTTTTTCTGAGTTTAGAAAACGTTCCATCTCCCCTTTTTCTTCAATGAGCTGTTCGTAACGAATTTGCATTGATGACGTTACTTGCTCATGGGATTTCAATTCTTTGAAGATTTCTGTTATCCTATCGAAATCTTCTTTGATCTCGTCCAGATCGTTTTGGATTAGTTTTGGATTTTGTCCACAAATGTTCAATGTTCTTTCCAATGAATATATCGCTCTGTTAAATTCTTCTATCCGCATAACATGTTTCGCAATTTTCTTGTATAATTGTGACATTATTTCATTTTGTATAGCTTGAGTTCTCCCAAAGGTTCCATCCATAAAATAATCTTCTGCCCAAAAGGATAAATTTTCCTGTAGAATCTTATCTTGTTTCTTGAACAATTCCCATTTCTCTTGAACTTTTGTTGCCCAATCCAAACTTGGGAATTTGTCCTCTTTTATTTCTTCGCCCCAGCTTTTCAATTGGGCGTATATGGCATATTGACTAACCTCCAGTGCATTGAGCTCCTCTTTAGTATACGCCATTTTGAACTATTTTATTTATTTATTTTTTTTTTTATTTATTTTTAGCAACTCCTGTTGCCTGGTCTCTCGTGTCGCCGCACGTTACAATGTTGCGCTGCTGTGGATTCCGTTTTACCACTTTTCAACGTAGCGCTTCCTTTTTTATTAGTTCTACAGAACTATTTTTTCTTGCGCCGCTATTCTGGGTTGTCAACTCTGACCCGCGCAGATCTTTCCCTGCGTCGTCCAGTCGCTGATTCCCACGTCGCTTTCTTCTTCAACGCCCAGATGTTGACACAATCTGGTTGATTCGTTGATTTCGTTTATTTTTAGAAACTCCTGTTTCTATTCGTTTTTCCTCTGTGACTTCGCAAAGCCACACTTTGAGGGTTGTTTTTTTTTTTCTCGTGTCGCCGCACGTTATAATGTTGCGTCGTTTTGTCTTGGGTTATCGTTCCTGATACTGCGTTGTCCAGGCCAGCGATACCCACGTCGCTTTTTTTGTTGCGCCGTTTATTTTGGGTTATCGTTCCTGATACTTCGTTGTCCAGGCCAGCGATACCCACGTCGCGTTTTTTGCTGATCAGCTCTGATCCCGCGCAGCTCTTTTCCTGCGTCGTCCAGTCGCTGATTCCCGCCGTTAAATTGTTTGCGCCGTTTTTTCTTGGTTGCTAACTTCTGATTCCGCGCAGCTCTTTACTGCATCGTCCAGTCTTGTTGCTCCCACGTCGCTTACTTTGTTGCGCCGTTTTTCTTGGGTTCCCAACACTGATCCCGCGCAGCTCTTTACTGCGTCGTCCAGTTGCTGTTCCCACGTCGCTTACTTATTGTTGATCAGCTCTGATCCCGCGCAGCTCTTTTCCTGCGTCGTCCAGTCGCTGATCCTTTCCGTTGCAAAATTTCCTCAGCTCCGACACCGCGCTACTCTTCTTACGCTACGAAGCTGATTCCCTCGCCGCTCTTTTTCCAGCGTCGCTTGTTGTGTGAAGCTCCACCGCCGCTCGTCCAGTCCCACGCTGCAGTCAATCGTGGTAGCAGGATATTATTATTTTTTTATTTTATTATCCCTAGCTTTGCCACGATGCACGATAGGTGCGATCAATGGACTTGATCTGCGCGATACCGATTAAAGTATCTGCTACAGTTGGCAGTCACTGAGCTCAATTGCTCGAAGGACCATATGTATGCAAAGCTATTGAGTCTTTCCGCAATGTTACTTGCTGTTGTAGATCTCAACGGTATTGCACACACAATGCATACAAAGTATCAAGTCTTTCCGCAATGTTAGTTGCTGTATTAGATCTCAATACTTTTGTACGCAGGCCAATCCCTAAGTAAAACACTCTCGAGTTTTGATTATGAACTGACCTCGTTTATTGAATTGTATGCGGTTTTAAAGGATTCTTATGTACTAATAAACAGAGTAAGATATAGTGTTAATATATTCCTGACTTCTTCTTACTTATTGTCTTGTCTTATGTATTTATTTAGATCGAGTCGAATGTTGTCTTGTATTATGTTTGGTTCTCTTTTACTCATTGTCTAGTCTGATCTTATCTTATGTAACAACTATTTGACACATATCTTTTACTCCTTCTTACCCTTGTGCTCTATGCTCTTATCTGCTCTACATATATTTTACTCCTTGCTCTCTATGATCTTATCTGCTCCCACATACATGCAGGCTCGCTTATGTTTATTTGATCTTTTTATTGCTGAGAACCGGGATCTCGACCCGTGTGGTAATTCTATGACCCTTTTGCGTCACTTGAGTGTTGCACATGTGGTGGCGCATTCCGAGGGCTGATTGAAAAGTATGTTCATTTATGAACACTAGTGTTAATCACTTTTAAAGAATTGCTTTACAATATACTTATCAATGAATCATTCGAAGCGAAATTGAAATTTTCACACACCTGTGTGTTGTTTTCCTTTATGTGTATGTGTGTGTGTGTTTCCACTTCTGTGTATGCGCTTTGGCCCTCGGGCACATCTGCTAACACGAACACCACCTTGTCAAAATAAACCATTCAATTAGTGCAGCCAAATTGAATTTTCTATGCAGCTTGTTCATGCGACTGATGCTCTGATAAGCTGCGGGCTACAGCTGCCACTTTTCGCTGTTAGAACGAGGGGGAAACTGGAGTGGGGTTATGTGTACGGCAAAAATTTCATTAGCCTAACGAGTTGTTTGCTTAAAGACCGCAAAACTCTTGTCATATCCCAAAATGAATTGTGGGCAGTAGCTTAACAACTTGTCAGCACTTGAAAGCTCTTCTTTGCTCTCGTAATCTTTGTTTAGCTGCTGCTCGGTGACTGCGTAATTGCTATAATAAAAAATAATTTCAGATGTATGTTGCAGATATCCATGCTTTGTCAAAATTTGCATGCAGCTATACAAATATTATATATAAATGGTAAAAATAATAAGGCATACATATTTTTCACAAATACAGCTTCTTTCTATTGATGAC
This sequence comes from Drosophila limbata, assembly GCA_963924055.1. Lineage (NCBI taxonomy): Eukaryota > Metazoa > Arthropoda > Insecta > Diptera > Drosophilidae > Drosophila > Drosophila limbata. The sequence continues at coordinate 14,489,631 of OZ001353.1, forward strand.
AGCTTTCCTTAAACTTCAGCAAAATCCATCCGAATAAAAAGTCTGCATATAGATTCCATGCTGAATCTGAATTAGAAATTCCCCTAGTTGACTAAAAACCCTGTGCATTTTAAAAGGCCTTCACTATATCAACTCTAACCATCTTGTTAATAAAATTGAATATTCTAACAATGCGCGAGGGAGTTGAAAATCTGATGCTCCAACAAACTGTTTTTTTGGTTGTCCTTTAATCTGTGAAAGACAAAACCGTTGGTCGCATTATGCTTTACACAAATAATGTTAACAAGCTCTTAATTAAGTATATGCACAATATGCGTGATTAAAATAAAACATAAACATAATAATGCAAAAAAAATATATAATAAAAATGACAAGAGAAAAATTGTTTACTTAAAATGCGCAGCACACACTGAAGGACAGAATAAATACAAAAAAAGAGATACTTAATGCTGACAGGCTACAGAATTGTTTCTGGCCACAAAGAGCTCACTAAAAATAAAATTGAGGCTCATTCGTTCATCGTTGGTGATTGCCTAACAAACCAAAAAACATAGCATTGTTTTTTTTTGCCTGGCAACGCTGACAAAATTCGTAATTTATACGGCGGGTCCACAAAGCACTAAAAGTTGGCCCAAAAATCCCACACAACCAGGCAAGCAAACAAAACAGGCAACAAACGAATCAAAACAGTACCCAGATCCTCTTATTGTTGTTGTTGTTTAACAAATTCATTATAACTTTTGCTATTAAAAACATTAGACGCGTCTGCACACGCATTTAAAAAAGGACTTCTTGCTTTTGCTTCCCACATCCTCGTACATACATATGTGTCCGCGGGAGAGTGTGTGTGTCCCAGCCTGCCAACCATTTAACCCAAATGCTTATCATTTAGCCATTTAATTTAACCTTTTGCCCGGCACAGTCCCATCCTCCGATTCACTTTGTCGCGTCTCGTCACTCTCCACACAAAAAAGAAACACATTCTGTGCTTTTTACCCTTGTTGTTGTATTTTTGCATATCTCAGCTCATGGCGCTGGCTTGGGCATTGTTTTTAATACAAAATGCTGCTCATATTGCTAATGATTTTGGGTCACACACTCGGGCTCACAAATTGCGCTCACACGTACATTATTTGGGATTTCGCCTCCGTAGAGCTAGTCGTGTCGTGTCTCCACCGCGTATACGTAACGTAGTCCACAGAACTGTCTGTGTAGCTTCCTTCACTGCTGTTGCACAAATTAAAAACACTCTACACACGCTTCCTCTTTCGTATTAAAATGCTGTTGCTATAAACGTGATGTGGCCCCTGTAATTGTTGTGGTAAGCGAATGTTGTGTTTGTCTACAGGAAGTTGTTGATTTTTTTTGTTTTTGTGTTGATTTTGCAACTGCAGCACGTGTTACTTTCAATGCCATGTCTCTTGTCTCTTGTCTATCAGCTAAAACTCTCTTGACGAATACGCAATCTTAAAAACGAACTTTAAATTAGCGATAGCAGTAATTAGTGCATGTTTCTAAAGTTGAAATACTTGAATAAACATTTTTAAGTTATTTAATTTCTTGTTTCCTTAAAAATTCATGTAATTAAATGTTGGAAAATTCTGTAAACTGTTTGTCAGTTGGACGACCAACATTTATAATAATTTATTGGCTATTTGCAACAAATTTAATGGCAGAAAATCTAAAAGTACTGTTTAAATCAGAATTTTTACTTGCTTGGTGAATCATTTTCAGCTTAAAGATCTTAGTTCGTGTCTAGTCGACTTCGTTAATTGAAATTCGCCAGTTGAGTGCACAGTAACAATTTCCCTTTTGTTGTACTCATCAATGCAGGCGAAAGCAACATGACGCAGCTTCGCGGACATTGCGTATACGTAGTGAGGTACAAAAGATGCATTGTCCGCCGAAGCTGAGCTCCTTGTAACCCTCTAACAATGGTCATTGCTGCGTGCCCCATCAAAATTAAAGGCTATATGGAAGAAAGAGGAAAAGCAGCAGAAGACCTTTATAGACAACACACAGTTCGCTTCATTTGACGCAATCCTTGCCCTTTGTTTGCCTTTGCCATTGGCTGGCCTTTTGCATTTGCTTTTGCCTTTGCTTCTTGGCCCACGTTTGGGTTCGTCGTTTTATGCTTGCATTTCTCATTTAGCTAGTAAGCTTTATTATTCTTCACTGACGCTGTCTTTGCATTGTGTAGACACATTGGCCCAGGATTTTTCTATTTTACTGTACTCCTTTTTTTTCTTGAGTCAGGAGGCTATCCGCTTTCTTTGGAGGCCACTGAAAATGTAAAACATTTGCTTATTGGTTTTGTAAGTATCCACTGAACTATGTGATTGCACTCTCCAACAATTTTTTGCATCAAATAATCCGTTCAAAGAGTTACCAAACATTAAAAGAACGAAGCATTTTAATCGTTAAATACAAGTCGCAAAAGTGGAAGAATATTTTGATTACAGTTTTTTAGTTAAGATTTATTTATTCCAAATATTATGTATTAAAAAAATTGGAATTATTTAAAAACTTTTATATATTTCATTGGTAACAAGATTAACTAAATACTTATGTAGAAATTCGGGTATTTAAATTTAATATTTTTTAAAAGTTAGTAAAAAATATTCTGATGTTTTAAAATTATTTTAAGTATTTGGTGTTTTTTTTTTTGCAAAGCAGTTGATTGACGTTCTTTCTATAATTTGGTACTCAAACCTCACGAATGAATTGTTGCCTATATCTAGCTGGGAAATCAGACAAAGCTCTCGACGCATCAAAATGCCGACTAGCTGATGCTGATGCTGTTGCAACCGTAATGTTTCGTCTGAGTACTGAGTACTGAAAATAAAAATGCTTTCAGTGTAATGAATTTTGGGTTGACCGCGCACTCTAACTCTCACATTCGCATTCAAGACTTGATCTCACACCAAGTACTCTTTGAAGAGTACGAAGGCACTGACTCGTACGTGCTGTGAGTGCCGCTTCGACAACAGAAATCAAATAGAAACATAGAAAAACACATTCATATCCTGGCACAACTTGCTAGCTGACCTACTGATGTCAGTGTCATTGTGACAACTCTGTCGTCTGCAACGCAGTCTTCCTGGCTAGGTTTCAGTCTCTCAGCTGGATTATATCAGTGCAGGCTCGAAGGTGTCTTTTGGCTCATGCATTGCCCAAGTCAAATAGTCAAGTTTATGAGCTTCAGTTCTGCAGGAAACAAGTACGAGTAGAACTGCAAACACAAGAACAAGCACTTTGTGCTGATTAGAAAACGGCTTCAATAATCTCTGGTAACAAGAAACAATTTCTCTCTCTCTCTCCCTCTCTCTCTCTCTCTCTCTATCTCTCTCTCCTTCCCTCAATGTGATGAGAAGACAAAACGTAGCACAGAAATTGCAGTCAAGTCGTTTGCTTTTTGATCAGTGAAACTTTAAACAAAACATTTAAACCATGCCTCGTCTCTGCCTTCAACGATGAATCCGTAATTAAGCCTTAAATACAATGCGCATTTGTTTTGGCCAGCTAAAGTCACGACCAAGCTTAATTGGACTGCTGGCAACAAAGCGTTTTGTTTCATTTTGCCCTATCAAAAATCATTAGTCACATTTAATCAGTGGCCGAAAATACACATTGTTAATGCGGCATCAATATTAATTAAAAGACCAAGCCACAGTTTCAGTTTAGCTGCCTCATCTGCTGCTGCTGCTGCTGCTTATCAGATTCATTGCGCCCACAGGGCGTATGTGCAATGAGCCGGCGCGCTCAACGACGACGCCGACGACAGAGACGGAGACTTGGCCTCTTCCTGACTGACACAAAGCTGACAGCACTTTGACAACGAACGCATTCTAAGCAAGCTCGCACAACATAAGCGACATGTCAAAATGCCAAAAGCATCTCGCCAAAAGATGCGTTTTGCGATAGCAGCCACAGCATCTGACACATGAAAGGCACTTGACAGTTGCCCCCACATCTATTGGGGAAAAGATGAGACCTCTGAGACTTTCGGTCACAACTGGGGTCTCAACATAAACTTGCTATACACAAAACATAAACTAAACTTAGCTTATACTTATGTTCTTTTACTAGCTATATTATTTGATCAACACATATTTGTCAAATTCCAATGAAATCTGTATGTATCGCACCATTTTAAATATATTGCATCTGAGTTTCATTTTGATATATATTTCATATTCAATTAATTCATGAGACAAGTTTATCGCATAATTTTTACTAAAATTCTTTATTTATAATACATCTAAATTATAAAATTCCACATTTTGTATTCAATATTAAGTTTTCCAGGTTTTCATCAATGGATGGATCTTAAATGATATATTTTCTCTCTATCACTTTTATCTAACTACTACAAAAAAAAGTTGTATAGCCTAAGGTTAAGCCCACTGTGCACAGTGTGTGAGTTGTTGCCTGCCTGGCAATATAATTAATTATTTTTGCAATTAACGCATCATTGTTGCTGCATCACGTCGACTAAAGGGCTGCGTAAGCATTTTGGTTAAGCTAACAGGATGGCCATAACTCTCCACGCATCATAATTAGCGAGCTTTTGTAGCATAGCCGAGAGCAGCTTCATTTGCCCAGTCCAAACTGTCAGGTTGATGCAGAGAAAGTTTTAAAGGGCAATGGTAGAGACATTCTGTTATATATATATATATATATATTTCTTTTGGCAGGAAGCCTATTTGGCAGTAAGCCGTCAGAATTGCTGCTGCTTATCAGGCAGCCAGACAGACAGTTCATCACATGCATTGAAGTATGCAAAACTCGGGACGCATAAAAACTGACGCAACACGCCTGAAAGACGACATGCGAACGTTTTATTGGCATTAAGGGATCAAAGTTTTGAGACGCTCATACCAACACACCCGCACACACACACACACACACACTAAAGCAGCATAAATTCTTTGCAACACCCCTGAGTAAAGAGGCAAACAAAAAAAAAGAGAGGCCATGTTTGCACAGGCGACAGGCACTTCAGTGAAATTTTAACGCTGACACAAGAAATATTTTAGCCAAAGAGATTGAGCAGAATAGGAAAAGAGAAAAAGAGCAAAGAGAGAAAAGTGTATACGAGCATGTGTGTAAACATACTGTAGTGTGGATGCGCAGCGACAAAGGCCGCCATAAACTTTGAGGGCGCCCCACGCTGCGTATACGCAATCAGCTTTGGCAAACATTCGCCAAAATAGTTTCATCGTTTCTCGTTTTTTTTTATTCGGCTTTGACTTTGGTTTTTAAAGCAAAGCAAATGCTTAGCTCGGCATTTTATTAGCTGCTTGTATGTGAATTTAGTCATAAATCTGCAGACGCGCCGTCGCACAGTGCACGGCCGCATGAAATTGAAATATAGTGTGATTTTCACTTTAGCCCTGTCGCTGTTGGACTTCCAGCAACCGCATTTCCCAAATAGCTGAAAAGTCTCTTCGCCCCTTGGATCTGCGGGCACCACAATCAACTGGAACGGAATTTAGTGCCAAAAGCTGGGCAAAGCCAAAATCAGAAGAAAACAAAACAAACGCAACGCATTTTCGCAGTCTTGCCCAACTAGAAAATACCCCGTAGCACAAATATTTTCAAAGCAGTTTTAGAGATCCATCAAATATTTATTTGCTGTTTATCGTAATCTTAAGAGAGGACTGTCCTCTGTACTTAGAATACTGACCAGGGATCCTTTCAATCAACCTAGCAAAAGTATAAACGCTTTTTCATCTTCTATTTATGACAAGCTGAGCTGCTATTTTCTAATAAGGCAAATAAAATCGTTACTTGGCTTTGACGTCAAGTCTTGCGTGTCCCTTGCGTACAGTTTTCCACGGGAAATGGCAAATGCAAAGCGTTTCCTTGCGTGTCTATCTAAATGTTATTATTCGTTATCAGCGCTACTTATTTTTACCCACTTTTAGCTTCACATTAATGGGATCTTTTCGTGTTATTTTCCATTTATTGGGGATTTTTGGCACTTGCTGTGCATATTTTAGCAGCCTGTTAGGCATGCCAATTGCCAACTCGATATAATAAGTACAATAAATGTGAATGAGCGAATGTGATTAAAACTACCCAAATAAATGCAAATAGAATTTTTTATATCGAGCAGACATTCAATTCAGACCAATAAAATCCTTGTGAATGAACAGACCAAATTTTAAATGAGCTGTAATGTCATAAAGAAGTTAAACAACTGGAAATTCATTAAGAACATTATTAAATAAATTCAAGATTTATATACAATCTTTTTTCATGTATTTTTTGAAAATGGTCAAATAGGCACTTTTTTCCCATTTTCATACAAAAAATGGCTTTTTTGCCATTTTTGAAAAATTTTAAAAAATACTATCGAAGAGATTTTTGAAAATTTTTTTTCGCAATCATTAATAGAATTGATTAGAGAAACTTTTTGCATCAAAACTTTTTTTTTCAAAAAACCTAGAGTAAAAGTTGAAAAAGTGAGCTTTTGTGGAATATTTTCGTTTCCTCTTAAAATCTAAGAATTCGTCTTATTTATTTATGTTGCCTTATTCCTATTTGTTAAGAATGAAATAATAAAAATAAGAAATAAAAAAAATTTGGATTTACTTGTACAGTTTTCTTTTTATGAATGAAGAAAGTCAGTGTTGTAAACATTGAATCACTTTTGACGGCCACTGTATGTCTAACATTTATTATTTCCATTCATATTAAACTTTTAAATAAATCTATTTTAAAAAATAATCTTGATTTAATTTATATATGCGTTTTTTACATGATAATCTGACATGATTTATAAGACCAATGTATGGAGAACTTTAATTTTCAATATACTAATTTTTTTTTTCTTTTTAATTAATTTTCATATTTTCAGTTTACCATTTAAATCTTAACTATAAATATTTAGCATAATTTTTATTATACTTTATACTTTAATTTTTACTTAATTTGGTCAACTGCTATTAGTTGACATTAAATAAATAGATAAATTGTCAGTAAATTGTCAGAATGAGGTAATTAGCCGTTTGTTTATTTTCTGTTAATATTTTCTACCAGCTTGTTTAAACTTGTATATTTATTTTACCAACTCGCGTGCTCTGCTCGGCTTCGTGCAAATGACATGAAAATGAAAAAATATGTGCAACTAAATGGGCGTGTCAGTGTTTTCGGAGGTAGCATGTTTGAGTCATAATTCTAAAATTTGTGGTTGTCGTGCCATGCGGCACTAAAATTATAGTTATAATCATATCTATGCATGTGAGTCTGTATGTATATGTGTATATGTAAAATTATTTGAGTGGCAACCACAACAATATGCTGCGTCAGATGTCTAAAATGCTTTACAAAAAAACACGTTTCATTACTATGCCCTTCAATTTATTCAACCAAATACTAAAAAATATTTTCAGAATTTGTTTTGTATGCACCTTCGAAAGAATTTCACCGAAATGTTTTTGATGAATGTGCTCACAAGATACTAGTTTACAAGGAAATAAAATATAATTCATTTAAATACCAATGGAAAGAAACTCAAAATTTATTTTAATTTCAAACATATTTATTTTCAAATTTTTGCAAGTGGAGGGTCAAACATAAATTTGATATTTTATTAATTTAGTTAGCATATTGATTGGTAATTGACAGATTAGACAGATTATATAGAAATAATATTGTTATTGGACCAATCATCAATTAGAAAGAACATTTTTTTAGCCATGCATTTAATGATGTCAAAACATCATATATTTCTAAATATTTAAGAATGTATCATGTTCAAATGTCGATTTATAGATGTTAATCAATATTTTAACATCACTTGTTTCCAGTATAGATGTATCTAAAAATTATCTCTAAAAATACAATTAGATTTTAGTATGTGATATCCGAATCGTATTGTCAGCTATATAAAGTCAAAGCTTGAATCCGACTGTACTTATTTGGACTAGAGAACACCATTATAATGGTTTTGTTCGCAGTTGTCTCAGGAATACTGCTGTTTCTGTGTGTTTGCTGTGTTGCAAGGGTAAGTCCCTTCGAAGGAAACTTCTATTATTCATATTCATATCTATTTATAGCGAACTTGGAACTTTGAAATAATTTCCATATCCCAAACATCATCAGATTATGATCGAGTGAATATTAGTCTACAAATTGATCCAATTTCATTCACTGAATCAAGTATTTCGGGAATTGTACAAGTAAAATACGATGCCGATGACAAAACTTTGGTGAGTATATCAAATTTATTGATATTTTTTTTAAAAATATATTATAATTTAATGCAGCTGGAGCTGCTAACTTTTGGTAGCGTAAGCGGCAGAGAAGGAGATTATCATGAGTTACCGTACAAAATTCCAAAGATGACAATAACACAATTCATCGATAACTACTACAAAGATCTCACCTATGCCAATTTGGGCCAGTGCTCGAATTTCCCGAAAATTGAGGGGAAATTTGTACCACCATTCCCAAAGAACACCTATATACTAAAAAGCTGTAAGCTCACAGGCGACGGATTTCCCGATATCCTACCTATTGGTTACTTTAAAATAATGCTAAAAATGAGTGGGCCAGTTGAGGTTGAGGTTGTTGCCACTTTAAAGTTGACAGCAAAATATGTTTGATTGCTACGACAACTGCCCTAAATTCTTTCCATCAATATGTTTTTGAAAATAACACTTTGTGTTCTGTTAGTTAAATAATTGGAAATCCAAAAAAAAAGGTTGTTTGGAAAACCAAGAACATCAAGCATTTGGGTGAGCAGAAAGTGGTTTACAGAATCGAAAGCTTTAATAAAATTCGTACAAACGACTCCGGTTTGCATCGTTTTCTTGATCACTAGATAAGTAAACTTAAGTAGGTTAGTAGATCTACAACGTAGATTCTACAATCTTATAGACCCGTGTTGAGTACGTGAGATAATAGAGCTATCCAGAATGGAAGCTACTCGATATTTACGAAATGTATAAAATTGTCGAATTTGAATGTCTGACTGTCTCGGCAATAGTTGAAGTCATTTGTTAGGGCAGACGATTCTGGCTGACGCTGAGTCAAGGAGTTGCAGGAGCTGAAGCAGCAACACTTTTCTACATTTATTTTTTCGTTTGGCTACATAACAAATACACTTCAATCAATGCCAAATGGCCCTGCCGGCAATCATAGAACGTGTTCGTATATCTGTGAGTGTGGCAATGTATATCCGTGTGTGTGTTTGTGGGCGCCACAAAAATGAAAACAAATTTTGGCATGATTGCTGATTGTTTGTCTTTTTCATTGTTTGGCAAAGGCTGCCAGAGTTGCTGCTGCTACTGCTGTTGCTGTTAGTGTTGCCAACGCACGCGCACATTTATTGCTTCCCAATTGGAAATAAAAATGGCGGCAAGCTAAAAGCCAGTCAGTAAGTGAGGCAACTAGACAGGCACAGGAGCCAAACTTGTAAGGCGACTGAAGTTCGCCTGAAATTGAAATGAAAGCCAAGCAAAGGAACGCTGCCACAATAAAACGATAAAAACGGAGAACACACACACACACACACAAGCAAACAAACACGCACACACTCACGCACACACACACACATGTCGAGGAGAGATCCTCTTTTTCTGTTTCTGATTTGCTTGACGCCGTTTTTTGCCGACCATTTATCCATCCGCTAAAACCCTTCCCCTACCTTGCCCCCCTTCTGCTACTCTAACCCCATCCCCTTGAATTCTGGTTTGCTTCTCTTTTGGGTTGTGCTGCAAACATTTGCCGCTGCCGCTGATTAAAACAAACACAATGCGACCGTAATGACGACATATGTACTCGAATGTATGTATGTGGCCCAATCGTGGCCGAATCTCAAAGCCTCTTTCCGCACAATTGTACAATTTCGTGATTTCTTTTTTTCTCTCTCCCCCTCTTTCTCTTGCCCTCTGCGTCTCTTTCTCTGCATCTCTCCCTCTTCGTCCTTTTGGCTGTACTTTTATTTCTTTTGCTCGTTTTGCTTTTTTCTTTACGCTCTCACATTGATTCATAATTGATTAGCATTACTTTTGCTATTGTTCGATTTACACACGCACACACACAGTCGCACTTATACTCTGACACACACACACACAATCACTTTCATTTGAAGTATTTTTGGTCGAATTGTCAGCATGTGTACTGTTCAATTTAGCGTACACTTTTTTTGCTTTTCTCTCCGCAGTTTTGATTAATTTTATAGGGCCGCACAATTATATAAATAGTCTATTTACATACGAAATACTTACGATTTGCCTTGTAAATAATATATTAAATCAAAGGGGATTGAACTCGTTAATCGAACTGAAATCTCTCTTGTAGCGATTGAAATCAGCTGCCTCTGAAATATTTTTATATACTATATAAATTTAAAAACGTTGAAAAGTAGAATATTCAGTCATTCAAAGAAATAACTTTTATTTGCATTTCTATTATCATTATATTATCGCAGGATTTAAGCTGAGAACACTTTGAACTTTTACAAGGACCTTGAATAATCGATCAATGGATTTCAAGTAGTTCGAATGATGTTAAAAACTTTAGTGTAAATAAGTCGATACTTCATTTAATTATTTCAGCTGTTGGACAAAATATTAGTTCAATGAAGGTAACTTACTTTAGTCTTAATTTTAAAATTACAGTTACACCATATAATGAAATTACTTAACATTTGTGAGCTTTACAAAATGTGAGTAAATTTAAAATGTTGTATTGTGCAACTTTAATAAAAACACCCAATTGGGGGGCAACATGAACATGGCAACATTAACTGCTTTTAATTAGACTTGCTGTAAATAATCAACTAAATGAAGTTGGGGGCAGAGAAGTGGCGAGGGGGTTTTATAAGTTTTGAAAGTTCTGCTTCGCGAACTTCAATCTCCCTCAGTGTGGAATGAAAGGTCTGCCTGGTACAGTTTCAGGTTTTTGCCTTTAGGCAGTCCAGGATGTTGTAGCCATAACGAACTGTAGCATGTTGCTGTTGTTGCATGTTGGGCATTTAAAGTTTTTGCAGCGTGCAATGCAGGAAATCATTTTAACAATTTTCTACCCCCGCCTACCCCTACACTTTTCTTCGTCTCTTTCCACTCTCCTCATCGAAAGCATCAGCTTCTTCTATACAAGTTCACTGCACCCGCAACAGACACGCTATGAAAAGGCGCCCGACGTCCGACTTTGCTTTGTTATTTATTTTGTGTATGTCTGTGTGTTAATGTGTGTGTGTGCGTACACTTTTGTATTGCGTGCTTTTTCGGGCTGCCTGCAGTCCATTTTATTTGATGCGGCAGCAGCAGCAGGAGAAGCGCAACATCATCAGAGTCTTTATGCCTTTTGGTAATTATGAATAGCCCGTGGCATAAAAGGTATAAAAGTCATTGACTTGCCGTGCCCGCCTTTGTTCAATTAAAAAAATTTATACAAGTTATCCCTCAGTTTATTTAATGCATTTACCCCAGGCGTATTTAATCAACTCACCTTCAGACCTTTAGACCTTTAAAATCAATTTACTCTCATCTCATCTCATCTCAACTCATTTGTTCGCCCTCTACGATTACACCTTGACACTGTGTCAATGTAATAGCGCAATTTCCGCTGTTCGAGCGAGCCAGACACGTGTTGCAATTTAAATTCAACACTTTTAAGAACAATAGCAATGCTACGCCCACATCAACAGCAACAACAACAACAACTATATGCCACATCATGGTGCCGCACAAATAAAACACTTAAATATGTTGCAACACAACAGAAGCAACAACAACAACAACAAAACTAAAGACAACTGCAGCCTGTAGTCGGTGAGGCCAAGAGCCTTGTGTCGTCCCTGCCATCCACCCTCCACCCGCCACCTCCTCGACCGCCTAGCACCTGCCTGACTAATTGCAATGTTAAGTGTTTGGATACTATTTGGTAGTTGTTAGTGCTTCAGCTTCTCTCTCTCTTTCTCTCTCTCTCATACTCTTTCTCTTTTTCTCGTTTCCACATGCAGACAAAATAGCTCAATTAAGTATGTGTACTGAGCAAGTTTTTAGAGTCTTTAAGCTCTATTACCATTTTGTATTGTATTGTGTTAGAATCACATAAATTTGCTTCATAATACAATATGTTTTGAAATAGCAACACACTTGCAACTGCAACACACAGCCTAGAAATATACAAGGCCGCTTGAATAATTAGAGTAATTAGAAAGTAAAAAAAAAAATGTTAAAACTTCCCTTTCTTCATAATTTACCAGAAAAATTAAGTCACCAACATTCTTTAAAAAATCACTTTCATTATTTATGCCTACATCTGATATTACTGATAAAAATTTGGAGATCGCGTAAAAAGTATTTTCTGATATTTCTCATGTTCTTTTAATATTTGAGAATATATACTCCGATTCTGCTTATGAAAACCTATATTTTCTAGTCAATATTCTCATTGACAAATAGTCGACCATCTAGAAACACACACACACACTAAAAATTCCGGGCATACCGTGTTCCGGTGGTAATCGAAACGTTTTTGTGTTTTCCTCCCAATTTTATCTATGCCTTTGACCCAAACGCACAAATAACGGCCATCCAACAAACTTTGATTTATGACAATCTAGTTCATTTGATTATTGATACTGGACACACCCACTTGCTACAGTAGAGACTGGCCTTGAATGAACAAAGAGGAGGCCCATTTTGAGTTGTGGGTAGAAAACATTTTCATTTTCAGTTCCCAATTCAAATTCAATGCTAATCTACTTGCAGGACAAGCTAAATTTTGGTGAATTGTCGGTAAGAGGAATTGGGGAAAAGTTGCTCAGGCATCATTTATCATGGAGACGACCGACCCAAGAGCCGGGAACTCGTTTTGCCGGCTGTTGGGTGCGAGTATTTGTACTAGGCCAAGCGCATAATCAACACATTGGGTTTATCATTTTCATCCTGCGATACATTTATATACAGTTGGGACTTTTTTCTTTTCTTTTTTTGTGTGTATTTCTCGGTCAACACGTGCTGCACATTAGGCTGTGGCAATGCCAACGTATTTTACAGTCCGAGTTGCATGAGAATTGCGCTCTAAAAAGGGAAAAATGGAGAAAATAAAGTTTAGTTTTTGGATGACGGGCAACCGTGCGTATACGTAACCAGGCTGACCCATAAAACAAATTTATATATTGTAAGTATGCATGAATGTACGTATATTTCGCGTCGCCGTCATTGTCCCAAATGAGCAGCTGAGTGAAATTTTAGGCGAGTCGTGAGGCACATTAGTTATGCGCAACTTACACGCCATAATAAAATAATATTACATTTCGTAGTGCTCTGCCAGAGATTTGTCCCCATTTTAAACGGGTCGGTGAAGAGAGGAGGGTAAGGAGAGAAGAGGGGAAAGGGGGCAAGAAAGGCATCTGTGGGGCCATTTGGGCTTGCTCATTAAGTGCGTACTGCAAAACCGCCAAGCCTTTGACTCAAAAGCACTTCGGCTGTCGTTCATTTCTGCCAGAGTGTTTGTATAAGTGTGTGTGTGTGTGTGTTATGTCTGCGGTTTTAATTTACTCTTGCTTCATAGAACTCCCGGCAGGGTTATTGTTGTTGTTGCTGTTCTTATTCCTGCTGCTTCTCTCTGTATACCTGTGTGTATTTCTGTTCCTTTCGTTTCATCTGCTGCACAGTCAGAATCAGAGTCTGAATCTGAGTCAGTCAGCAATGTCGCCTGCGGCAGCAGGTTAAGCTTCTACTTGAACTTCTAAGTGTTGACGTTACATGAGCTGAGGTGTTGTTTGGCAACTGCCTTTGACGTCTATATGTATGTATGCTCCCATGTGCCCACAGACTTCTGAGTATGAGTGAATGCCTCTCCACGAGGCATGTTTGTGTCTGCTTTATGGGGCTGCCAAGTAATTCTGGGCTGGTCATGCTGAACTACTCATATTTCTACTGACGTTTTCAGTAACCGCCATGTTATTTACAGCTTTCGGTTATTAGGTTTGCTACAAGCCAGAAACGCAACGCTTTCCCCTTCTATCCCGATTCCAACCCATATAGAATTGAATATGAGCGGTCGCTTCACAAGAAAGTGAAATGACGTGAACATAGATTGAAGTGCTTTAAAAGGGCATTAAAAAAGGGAAAGCAACATAAAACGATAGGAAAAAAAAGTTTGATGAACAGAAAGCAATTAACAGTGGGCAAGGCATAACAACAAGAGATAAGGGACCAAAATGTGAAGGACGATAAGCCTTAACTGCAGAAAACGTGGGAGATTTACAAAGTAAATTAAAAATGTGAGTGCTTCGGAGAAAGAGAATTGTGGGGAAAACAGAAGCTCAGAAAATAGAAAAGAGATTATCATATACGAAGGACACAACACCAAGATTACGCACCTAAATCTTTCTACTCATCTTTATATTCCTCATAGATACAGAGTGTTAAAACAGAAAATTTTCAGGCAAACTAAGAGAGTTTGAACTTTCTATTTTGTAAATATTTATGTGAAAGAATTGTAGTTATTATACCCGTTACTTATAAAAATAAGTAAAAGGGGATATTGTATTCGTTGCAATGTATGTAACAGGGAGAAGGAAGCATCTCCGACCCTATAAAGTATATATATTCTTGATCAGCATCAACAGCCGAGTCGATATAGCCATGTCCGTCTGTCCGTCTGTCCGTCCGTCCGTCCGTCCGTCCGTCCGTCCGTCCGTCCGTCCGTCCGTCCGTCCGTCCGTCTGTCCGTCCGTGTGAGCGCCTAGATCTCAGAGACTATAAGAGCTAGAGCAACCAAATTTGGCACACATATTTCTATAAACCCCACGCAGGTCAAGTTTGTTTCAAAATTTTGCCACGCCCCTTTCCGCCTCCGTAAATCGCGAAAATCCACCACACGCACAGTTTTTAAGATATTAGGTTTTTTTAAACGGTGAACGTTAGCTATTGTTTTTACCTATCATTCTACTAAATCCCAACAAGATCGGACAAACAGAAAGGTGGTACTGGCTGATTAAAGCTTTTAAGCAATAAAAGTGCCTAAAAGCATGCAATAAAAAAAAAAGTTAAATTTATTTAGGTAAGTAACGGGTATCCTATAGTCGGGAGCTCGACTATAGCCTTTCCCACTTGTTTTTAATATTATGATTGTAATTGTTAACGAGTTTAAGTGTTGATTTTTATCTCAACACCTTATTTGATTATTATGCTTAGCTTTGGCTTAACGGCAATCGAGTTTAGTAATTAGTTTACTATACTTGTTAATCAATATTTTCCAACGATTCCTACCAAGCCAAGCAATCAGGAAAGTCCCTAATCAATAACCCCCTGAATATAAATAAATATCTCTTATCGAGATACTAGGGAAAATAACTCTACCTAGTTTTAATTTGAAAACAAATGCTAACGGCTGTATGCATAAAACGGACTTTACGTCTTTTACCTTAAGAGGTAAATGCGAAAATGCGATTTAGACTTGGCCGAAAGTTCAACTGAAATTTCGGCATGCGCTGTGCAATTAATTATTAGCGTCACACTGAGTCGAGCCATTTCCATGCCTGGTGCATATCTTCGCCGCCTCCTCTTTGCATAATTCAACCACTGGCAGGCGAGTCACGTAGACAACGCAAACGGCGTGATTAGGGTTTTCTGCTCAGCACGAGAGGATTGAGGGGAAAGGGGGGAGAGAGCGGCTTGACTCGGGCACCAAAAATATATCCAACAGGACGCAGGAGCAAGAGCCTGGACTCAGAATCCAGGACTCAGTCACAACCACAACATGTGTGTATGCGGCTGCGGTGGCTGCTGCCAATGTTGCTGTGGTGCGATGCCTAATATTGCTGTTGTTCATGCTTTCGGCATTATTAAATACCCAAATCAAAGTATGTTGTATTGCAAATCGGTTTAATTTGCATGCAAAGGGGAAATGTCACGCAATCGCAATTGTTTACGTTTATGGATAAGTGTTTATCTTTATCCCATTATTAAAACTATGTAGTTAAACTAAATAATTTTAATTAAAAATTTTAATAAGTTAAGCTTTTAAAAAATACACATAATTAACTGAAATAACATTTCATGCCATTTGAACCAATTGACCCAGCTGGATAAGCTTTTGTACGTTCGGAAAATCGGCGAAGTAATTAACTTAACATGTCGCAAAAAATATTTATAATATTAATTGCATTTATTTTTCCAGCAATTGATGAGTTTACAGTCCTGTACTGTCCTGTGCTGTGTATTTTAAATAACTTCATTCTCTAAGGCTTCATTAGTTGGCCGACAGTTGAAGCATCTTAATTGTTTCATTAATGCAATGCAATCCGTTTGCTTGCTACTTAATTTAATTTTATTTGCTGTCGTCGCTGCTTTTGCTGCCTTTGGTTTGCCTTTGCTTTTGCTGTAGTTTTTAAATAATTGTTCGCAATTATTTCACCCAATTTAACAGTTGTTTGTTGAGTGTATGTGTGTGTAAATGTTTCAAGTGAATGAGGAGGATTTTGTGCTTGCTGTACAACATTTAAATGACGTCATTTATATTCCGGTGGGATAAGCACTTGAATGTAGAATTACAGGCGATGGGACGAGATGAGGAGAGGCAAACTTTGCCAGAAAATAAAAATAAAATATTCAATTAAAGCCGTTTCTTCTCCAAACACCGTTGACAGTAAATATTAATCTGACGTCATTTTAACATCGCTCTCTTCTCTGCTCCCTCTCACTTTTTTTGTACTTTTTTGAGCTGTGAAAATTAATTAATATAATTGTTGTTACCACACGACTTTTGTGCAGCAGGTTTACCCTCAGTCCATTGCGAGGTCTAATAAAACAGGCAGACCACTCGTGCCAGGATCGCGACTGAAAGGGCGCCCTGCCATAGAAATAGCAATTCATTATTTGCATAAAACCCAACCTCGTGCGTCACTTCAGCAGCGGAGCAAGCACTCCAAACCTTCAGCCATTTGACCATATTTTCACAAATTTTTTATATTTCTAGCCGCACAAAACGCGTTATTAAGCTCTCTTTCCATTTGCCATGGCTAAAGGGAATTGAAGGTATTTTAAACAATATGTCAAGCTTATTCCAGAGCCATCAAATTAATAAATATATACGGTAATGGAAAAAATAATACAAACGATAACCTTTATTTTGTATTTTTAAAATTGATTCGGGAAAAATACCTAATTAGAAATTTTACCAAAAGACAAGATTTTAAATAAATCATTTTTAATCATTTTATTAACTATTTTTTTAAATTGTCAAAATAACTCTCGTTTCTATTATTTTTTTATACATTAATTCCCTTTTTTGTGTGTATTATTAAACACTTACGTTCTTTATCCTTCCTTCCAGCCATATATTTCATATTTGCAAGAGTATATTATATTCTGTGACTTCAGATTTTCACTCGTGTTTACCCCAATTTTTTGCTTAATTTTTGTGGTATATTTTCATATACCTTTTCATTTGTATATTTGTATATACACACTTATATACATATAACTCGCACACATACACTATATAGTTTTACGCTTGGCAGAACGCGAAATTTGTTTTGGCCAGCCAAAAAAAAAGCGCCATCGTCAAATTTGAGTGAATGACTGCAGTGAAAATGCAACTGCCAGTCAGTCAAACAGTCAAACAGAGAGATAAAGAGAGGGGGAAACAAGTATTGCCTACTTTTTAGCTGAAGTGCTGCGGTTGCCGTTGCGGGTTTTTGCATTCTCAAATGGTTAAAGTCATTTATTTGAAACAAATCATTTGCCATGCCAACTAGCACAAACACACTTGGTAGACACTTGAGCATTAGAGATACGGGTATAAATAGAATGGGGGAGAAAAAACATTGACTGACAAGTTAAAGCAATGTTGGATCATTGAAGCCAAGGGGACGATTTAAGGCCTGGGGGCCAATTTTTCAAAAGCACACGAACAAGAACTTTGATTGACGCTTGCCGCTTGTTGTTCAGAGATAAACTTCCCTCTGGTTCGAAACTTATTGAGGCGCAAACAGTTGGGCCTCAGCCTCCAAACAAATGTCTGCCGCATTATATGCAGACGACGATAATACTGTCGACTGTTTGGAACGCCTTTTGTTGTAAAACTCACGCCCTCGAAGCATCAACCCACTGCCAACGACATACCCCCAGTTCTACGAGTATGATAAACTTTTCTAATTGTCAGTTTCAGCAAGTGACAAACGACAGAAATTATGTTATCTTATCAAAGTTGGCGCTACTTTTGCTCTGTCAATGTGTTGGGTGTGGTAACCGAAAGGGAGAAAGAAGGAGAGAGACAGAGAGTGTGTGTGTGTGTTGCTGGTAGGAAAAGTTACAAGCCGTCTTTGGAAATTAAAGAAAATTATCTTAAAGCATGTTGTGGGTACACTTGTTGTTGTTTCTGTTGCTGTTGTTGTTGGCTTTATGCTAGCTGTTACTTATTAACATTACAAAAGCGCGTGTTGTGTGCCTTTTGGCGCAAATTGAGTTATGCCAAATTGACTTCTGGCAGAGACTTCGCATCCAACTCAACCCAAACAAAATAAAATGTGTATAAAAATTCAGACGGTTTTTCTTTCACTTTTATTTGATTTTCCTTGGTTGCTTTTCATTGTCAGCACTTAAGGCAATGTCGAACAAACAGCTGCTTTATATCCCAGGCCTAGTTTTTTTCTTCGAAAACTTGCCAGGCATATCATTTACAATACACATACACAAATATACATACTCGTATCTGGTTGACTGAATGCAGTGTCTGGCAGGGAGAAAATCGTAGTTGACATGAAAAATGCTTTTTGATTGATAACCGAGCCGGTCATTGTTTATTAAATAAACGAAATTCATGCATATACATTTTCTTCTATAACCTGAGAGGGGCTTTTGTTTTACTAACAGCACACAAAAATGACATCTGCTACTTTTTGGAATAGTTAACAATATACTCCCATTAAGTTCATACATACATACAAAGTAAAATAAGATCGAGTTTCCAGTGAAAAGTCAAGCAACGATTTCAACAACAATCATAATTGAATACATACATCTTAAATTCATTCTTGCAGTTTGCTTAATAAATTATTCTGAGAAAATTGATGAAATCGTTAAATTTAATTGGAGAAGAGTTTAATTTGATTATGAATAATTTTAGTAAAGCTAACGATTGACAATTAAATTAAAGAACACTTCACATTCACAATGGTTTTTTTTATTATTTAAGCAACTCCACATTCTTTTTACCTCAATCACAAGAAATAGTTGAAGTGCACAAATTTCGATTCAACCGCAAAAACGAAAACAACCTGTTGTTTCTGTACCTGTCAGGTGACAGCAAACAACAACAGCAGCTTGAGCAATAACAAGGCTAACAAAACACATATACTGCAAATTTGTAGCTCCCAAAGACAAACAGAGAACTGCAATCTGAAGAAGGAGGTGGCTAGTCGGAATGCTGTTGAAAATGAAATAAAATACTCACACGACGAAAGCTGCACAAAATTGACGTAGTAATAATATAAATAAATACAAAAAAAAAAAATATTAAAAAAGAAAAAAAAATGTTTTGAAAAAGAAAAGGAATTCTTTATGGCAAAGTAGCAGGAGTAGTTACAAAAACTCGTTCGTGCTTGCTTTTTTTTGCTGAGCGCGCTTTATGGCGTGTAGCGGAATAATTCAATCAGCGCAAAAGCGACAAAAAAAATGTTGAAAGAAAAAAAATAGCTGAGAATGGTCCGGGCCAGTTGAACTCGACAGGATGCCGCTCAGCAGTTGAGCTCTGGCTTGCGTTTATTTTCCACTGTCACTTTTCTGCAAGCACAAAATCCAAGCAATTTAAACTTAAAACGCTTGCATTGAAAAGAGTGTGAGAGAGAGAGAGAGAAGGAGAGAGCTCGTGCAACTTAAATAAACCGGAAAAGCAAACACAGCATAGCGACACAGTTAAGGAGGAACTTCCGGTTGCCAAAGCATGGCTAAATAACACCAACAGAAGCGCCAGTGTCTAAGGCAGCAACAACAGCAGTATCAAGGATGTGACATAAGCACAAGCACAAGCACAACGCTACGCACTGTTCTCGAAATCTCATGTCCTGGCCAAGGACATGTGCGTGGGCGGGGTGGGGGGGAGGTGGTTGCTTGCGTTGTGCGTTGCCAGCTTAATTTCATTTATTTACCTGTAACGTTGTTTATGTGCTTGTGAAATTACAAATTAAATTTTTAATCACGAACCAAAGGAACAGCGAAGAATGTCCTCGCATGTGTGAGAGGGTGTGAGCGTGCATGCTGTCTCTGTTGTCGCTTCAGTTCTACTTGATTAAGTACATCCAAAAGACTAAACTTTAAAAGCACTACAAATAATTTCGCTCTTTCTTTAATTTCAACTGCATATTGAAGTGTGCATCAAACTTCGATTTATTCTACTAAATGTGAATTTATCAGAGACTCAAAGCTTTCCATTTAATTTTCCCTCTTAAAACATTTGATAACGACATCTGCCTAAAAGTATGCTATATTTTTTAATAAATTAATTTTAAGAAGCTCGGTTGAGAGAAGAATTAATAATTATCGCTATTTGCACAATTGGAATAACTTTTATGCTTATCGAATTTGCGAAGAAAATAATTTGGAAACCAAGTGCGATTTATATATTTCTCGTATGCTTATGCGTCATTAATTTTTCGGTGCCGTTTACGCTTGTGTAGGTGCCAGGAAGATGGGAAGTTTGCTATGTAGATAATGGGCAGGAAGAAGTACGAAAAGAGAGAGAGAGACAGAGAGAGAGAGAGGGAGAAAGAGAAGGAGGAGGGTCCTCTTCTTCGCTCGCTGCTCGTTTCGACCATGAGAAATAATGTTGTTTATGTTGTGCAAACATAAAATTTTTCTTACTTCTCCCCTTTATACATAAGAAAATGTATGCTCCGTAGCTGGTTACCACACTATATATATACAATATATGTATATGTGTGTATATATTTATACTTATATAAGAATGTTTGTTTGTGCACATACACAAAGCGAACATTGCCAATTTTTGTCGTTTCTCTGTGGCCTGTGTGACTTGCCTTTGCCTTTTTGTGCGCTCGCAATAAAGTTGTTGGAATTTAGCTGAACCGAAAATAGTTTATGGCGGAAGTCATTAAGTGGCTCGGTTTACAGCAGCCGCAACATGAAAAACAGAAGTGCCCGCCCCGGGGCCGCACCAGCATCAGGACCTGGACCCCGGCCCAAACCCAACTCCGGATCTCGGCCGAAATACACTGCAGCTGAATGTGTGTCGACTTTTTTACGATATTTTTATAGACGAATTATGGTTTTTATTTGGCGCTTTCCCTATATATAGTACATATGATCCTTTTGCGGCAGTTTTTTGTTCTATGTTATCCTTTTATATATTTTAATTGAATTATTTTAAAATGATTTGTGCATATAAAAATGGTAAATGGAATACGCATCGCACACACATACACAAATTACTTTTTTATTGAGTTAGAAGCGACTGCACTGCCATTCAATTAACATTTCTTTATGGCCCAACAGCATATGCAGCTTTAGCCTGTAATTAAGTTAGTTTCAGCAATTTGTTTGCCTTTCAAATTTGCATTTCGGTGCAATGAAACTCATCGTGCATATGCTGTGACAAACCGCAAGCACGTTCATTTTGAACGGAGATGCTTAAAAGATCTGTTGAAATTTGTTGACTGTCAACTTTTCGGCACGCTTTAAATTCTAATTTCATGCACTTTGCACATCAATAAAATGCCTTGACTTTTACAAAAACAAAATGTTCCTACCTCCTTTCGACCCAGGACATGATTTGCCGCTTTTACGACTATGATTTTGGACCAGCGCCGCGCCGTGGAAACGTGAGCATATTTTACAGGCTCACTTTAGGGGTGGCTTTTAAGGGGAGTTGCCACAAGGCAAAGGCGAATAGTGGGCAAAGCATTTGATCTATTATGTGACTATATTATTATCTCGTTATCTGGTGGAGTGCTTTTTATATGCTGACTTGTTTATGTGTTTATTCACAAGCAGATTTAAGGTGAGTGAAAATAGAAACAATCTTAAAATATTCTCAAGAAATATTTAACAAGAAATTTTATCGAGTAAGTCAAAAGATTTGTTATCTCTGCCTAAAAGCATGCAAAAAAAAACAAGTGGGAAAGGCTATAGTCGAGCTCCCGACTATAGGATACCCGTTACTTACCTAAATAAATTAAACTTTTTTTTATTGCATGCTTTTAGGCACTTTTATTGCTTAAAAGCTTTAATCAGCCAGTACCACCTTTCTGTTTGTCCGATCTTGTTGGGATTTAGTAGGATGATAGGTAAAAACAATAGCTAACGTTCACCGTTTAAAAAAACTTAATATTTTGAAAACTGTGCGTGTGGTGGATTTTCGCGATTTACGGAGGCGGAAAGGGGCGTGGCAAAATTTTGAAACAAACTTGACCTGCGTGGGGTTTATAGAAATCTGTGTGCCAAATTTGGTTGCTCTAGCTCTTATAGTCTCTGAGATCTATGAACTCACACAGACGGACAGACGGACGGACGGACAGACGGACATGGCTATATCGACTCGGCTGTTGATGCTGATCAAGAATATATATACTTTATAGGGTCGGAGATGCTTCCTTCTCCCTGTTACATACATTGCAACGAATACAATATCCCCTTTTACTTATTTTTAATAAGTAACGGGTATAAAAAGTTAAATTTATTTAGGGTATCCTATAGTCGGGAGCTCGACTTGTTTCCCACTTGTTTTATTTGTTTTTAAACAAATATCAAAAACGTTATCATTAAATATGAATATATTTATGCTAAACTTCTAGAAAAGGCTTATCATTATGGCTTACCTTAGAGTTGGATTTCCTTTTGTGTTAATTCACTTAAAACCATATTTCATGATCAATACTAAAAATGCAGCAATAAATTGAAAGAATATATACTAATGACGCAGAAGCTATAAAAATTATTTGCTGACGACTGTTGGAAACTGATTGATGGCTCTAATTATTTTTGCAGCAGCATAAAAACTTTTATTGAATGCTATAAAAGTGAAACTTTCAGACGAAAACTGTGGACAACAAAAAGAAATTAAACATAGAGTGAAGAAGGAAGAACGAAAGACGAAAAGTATGTAGTAACATTTATTTTAACTTGGCCAAAACCACAAAATGGCTTTAAATATAGTACATATATGTAAGTGTGTATTTTGTCGTCGCCTTATCTGTTTAAGCAGACCACGATTTATGATTGTAGACTCAGCATAATCAATTCTTTTAAATTATTGTTATTGTTGGCGGTTTCATTTGGGGGCGTGGCGAGCAGTAGGAGACCTCAGTTGTTGTGTGCGGGCAGCTGTTGACAACATTAAACAATCAGCATGACTTATGAGTACGATGAACCAAAAACTCGTTTACAAATTTATACGAGTTTTAGCCTTTAAATTGAATGGGTTTAAACCAACTAAACAGGGTGGCTGAGAACTGGCAACCAGCATTTGCAATAAACGAAGCCTGGCATAAAAGATCAATGACTCTTTTGAAGTTCAATAAAATGAAGGTGCACCAGAAACAGTCTGCGACACGAAAACCCGTAGAAAACCTATCGGACGAATGGCAATAACTGCGGTAGACTCAAAGAGCATTGCATGCATAAATAATGCTCTGGCTGCGACTCTGCTAACCAGACAAAATTGGCATTGGAATTGGGTCCTCCTCGCCACAGTCTGGCCTGGCTTTCAATATTATGTTATGCACAATATGACAAAAAAGAGGCGACTTCCCCCAAATAGCATCGGGCACGAACACGACAATGCAAATAAAATCCATTCTTTTCTTTCTTTATCATCTTTTTGACTATTTTCAAAGGTAATTTTAAGCGAATTCAGGTGACAGTTGGACGCAAATGCAGACCGTAGTTTAAAGTATTGATTTTTTTTTCTCTTTTTGTGTGTGTACTTAGGAGTCTGCAGCGCATTTGTGTAACTGCTCAAGCCAAACGCACAAAAGTATGCTACAGTGAAATTGATAATTGAATTAACCACGCAAATGTCAATTGTTTGCACCTGCTGACAATTTTAATTGAATTTATTTAAGCCGTTGGCAAGGTTCTTTTTTTTGTTTGTCTTTCCATTTTCCCAATGCTTGAGTTGACCAAATAAAAATCCAACTAACGCTAAAATGGGAAAGATAAAATTGAGTAAAACTCAATATCAATATCAGTCAAAAACGCAGAAAACTTTTAATCAAATTTAATAATTTAATATGTGAAATTTATGTTAAATTAATATCACTTTGAATATTGTTTCAAAATGTGTGTTACTTAAGGGTACTTTGTTATTAATCAATCAACTATAACAAATTATAATCCTCACAGTCTGTAGGTAATCTTTTACATGAGAATTCGGTAGATTTAATGTATTACTATTATCAATATTTCACTTTGACTAAAGTGTCTCAAATGCTTAGTTCACTTGCAAGCTTTGCTAATTACAGCTTTAAGGATTCCAATTATAATTCGTTGCCATATGGTGAGTATAAATTGGTTCAAAGGAAATGCCATTGCGTGTTGTAATAAAATATAGTATACTTGTGCAAAGTCTAACAATATGTTGATAATTATGTGTATAATATCCAACGATACAAATAATGCGTTGTAATTTGTTAAGGGCATTTTAATGTCCGACACACACACACATGGTGACTGCTTCTGACAGAATTTTGGAAAACTGTTGCATTAGCTATAACATAACTGAAAATCTATTAACACATTTTACAAGCAAATACTAAATGCCATTATAACAACAACTAGCTGCCTTGCAAGGTACAGATGCCATATACAAATACCATAAACTGACTTCCGGACCATAAACTCGTGCACACAACGTTGAGAAAACTTAGCACCCAGTTGCCAATTTGCTACAAGTTCACAACGAAATTGTTATTCACAAGTGAAGTTTGAAAGTATTTATCGATGTGTATGTTTACTTCCTTGACATAATATTGATTGGTATCAAAATTTCTACTGACCCTGACTGTAAAATATAATGAAAATTAATTTGGCAAACGTCTTTAACACAGCAGCCGTAGCTGAGACCTAAACAAGCAGCAGAGCATATTAATGTTTCATTCTCTACACGTGCTAATGCCTGAGCAAAAATAAACATCAGTCGATGAGTAGGGAAAGACGAAAAGGAGGCTAATATGTGGGAGGTAATATGAAAAATTCATTTTCTTGTCTATCAATCAAGTGGCGAGTGGCCACAAGGTCAAAACCGGGGGTAGTTTATTTTTTTGTTGGTGCCTTTAATAGGACATGTAAAGATTATCTGTGAGTGTCCTTATTAACTGCCAACCATATTTCATTTTTGGTCACACAAAACTTATTTGATAGCATATATAATTTAGGGAAGCGGCCATCACGCTCACATATTCGTATTGATAAATTTGGTGTATGTTTGTGGGAAGCAAGTAGAAGAAGATGGCTGTCAAATCTTAAGCCATGCACCGTCTGATGTCCTTCGAAATCAGAAATGTCATACATGCTTAGGTTTGTATGTTAGTGCGAACATCAGTCGGTTCCCTTCCTTCCATCTTTCCCTCAATGGCTTTGCAAATCAACTCGGGCTTAGTGAAAGGCTCGACACGGTTCGCTGCTCAAAGGAGTGTCACTATCGTTCGGCACGCATCCGCATACTTGTGCCATGATTGTGTCTGCTGCTGGCGACCTCGATATTCGTCATACACCGTCATACCACTACTAGGACAAAGACTATGTGTGTACGAGTATGATGCAATGCATAAATGATAAATGACTTGTGTGCCCCGAATGAGAGATAGTGATAAAGCAACTGCCGACCCGACTGAGCAAACTACTTTTGACAAATGGCTGGCCACCTCTCCTAGACCTCCTAGACCTCGACTAGAGAGCCCCCAGACAATGCAGCCGTGGAATTTCTTTTATTTCTATTTTTTCTCTTTATATTTTCTTGAAGCGTCTTGGCTTTATTATAAACTCGCATAATCGCCAGCCATTTGGATGTGGCACGGCTCCGGCTAAGGCTTGAAGTTGTCAGGAGTTGCTTCTCGTTGTTGCCTCGTTAGTGTGTTTAGTTGCTGCCTGGCAACAGCTTTTATTGTATGCTAAAATGATTAATGTGCCACTGTCATACAGTCTTAGACTCTCTCTACTTCTTGAAGAGGTAAGCAGAACCAGTTAATTGAGCGCTCAATGTGCCTTCAGCATTCCTTCTGACATTCCTTGTGACAACGCCTTTTCTATGGCTTTCAATTGTGCACCATGAGCTCAAAGGAACAAGCACCAAGTCAAAAAAGTCAAACCAAGCCAAGCTAATGTCAGACTAAAACTTTATTGCAGATTTCATTGCAAGCACACAGGGAGACAAAGACGAAATAGAGAGAGAGAGAGAGGGGAAGTTTTGGTGTAATTTTGCAGCATTCTGATGCCATTGACTACTGCATTGCACTCGTGTTTTTCTGGGTTATAACAATGCGGCACAACCAGAACTTGACTTTTAATGTTTCCTCAATTAGAAGGCACACAAAAGCAGAAGCCAAAAAGGTGAAGTCGTGTCGCCTCTACAAAGACAATAAAAACATTTAGAAAAATGGAGAAATTTTATACCTGAAACGCCGAAAACTTTATACTCTGTATTAATTTTTTACTGATCGGTAGTCACAATTTTTCCAACAGCACAATTTTTCAGGAAAGTTGAGATAACAAATTTCTTCGTAAAAATAGTTGTTTTTCCAATCGATCGTTCCTCTGGCAGTTCTATGATATGGTGACTATATTTGAGCCAAACTTGGTCGGAATACAAAGGACTACACCAATTACATACATTTAAGTCATCTGATCCGATTGACTATGCAGTAAACAAACTGCTGAGCAACCTGTACAAAGATTTTCAAGATTGATTAAGAACTAAGGGACCAACTAGACTTCCTGAGAATTGCTTTATTGGGTCTGCAACGTTGTTACTCAATTCGTGACAATATTATAATACCTTCTGCGAGTTAATAAAAAGAGTGCGGCAGCAGCAGGAGAGCATCCCCGGGTTTACAGAGACGACAGCACTCACACTTTTGCTAAGCAGATGCAGCACAAGAAGTCAACGACTGTCGACGACCACAACATGGCAACGGGCAACAGACAACTGGCAACTGGTAACTTGGCAAGGGGCAGCATAACTCAAAAAACGTTGGCAGCGACAAAATTGTAAGCGGGAATGAGAATGGCAATGGGAATGGGATTGGAAGAGTGGAGCAGCTCCAGGAAATGGCAGCACGTTCGGTACACAGAACTGAACTGATGCAGTACCCAACGAGTGCGGCTGTCTAAGAAGATTGATGATGTGTAGCCACAGTTGGAGCTGCAGTCAGAGCCACAGCTGGAGGTGCTCCAGCTTTTCGTAGATCCTCTGTCTGTGGCTCACCCCTTTTTCCAGTCCAGCTTCTTAGCCCGGGCTTAACTTTGTGCTGACAGCGCCTTGGCACTTGCTAAGTGCAGAGCTTTCCTTCTGCCTTCTTCCTTCTATCTTCTGCTGATTTGCTGCATGTTTGCTTAGCCACAGAACATTATACTATGTGGCAGGGGCAAGAAAGAAGTCGGCCTGCATTTTGAGATGCTGATTTTGAATTTGCACCTTTGCCACCTCACACACACATATCACGGATGTTTTTATTTATAACAAAATTTTTATTTGTAAAGTGCCTACGTCAAAGGTGTGACTCCAAACTTTCAAACCTTTTCCAACCGTGAACAGATTTTCTAGCAGAGTGTCATGTTGATCATAGTTTGGCCTCTTAATTCATTATGTACTTAAATTTAATTCATGTCATTTGCGTCAAGATATCGATTTTAGAGGGACACATTCGAAAATTAAAAATTGTAAATCTTAAGAGCAAATATTTAATCAACTCCTGTTATAATTAACTGAAGTTAATTCTCCAAATTAGCGACGATAAACAAACTCCAGTAAGGTGTCGACTTTCAAGAAATTCAATTGATAGTCAAAATAAATATCGAGTTGAAGAACTTGAAAATCGCTTCCGCGCAAACCGATTTGTCAATTTTTCAATATATTTTTACATTACTAATATATACAATATTTATTTATGTTAGCTATAATATTATTATTTCATGTAAACCATCTTTTCACTTATATGTATATTTTGATGCAATATTTATTTATGAAAGCTGTCATAATATTTTTTTATTATCAGTGGGCGAGAGAGCGGAAACGGAATATGGAGTTAAATTTTGAAAGAAGTTAATATTTATAAATGTTGCAATTAACTAAACACAAACTCAGCAATTTATTCCCAGCTTAATAAAATGACCCATTGTCTTGGCCATTGTTTTGTTTATGAAATGTGAAAGTGAAACTTGGCACATTTGCATACTTATTATATGTACGCATATGCAAACACATTCTGGTTTTAAGCTAAGTGAGGGCAGAAGTTGATTTTCCGCACAACTTAAATGCGAATGTTGGCAGATCGTGAAGTATAACGAGCATCCCAAAGTAGCATAAATTCAACTACTGCCAACAAGCGCAACCATGCAGTTAACCAGCTAACAATCTAACCAAGGCTAACAACCATCTCCCTCTTATCTTCGTCCCGAAATACGAGAACCGAAATAAACTTCAAATGGCAGACACAACTTTGTAAAAATACATACAAATGTAAGACTCTTGCCATCGACGGGATGGCTGTGGAGGGGGAGGTGCTTGGGGTAAGGGGTAAGGGTAAAGGAGCAGGGGGAGATTGTTGAATGAGCTTATGTTGCAGGCCACTTGCTATGCACATGCCTTTTTTGCCAGTTGCATTTACAGAAAACCAATAAACTTAAATGGAAAATCCGTAAACTATAAATCATGGCTTAAGTCCATTTCCTTCGTTGTCAATACGTTTCCGCTTTGTTGTGGGTTTGAAAATGTAACGCACACCCACACACACACACACACACATATGTAGACAGATAGTCACACACACATAGGCAAAGCTCTAACAGAGCTCCAGGCGCAGCGTGTAACTGTTGCCGGCACATTTGTTAACCAAAAAAAAAAAAAAATAAGGGAAAACTGTGAAAGCCCAGTTTCCAGTTTCAGTTCGAGAAATGGCTATGATTGGACTTGCAGTGCAACGAGTTTCCATGCAAAAGGCCACATGTGACTGCTTTACATTTTTTTGGCATGTCCATTTGCAAAGTCATTTACTCACTCTCCAAACACACACACAGCCATAGAAAGAACGCCCGCCACTCACTCAACATCCAAGTCAACGTTCAAAAGTCGCCGTCCACCCGTCGTTTTCTGTTGGCTGTTTTCTGTTTTCTGTTGCCTGTTGGCCCTGACGGCCCCAGAGCCTGTCAGTCAATATATTTGCAGTTTGCTTGTTGTGCACCGCTTTCGACAACTCATTTTATTAGAGACCTACACACGCATAGACTGTCTCACACACACACTGTCACACACACATACTCGCTCACTCACACACACACACAGCCTGATGCACTCAAAGTTGTCGCACGTTTGCGGTCAGCGATAGAAAATTTATGTGACTTTTCTTCTTTTTTCTCTGGGACTGTGTGTTGTGGTTCTTGTTGCTGTTGTTGTTGTTGTTGCTTTGGTAACTCAGTCAGAGACCGATGAGCAATGTTTCTTGATTTCAGTTTTTCCGTCACAAGTTGATGATATTGCATTTCAGTGAAATAAGCTGCGGGCATAATACGAAACGTGATTTTGATTAGTTGTGCAGTGTGGATAAAAATACTTTCCAACAATGCAAAATCTTAATAGTGGTTACAATTGATATCGCTGGTAGAAACTTGAGCAAATCAATAGTTAAACATGTTTTTAAAAATATAAAATAAAAATATATCTATTACCTTCCCTGCTTTGATAAAACGATAGTAAGTGATTAAATTGTTAGCAACAAATATATATTTTTTAATATTGCAAAAATCTAAAACGCTTACCGGAATCCCACTAATATGTTTGATTGTCTTTGTCTCTGACAGTCTGTTTGTCCGGGCGTCAACAAGCCTTTGCTTGGTGTCGTTTGGGCCACTTGAATGTACTGGTCGTTTAGTACATCTACGTCGAAATAAAACAATTAAAAAAAAAATTAGAAAATTTTAAATAAATGACATTCATATATAATTAGTTTGAAATCTATGAAAGATAAGAATTTTTTATATTAACCCTAATATATCGAAATACTTTATCATCCATCAATTATGTAACACCAAAACTATTATAGTTTCCTTAAGTCAAATCATGTCAAAATATGCATAAGCAAATTACATTAATTATGTATTTTTAATCAACTCATAGGAAGACACACCCCGTCACATTTTACGACTTCTCGTGCCGCTGTCAGCATTCTCATATCGAAGAAGTGAACAATAAAGATTTACAGTGCTGAAACTGTGGCAAAAGTTCTCGGAAAATGTTGTTTGCGTGAGGATACGAAAAGCTGCACCTTAATACATGCCGAACAAAAACTATCTGTAATAAAAATGGGCCACGTTATTAATAACACTCGGTGGGTGTCGTTAAGTAGTGTGCCATTTCAATATCTTATGCATAAGCCGTTGGAGTAGAGCAGACTTTCATGACCAGGGGCAGTTTCAGCTCAGCTCAGTTCCAGTTCCAGTTTCATTTCATTTTCAGGACTCAAGGACTCGACTCGTGTATAAATACCACTGAGCAAATAAACACGCTCAGCGCACGGCCGAACAATATGAGATATATATTGAAAACGTGCATTGCGACCCGGGCCACTTAAGGCGACCCGGTGACGGCATGAAAAGAAAGGCAAACTTTACACGCTAATAAAATGGCAGCACGAAGTGGAGACTGAGACCTCTCAGAGTAGGAGAATCCTCCTACGGAGGGGTGATGGGGGATTGGGAGGGGAGCTGAACACAGCTGGGCGTCTTGCCATTTTATGTGGCAACACAAAAGGCTTGGCCTGGCCAAATATGGGTTTATGGCTTGTAAAAATCCATGTTAATAATATTAACAATAAGGGGCGTGCAGTGGAATGTGGCGTGGAAATACCGGAAAAGGGTAACTAGTGACTCGAGGCACGTCAATGTCCTATCTGGATCTCAAGGCTGCAAGCCTGAAGGATGTATGTAAGCCCTCCTCCTTCCTTTTACTGTAAACTTTATCATTATATTCGGGGTCCACATTTTGGTCGGGTTGTGACGTCCGACACGCGCTGCCTCAAAAAAAAAAGAACAAAACAAAGAGATCAAGCCATAGTCAGCTCTTTTGGTGAGTGCTCTAATGG
The DNA here is from genome assembly GCA_963924055.1 of Drosophila limbata. Taxonomy (NCBI): domain Eukaryota; kingdom Metazoa; phylum Arthropoda; class Insecta; order Diptera; family Drosophilidae; genus Drosophila; species Drosophila limbata. Next base: position 14,520,916 of record OZ001353.1, read on the forward strand.
AAGATACCCTGTAGAAACGACAATGAATTATAAAGCAGCAACTACTGTTTTTATTTTCAAATTTTAACCAACTTCAATATATACTTTTTATCAACTTCCTGCGTACAGGGCATAAAAAGGTGAACGTCAACTCCGGTGCCGCATCATTAGTGTCATGTGAAAGACCTATTTATATATTTATAATACCTATATATTATTTTATTATTGATATGCATAATAAATCAAAAATGCTTGCCAATAAATTTATTATTGTAGATTATCTGCACACGCTACACCTACAAAAGTAGACGGTGGCACACCTTGACAAAAGCGAAAGCCAAAAAAAATGGAAATAAAAATAAGGAAAAAGAAAACTGCCTTCGGTTGCCGGATTAACCCCTGCCAGTCAACAATTTATCAACATCAGCTCAAGCGGCACTATAAATTACCTAAACCACAATAATAAAAAAACAGGTGAAGGATACAAAACCTTCATGAAGTTGCAAACCCGCATGGTGTGAATTTTTAAAAATAGAACAACACTTACTTTAAGTTACAAAAGCAGCTGAGACTAAAAACTTCTACGAAGGCAGAGCATAGTTGAGTCAGGAAAACTAATATCCAAGAAATAAAAATTGCAAATTTTCTAAAGTTTATTTAAAATGATTTGAATATAGATCATAAATCTTTTAAGACATGTACTCTTCAGAATGACATATTTTCAAATATTTAAATTTTGTTGGGCAGTAGATTATTATTTAAATTAGCTCAACAAATGCTTCAGTAAATGAGAACTTTTCTCTGAGAATGCCCGAGCAAAACTACAACCATCCAATTGTCGCTGTTAAAAAAAGGTTTCTTTGTTATTGTTATTAATGGGCGGGGCCGCTGTTGTTGATTTAAAGGCACGAGTTGTTTGGCGTTTAGTCGCCCATTTCCATTGTCAGGCCATAATCAAAAGCAAATTAACGCCGCCTCGCCTGACATGGTTTAGTTTTTCTCCGCGCGACAAAGTCGCGCCCGCAGGTTTTCTCTTCTCTTCCTCTTTCTCTTGTGCCGCATTGCCACTGTTGACAAATCTCTTTTTAAGAGCGCGCTTAAAACGTCATTTGAGCATCGCTTTTTGTTTCTCCTTTCTACTTGCTCTCCTGGCAACATATCTGAGGCAGGCTAAAGCTAAACCAATCAATATTTAACACATTTAACCCTTTTTTGCAGCTGAAGCCGGCTTTGGCGCCACCTCTCATCCTTCTAAGCTGTGTCACGCTGATCGTTCTGCGTAAAATTAGCATAAAATTTGAATTTTAGAGGCAAGTGAAGCGTATGCAGCGCGTGATTGACAGCAGTCAAATTCAATTGAAGCAAAAAGGCCAAACGCAGCGGCGCCATTATCACAAAATGAAATAAAACAAAATTTAATTCAAATAAAACCAATTTTAGCCACTTCCCCGCCACACGTCTAACCCATTGGCTATGCTAGGTTTTTAGCGACCTTGCGGGCAAAACTTTCCGCAGGGCGGCAAAGTTTTTGCCTTTCAACCCTCCCATCAACCCACCTCCCTCTCTCCCTTCTCACTTATTGCTTGGTTGGGTCCAAAGGATGCGCAGCCTGCGCGTTCCCAACGTGTCGCAGTTGACAGAGAATGCGGCCAACGGTGCCAACAAGGCAGGGAGCGATGGAGCGGGATTGGGTAGGGATAGACTCGATGGTTGCCCCGAGTTGCCTGACGCGTGGCATAGCGCGAAATTGCCTGCAGGAGCGGCGAAAATCAGTATCGCTTGCTTTTGAAGATTTTCGCTGGGGAAATTTGATTTTCACAAACGGCAATTGCAATCTAGGAACGACTACATACACTCGTAGATGGTACAAACTAAATCATTGGAAGTAAGAGAAAAACAGAAATACATATAACAGCAAGTAACACATGTGTCACTATGCGATAAAAATTAAATAAGACAGATGAAAGCAGAATACGGATTGTCGAAAATTTAATACCAAACATAAGTGTTTTAAATAACATCTTTACTTTATTGCTCAACAGCATTATGTTTAACCATTTTTATATATCCTACAAATATTCAATTAGTGAAAAATGGAAATAAATAAGAATTAACGACGGATCTATCATTTTTTCAAGGTCCTCAAATCTATTTTCATTCCAATTTTAATTGTGTGAAGTAGAATTTAATAGTTACATAATAACTTTAAGCTGTTCTCTCGTTGAGCCTTAACTTCTTTTGATTTGTGAAATAATAAAAATATTAAGGCATAATTTCTAAGTACCTTACATATATTTTAATTGTTGTACTTTAAGCTTTAATGTAAATATATAATATTTTATAGCAGCTGAGAACAACGCAATCAAGTGTAAATTGGTGGAGCACATGTATGGTTAACGAATCCAAGGGGTCCAATTGTAAAATATATTCGTTTACAATTCAATTTAAGTGAAGAGGCAACGCATGCAAAGCGCGCAACAGGCTGGCCCATAACACTCGAGTCATAACAATAAAAATGAAAACGAATATAAAAAATAATCATATAATATACATAGTTATGCATACGCAGTGTGGCAGCAAATTGAGGCAAGCTGCAGCAACACAAATGGCTCGAAACGAGTTGGAGTCGGGCCTGGTTAGTTAGAAGAAGAAGCGCAAACCAAACGAAGGGAAACCGCAACAGTTGACGTTTATGGTCGACATGACGCAGCACACAGCGCTTTATTCGTACATTCGATGGAAACTGATATGCGCTGCAGCTGGACTGCTGAACAACATGGCGTATGAGCAATTCTTGAATGCTATGCTATGCCTTGCTAATAATTGGGTACAAGCGTATATATGCACATGTTCCACATTTACCAGCTGTTGTTGCTTTGCTTTTGCCTTATGTTCAACATTTTTGGCATACAATTCATTTTCAGCGGCAAATTGAAATATTTATGTCCTCAGTTGCAAATATATCATCTCGTTGCCGCATAAATATCATTGTTAATGCTACTTCTGGATTGAAATAAATTGGATTAACTAAAGGCTGTACACAAATAACACCAGAATATTCGTTTCGCTGCTACAGCGACCCAGTAAATGCATTTTTCTCTCGTCTAGACTTCAAATACTAAAATATTTTCTGTAATTTATTTTCAGCTCAAGTTTTATTATGATTTCCTTAAATATTTTGTACAACTATAATGCACATAGACTGATAATTGACTAATTATGTAAAATTAAAGTACAGTTCGAATTTTCAAAATCTGTTGTTATTCACACGTTTAAACACGGTTTTTATTGTACATCTAAAAATTTAAGATTTCCAGTGTTCCAATTATTAAAACAACAACAAATTGTAATTTAAATGAAAATAAAATCCAAAGTGTGCCAGCATCAAACGCCACAATTTATTTTCCATGTGGCGTCGCATATTAACGCGATTTTCCAAATATTTTGCACACTTTCCCAGCGCGTCGTACAAATTATGTAAATAGTGCGAAACAAAAGTGGCAAAGCATAACAACAACAATAACAGCGACAACGAGAACAAAAATAACAACAATATAATGCATTTTGCGAACCCTTTTGCAGGGTTGAACACGTTAGGGTTGCGATCTTTAGGGGTTGAGGTCGGATTACAACAAGAACGCTTTAAGCAGAAAATTGGATTTTTCATCTTGAATGGTAACGAAAAACAATGAGCGCATACCACGGCAGCCAAGCAATAACAGTAAAACCGGCAACAAAAAATAATAAGTAAGCATTAAACATCACAACAACAAAAAGAAGGGAAATAATAACAACAGCGGCAGAGAGAAAAACAGCAAAAAGAGCATTAGTAGCCGAAACAGCAACTACAATAACCAAAAATGTTAGATATGCTGACAAAGGTAATACAATAAATACGAAATGACGTCGTCGTCATTGTTGTTGTTGTTATTATTGTTCTTGCTGTTGTTGTGGGTGGCGGTGCCGCTGTTAATGTTAAATTTTACTTAGCACACTTTTGGGCTGTAATTTTTGAACAGCCCTTGAACGGATGACTTCTTTTTTATACCCTTGCAGAAGGTGTTCTATGTAAGTTCATATATATCTGATACCACTCTGCATGTCAAAAAAATATCGTAGTTCATAAACTATCATTATATCACATAAAAGTAAGCTACTTTAAGAAACACATTTTATTCTGCAACATTCAATTTTTTTTAATCAAATTATTAATAAAGGGTATTGAAGTTTCGGCACAATGCAGCTATTATTAATTTTTCCTTTTTTCAATTTTTCCTTCACTTTTTTTTGTAGTTGAACATTTTTTGTTTGTTGCTCGAGACACGCCAACATTTCTTTAATTTCATTTGCCCATTGTTATTTATAAAACATTCGTTTTTATTTTATGAGCTATAAAGTGCATTAGCTATTGAAGTTGAAAGTGTGCAAGTTAAAAAACAGGTGGAGATCAAATAATATTACTTCCGTTCGTGTCAGAGAGAGACGCTTTTACAATACCACTTAGCTTTTATATCTGGAGTAGTTGGACTTTATAGGCAATTATGAACTTTTATTAAATGCCAAATAAACATTTTATTTGATCTTAACAAATTAAGTGGACTTTTTTATTCTTTTTGCTTTTTACTTCTAATATTAGAGTGGTTATTTAAAGATCTTGATGGGAGGGATCTTAGACTCGATTCACAATTTGGATACACATCACTAGTAAATATGTACATCCAAAGAAATAAAAATTACTTCTCCTTAATTGGTAGATGGAGAATTATTTTATTTAATCTTCTCTATATTACAAAGAATTTAAATAGTTTTGATAACTTCAGGTCAGTTTTCAAGATTTGCTCAGGTCAAATGCTTTAACAAGACATATAGTATGTGTGGTTTTCTATGACTAGATAAATTGCACCATACGCCAACTGATTGCAGATTGATGCCCGAGTCCCGGGCTAACGAGGCGTTATTGTTGGCAACATAGTCGTATGTGCAAATGGCAAAGAAAAGTGGCGCACACAGAAAATGCAGCACTTTTCCACGCTAAACACAGCAAAATCCGATTGGCTGCACACCACTAAAAAGCACTTACGCTTCCCGACCATTTTGTTGCTACATATTGGCATTAGACTAATCCACACACAACCACGCAACAACTTAGTTATTGGCCACGTTCGTATTGCAATACATGCTGCCTCTGTCTGTCTGTCTGTCTGGCATGCAACTGTAGATGTAACCGTTGCAATTGTTGTTGTGACGACAAAAACAGACGAAATGGTGACGCACATTAGCTGGCCTTCTGTCAGTTTGCCAAAGCGGATGCGGCAGCTTTTAATGTTGCACCAACAAAATGTTGAACGTGGCCGACCAGTTGGTTCCTTGTTCATCTTGCAGCCAATTTAATACAACACATTCCACTACACTCCAGTTTGTTGGCCATTATCAGCTTCATTATGTGGCATTAGCAGCAGTGAGGCAGAAGCAACTCAGTTGCAGTTTTATGTGCCAAAAGTTGCATGCAATTTATATGTGGTCACTCACACAGCTACAGATAGACACAGAGAAGCTCACACACGTGTGAAAAATACCACTCCACTCATTTAATTTGCATAAAATACGATGCTTAAGCTCATTAACTGGAAAATTTTAATGGCAAAACCAAGCAAAAAGCTCATAATATTATCAGCTCTTAGTCCTTATCAGTCAAGTGGTTGCTGCTGCTGCTGCTGAAATGGTGCTCTGCAATTGCAGCTCCCCCGCACAACTGCGTCAGCTAAAGCAGATAATACTCTAATAGCCAACAACCGTGCCACATAAGTGTGCGGCACACGCAGATTGTGGCATCGCAATCCCAATAAATTTCTAGGAATGCACATAGAAAAGTTTGCTGACGTCAAAGGTTGTGGCCATAATAACTACACTTAAAAAAAAAACATTCTTAAATTCTATTCAGGATACCTATTCATATCTAATCAGGTTATAATTGTTAAATTAACACAATGTGCGGATAAAATGGCAACGACTCAGCATTAAAGTAGTTAAAAAAGTCAAAATCATTCGATTTCAAATTATTTGCAGGTAACGAATTAAAAATCTTGGCTGAAACCAAGTAGTACTTTGTACGTGGTTTCAGAAAATCTGGGATATCCGAACTTCTGAAGCCTACTTGAACTTATTTTATTCCGGAATTCCGTAGTTTTTTTTTTTGTGTACTCGTACAATAAAGCAATCATATGATGGCAACAAACTTTGAGCCAATTGGTAAGTAGTTCGTCTTTTAATTGCACGGCCTTTTAAATTTACGATATGACTATATTAAAAATTATTGTGCTTCAAATGAATCAGCTGAGCATTATAAATATACATATATACATATATATGTGTATAAAGTGATATACATAAGTGGAGGCGTGGTGACAAGTGCACGTGACGCGTGATAAGGCCACATCGCACTCCAGAGTGCCTCCCGAGAATCGCTGATAAACAATCCACTTGAGACTTTGCCACAATACAATTGATCAGACATAATGCCATCGCAGAACTGGAACGCACACAAGTTAATTCAAATTGTAATCCTATCGCATTACACAATCTACTAATAGTGCAATCAAGCTCAGGTATCAAGAGGTAAACTCAGGTATAAACATGTGATGTACTGAACAGTTGATCATAGACTTTATACCCATGACTAATTGCTAAAATATTGTGATACTTTCGTAATCCCTCGATATCAAAGCGGCACTATTTGTAAATGATTCGATAAATATGAATCACATGGGAAATTACTCGTGTGGGATATTAATCGTAATTTAATAAAGAAGCATGAAAAAGTTAGACTAGCATATGTGCTAATATACCACTGCGGACGACAAACAGCGTAAGAATCGAAAGGTATACTTTTAACTAACAAATATACATACTATGACTTTTTGAAACACGATGGCAACATATCTGGCCGTTGGAGCCATTTGGTACAATATTTTAAATTTTTACTATTTTTATCAAAAATACACGTCGAATGACACCTCGATCATCAAAATCCGACTACTGATTCAAAAGATAATTAGTTTTAAAATTTTTTTTGGCCTTCCGAAAATGAGATGAAAAGTCTGACTGACTGTTTGTATGTTATAAAGTTATTTCGACGACTTTTTCGAAAAATCGCTAGTTTAGTGGTAACTCGCTAAAACCCGCTAAAATGTATAGATATGATCTACATATCGTTGAAAGGTTATTTTGAAGGGTTCTTCGACATTGCTTTAAGACTATAGGTGAAATGAGGTTTTTACCACATTTTGGCAATTTTAGAAAAAAACGTCGCTTTTTTTTCTTCGATATGTTGTAGTATTTAAAACTAAGAGTTTTTTGATATTTTTTATTTTGATAACTGATTATATACATTTTACTTAGAATTCTACTTGGACAGCAGCAACAAACTGTTAGCTGTTAGCTTTTGCACTGGGCAGTTGTGTTTGTACAAATAATCTTTCTTTTTCTGATAATGAGAACAGAAATGTATTTATATTCTTGAGAAAATGTATTTTTAAAAATATTATTTTATATTCTTATTTTTTTTTTTTTTCATAATATTATTCGTCACAAAATGTTTTCATCACTAGACTTTTTCCTCCTAATGAGGTTTTTTTATAAGATACCTTTTACAGACCCATGTCAGAAGTAAATCAAAAAATCGATATGTTCCATAGAACTTCGTTGCTTCAATTTGTGTTGAAATAAAAAGTTAGCATATAAACTGACATACATTCCTAAAATAATTGAGGTTATTTAACTGTTTCAGAAAGTGAAATTTACTGAATTATAAACTTTATAGCGTCATTTGCTTTAAGTTCATAAAGAAATTATAAAAAAATTTTAAAGGGTTGATACTGCCGCTCTTATTATTGGTAATGGGTTTTTCATAACGAACTTATAGTATAAGCAACTCTTGAAATGAGGTCTATTTGCTATATTTATTCAAGTTAAAATCAGAGAATTGCACCATTTAAGTACTTTAACAACGTTCGCAATTGATCGATGGTTTAGTTTTCATTATCTGCTTTCAGTCAAATGCAATTTCAAGATGTCACAGTTTCTCTCCATGGTCGTCACATGCTACTAAATATACTTATTTTTATACACTCGTACTTCAAGAACAAAATGCTGTCAAGAACGCTATGGACTGCAATTGAGCAACTCGTGCTTATGCTCAATCATTGATCCAATTGATACTAGTATGACTGTTAGCATGTTGAAGTGTTGTTTTCTTCTTTTTTTTTGTTTCTTTCAGCTGTTGCCGATTGCCGTATCCCAAATAGACCTGGTCTAGAGCACATTGTGGAATGGAACTTTTGATAACACGACTATCAAAGGCGTTGTCCGCTTGTTTGGCAACGCAATCAACACACAGAAATCGCAAAGTGTTTGCGTTGTTGTGTGTCGAGATAAAAAAGGCGCACAGATTATTTACCTGTGTGTTTGTGTGAGAGCCAAGTGTAGATTAACCGTAGTTTAATTGGCGAAAGCTACCAGTTCTATTGGCGCTAAGGTGATCGAACAGTGCACAGAGCGCCGTTGGGCTGGCAGGTCGCGAAGAATCGAACAACGGAAAAATAAAAGCAATTTAAAACTAATCAAATTCGACTTCGATTACGGTTTATTGATGTAAGTGCTCTCCCCACGCGACACACTAAAAATGTCCTTGAAATTGTTTAAAGAACTGTGAATAAAGTGCTTGAAAATTGCCAACAATGAGTCAGAAAACTGAGAGACAATTAAACACAAATATCTGGCGTTATCTATTCTTTAAGTTTATTATTGCCTCACTTTATCAGAGCAAAGATGCGAGTTAAATCGAGTAGACGAGGTTATCAAGGTTACGCTTATTTACCAGATAAGCAGAAGCAGCAATGAACATGACACAAATTAAAGATTGTGCTACCATTTATCCAGAGCATATAAGCAATTTTCAAGATTTTTAATAGAGCAATAAAAATCGAATTACGAATTTCCAAAGTTGAAAGACGAAAGTTGAGTAAATTATTATACTATCTAAATATAAGCTGATGATGTCTCAACCAGAGTAAGGACTCGTAATCTGTCTCATTAAAGCTATATTCAAGACAATTACGTTAATCTTAATAGCGACATGTTTGCGATAAGGTATCTTAATTGATTTTTGATAATTGCCTCCAGCACATACATCCAAATGTTAAACTATATATTAACTTGTTTATATGAGTTTATGTGTCTGTGACGTCAGAGCACGTGATGGATCATGTGGAGCACACACACACACACACACACCCATGAACACACACCCTCTCACAAGGGCATAAATTGCTATACAAATTATTGCGTTACCGATAATACTTTTACGGCCAGTGAACGGATTTCTTAATGTGCTAAACACCGGGACGTGAATTGTTGCGAGTAAACGTATACCTCAATCTGAGGCCAACTCTAAGCCAGGCCATAATTATAGCTTACATTTACGATTGCATTCAACACACATATCGCATTTCTGTATTATGAATCTAGAAGGCAGCTCGAAGAGAGGTTATCAAAAGAGGTTATTGCTTGTCGTATTCGATGTAATTTTCTCCTGTGTATGGTAAACGATTTATGGCCAACTTTAAGGCTTCGATTTAGGGCACTGCAAAATGTCGAATAAGTTTGTAAATACCATTGATTTATCAATTTAGCCTTAGGGCATAAGCAATAAATTAAACTATTCATTTATTCAATCAACTAAATTATAGAGTCTGGTTAAGCTGATGGGTATAGAAATTAATTCACATTTAATTATAGGAAGAAACAATTCACAAAAAAACATTTAAACAATTATTTATTATATTTTAGTCTTGTCAAACAATTAATCTTATCAAAAAAAGAAGTGGTATGAAATCTTTTTTGCAACTGATTTAATTAATTAATTTAATTAATATTAGTTAATTTGGATTACATTTTTTCATTAATTTTTTGATTTCGATTAAAATCTAATCAATTAAATACCAATACGATGAAATTGTAAACTCATTTCAATGCATTTCTACAGGGCAATCAAAAATTAAATACCAATATATATTAATAGATTAAAGCACTTGAGTTGGGGCTCTATTATCATTTAAATTGTTGGGCTTCCTGTTGTGCTAAATTATAAACTTTAAGTCTTGGCAAGGCTCTTTAATGCTTAGACAAACTGATGGCTATCAACGGCAATTATCAAATCGAGCACAGACGGGGGCTACTTATCAGCCGCAGAGCTAAATTGGTTGAATCAATCATGTTTATTGCCAGACATGCGAGCGAGACAAAATCACAGCAGACGACTGCAGTTACCCTGCCATAAATATCTATAATCTCAAATACCAAAATGGCTATCAAGCAGCGCCATTATTCATGTGCCACAAGACACTTCTACTGCTTGTATCCTGCCTCCTTCTGTCGTTATTAAGTGCCCCTTTCCCTTCCTATTCGTAGTAATAATGTAACGTAAAACTTCTGGCTTATATACGAGTACTATATAGACCAACTGATTGCTCAGTAATTGTTAATAATTTCAAAATAATAAACGTGCCCAGCATTAACAGATAAGTTAACAGACCAGCAGGTAAAAGCGAAACGTTGGCCATATCAGCAACGACCTCGGTATCTAATCTGTTTATAGGCTGAATATGTACACAAATAGTTCAGCCTGATTGGGAGGGGGGAAATGAATTAAAATTAGGGCTATAAACAATGCACGTCATACATGCTTAGATTGAATCATAAATAGCTTAATAATATGGCAAATTAAACACAATTAAAAAAGTTTCATATTGTAATTTAATGCATTGTTTGATTTGAACACAATTCTGATAATTCAAGCACAGATTTGTGTTAAATACAAACTGAAATTAAAGTTATCATTCTTTTAAATAAAATATATAAATAAAATATGAATTTAATTTAGCGAAGCAATTAACAATTATTTAAAAGAAAAAAAAGGAAGGTTGATTAGGAGAGCAAATGAGAGTTAGAGCGAAAGAGTCCAAAAAGATTATAACATAACTTTTCTCCCCAACGTCCTTAAAAAATTGAAAAAAAAAACAAAACAGATGGGATTCGTATTCTGGGACTGTAAATATAAAATATATTTTTAATATTAAGCTGTATCATTAATTGTTAACTAGCATTTAAAACGATTGCTATAGCTTAGAATCTAAGTTAGACGTAATTTTAATTCCGTACTAACTTGTAAATAATAATAATAATTTAAAACGATTAAACCTAAGAATGGAGAATTAAAACAAATAGATTGCTTACAAAAAAATTTTAATACTTTGATAAAGCTATTTGGGAAATGTTCTGAAAATACAACTTTATGCCCTTAAGAGTTCTTAAATTAATGTTCATCAATTTAATACCCATACTCTGAAGTAGTGTCAGCCGTGGCAATGCTAATAAATAACACTTCATGCAATCAGCGACTAATCAGATAGTAATCAGCAACTCATTTTGCTTTTCAGAAGATAACAACGACGACAACCACAACGACAACGACGGCTTCACGATGGGCGATATGTTCCGAAGCGAGCAAATGGCCCTGTGCCAGCTGTACATACAGCCCGAGGCCGCCTACGCCTCCATTGCCGAGCTGGGCGAGAGCGGATGTGTCCAGTTTCGGGATCTCAACGATCAGGTCAACTCCTTCCAACGCAAGTATGTGAACGAAGTGCGACGTTGTGACGACATGGAGCGTCGTCTCCGCTACGTGGAGAATCAATTGCGAAAGGATGATATCAAGATGCCGGAACTGAGTCCCGAAGAGGAGCCCGGGGCGCCGAATCCTCGAGAGATTATTGACCTCGAGGCACAGCTGGAGAAGACGGAGAACGAGTTGCGTGAAATGTCGGTGAATGGAGCCAGTTTGAATGCCAATTTCAGGCACATGCAAGAACTGAAGAGTGTTCTGGAGAACACCGAGGGATTCTTCTCCGATCATGAGGCCATCAATTTGGACTCTAATCGTATTACCGATCCCAATGATCCCAATCAGGCTGGAGCTCAACGTGGCCAGCTGGCCTTTGTGGCCGGTGTCATCAAGCTGGAGCGATTCTTCAGTTTCGAGCGGATGTTGTGGCGCATTTCTCGTGGCAACATCTTCCTGCGACGCAACGATATTAGCGGACTCAGCGAAGACGATGAGTCGGGACACAAGGTGCTGAAGACCGTCTTCGTCGCCTTCTTCCAAGGCGAGCAGCTGAAGCAGCGCATCAAGAAAGTCTGTGCCGGGTATCATGCCGATGTCTATCCCTGTCCTAGCTCCCATGCCGAGAGAGCCGAGATGATTAGGGATGTGAACACACGTCTCGAGGACTTGAAAATGGTTCTCAACCAAAGCGCGGATCATCGCAGTCGTGTGTTGAGCTCCGCTTCGAAGCATTTGGCCCGTTGGACTGTCATGGTGAAGAAAATGAAGGCCATTTATCATATACTCAACTATTTCAATCCGGATGTCACTGGCAAATGTCTGATTGGCGAGGGTTGGGTGCCCAATCGAGACTTGCCAACGGTGCAGCAGGCATTGGCACGTGGCTCGAAGCTCTCGGAGAGCAGCATTCCGGCCTTTATGAATGTCATATCAACCAACGAACAACCGCCAACATTTACGCGTACCAACAAATTCACCAGCGGCTTTCAGAACTTGGTCGACTCATATGGCATGGCCTCGTATCGTGAAGTAAATCCGGCCCTTTACACATGCATCTCTTTTCCGTTTCTGTTTGCCGTTATGTTTGGCGATTTGGGCCATGGCCTAATCCTGTTGGTCTTCGCCCTCGCGCTGATTATCAAGGAAAAGCAACTGGCATCCGTTAAAGCGGAGATATTCCAATTATTCTTTGGCGGTCGCTATATCATTCTACTCATGGGACTGTTCTCTTTGTACACGGGATTAATCTACAACGATGTCTTCTCCAAGTCGATGAACATCTTCGGCTCTGGTTGGCAGAATAATTACAACACCTCAACGGTTACCGATGAGAACATCAAATATTTGACAATGCGACCAAAAACGAGCAATTTCAAGACCTATCCAGTGGGCGTGGATCCCATTTGGCAGCTGGCCGACAACAAGATCATCTTTCTGAACACCTTTAAAATGAAACTATCGATTATTATCGGTGTGGTTCACATGAGTTTTGGCGTCTGCATGTCTGTCGTTAATTTCATTCACTATCGGAAATATGCCAGCATTTTCCTCGAGTTTTTGCCGCAAATTCTGTTCCTTCTGCTGCTCTTTGGATACATGGTCTTCATGATGTTCTTCAAGTGGGTCGTCTACAATGATACGAGTACTCAGGTCCTCTCGCCCGGCTGTGCACCCTCTATACTCATTCTGTTCATCAACATGATGTTGTTCGGCCACCAGGAGCCCTTGAAAGGCTGCAAGGAGTACATGTTTGAGGGCCAGGAGTTTCTCCAACAGATCTTCGTTATAGTTGCCGTCCTCTGCATACCCTGGATGTTGCTCGGCAAACCCCTCTACATCATGTCGAAGCGACCAAAGACTTTGCCAGCACCGAATCAAGCAGCTGTACAATCTGCACCACCTGCTGGTGGACATGGTGGTCACGGCGAAAACGAGACAACTGGGGAATTGTTCATCCAACAGGCGATTCACACCATTGAGTATGTGCTGAGCACAATTTCCCACACCGCATCCTATTTACGTCTTTGGGCTTTGTCCTTGGCTCATGCACGTAAGTTCATACTTTTATTTAAAAATTTGTTTCCCCTTTCGGTGAAAGAAACTTATTCTATTTATAGCAAATATGTTAACTAAATTAAAAAAAAAAAATTTTAAAATTAAAGTTTCTAAAGAAATAAATTTGATATTGGAACATTTCTTTCATTTTAATCAATGTAATTTATTTTGTTATTATCTTACATTTATTTATTATAATTTTTTATTATTATATTAACAATCTTCAAGGTATTAATTTCAATTATTTATTAAATCTAACAAATGTAACTAAATAGTTATTTAATTAATTAAATTAATTAATTAAAATTAATTAATGTAAATATTTTCTTTTTTTTCCAGAGCTTTCTGAGGTGCTTTGGAACATGGTATTCGCCAAGGGCTTCATTTTCAATAACTACATTGGTTGCGTTCCCATTTTCCTTGTCTTTGGAGCCTGGGCAGGACTTACCGTTGGCATCCTCGTCCTTATTGAGGGTCTCTCGGCCTTTTTGCATACACTGCGCTTGCATTGGTAAGTTACCTTGTTATTTCACTATTTTTCAGTCAACTGAATATTTGTTCTTTGGTTTTTAATAGGGTCGAGTTCATGAGCAAGTTCTATGAGGGCGCTGGTTACGCCTTTGAGCCGTTCTCCTTTAAGATCCTACTGGCGGATAATGGAGAGGAATAGGGCGCAGGACGCACTATCTACTAAGAGACCAAATCATTTTGCCAAAAAAAAATTGTTGCTTTTATTTTTGGATAATAAATTCGTTTTTCATATGCATATTTTCTATTAACTTTTAGTCATTTCTGTGTTTGTCAGCCGACAACGAAGACGGCGACGACAAATGTTTGTCGGATGCTTTCAGACAGTTAGTTTCGGCTTCGGTCAGCCATGTGCCAGTTGTCAAGATAGTGACCCACACACACACACACCCACACACACACATGCACACACGCGATGTATGACTATCAGAAACAATCACAAAGCAAATTGCTTGACTTTGGCTCTATTCATTTCTGCTTTCTGTCTGTTCGAAAAATGTTTTTTCTCATTAGAAAAAATGTCATATGCTGAAATGATGTTGTCAGTTCGCCTGTCCATCGCAAAACATGCTTGTTTAGTCAAAGTCAATCCGATGTTCTGCAATTTAAATTCTGAAACAAAAATCAAAAGTAAACGAGTTAATACCAGTTGTCGCAATCTCTATAAATTTCTATAGAATAACATACCCTTGATAGAGTCTACTCTATTTTTTATGATTCAATAGCAGAATATCGAGACAAGTTAATCTTGAAATATAGGCACTAATCTTTTTTGACTGCAGGTAATAAATTTATATTTAGGTTTTACTTAGCTTATTCTAGTTAATTCATTGCGCATTGCAATATTCATTTGTGATCTTTCGGAAAGATTCTTTCCCTTAGATATAAGCATTTTTAACAGCATTTACGTAAGCCATGTTAAAAATATTTTTATGCTATTTTCACAAACTCATCTTTATGCACATAACAAAACTCTTTGTTAATTAAAAAAGAAAGTAACTAGAATGAAAGTTTAATTATTCAGCGGGCGAATAAAAGCGAATAAAAAAGCGGAGAAATTAAAAAGCTTTGTCACAATTTATGCAATTGTTGGACAACTGCTTGGACTCTCGCTCTCTCTCTCTATCTCTGTCCCTGTCTCTGCCTGTTTCTCTCTAGGGCTGTCTGTCTGCCAACCGCAGAAACTCCAGCAATTATACTAATCTACATTTTCACTTTATCTAAATTAAATCCGCATGTGAGCACACGTAACTGTACGGACGCGAAATGAGCATGGAGAGAGTTGGGAAAGCGGAAAAGCGGACACACGACGAGTGTGATACAAATGCGTTTTTCGACCAAAATGAACAGCCAAGGTGCGTAACAAAACACTTGAGCGTGTTACATAATTAACAAGAGCCAAAAACATGAGCAGCCCAAATAGCCAGAAGAGCGTGAAAATAAGGCGAGAGACAAACTATAAAATAAAACAAAGTGAAATAAAACTCGCAACACAAAGCAAAGGAAAACAAAACAAAACATTACCAAATGTACGTATCAGCACACACTTGAGCGCATAAAAGCGTTTTTATGGCTCTCGCCCAGTCGGGATACCTGAAACCTCCAGGGTGCTCCGGTTTCTGGCTCGGATCCTGACCAGGTCAGGAACCCTGAGTAATAGTCCGCGTGTCACATTGTCCTTTTCCGGTAATAATTTCACATTTTGCGTGACCCCCTTTGTGACTGTGCGGAAACATAACACGTTCTGCTGGCTGACTGCCTGGCTAAATTAGCTGTGATGACAAGCCGTGCTCCTGGTCAGCCCTGTTGGCTCTGGTTGCAGGCTGCTGGCTCAGCCTCGTTGCGGCTTAAGACAGGCAACGACGCGACGCGAAGCGACTCCTTTCGGCCACGTTATCATTTATAATGAGTTAATTACATTTAATGCGCATGTACAACGGCCTGTTGAACATGGCTCACAATTAAATGTGACCCTGGCACGAAGCTCCTTATAGCCACAACACAATTAGCAAAACAATAACAACACCAAGACAAACGCCGACGCTAACAACACTAACAACAATAATTGCCAATGCGGTCAACTGAGCGCGTCTGAGCTTGAGATCTGGATGGGGAATGGAGCTCATACAAGTCGAAATACCTCCATTTGGCTGTATGTCCTGAGTGCTCGGTGCGAATTAAAGCTGTCGACGCATTTAATTGCCGTCTTGAGGTTTATTAGCTGCCAACTGCCCATTGCCAACTGAGAACTGCAAGCAAATTCAGTTTACACACTTTTAGACTGTAATAAGGACTAAATATTACGAGAATATTAAGTCAGCTTTAATTTAACTGAAAGCTTACAAATAATATATTAAATTTATAAATTTAACATTTTTTGATGAAATTGATTTTCTATTTCTTTTTAAGACACAAATATTTTATTTAAAATTTAAACACTTTCAATCAATTAAATGTAAAATAGAGAATAATGAAATCAAATTTAAATACAATTTTAATATAGCAAGTCACTTCGACACGTTTGTTAATGTACCGTTGGGCATATGCGAACATTTTGCGTTGACAATTGCCCTTAGCAATATTACGTATACGTAACATGAAATTCTTAGAATACCTTTAATCCATTCCCAATTGGAGTTCACTCACAATGGCATTTTTCATTTGGCTGCTGGCAATTGCATTGACAAGCATGTTAAGACCGCATTTGTTGTTACTACTATGTTGTTATATTTTTTTTAACTGTTCTTTGTACCTCCTGCCATGCGACGGGCTTGGCCCAAATTTTATACTCTGTCTCTGACAGCTGCACAATTTGTGCGCAGCTCTTGTTCATTTGTTTGACCATTCGTTGTTGGCATTTTTACGTGTGTGTGTGTGTGTTTGTTCGCCTGTTGTTATGCCAAAAATTGAACACAAAGAACAATTGCTATGCAACATTTGTGCAGAATTGTCACATTGAATGAAAAACTACAAATAAAATTGCTGTGCAATTGAACAAGCAAGTAAAATACACAAAGCCATGCGTAGGTGTATCCATTTTTTAGACCCCGTACTTTAAAAAAGTACAAGGGTGTATTAACTTTGTCAACAAAAAAAATGTGAGTAACAGGCAGAAGGAAGAATATATTATTGATTAGCATCAACAGCCGAGACGATATAGCAATGTCCGCTGTCCGTCTGTCAGTCTGTCCGTTTGTAAGAGCGCCTAGATCTCAGAGATTATAAAAGCTAGAGACTCCAAACTTGGTATCTAGGTTCGTCCATATGTTACATAGCTGCCATAGGAACGATTGATCAAAAATAATGATTTAGTATGCAATCTTTGACTATGTCTTGTGTTTTGAATGAATTTGGTTTTAATCGGTTCACTAGATCATACAGATGTAATACAAACATTTAGTCGATAACTTACTGCGGCATCATCAAGCCTTCGGCGTGCATAATGAAGAGCAAGTACATATTAGGCTATCGAACACACCCGACTGTAGCCACTCCTCCACGAAAGCGAAGCGAGCAGGGGGCGAAGCCTCCTTGTTGGCGAAAAATACATTTAGTACATTATTATATAAATATTTGGGTTTTCTTTTCCATAGTAAGTACAGGGTATCCAACAGTCGAGTATTCTATACTGTAGCATCGCCTGTACTTTTTTTTTGGTATGGGATTTCAATATTTTTATTTTTGTTGCCGGGCGGGTTGTGGAACTTTTTCTATGCCTGTCATGTTAAATGGTCAATTGTTTATTGTTGTGATGAAGGGGCAGCAAGGTCCCTAACAATAATTGAAATTCCAGTTAAAATAATTACTTTGGTTTACACTAGACTTGAGTAAGTTTAAGTAATGTTATCAATTTGAGCTGTCAACTCCAATCAGTTTGATTAATCAACTCCCCCAATCGTCTCAATCAGAAATCCAAGCTCCTTGCATTTTCAATGACTAATTAGAGTTCAAGGATTTGGTAGTTTTGTTTTGGCCAACTAACGGCGGCTAATGCGCTTGGCTGGCACTTGCCATTTAAAGCGAAACACTCTGCGTATACGTTATTTATGCTGAGATAAGGATGAGGACGGACAATGCCAAAGAAACTGCTGACCGACTTCATCAGCAAAGGCGCCGCCTGGGGCAAAAATTTCAATGCGTTTGAAGCATTAAATAAATGTCCACTAAAAATGTCTGTGTGGCCGTTGTCATTATTGTTGTTCTTGTTGCTATTTTTGTTTTTGGTATTGTTGCTGCCCAAGCGTGTGCCTTGTGGGCGTTGTGCAGCCAAGCAGAGTACAAAAGGCACATTTTATAGCACAAGCAAAAGCAAAGCTCTGGTATCATCTCTGCTTCTGCCTCTGTTCTTGTCTCTGTCTTGTTCGTGTGCTTATTCTCTCAATCATGTGCCGTCGCTCTATCTCTCTCGCACTTGCACACACTGATGTCTGTCTCAAGGACATGTTCGTGGCTGACTGCCTGACTGGCCAAAATCGCTGCAAGTGCTTTTAAGTCGTTGTCAAATGCAAAAAGCACAATAATTCAAATTTATGACGCGCAATTGTGTTCATCTACACGCACAGCCCACTTTCAGAGATTTTCCCTCCAACTACTTTTATTTTTATTCAGTCTCTTTCTCTCTCTCTGTCAAAGTGTATCTGTGAAAGGGAGATGTAGGGATGTCCTTTGAATTTCGGCATAAATAAAGTAAAGTTCCCTGCAGGCAGCTCGTCATGAAGTATGTAAATTTACTGCCCACGACTGAACTGACAAAGAAAGTGCCATAAAATTGTTATAATTTGTGGTTTTCACTGAACAATTATATTCTATGAGTGCTGTAGTTAGCATCTCTGTATAGGTGTGTCAAGGTTCATTTCCTCTCCTTCCCTCGCCCCTTGAATTGTGTGCTGGCGAAGCTTCACTTTCGAAAATTATCTGCATTTGATTTAGAAGCTTTACCCCAAAACGACTTAAAACTGTCGTAAAATTATTTGAATTACATTGAAATCTTCTCGTAATCGTACATTTATCCACATTTAAAAGTGATGGCAAGATGCGGTAAGAAGTTCATGGTAAATTTGGAGATTTTCCACATTTCTTGACAATGATGCCCCAGATGAAACGAAGTGTTTTATTCTGAGCCTTGCAAATGCTTTTAATTAATTACTTGCAATAACATATCAAAATTAATAGGATAAAACTTAAATAATTTAATACTCTTTAAAGACAAACAGAAGAGGGTAAAGAGCTCACTCTGACTTCGATAAATGCATTTACAACAAATATTTACATATATATGGAGCTTTTTTGATAACGACAGCAATTAATTTCATATTTCTTAAATTGCTTTAGATAACCTTTAACATTTTAATAAAACTATATATATAAATATATATAACAATACAATGCAATTAAATTACCGCACGGCCGCATGTGCTCGACAAACAATAAAAAAAAGGGAAGGTGAGGGGGACCACAAAAACAACCGTCTGGTCAGAGCAACAATTAAAAAGCAATAGAAATTCGCTAAACTATTATTTAAAGCATCGCTCGATGTGTTTGCGGATTTATAAACAAATCCCCAATGCAAATCATCGCTGCACTAGCACAACAACAACAAAAGCAAGTTGATTTATGTTTATGCATTTGCAACTAAAAACAAAATCGAACGAAATGTTAGTATATAATAAAAAAAAGTACGCTCACATTTAAATGACCAAAATAAAATGCAAATAATTGCGATGAGCAAATAAATTACAACAAATGCAACAACAACAACTAAAAATGCAGACATGAAAAAATGCAGACACGAGCGGAAGACACAATGATTAATACGAGGCCAAATGCATTAGGCCAACGCGTTGCTAGGCCCATAATTTATGAGCCACCCCAATATATGTGTATGCATGTGAGTGTGTATATTTGTTCAATATTTATTTCAGATATATTTTTTACTGCTGATCGTTTGGATATTTGCACATTTGTGCCAATGTGTCGCAATATCACATGGCGTATACTCAATGTTTTCTGCTTTCATATTTTTTCTTCTTTTATTTCTTTTTTTTTAATGCAACTCAAACTTGACCAAAATGTCAGCTGTGCAAACACGGCTAAAACCCTGCCGCAAGGCCAAACAAAAACAGCAAACACGCCCAGTTTTCCTATATTTTTGCTTTTTGTGGATGGGCGTTAGACATACGGGTTCAAAATGTTGCCAGCTCGTTTGAATTTCCATTTTGCGTCGCTCGTATATACATATCTTGTCGGAAAGAGAGACGCATTTTACCTGACCATCTCTCACCCAGCTGACCGTTTGACCGTTTGACAGTCCCCAGCTCTAACTGATAGAAATATTGTAGAAAAACAAGCAGGAGGAAAATGGTTGAAAAACGCGTACAATTTTACCAGCTAGCAGCAAAAGGCAATAAACACAAAACGCAATCAATTGAGTTCGAATGCAAATATTTGGCAACTGGCACAACGTAGACAACAACTGGCAGCATCTACATCAGCATCAACAACAACAAAAGCAACAACAACAATCAGAAAATATTCGAAGCCTACAGCTCAAAATTGAAATTGAAATTGAAAAGAATTTCGCGCCATTTAACAAGTTTGCAGGTTGCCATAGACAAGCCCAAAAGCGTTTTGAGGGCACCTCCTACTCCTACTCCTAACCTTGCGTATTTCTCGTTACCCATTTTCACTATTGCTTTTTGAGTTTTTGTTATTGTGTTTGTATTTCTGTTTGTATTTGTATTTCTGTTTGCGGGTAAAGCCAAAGTAACAGCTGCTGTTGTATCCATGTGAGTATCCTTGTTGTCGAACTTTTACCCGAAAGAGTTGCAAGAGTTGCCGTGTATGGCAACTGACAGCTGGAACAAGTCAGCCCGTTTTCGTGGTTTTAAGAAAATGCAATCCATCAAATCGTAGCCAGGTATCCCAGGTTTATGAATATGGCTCTTATGTGAGCTATTGGATTCATATCTTAAGTAAGTAATGTAAAGTCTGGATTGATAGGAAGCAACTATTTGATTGATAAATGGGACAAGTTGAAATCAGAACAAGTGTATCCATCACATCCGTCTTTGATCAAATAAAACTCAACTGTGTTTGCTTAACACTGATCTCATGAATTCGTGTATATTCAAGACAAGAAGTTTTCAACTACTCTTTTAATTAAAATCAAAGTAATCTTAAATGAATATGTAAAGCTATTAAATTAAGATTAAATTATATAAAAAATAATTATAAATTAAATCAAGTATTAAAACATATCTCTTTTAGAAGAGTTTTCTTTAAGAAAAGTAATTTTTAAAGTGCTTTTTAAAGAAAATACTTGCAATTTAATATTTGTCATATTTGAGTGTATACAAAAACAATTCGATTAGCGGTTAAAAACGAAATTCATGTACGAGTGTATGAATTCAAGCAGAAAATGCTAAAGAGTCTAACTGGCAACATTTAGCCTCAATGGCCGCATTTGCTTATATCAAGTCAAAGTTTCTTATCGTCTGCCCCAGCAGCAACTTCAAATGACAAATTGTGAATGGCAGCGAGAAGGCCAAGACAGAGAGAGAGAGAGGACGAGTGAGTGAGAAGGAGTGAGTGCGAAGAAAAAGTTGCCACACATTTGGCCTTACTCCTCATGCCTTGACACTTCTTCTTCTTCTTCTTGTTCTTCCTCTTTCTCTTTCTCTTATTCTTCTGTCTTGTCGTCGCTGTTCTTTGGTGCTTCCCCATCGTTGTCACAACTTGCCACTTTGCACGTAAATTTTTGTCGTCTTCGTCTTCACTTCGTTGTCGCCCTTGTCGCTTGCCACTTGCATTGATAAGAAAATTCATAAAATACTTGGAATTAGAATAAGAAGGGCGACCAAAAAATCAAATGCGAGCTGCGAGAGAAATCCAATCGGATTCAACTTGAGTGTGTCAGCAGCCGTGAAAGTGGCATTTAAGCTCGACAAAACTTTACCAACTTGCTAATCTAATGAACATTTGTGAATGCCGCACCTTTAACACTTTTCGGGCTCTGGCGTCCTGCTGGGATCCTTGGCTCATGGGGTCCTGGGGCTCTGGGGTCCTCGGGTCCTGAGGCCAACTGCAATTGGCAGCTTTCAACTTTTGACACACACAAATGTATGAATATTAAAATTCAGTCCAAAAAAGAAGTCAGCTGGTAGTGTCAAAGGAAAATTTTTAATCGAATTTGCCATCATCCCGTGGCGCGTATGCGTAATGTGCATTAAGACGAAAAGAGAGGAAAATTTAATGCAATTTCAGTTTAAATTGCAAGCAAAGTTTGCAGACGCCAAGCAAACTCAAACAAGCCAACAGTCAACTTAATTGTCATAATTTGTGTTTACAAACTTGACGAATTTACACACACACACACACACATACAGAGATACATGTAAATATATGTAAAAAAAGACAAGGCGCACAAGGAATATAACCGTGCATGGAAAATGGGCCGAGGACGAGATCGGACTTCATGGCATATGCGGCTGGCCAGTTGGCCGGTCGGTCTGCCTGTCGGTCCGTCGGTCTCAGCCTGAGCATTGGGCAAGCACAACTTTTCCCTACAAAACTAACAAACAAAAGACCAGAGTAAATAAAAGTAACGTGAAGCAGAAGCACACAAAAGCATTGCGGCTACAAACATTTTTGCTGGAACTAGCGAAAGATGAGCACAAAAGCAACAACAAACACAAGTGCTAAGACTTAGCAGATACCCTGTAAGCAAAGTATGACAGGAATGAGATAAAACGTTTCATTTCAAATAACCTTTTACAAGTCCTTTTAAAATTTTTAGAAATTTCATACACAGCATGACGATAATTTATTTGGCATACCCTGCTATACTTCAAGTAAAGAGTATGCTAAAATTATCACACTCCTTTGTTAAATGCTCGGTGGCATGAGAGTAGAAAAAAAAGGCAGCCAACTAAAATTGGATACTTAGAGGAGCTGGAACAAGGATGACGGCAAAAGACAAATAAAGGCTAAGCAAATAAAATCGAATAAAATATAGTAAAGGACACAAGAAGGAAGCACGGAAAGCTGAGCGAGAATGAGCTAAATGCTGTCGAGGCAATCAGCCAGCTGTAGATGAAGGATAACAAATGAAATAAAGTACTAGAAGTATGTTTCATTAGCGCAAGCGGCAGCGACAAACCAGACAACAAACAATGGACAACAGACAGACAATCAACTGGCAATGACACTGCCATTGAAGTACCAAAATATACTCGAGTTGTAACATACTCCCACTTCAACTCTGTCCCAAAAGAAGTTACAAACTTCATTGCTA
Organism: Drosophila limbata; assembly: GCA_963924055.1. Taxonomy (NCBI): domain Eukaryota; kingdom Metazoa; phylum Arthropoda; class Insecta; order Diptera; family Drosophilidae; genus Drosophila; species Drosophila limbata. Next base: position 14,544,450 of record OZ001353.1, read on the forward strand.
TTGACAAACTCTTTTCATTGTACTCTTCACATTAGTTAAAGTTTTGTTGCGAGTGCTGAACTTGGAGAAGAAAGTATTCGATTGCTTACCCTTTAATTCATTGTTACATTTACGTCGTTCTCAAACTCACTAATCTTACAGTCAGTTTAAATTTTAAGAATGATTTAAGAATTTTAGTTTGATGGTAAAATTAAAATGCTTTTAAAATTAACTTACACGTTCATAAACTTCTGTTTAATATAATAACTTTTATACTATATTCCATCAGAATAAAATCTTCAATTTGCTTAAAAACTAAATAACAAATAAATAAACTTTCAGTTTAATTCTGATTCTTATATTAATTGTTTTTATTGTTCAGAAAAATCAAACAATAATCAATGCAACTTGGATATTTTTAAACTCATTGATCACATCGGTAAAAATATTAATCACGCTGAATTTCTTGGAAAGCCTCTTAACACTTTTCATTGCGTTTGCCTTGAAGTCATCTTCCCATTACAATCTGCAATAGTTATCATTTTAATTATCTTTGTTGCCAAATGCCGATTAGTTCAATTACATCTATTTGTAAGGCAGAGCTCAGAACATCCTTTTTTACTTAGAAATCGTCCACATGGTCCTGAACGCGCTGCAATGTAATAGCATACACGCCGGATCTCATTAAAACCCCAAGTATTCCGAGTACATAATGGATATTCTAAATTGCGTTTGCAAGTCCCTAAAATGACAAATTATTGTATTTATAAAGTCTTTAATATTTAACTCACTTGCGCAATACGAGATTTGATCAGCTGATGAAGCAGCCAACAAAACCAAAATTGCGATAACTTTCCAAATATTCATATTTACTACTAACAGCTTCAGTCACTTGCTATATTTTAAATCATGTGATTAGGTTATATGGCTTTAAGAAACACCAAACCTTCTTTAAGAAATGTATAAGACATTAATCGATTTAAAATGAAATAATTATCGATGAATTCAGTCGAATCAGTATGCAGATGGTTTAATTTAATTATTGTGAACTTTCTTAAATTTTACAGTACTTTATTTACACACTCTGCATCAACTTTTATTCTTATTCTAAGAGTTAACATAACTAAGCCCCACTATTAACATGCATCGGACATGCAAAGGTGGAACTAATCGAGCTAATTGGGCGTAACAAATTTAAAAAAAAAACCGGAATAATATAATCAACATCAAAGAAAAATGAGTAATTCGCGAAGATTGATTTTAAAAAAATAGTATTATAGAATGAATCGTATAAACGATTTTAAAAAAAAATTTTAAGTAGAAAAAATTTGAAGTAGTGGATAATTCATAAATTAAGTAAATATGTTATCTATTAAATTGTTAATATATAGTATATACAACTGCTTTATGTGGGTCTATTTCATAATTGAAACCTTTTTCCAAATGCTTTCAAACAAAGATTAAATATATTATTAACGAATCCAAGAAATATGTGAGAAAAAAATGCGAACAATAAATAAAAACCAGTGCTGAAAATCATTAAGATATATAATTTATGTGCTGCCAATGAGTGTGTGTGTGTGTGCAACTGCCAACTTTTTGACAAACTGTTACATTGTATTTCCGTGATTTACGTAGAGCGATAAGAGCATCAGCATCTCAGGGTCGTCATCAGATACACAAGTGTATCGTTATTTAAAAGCTCACGCGATACACACACACACACCGACACACACACACTAGGACACATTGTGGCAGCTGTGGCAATGTGCGTGTCGCACATGCAAAGTTGACTTACAATTACAGTACAAAGTGCGGAGCAAAGTATCTGTGCTATCTGCATTTGTATCTGTATCTCTTCTATCTGCTGGCAATTGGGCAATTTGGGCATTTGGCAAATTTAGAAGCATTGCCAGACAGCGGCACTCTGGTGTTTTGTATTTATTATTGCTGACACGCAAAGTTCAAAATAAATACAAAAACAAAAAATTATGTACGTATGTATTGGATGTACATACATACTTATATTATAAGAGAAAATGCCGCAAGTGCTATCATAAATTATGTCTAAAGTTATAATGGCTGGTGAGTCTAGTTTTCCCATTGTACTCCTTGTTCTTGTTGCTACGCGTTTAATAAAATTTTATGTGCCGTGCCACACAGTAGCGCCAAGTCACGATATTTCAATTATATGCTCCCTGTGAATTATGTGCATTGCTTGGCTGCTTCCTTCAAAGCGGCAAAAAAAAAAAACTGAAAAGGGGGCGTAAAACGCGGGCGTGCAGAATAATTGGACATGAAGAAATTTTATTAAAAACGCTCACTAGATAAATTATATTTCTTGTCATAATTTGAGATACATTTTTGATTGTTCGATAGAATCTTGATAAATGAAATGTCACCTCTTTGTTGGAACTAATTAAATATTCTATTCACAAATGTGAATAAAATTTGTGAGTAGCTGGTGTAAAAGTCCTTAAATTTTAAAAGCATTTTACACCTGGCAAAACACAACTTTAATACAATTATTAAATATTTCAACAATAATGAAAGTTCCAGGGACATTACGATTAGACTAAAAACGGTAAGAAATTTAGATATATCAAAAATGATTTCTTATTTCTAAATAACTCTTAGCTTACGAGTATATTTATTTAGAAATTAAAATATTAGCTCCTAAAAAATAAAAAAATTATATTTATAAAAATATTAGACTTTACAAATATTTACAAACGTATTAGGTGTGTGAAGATGAGAAATTCGAACCGACAGCTTGCTAAAAAGTAATTTTATAATCATTTGATCAAGTATAATGCTTGTCAGCATCAAATGTACTTTAATTTCACGATTAAACCTATTCATTCGATACAAAGTGCACAGCAAATTAACTCAAGCACATAAATTGTCAGTTAACAAGCACTTCAAAATGTCTTGCCCCAAAAACAGACATAAAAACAACATCTTCAGTCGGTGTTAACGATTTTCCTCTATATTAACCCATAATTAATCACTTTATTAACGTATATCTGTTTGTGCTACTGCTTGAGTCTGTGTGTGTTGCTGATGTGCCTTTGTCATAATTTCTGGGACATGATTCAAATGAAATTTTCAGCCTTAACTATAATTTGCATGAATATCAACTCAAGCATATAAACTTTATATAAATCTATATGTATATATACATAAGAGTGTGTGTGTGCTTAAGCATTTAGTTTATTATGAATGCTTGAATAAATTTTGGCTATAATTTATAGTAACAAATATGGGCCTAATTCGAAAATTACACATACATTTATGTATGAGCTGTGTCAATTCACTTTGCTCAGTCATTTATGCACTGCGTTACTTTTATCTCGGCTACCTACGAATTTCGAATCTTTAAATAAGCTTATATTTACTGAGCATTTTATTACATGAGACTTGCACACATTGATAATTAAGTTTTGTAAGTTTCACATTTCATGTAATTTGAGCATGTTTGTAATGCGTTCATGCTCAGCTCTAAATATTTTCAATTTTTATTCACTTAACTCTGGCAATGTTGTGTAAATAATTATTCCATATATTTACAGGCTTTTGTTGTGGTGGCTATAATCGAGAGGACAATGATTTTAAATAAATAAGATCCCAAATCACGCATACGCAGTGTTGCGTGTGCACATACAAACAAAGCCAAAACGAATATTCATTTCAAATTTGATTGTGGATATGTTTAGATGGCTGCCAAACTGCCACTAATGACACTTCCATAAAATGATTTGTTCTATCACCGATTGCAAAATGTATAATTCTATACAATTCCGTATTCTAAATGCGCACAAAATTGCGAATTGAATTGGGATGCGATCGAGCAGCGACATCAACTAAAACCGGCTTAAATGCATTAATTCAAATTGCAATTGCACATCTGAGTGTATAATATTGATATTGTCACACAGAAAAGCAACTCTTGTTTGTCTGTGCTGGGCATAAATTTAAAATTTAATATGCCCATAGATAAAATACTCGAATTAAGGAAGAACAAATACTGATAGATTGCAAATTGTTAATGAACTAAACAAATGGACTCTCAATTAAATTAGAATATATGTTTATAATACTTGCAAGAGCCACAAAGTAATTTTTCACGAAAATTCCAGTAAAACATAATTATCTTTGACATTTTATTTAAAATCTGTAGAACATCAATCAACAAAGATGACAATTGAACATTTTCAGAAAGTAAAAGAGAAAATAAGAAGTGTGCTAAAATTTTGGCACTAAATCTTTAAATTTTATTTTAGTTACACTTACAATTTTGGCAACCAAATGCATTTGAAGCCATAAATTATCATTAAACTAAAAGCTTTTTATTCCTATCTACATACATTGAATAATTACAAAATTAAATGAAGTTGTTTGGCTTTATCTTAAACCGTTGTGGAACTTAATTTGCTATATCGAAACCGATCTAATGCTCGAAAATAAAACAAGCTCTTGGTGCCCCACGATGTGGAAAAATTGCAGGCATTGTTATTTAATTATTTACAAGGCACGCTAGCTGGCCAGTAACTACAAACATGGCCTAAATCTATAACAACAGCCACGCAGCGGGACTCGCAAACACATACACACACAGCGAGAGGCATGTTTTTACAGTTACATGATAAACTAAAACAACAACTACAACGCAGCAACAGAAAATGCCCCAAATGTGACTAAAACTGCAGGCAGAAAAGGGGAAAGGAATCGGAGCAGTGTGCAGGAAAATGTAGTGACAGTTAACATTAACACCAATACAAGCGTAAACAGATGCTTACATGGAACTAATTCACATTGAGTGGTGGGCCGAGGGAAGGGGAGGGGGCAAACAGGGGAGGGGATGCATATGCAGACGTTATAATGAGCCGTCGCTGCATTGTCGTTGCAACAGCCGGCTGCCAATTTTAATTGAATTAGAAAAACGTACACCAAGCGACATACACAGACCCCCCCACACACACACACATACACACACACGCACACACAGACTCTCGCATGCCGTTGCTATTTGCATCCCCTGCCACGCCCACCACACATACGCTCACACACAGAGGCAAACAAACAACCAGCCAAATGCCACAATGTCACTCAAGCAGGTACTAAAGTTAATTATTGCAATTTCCGTTGCAAATTGTTTTATGCATTGACAACATGTGGGTCGCTCGCACTCATGGCGAACGGGAGTTGGCTTGCATTTCCCACGTTTGTTTCATTGAGTGCCGCTATTTTTGGGTTACAGCTATTTTTACAACCACTGCACAGAGTATAACAGGGGTGCTAAACTTATTTATTTTACCAAAAACTATAAAAATTTAAGAAGAGAAATTAGTTATTATTATACAAATAGCCTAAATAAATCATAAATAAATATTGCACATTTATTTCCTTTACTTGATCAAATTGTTGAGAAAGCGTCTGTGTAAGTCGGTGTTTTTGTAACGATAAATGTACGATGTTGTTTTGTGTTATTTGTTGCTGTTTAGTTAATGGTTTAGCGTGTTTCTGTACGCTGTGGCAACAAATTTTTGTTTATGCGCCGCAAACATTTTCACCACATGCCCCTAGGTTACCCCCCCTCGGTCACCAGCCCAATACCCTTCACCTCTCCCTCCACAATGCAGTGACTAACAATTTGCTGTGCCTGTTGATGGCATTAAATTTTATTTTACTCACTCAAAATTGTATGCTATGCAATGGTTTGAGTTTTTGCAATTGCCGTTGCCATTTTCGTTGTTTTCGTTGCTGTTGTTGCTGTTATTGTTGTTGCTGTTGTTGCTGTTGCCTACATATTGTTAGCCATTCCTGTTGATGGTTGCACATTCCGCCGTATTTCGATAAATTGCGGCTCTAGCCATGCAAGTGCAGCACAAATTGCGCTAATTTGCTTCTATGTATACTTTGTATTTGATTTTATGGTTTCTTTCTATTCCTTTTATATTGCTGCAATTTTATGGCCTGATTGATATTAGCCAGAAATTTGATACGCAAGCACAAAATAGAAACCGTTGCAACAAAGTTATCACTGTAGTTCGCAGTGTTTAATTGATTTATTTCGACAATTAAACTGAGTCTTGAAATTAGGATCTAAGCAATTTTGTTGAATATTTAGGAATATATAATTTAAATATAAAATGTTTTTTAAGGTTCTTGCCGACATGTATTTAAGAATAAAAATATCAAATAACATTTAATCTATCGCATTTTCATGAATTTTATTGAGAAATACTTAAGTCTTTTGTAGATTAAATTGTCTTTGAACAATGTGCATTTGTACGCCTTTAAACTCAAGATCACGTGTAATTGACCTTCTAGAGCCATCGACAAAAGCTCAGCTTTGAAAACAGACGAAGAGGCAGAGATAGAGAAGCAGGAACTGAAGCTAAAGTTGAAGTTGAAGGAGCTAAAGGAGCAGGGAACGAGCTTAGCAGCTTGCACATCACTAAACCACTGAAAGTTGTTGACTTTATGCAACTTTTTCGTGGCCACAGACAACTACGTGAGCACCACTAAATCCTTCTGCCTAGCCCTCCCCACCCATCAATGCACCCCCCCGTATCCCACTGCAGTGTTACTAGTGTGGCATTGGCAAACAAGTTTGTTGTACCATGCATTTTTTTTGCACTCATGCGACATTTCCTTTGCACAAATATAAACCCGATAAAGTGGGGGAGGACCGAGTGACAAAACTGCTGGCGTCAGTTGCTTTTAACATACCAGCAGCAAAAACAACAATACTATCAATAAACATACAAAAACAGAGAATGAGTGAATGAGAGAGGAACAGAGAGAGAGGCTTACATACTCTTACTCACATATCCGTGTGTACATGGGCGACGACACGTGCTGCAATTGAATTTGTTCGAAAATCGCAATAGAAAACACCCACAGAACCGAATGAAACTAAAAGAAATTACAACAAAAAAATACTTGAGATAATATACGGGTTGATTTACTATTAGATGCTCTCTAAACAGGCAAAAAATTTTAGACGCTAGATCTACTACATTTAAATTTATTTATTTATTTAATAATTAATAAGCACAACAAAGTGCAGTCAACACAAGGTAAAATAAAAATAGATAATTAAACTACAGCAAAAATTAAAAATGTATAGTTAAATTAATATAATATTGAAGTTATAGACTGAAAAGGAAAACATTTGTTGTGATATGTGAACTTTTCTATTTTTCCCAAGGTCAGCAAACATAGAAACAATATAATATACCCGCTTAGGATCCCCTAAATACAGCGTATGACTGAAAACAAAAATACACAAACGCTGCAAATTCTTGTTGAAAAATCTAATGCCACTCGCCGGGGCAGGAAAACAGGACTCAGAAGCACGGACCACGTAACGCTGCAAAATTTTGTAGTTTGTCGTCCTTGCATGCACGCATGCTTCCGCAAAAACAACAACAGCAACGGCAACAACAACACAACCAAAATGATTGTGGCAAGCACTTTTCAGCCATGTCCTTTTTTGAGGGGCTTTGCGAAGCTGTTTGGTCAGGTTACAGCCACCTTTATACATCCACTCGTTCTTGTCGCAAACGAAAGTTGCAGCGTCCAAAACTTCTCAGCGAGTGCATTTCATTAGCGTTCTTAACAACATCAAACTATTAATATTTAGTGTGCTCAAAACTATAAACAAAACATAAACAGCAGCAGCTTCAGCATCATCAGGCGGCTTCTGCCTCCAACTTAGACAGACAAACTTTGCGTGCACTTTGGGCAAAAGCTAAGCAAAAACTTGAAAGCATCCTCAACTGCTGAAATTATTTTGAAATTAAGTTTTTCCCCTTTGTTGTTAGTGTTGCTGTTCTTGTTTGCTTTTTGTTGTAGTTGTTGCTTTTGGCATTAGTTATTTATGACCAGCATTGCGTATCGATCGACCCTTTAATGGTCCACCCTCCCTTTTAAAAACGTAAAAAATAAACTTTCTTTAAATGTAATTAAAAATGTCGTCGAACTTATTTACGAGTATTCCTTGCATAGTTCTGCCAACTTTTCAGCAGCCATTTGCAGTATATAGGTAAAAAGCTTAAAATTAACTTTATACATTACAATCGAAGCCGAACTCTAAGAAAACTGATAAGGTTTTACTGAAAATAAATAATTCTAAGAGTAAACTGAAATCGAAGACGTTCGCAAATAATATAATTACAGGTCGGGCTATTTTAACAACCTCGGAAACAATGCTTGCACAACTTTTCATGGAGAGCTTTGAAATTTAGCTTGTGGTCAATCGAGTCAAAAACGATATTTCCTATTTTCCCCAAATAAAAAAGAATTTCCGAAGTCATTTAAGCATATAACAAACAATTTTTATCTTTTCATTTAAAATAAAAATAGAGCTGTTCAAATGAGCAACAAAACAGTTTCATGCAAACATTATTCAAACATTTTCACAGCAACTATAAAAGAGAGAATGGAAAAAAAAATGTTAAGTTCCATTTGGTAACAAAAACGTACAGAAAAAAACCTTTGTGCAATTGATTTTAAGTGAAATTTAGCAGAACTGCAAAAAGGTAACTAACGAGTGTGAACAAACAGAAAACATTTTCACATACGAGTACACAGCGCATTTTCCTATCTGATTTGATTCATTTTCAGCGTAAACATACGTATTGAGGTGTATTCAGGTATTCAGCTACAATCTTGATTCAACATCCAAAGTTGCATGTGTGTCTGTATCTGTATGTTTGTGTGTGTGTTGCAACCTTGAGCTGCTTTCAAATGCCACCAATGTTCATTCATTCGCACTTATTGCAACTTCAATTTGAAATAGCTGCTGAGCGTTTTGCTGAACTGAATACCGTTTTACTTTGTGGTCAAATGTAGCATGTGCATATCTGACCTAAAACTGGATCACGCTCTTATCGCTTCATCCCATAACCCCTCTTTCCCTTTCCGTTCTCATCTCTGTCCATGACCATCAACAAACGCTTTGCGGTGTGCAGTGAGAAAAAAAAGTTTTTTGATACTTTTTCTCGCTGCTTTTTGGACGATGATGTTGTTGGTGTTCATGTTGTAATCGTTGTTGTTGTTGTGCACATTCCGCTAACCGTCTCCCCCCTTTGAATCACCGTGTAATTTATGTGTAGTAAATAACATTTTGGCGTAGTTTTCACCGTTTTTGCAGTTGTAGTGAATTTCTGACCTTGCACACGATATAAAACTGAAAATAATGACATTTAGCGCTAAATGAACGCAAAGTTGTGGCATTTGAGAATTATGAGATCTGAAATGAGCCAAATAGATTTACAGGTGCGAATTGCAAGCAAATGCATCTCAAAACTTTAGTTACAACAGTTGTTGCGAGTCGGAGAGTTAAACAATGTTATACAAAGTTTAGGGGTATAAAACGCATTTCATTTAATCACATTTTACACACAGCTTAATTGTAATTGCATTCTGAAATTAAGTTATCTATATTCTAGTAAAAATATTAAATCCATTAAAGCACTTTAGTAACAATAATAAAAGCATTTTTTTCCACTCAACGATGTGTATCTGACGCATAACAAAAAGCCATCATTTAAAAACACATTAGTTTGCTTTCAAGTTCATTTTGCAGCTAAAAACTGGCACACTCTGATTGCAATTAATATGCCATTTGTGGTGAGTGTATGTGTGAAGGGAGAAGGTGTGTGTTAGCCCCGTTTTGTGCAACCAACACAGTGTCTGTTTCAGTGGCGCCACAACAGCCACTAATGTTGATTAAATGGCTACGAGGTCACATATACACAGAAGACACCCATCGCACACACACACAAATTTGCACAATCTGGCCCTTCGCATGCAACTGGGAGTTGCAGTTGGAGTTGCAAGTGCACTTGCAACGTCATCACACGCTTATGCGTGGCAACACGCACCAAAGCCCCTAGCACTAAGCCTGATCCTGATTCTCATCCTGATGCTGACGACAGGCAGGCAACAGACAGAGTCTCCTCTTGGCTAAGTAGCTTTCAAATAAATTGAATCTAAATGCACAAAAAACTGCAACTAGTTAAAACCTCAGCTATAGTAAGCCCAGTTTAAAGAATATAAAGAAAGAAAATGTGCAATACGAAATGTTGTTTTAAAACTCGTAACAATTGCATTTAATACTTACAGTAACATTGAAATATTATTTCATTTTTATACTCTTGCAAAGTGACTCTAGAACTTGTAGATCTTACCAAAGATGACTATAAAATCGAATTTTATTTTTAATTTCTTCAAAGCACTTACAGGATTATAATAATAGAATTTCCAAATAATTGTACACTCACTAAAAGTATTAATTTCAAAAAGGAAACCAATCTGATTACCATTAATTAAATACACACACATCACTAAAAAAACAATTCTTCTATTTATTTTTCTTTAATTAATTTAACTTTTTTGCCAGCTTTGCAGGGAGTGTTTAGTAGCGTTACAATTTCACAACAATACATATTTCTTTATTTTCGAACTCTCCCTAAAAGTATGCTTCCTGTGGTATACATACAGATTGTGACAGATTTGGTTATATTCGCAAGGCAAACACAACTTAAATACTATTAATAAGCTTATATCAAATACCTTGACTAATGCTTTAAGCCAAAATTGTGGGCACTGCCACAAGCTTTGGTCTGGTATCACTTCAGTCACTTGAATAATTTCGAAGCGTAAACTGAAAGTAATCGTACTCCCTCACTCGCTCTCTCTCCGTCTTTCATTCTTTTTAGCATACTAGCAGTGATGGTTACTTTACCGCTCTTGTAGGAAAGAAAAACTACCATAAGTTAATCAAAGGAAATGCATAGCCCAAATTCATGATATGGTTTACCTTTTCTGATGTAAGCTGTCCAAGGCTCAGTTAGCAGCTGCCAACTGCCAGGCAGCTACAGTTGCCACAGATGCCAGTTGCCAGTCGCTGGTTGAAGCAGCGGCCAAGTCACTAAGCATTTGTTATGCACACGCCACACACCGCACACACCACACACACACACACTCGTATACATATATATATGTATATAAAAATCAACAACAGCAGCAGCAGCGAGTCGTTGGCCTCGTCTGCTTACAGAGACAGCGAGAAGAGATTGTCGAGAGAGGGGTGGAGGGGAGGTGGGGACAGGGGGAATTGTTGCTGCCGCGAGTACGTAGCACATTTTCTTTACAGCCATTTACCAGGCGATTTACGTAAATCTTTTATTTATACAGAAAACGTATAAGTTGCAATTTATCAAAATCTAAAATGTTTACCCGCACAAGTTATTCACTTGAAATCTCTACAGCGCAGCAGCTGCATGCATTCATATGCAGTATGTATATATATTTATATGTATGTATTGTCTGTATGTTAGGTATGTATTGCACTAGTAGTTGGTAGTTGGCATTACGTATACGCTCTGTAGCACAGAAACCAAGAGACCTAGAGGCTGCCTAGGCACCAGCTGTACAATTGTGCCATGCATATGCTTAGTGGTGTGTGTGATGACTGTATGTGTGTGTATGGGTGTGTGTGTGTGAGTATGATTGTTTATGTGTATTATTTTGTGTTTTGCGCGCACAAATTGTCTTGTGACAGACAGTGAAAACTACAGAAGCGGCGCCGGCACACACCGAGAGAACGATGCGGCTGCATCCGCTCCCCCTCCCGCTCCCTCTCCCATTCCTCTCCCATTCCTCTCTCCCTCTCTCGTCCAGCCCCTTGGGCATGCAGCTTGGTTTTAGTCAATTTGTGGTTGGTGTTGTATGAATGTTGGTGTGTTTGTGATTGTCTGTGTCTGCCGCTATGTTGTAGTAAAAGTAGTTTATTTTCATCTTATCTCTTAAAGCCAATAATGCGCTCGCAAGCGCACTTAAATGCGCTGCCACCAAACCATTTTATTTTGCTCTTGTTGCACCGATTGTTGTTGTTGTTGCTTATATGTCGCTGTTGCTTTTAAAAGTGTGACTATTTTTATTTTTGTTGTGGCTGCCGATGTTGTTGTTGTTTATATTGCTGTTGTTAAAGGCATTTCAATGCACACGCCTCTGAGCATGCAAATATCGTATGTTGTATATTGTATAAAAACAAAATATATGCATGAAATGCCAGAACTGCAATTCATATTGTAAACAAATTAACAACAAACAATATATTTTTGGCTATTATTAAATAAAAGTCAGGATATTCAGAGAGTTAATCTCTTATCAAAGCGTCTGTCCAACAAAGTAAATATGCATTCGTAAGAAATGAGAAAATGTTTATGTCTCTTCTCATGTTCATTCTTTACATTCATCCGACCCTATAAAGTGTATATATTCTTGATCAGCATCAACAGCCGAGTCGATTTAGACGTGTCCGTCTGTCCGTTTGTCCGTCCGTCTGTCCTTCCGTCCGTCCGAATAATAGTAGTAATGACTGATTTTAGTTTTAAGCAATGTAAGTAAGGAAAGCATGGAATAAAAAATATTTTAAATTTATTTAAAAAAGTAACGGGTATCCTATAGTTGAGAGCTCGACTATAGCCTTTTCCACTAATTTTTAATCTCCATATTTTTACAAATTTAACAGTAAGGAGATACTTTAGAATAATGTACATAACCATGACATAAATCTGATAAAACGAAGTTAATGCTGGCAGCTATAATCAAAGTATCCTTTACGCACATGATGTGTGTGATGCAAGGACATCAAAGACATGCATTCAACCTACTACAACTTGATTAAGTACATGCACTGCCCTTAACCAACTCTGATCAGATTCCTTGTAGCTCACAAATTATGCGTCCTTTGAAAAACTTTGTTGGACTAGAATTCAATTATATTCAAAGGATAACTAGGGCGGACTGCTGCCCGCAGTACAAAAGTCTGCTTTGAATTTTTCCATGAAAATCATTCAAAAACGAATGTCGGAAAAAGTCTGTTCATTGAAATTAAATCCGTCAGAATCCCTGGTTGGAATTGAAGGGCTGTAACAAGTATTCTTGGAAATTTTTGACAATACCCATTAAATCCTCTTTCCTTACGTAATAGCCTATTCAAAACGTTTTCAAAACAAATAATTGCCAATAATTTTTAAGTTGATTTGTTCCTCAATGCATTTTTACAGCTGAAGCTTATTGGCGAGACGATTTACCGGGTGGGAGGTCGAGAACATCGAAGCAAAGCTTTCGTTAGAGAGCTTTTCGGAGCAAAATATTGTATAATATTGTATATTGCCTGTAAACGAGGCATTTTAAGAGAGAAAGCTTTCTGGAACGAGTATAAATATATATAAATGTGGGAGAAAATCAGAAAATCAACTAAAGTGGGAACAGTTGGCATATTGCCAATAAAGAAGAGAAAAAGGTTTGTTATCTTTTAATCGTAGCAAGCTTGTCATCAAATATTAAGTTAGACATTTTAATAAATATTACTTATTAAATAACATATTTACTTAATAAAAACAATTTCTAGCCTTATTCTAACTTTAAATTTAACTTTAAATTTAAACTTTAAATTTAAACTTTAAATTTAACAAAAAAGCATAAGAAATGCATAAATTCAACTAAATAATAAAATCAATTTGTATAAATGCAAATATTTCAATTCATAATACAAATTATAAATAAATGCGTTTCAGTAATTAATTGCACTTTTATCACTTAAGTTAAATCTATTATCTAACGTATCTTCCACTCGACTTAAATTGGCCACCTAAATAAGTGTATGCTGAATAATATGTGATACTAAAAATGCAAACAATATCGATGAGTACGAGAGTAAACACACAATCAAACTGTAATGTTCAATAGCTAAAATGTAAGTTTAATTAAAATATTCTGAATGGCCCCCAGAGAGTGCCAATTTATTTTATAAACAAATGCAAATGTGTACATAATTAGCTTTGCGACAAACACACACACACACAATTGCAACGTGTTGACAAACTAAATACCAAATTAAGTGTTGAAAAAATAAAGTTAATTTATGGCATCGAACAATTAATGCTCTTTATATAGTGCGAGTTTATATAGTGTGAGTTGAGCACATGATAACACTTTATTCCTAATGAAATTTTGTAAGTGAAATTTGTTTTGTTTTTTTTTTATTATTAGCAACTTAATATCTCTGAGATTTTGGGTTTAAAATTGAAAATGTTTATCTAATGAAAATTTAAATTTAGTGAATACATTGTTTGTAAAAAATTTACCCAAATTACAGCAAATGTCAAACCGCTGGTACATAAATTTCGACATTACAAAATGTGATAAATGTTAATGGATAAACAAGTCACCCAATAGAAAATGACAAAAAAAATGAATTATAATTAAATAAATGAGAAACACTAAAAAACCAATGGGATCACAAAGCATTCCACCACAAGCTACAATACTTGAAAATTGTATGCCAAAAATGTGCGGACATATTGCAAAAATTAAAATAAATTCAAAATGTATTTAACAAACTGAAATAGAGCAAACCGCAACAACAAAATAAGCAGCTCAATGTGGTTGACAAAACTGCAGGGCTTTAAAACTAATATCAAAGCTCATTAGCTGGCAGAATGTGTGAGCCCTGAAACTATTTTTAATGGCATAAACAAATACAGACACACACACATGCACATACACATTCATGTACACTGAGTGAAAGAGAGTGCGTAATCAGCATCTAATAACTAAAATCCAAATTAGCTAATTCAGAAATCAACACGCACAATTGACAAATTATGCCGCAGCTACATTTCCGGGCAATTGACTACGTGAGGGGAGGATTGAGTTGGGTTTGAGTTTGAGTTTGTCCTGAATCGGTTCAGAGTTGAGAATTTGGGATTCGATATAGACCGACAGGTTGGCTTGTCACGTGCCTTGTCAAATTATTATACTACATTATTTGTTGTAATTGGCAGTCACAAATGCTGTCATTATTGTTGTTGTTGCTGTTGCTGAGTTATTCATTAAGCGACATCATTTGCACTCATTTTCTATTTGAAGCCAATGCTCATAAATAAAGCCAGACGATGGTTTAAAGTATCTACATATTTCCTGTTGGTGGCAGGTCGCAAGTATCTGGTAACTGGTTGTTGGTGGCAACGCCCTGTTCTGACATTTCCAGCTCATTTACAGTTCAAACACGTCGTATGCATTAACCCCAGGCAGGCGACGGAGCTGTGACTGCGGCGGTGTCGTAATTATTAACTAATAACATCAAATTGATTTGCAACAACATCACAGTCGCTCTCTGGTAACTAAGCCACCAGGTGGATGACTGCTGCTTAGTCTCAGTGCGCCTGACTAGGCTGCAGTAATTAACATGCATTCCACATGATTGCGCCACGGGCGCATAAATCTCAGGCTTACAGCAAGTACAAAGTACAAGTACACACATTCACACACACACATACACACAGCCTTAGACACACACACAGATCGCATAAAGCATGCCAGCAATCAGTTTTGAGTAAAAGTCTCAACCGAGACGAAAGAGGAAATTAACATTGTAACATAAAACTGGCCATTGAACGGGCACTTAACTTGCTGCCAAGAACAGGCCAATAACAACAACAATAACCAAAGCAGAGCCAGACCAGAAACCAAAGAGAAACCCCAACTGACCAACGCTTCGTCCGCTTGCTCTAATGCACGATGATAGATGGCATACGATACGTTTCAGCATTTGTCAGCTTGTCTTCAGCGAAGCGCAACAAAGCCAACGCCCCAAACCCCAAACCCCAAAACTCAACTGCCACCTTTGGCCCCACTCCGACAGCAGGCAAACTCTATGGTGTATGAGTACGAGTATGACCTGGCAGGGGGACTGGGGGACAGCTGGTGTCTGAAGAATCACGAAAAACCATTTTCACGCTCACGCGAATGCGCAGAGTAACTTTTACGGCCAACTATCAAGTGACTCACACCTGACATTGCCCGCCCCTAAGATAAGCACAAGACGCCAAGCAAAAAGACGTTTTGAATTTTTTACCACCGCTAAAAGAAGAGGCAAATAAAAAAAACCAAGACAGAAATGTTATCCTTGGCACCCCGAAGATTTGATACCCTTGACACTCATATATAGAATAGAAGAGAAATATTACAGCCAAACTTGTTCAGGATTTATCTTATTTAGTTTAAAAATAAATCAATATTTCAAAAGTTCAAAATCTTAATTAAACTGTATTAAAATTCTGATATTTCCAATCATTTTTTACTCCACTTGAAATCAAAGATTTTGACAGTTTTCTTAAATCATTGGTAAAATATTTAAGTCAAGTAGTTTTAGTATTTAATTTAGAACTCTCAACTGTTTCCATCTTTTCCTTCAACGCGTTACACACTTCCTGACACAACTAGAATATTCTCTGCAAGGGTATATTGAAACGGCAAAAGAAAGAACTCTGAAACTGAGGAGTCTGTTGTTGTTGGCCAACAACTAGGGCTGGCTCCGGTTCCGGTTCGCTCCCTTTCTTGCCACCTGTCGCGACCACGTCGCTGTCATAATTTATGTGGCGCTGTCTGCGCCGGAAATGGGTTAATTTGCTATGATTTAAGCGTAAAATTATTGAATTATTGGTGTGCAGGATTTGGTGGCATCTTTCGCGCTTCGTTATTTCCCCAAAAAGGTGTGACAGCTTCTTAAGAAAAAGGTTTTGCCATCGGGTTGACGGGCCGTATGAGCAATCTTTTTGACAGGTGACTTGCCCTGTCTGGGCCATTAGACATAAGACAGAAATGCACTTAGCCAAATGCATATACGAGTTATGATTTCAACATTGTTACTAAAACTAGACAATCCCAAAAGTTGCATGACCATAGCTCATTAAATATGTTTTGCCATCATTAGCAATATTTTGTATTATCTAAGAGTCATTTGTTTAATTTGGCTAATGCATAGCTTTCTAAGCAATTCGAAAATTCAAATTGATTAAAATTAGGCTTGGTCACAAACACAGTGACTAATTCATATCTTACCATTTACAAATTTTCCAAATAATTTATTTTTTTGCACATTGCTTTTCTATCTAAATTTGTGTGGAACTTAATTAAATTTTCTTTATGGCAGTCATAAAACTCAATGCAAGTTTGTTGCCTCTGCGAGAACTAAGAAAATGTTCACAGAAATGTGCATATTACTTAGTTCAAGCTCTCTCTGATTTGAAAATATGCTTTAGGTTAGAGCGAAGGAGGAAGTACACTACACTCAATTTATAATTCCTAGTTTAATAGTTTTTAAATTACTCAAAAAAAATATTAAGAGCATAAATATATGATATAAATAATATGTATAGTTTATATAGTATATAAAATGTATAAAAATATACAAGATATATAAAATAAATTGGAGATTGTCTGCCATAATCGATTATCGATTAACTATGCGATTTCTTCGCCACTAAACAGGATTTCCCTGTCCAGTGGAGTTTGCCAAAAGTATCCCAATTGCAGGGCACTTGCGGAGTTTAACACAATCCTCAAGCTCGCATGGCAAGGAGCAAGGACTACGCACACAAAGAACAAAACTGAGCACTTGCCATTGCACTTTGCATGCCAAAAATATGCAGAAATGTGAAGTAAGCTTTTAGAAAATTACAAGTCAAGTGTTTGGTGTGGCCGTTGACTGGGTTTAGTACATTTTAACATCCATATATTTTCTATATGTTTGCATGCATATTTTTTGGAATATATTTGCTTGTTTTATTTATGGCCGGTGCACTTTGCTTTAGTTCTTGGCATTCGCAATGAAGATAAACGACATGCAAAAAATGTCGCCAAATTTAAAGTGCAATAAATCAGTCGGCCAGTCGTCCAGTCATCTTGTCTCTCACTCGACGTCTACTCCTTATTTCTTTTATTTTTCCCTCGCAATGCTCAGCAACTTGTCTGTCGTCTGTCTGCCTGTCTGTCTGTCGGTCCGTCTGTCTGTCTGCCATTCAGTCTGTTGCTCTGTTGAGTTGAGTTGACATTGGCGACATGCTCATGCGGAAGTTGCGCCATTTTTGCGCCGCGTGACAGCTTCCGGCATAAGCATAAATGTCCAGCAGCCATATTTTTCACTTTAGTCTCGCCAAAAAGAAATTCTCAAGCTTAAGCCCTTCAAGTGCCGAGAGATTGCGGTATTTTGCAGTGAAGCCAATTAGCCATATAAAAGTGAACAAGGACACGCCCCAAGGAGAAGTGTCGACTCCCTCTCATGTTGTGGCTGATTTACAACTTTTCTTGTGCGTCGCCTGTCGACGTCTTTGTATCTCTCACACTTTTCTTCTCTTTTTTATGACGACACCATTGGCATGTCATAAAATGTGAGTGACGTCGCAGCACATGGCGTGAAATATTTCATAAGCTTGTGCTACATTTGGCGGCGATGCGCATTTCAAGTCAATGCCACTGACAGCTTGAATTTTTTAAACACGCCAAGGAACGGCTCAAACAGCTGCAAGGATTGTAAACAAGTGTTACTCACGGATTTCCACACAGCCATATCATAATACTTGTGATTACGAGGGGTGCCACGACCAAAACATCGTTAGTGAGTATATTAAAATAAAAATTACGCAAAGACATAATTTCCTCTGAAAATTCATGTCACAACTTCACAACAAATTTTTCAAAGTTTTGAATGTGCAAGTGTTGTGGCTGTGAGTTTGACTCACATTCAAACAAAGTTTACAATGGAGCTTAACTCTATATAATATCAAGGCTCACCGTATTTGAATTATAAGAAGTAATTAGGTAATTTAAAAATACTGCCAAATACTCAAATAAAATATTATGACTCTCCAAATGTATCTTTATAAGATTGATTCGGTTCACTTATATTGTTTACAGCCGTACAAAATTTAGATAGTTTTTAATAATATAGTTTTTTTAACCACAAACGGTCAACTTATGAATGTAAATTTAATAATACAAACCATAATTTTAATATAATTTTAAAATAAAATTAATTAAGATTAAAAAATTTACCATTTTAGAGTTTAATATTAAAAATTAAAGCTCAGAAAAAAATATTAAATTTTTAAACGATCAGTTTGGGAAACTTAGTGTTATCAGTGTTATCTTTTTACAACTAAAATGTTTTTTAGAGGCAACATCAATAAGCAGTATCTATGGTTTATTTCCACAAGTTCTGTACTACAAAGATTTTAGCTCTAAGTTAGATTTTTTATTATTATATATGTACATCAATATTAACTTATATTTGAGTTAGTTTCGACAATTAACGTTATTAATCAAAGTTTGCTGTAACCCTCGAACACATGCTGCATACTCATAATAAACATGGACAATTGATTTGAGTGTCTGTCGAAGTTGTGTACGACACAGAACTTACCAAATGACAGTTTGGGAAACGCTATTTCCAAGACAATCAACAACTAGTCCCAAATGATTGATATACACACACACTTACGGAAAGAGACAGAGGGAGGCAAAGGGAGAGGGAGACTTTGTGTCATTTATCATATAATCGTCACGCTTAGCTTATGAGTGTGTGAGTGTGTGCATGTGTGTGTTATCGATGAGAGCAACAGGCCTTTTGCCCAATAACAAAATGCAACCCAACGGCTATTCATTAAAAACTCAACAACGATAACGACTAAGCCACAAAACCCCAAGCAGTCGCTGAAAACCCCAACTAAGCAACCCCACAATTAAACAAGCCAGTCACCCAAGCCACCCAACCGACACCGACTCCACACCACCCCTCACCACACCACACCACGCCACACCACACCACACCACCCCACACCACACCACCCCTCACACACACATCTACAACAAGTTCATCGATGCGGCTTTGAGAATGCATTTCCTTTTGGTCGGATTCATTTTATCTCTTGTTATTGTTGTTGTTCGACATTGCTGCACGTATTTTTGCAGGTATATGGTATTCAGAGTGAGAGATAGAGAGAGAGACATGGAAAGAAGGGGGGATCATGCATGACGCACTTGTGTAGTTTTTGCAATAATCATTCAATTGCTTTTACATTGAACTGCAAAATGAGAAGCAATCTAAGTGCACTCACTACAGTATCGGCCTGAGGCAAGTGCTCTGATTTTTTCCACTAATTAGAGTAATGAATATCCTCTCAATGATATCGAATAGATGAGCATATATACATTTTTTGCTACTCAAAAATTGGCAATTAATTTAAGCAGCCAATTGAAAGAAAACTTCTTTAAATACACAGTTTCAAAATTTTTTTTAGGTAAACTATTCTTTTGCTCCATAATGCAAATATCCTTGGGTTATATAAAATTCAAAATTTCAAACTTGAAGTTTCAATCAACTCCTGACATAATTAACTGAACTTAATTCTGCAAATGAACCGCGATGAATAAACTTCAGTGAGTTGTCGACTTTTAATAAAAATCAAAAAAAATAAACTCGCTTGATAGTCCAAAAATTATCGAGTTAAACTTGTTGAAACTCGCTTCGGCAAAAATCGTGTTGTCGATTTTTTGATGTATTTTTATATCATTATTTTTGTTGTCTGCAGTAATTGGGAAGAATTATTCGCCCTAGTATTAAGTAGCACTTCTATATCCCTTTAAAATCTGCTCTAAGATCTGAGATATTTTTACCGCACTTATTCTCATGAATACCATTGAAATTCCATATTAAATAAGTTGCATCTGCCACTTAACTGACTATGCTTGAAATGCCTGTGGATTGCTTACAGCCAAAAGATCTAATTCATTTTCGGCTTTAATGACATTACTTAAGTTATTATTTTCAGTTTTGAAATGCTATGCTCCTGCCAAGGACACATAGCTTCAACAAGAGCTCAGTTGGAGAAGTGAGCAAGTAAAATGTTCTTGCGATTGCTGTTGCACTTGCAGCAAGTAGCAGTTGCAAGATTGCCCATTTTCAGTGTCTGTGTCTGTGCCAATGTCTGTGTGTGTGTGAGTGCGCGCAAAGCGAGCGCATTTCATGTAATGGACTTTAATGGAATTACAGTTTTATATACGAGTATAAGCACAGAAAGTTGGAGGTTGCTCGTATTTAGTTACAAAGTTTACTTCAGCTTGGGCTATTATATTATTTCTTAAGTGCCAGCGATGTGCGCACTTAACAATACCGGAAGCACCGGCTACCATATACAAAGCAATTTGGCTAAAATGCAACTTAGATAGCCAAGAAACGGTATTGACACTTTGAAGCGCCACTCAAGTGGCATAAATCAATGGTCAGCCAATGGCCAGCACGTAAAATATTTCACAACTTTCTCCCTCTCCCTTTCCCTCTCCCATCTTTCTATATTTATATTTCTTTATCTCTCTAGTTTCTCGCTCTCTGCTTGAGGTCAGCACGTGCCACTTGCCCATCCTTAATCTTCGTTACTTTTGGCACTTTCCTGAAGCTTTGCATGCTAAGCAAACAGCACACAGTGCCTCCCACGCGAAAGACTGTACACGCCCACCCAGCACACGCATGCCAGCCACATGCCAAATATGTCAAAAGTCTGAGACATAACGTTAAATCGCTCAGATTCCATCTAGACTTTTTCTAGCTATAATAGCTGTTATACATCTTGTAAACAATTACACTTTGAAAATTATAAGAATAAAACTTTAGAGTTTCTTAAATTTCCTGCAAATTAAAATATTGAAATCTTTGTCAACTCTCTGTACTTTTTTAATATAAGAGAATAAATTAAAATTCATTGCACAATTGGGTTTAACTTTAGATATGAATTATTTAAAATTGCGCATGTTCTTGATCATAGAAGGTGGATTTATATGACTGCAAAATTTGCAGTGCAATGAGAAAGATTCGAAAAACATTTATAATTGCATGCTTCTTGGCATTTCAGTTAAAAACCAGCCATTTTCATTCACTTTTTTCACAGCCAGCTCTGAGCAGTAAACTGGCTGTGTTTGTACTTGTGTGGGAGTATGTGTGGATGTGTGCGTGTTTATGTGTATGTGCGCGTGTGTGATAAGCATGCAACTGCTGTCAACGCGAATAGCGGAATATTGGTAAGTCTTGCCAGCCAACTGCTTAAAATGCAACAAGAGCGCGAAAAATGTGACGAGAGAGAGAGAGAGAGAAAGAGTATGGACGGCATTCATTCTCGCATTCGCTTTCTATTCACACCCATATCACAGGCAATGTTTGTTCGCCGTTCACCTCAAAATTGCATGCGTGCTGCATTTTTTATGTTGCAACATTATGAATGCAACAATACAAGGCAGCTGGCAACCGCCGCGCCCAAAAACTATGCAAATCAGACAAATGCAACGAAGACCGTTCCAAAGGCAACTCTTTGGTTCCTTCTCCTCCAGCTTGCCGCACTTCTGGGCCATTGTTTTGCCGGGAAGCATATGCCCTGCAACTTTTACAATATGCGCTATGTTTGAAAATTGGCAGCCTTTCAGAGGTGTCTGCGATACGTTGTGCTTTCTTGCAAGTTCTTGCAAGCACATTGGGGGTGTGTGTGTGTGTGTGAGTAGGTGTGGCTTAAATGTCTATTATCTATAAAATGCCCGCAGGTACTTTTCCACCGCTTTTGGCCATATTTCAATGCGAGTGGCTGCTGATAGCAAACTGCAGAGGTTTCGTTCTCTGCTCACTTCACTTCACTTCGTTTCGGGCTCGTATTGTTTTAAATTTTGGCAATTCAAAAGCGTACACACACCGCATACTATAGATATACATATACACATGGTGGCAAGAACTTTGAAGTGGCATTAATTCGTTGAATTTCAGATGCACAGGAACCACTTGCATAGATCCAGACATCCACAGCCAACTACAAGTAACAGCCACTTCGTTCGTGTCTTTATCGCTGCCATTGCCGTGACTGTTCCCTCATGGATGTCGGTCGTTCGGAGAGACGTGCAGACGGGCAGACGGACGTTGGGCATTCACTTCCGTTCGACACCATTGTTCTTGGGTTATGGCGCACAATGGTCCCATTTAAATTAGTTAGCTTTTTGGGGCTAACATTGTTAGAGAGAGAGAGAGTGTGTGTGTGTGATTGTGGCTGACACAATTCACGTTTCTTGTCGCTGCTCCTGTTAGCCAGGTTTTGTCCTTCTGTCCCGCCACAGTTCACACATACCCAAGCGTACATATTTTCGAATATATACTCGAAACTCAAGCCTCAAGTTAGCGAGACGCTGCGGTTGCCATTGTTGATGCGGCTGACGTGATTTTCAACTATCAAATTAGTTATACCCTGATGCACATAGGGGCATAACAGTTTTAATGATCATTTAACGCTTAAGATTGAAACGAGATGGTATATTTACTAACAATTATCAAAAAGCTAAAATTGTATAATTTTATATTTTAGCAATATTTAAATATAGAAATACTTAGGTAATAATCAATACTAGGTAAGCAAGAACTTCATTGAAAGAGCACTCAAAGATCTTGAAGCCATTTTTCTATGTTAGTTTCGCAAGTTTTGGCCCTTGAAACTTTTGGCCATAGCATGTTTGTCTGCCTGCTTTGCATTTAATAACATTGTATTCTCGTAATGTGGGCGTGGCACGTATACTCGTAGAGTGTATCCTTTCCGCTTCTTATAAATATGAATGAAGTGCATCAGCTGCTGGTTTTTGAGCCTTTTGTTACCTTTACCGCATTGCTTGCCAGGTGTCGTGTGGCAAAGTTAAAGTTCGGTCAGATATGCATATATAAACATATGCATATACGTGTTTTCTATGCTTGATTGACTGTCAAATTGAGTTATCAACTGAATGGCTTGTAAAAACTCAATTGTCTGCAGCTGGCTGCATTTTTTATGTTTTGAATAGACAAGCGGATCAAGTAACGTCTAATTGAATTTATTAGTACCTTTTGAGCAATAAGGATATATAGGGCACGTGACTACTTACTAATTTAAATTTAGTACAAACAATTTTATTTAATATAATGTATGTATTAATATTAACTTTTGCTTAACAATTTCTGAATGGATCAAATTTAAATTAGTGATGTAAATAAAAATTGTGAATCGAATTTACAAAAACACATTAATAATAAACGATTTAATTAACTCGAATCATCGTCTAAAATAAGATCGAACTAATGACATTTAGTTATATTCAGTATTTTGAGGCAATAATATTCCAAATTTGCATAATTGAGTTTTCTACATTTTCACTTTTTAAAATTTAAATGAATTCCCATTTTCCTAATTTAAATGCAATCCATTAGGTTGCACATTGTTCTTGTTGGCGCGTTAACCACGTTGCCACTCATTTCGTAAACTACTCATTTACTTTTAAGCGCGTTGTCCAATTCAGTAGCCAAGGCAACTCATCTCCTGTTAGCCCCTTGTTGGCCTGGTCTTAACTGGCCGGGTCTGGGCCACCTGGGCCGTTGGCCATAACCGCTTTGCTGCAGCCGGAACGAGGCAACAACAAAAGCATAAGGGGAAACCATCAGCAACATTTCTTGATTGCATTTTGAAAGAATAATGAAAATTAGCTGCCACAACAACACTAATACACCCACACTAGCACATACAACAACAGACACACCCACAAGGCAGTAAACGGACCGCTGAGTTTTCTTTTCAGTTCATTTTTCGAAATATCTTCTTAGCCAAGTCCGAGCTGAGTCGAAGCTAGACTGTTGTTGGCTGGATGGTTGAGTTGTTCAGTTGTTCAGTTGTTCAGGACTGGGATACTCGTATTGTTTTTACGTATTCAGTGCAGCTTTCAAATTGCTTTTGCTTGCGCATTTTTTATCAGGCAACATACAAAGCCAGTTTCAGTTTTAGTTCCAGTTCCACTTAAACTTCCAGTTGACTGCCAGATAGAAAAATTAAATAAAAATGTAACACAATGTTTGACGCCCAGGGGGAAGTGGTCGACGATTGGTCTGCCGTTCTTGTTTGTACACATTTCTTTATCTTTTCTTTTCGTTTCGTTTCTTTCTGTCTGTCTTTTGTTTCGTTACAATTTTTTTCTCGCTCTGCTGGAATCGTTTTGGTATATTTGAATTTGAATTATGCTGAATTAAGAATGTTTGTTTAGCCTTGTCTCTTGTTATTCCTTATGCCATTTGGAGCGAGCTTCATTTCGATATGCAGAGCTTGATTAAAGTTTGCAGTTGTATGAAGACAATGCCAGCTGCTGTCAGA
The DNA here is from genome assembly GCA_963924055.1 of Drosophila limbata. NCBI lineage: Eukaryota > Metazoa > Arthropoda > Insecta > Diptera > Drosophilidae > Drosophila > Drosophila limbata. Next base: position 14,569,487 of record OZ001353.1, read on the forward strand.
TGCATAATTCATTGCAGTTTTGCCATATAATTAGTCTTGGTATAACAACAACAACAACAACAACAAAAACCTAAAAAACGCATTAAACTTTTAGCAGCAGCAAAAATTTCTAACAGTTTCTCCAGTCGCCAGTCAGTTAAGTTCAACCTTAAGGACAACGACGACGATTCCCTCGGTCCCCTACTTACCCCTGAGCAGTCCCAGGACCTTCATAAATCTTCATTAGCACTGTGCGAGGTGAAAAGCGTTGAAAAGTGAAAATGCAGCGCTCTTAATGAGCACCGTTGAGTAATTAGCCAACATTGTGTGCGGCTTCCTGCTCTCCATCTCTCTCGTATTCCAGCTCTCACTCTGATTCTCTCCCTCTGGCTGAATATCTTACTCCCGGGTCAGCACTTTGGCCACACACATTTTGTTAGCAATGCTTTATCAATTATTTATTGAAGTCTTCTCGTTTTTTCTCACAGTTCCACAAATGAATGCCAGGACAAATACCAAAAGTGGTTTGGGTTTTTAGCGCGCTTGACTCGAGTGTTGCACTTACAGCTCAGAAGTGGCAAGAAATGCACCACAAATTGGCTCATTAATTACTTTTTTTTCAACTTGGTTCAGAGCAATACAAAATTAATTAATTAAGCTTATATTTTAACATTTGACTCATGTTGACACGCTGTTGTTTTAATGTTTTTAATCACAAGAAACATTTAATTCCATATGCTTCAAATAATTGAACTTATTTGCCATTTAAATCTGCTCAACCAAAAAAAGAGCAAGCAAAAATGCATATAAGCTCACAGCAAAGTTTATTTAAAGCGAATAAAAGATATATCACCTTATTTTGTATGCATAATTTTTTATTTATAGATTTTCAACGTTTTGTGGTTCATTTGCTTTAAATATACGTATATTAAACCGGGAATCGGCGATAGAATCCTAGCTATCAAAGTATTCTGTTAACAGCAGCTGTTCATCAGCAGAGTTTCGACTGTATATGTATTTTGTGTATTGTGCTTTAAAAATCAACAAAAGCTTGTACAATGTACATACTCGTATTTATTGACAGGCACTCAAAAGTGGTTATGGTTTTTAATTTTTTGGTTGTGAAAACACTCGTTTGTATTGATTAACAACAATTTTGATTTATGAAATTTACACATGCACGAATTCATGCAAAAAACTACTAGTGAATAAAATTCGGAAAAATGTGTGCCAAAACAGGCAGAAAAAATGTGAAAACAAAATGAATATAATAAAAATGTGATGCTCACAGCAGGTTGAAAATTGTGTGTTGTTTCATGTCCAAGTGTAAGTAAAATAAAATTGATTTTTATTATTATTAATATTATTTTTCATAAATTTTATGAATGGCTGGCTGAACGTTGTCTGGCTGACTTGTTGGCTGCGCGACTGAATGGCGCTGGCTGACAGAAAGAAGGAAAAACTATTCACATTCAATGAATAATTGACAAAGAAATTAATTTTAATTTAATACAAATTCTCAGTTGAACGAACGCTCCACCTGAATGTCCATTGCATACTTACATTCATATGTATCTGGTTTTAGCACCACTTGTGGTGCTTTATTTAATTGAAAACTTGGTGGCAATTGGTCAGCATACCAACAATTGCCAGCAGTAGGCGTATGGCCATGACAGTCCTGGCCATGACTCAACCAGTGCCATTCGAATTTGGAATTTGCCGGCTTAGAGAGAGCTACGAACAACATTACAAACAATACAAAAGCCAAGAGCGGCTGCTCAAGGGCAAAGTAAACAGGCGCCAGGCCAGGTTCAGTTTCAGCTCCAGTTGTAGTTTCAACTGTTGGTCCAGGTCCTGGTCCAGATACAGATTCTTACCCTGGTTCTGGCTGGGATTGTGCTACCATAACAAAGCGGCAATAAATGCCAAATGCAACCGCTTGCATAGACCAAAACATCTGGCCCACAGCCCCACAAAGCCAGCAATTCTAATTCCAACACGATTCAGCTTACCAGCCAAGTTGTAAATCTTTGATGCAGTCCAATGAATTTACAACTGAGCGGCCAATTAAACACAGTCGCTGCTTAAAGTGCGTTCTTCTGTTTTCAACTCGCATTTAAAAGTGAAAGCAATTGAATCGTCAACAGAAAGTTGTTAACATTTATATTTAGAAAAAACTAGAATTGTGAACTTATATATCTGAAATTTAGAATTAAAATTTATTTAAGATCCGCTTATAAATGTTGAATCAAAACAAATGTCAATTAAAGTTAAAGTTAAAATTAAAATTAACTTATCCCAAAATTGACAACTTCACTGCCTGCTTATATGTAATATTCACACACTGTTAATAATGGCTTTATTATCCATTATTATTATTTCTTATTCTTTATCCGAAAATCCATTTTTGAAAACAAATGTCCTATAAATTCCCATGCTGTGAAGACAATTTAATGACAAAAATGTATGTCCTTAAATTCCCAGAGTACATAAATGGCTCGAGAGGCAAAACCGAACGGCAAAAGACGACAAAGAGGACCCTGGAGTGCCAGTGCCAGTGCCAGTATGATGGCCCCCATATGTTGCAACTTGGCAAACACATTGTGCCACATGTAAGTCCCATAATATATATCGATAATATTTCATTAGTCTTCCGTGTAAGTAAGTGTGTTTGCATTTGTGTGGGTACGTCGAAGTGCGCACATAAATTTAGCGAAAGAAAATGCACTGGCAAATTGGAAAGTTGTGCCATTTCAGGAGTTGTTGTTGATGTTCTTCGCCCTCCCTCACTCTTTGGCTGGCCAAGGGAAACCCGGCACGCAGTTTACTTTCAATGGAGCTTAATGCAATGTTCCATTTTCCGAAAAATAAAAATGGGAGGTGCTATGTACTTGGCTCAATGCAATTTCTCACGGCTAAAAATATTCTTACTTGGTGCTATGTGGGTCGTCGGCCAGCAAATGGCAAGAAGCAGAGAAGAAAAAAATTCAGACTGACTTTCCAGTTTTACGCAGAGCAAATGCAATTTTCTTGGCGCATGTTACGGGGCGTATACACGATGTCGACACTTGCCACTCTGGACCCTGCTAATTAGCTGCAAGCAGATTCTCTCAAATGCTTAGCAATAGTTGCAACAAGAACACAAATTGAATGGCACATTTTTTCATCTCTTTCTTCCTAAACTACTAACTATCTCTCCCTCAATCGGTCTCCCTTTCTCTCTCTGTCTTTCCAGCTCTTTTTGGTCGACGAGCACATAAAAAATCGCTTAAGTTAAGCGAAGCGTCAAGTCGTTTGCTTGGCTGGCTTACTGTCCTGTCCCACCACAGGGGATTTGGCCAGTTAGCCACTCAAGTGATCCGCTCATTCCCAGTTAGAGATGAGCTGAGTTTTTATGCAAATATTTGACAGACTGCAGAGAAAATTTACTGTGTATATATAATTTAATATATAAAAAATCTAAATATTCTTCTGTTTCTTTTTTTTATATAATGTAAACATCTCTAAAATACATGGTAAATTGTTAAGCAGTGATTTGATATCCTGTCTCAAAGTCACATAAGTGACAGTCACCACTAAATACAGTGACTTTGAGGCTTGCAGTGGAGCTCATCATCATCGTCGTCGCAGTTCAGCTGAAAACTAACCAACTGAAATGTTTTCTTTGACATGGTTGTGTCGGTTTATCGCGCCGCTTGTCAGCAGAGCTTCTGCTTCTGCTTCAGTTTCAGCTTCAGCTTCAGTTTCCGTTCCTTTTTCCACTCTTTTGCTGCCGCAACTTGCAGTGCCTTTATGTGGCATCTGCTGTTGCCTTTTGTTGCATGTCATTTGCATTCGAGAGAAAGGCCAACGAGTCGGGATAGCCGCAATTTATTTGCACTTAGATAGCGAACAAGAGGTTGCCTGCTGGTAAGGGGCGAGGGGGGGGAGGCCAAAAAGGTTAACAAAGCATTCAGCAGATGGCAGATGTCAGCTACAAGCTGCAGGCAAGCTTATCTCAATGCTCTGCTTAGTTGTGGTCTCTGCTCGGCATGCCACACCTGTGGCCAGAAGAAACTGATTCGCTTAATTGCTTCAAAATGCGAAAGTAATTGCAGCACATGCATTGTAGTCAAAGTTGCCGAAAAGCACACTGAGGTACACGGAGCTCGACAGCGGATTTCAACGTTCTTGCATATAAAAGTGCAATGCATTTTCATTATGTTAACGGGCGACAAAAACGAGAAAGTCAAAGAAAACACACGAAAAACGCAATAGCATTTAAATGTTGAACGTTGAACGTTGAACGACACTTGCCGTCTCCGTCTCTGACTCCGATTCCAACTGCAATTCCTTATCCGGCTGCATCTGGTCTTAGCCTTCAGGCATGCAAATTCAATTTGGACCAGCGAGCACTGAAAGAACAGCAACATGCGTACAAAAGTCGCGCGTGGCAGGTGAACAAAAAAATAACGAAAAAACGAAAACATTCACGAAAAGCGAAAAGAAAAGATCGCAAGGCCAAAAGTGAGGCTAAAAAAAAACTCCACAAATGATGGCTGCAATTGTCCCAGGAGCAGCTTGTGCATCCTTGCTGTCAGATGCGTTGTTTCTGTTGTTGCTCTCATTGTTTTTGTTGCTCTTGTAGCAACAGCCTTTGGCCAATGTGAAGCGGCGCAAAGTTAAATATTCACACCACCTCACACCCCTCAACCCCTCGGATCGCCAACAACAACCTACAACAGCTGCCTGACGTTTTGCTTATCTGCTGAAAACCGTTTGCAAGCCCTTTTGCGCTCTTTAGTCAAATTGCGTTTACTTTGAGGTTCGTTGTGTCAACAACGTTGCAACATCATTCTTTCTTTGAGTTGTTATGGTAAATATATGTTGGTTCATTTAAACCACTTATCAATATTAAACTAGCACGCCATTGTGAATTCTAAATTAAATTCAATTTAAAATAAATTTGTGCAGCATATAGTTTATTAAAATTTATTTTAATGAAAACTTATTTTTCAAGTGCAGTTTGTAATTTTATTACAGTCACATTTTGTCTTTCTGACTCTAAGCAATACAAATTAAAATCTATTGCTCTTAACATTCTAAGTGAAATCACTGTTTTAGTAAAGTAGGTATTTTTCTCAATAAGATTTTCTCACAAATAGTTCCTTGTTCTTATAAAATAATTACAATTTATTTTCAATAAATATCTTTCCTCAATTGGAAATGCATTCAGTTGACCCGCAAAATGCACAGTCCTTTGGAAATCTTAGGAATAGATGTGCGAGAAGGAAGAAGAAAATGTAGCATGAAATTAATGTTGCGTAAGGTATTTCCAAATCATTGATTAAGCAGTATTCAGGGCCGTGGGCAACTTTGGAGCGTGTAACGCGGCGTATGAGTGCTACGCGAAAGTTTAGCCAGTCAGGCAGTCAAAATGACAGCTGCTACAATTGCACGGATGTTCATTCAACTCGACTCGGCTGTAGGCACTTTTGTTGGCCAACGTGTCTGTGTGCGCGTGTGCGTGTCTGTATGTGAGTGTGCAGTCGTGTGTTATTTTGTGTAAATTATATTACCAAAAGATGCAAAATTAGCCAAATAATGGCTGCCTAATGTGGCGGAAAGCTGGCAAGCAAATTTAATGGCAAATCCTTTTTCATCGATGAAAACATAAAACGTGGCCAGAAGCAGGCAACATTGCATTAGCAAATTGTGGGCGGTTCGCAATTCACTAATCAAAATACAAGCTGAATATTGAATGGGGCAGCATTGTGTGTAAGGCGAAATTCACGAAATACTCATAGCCTAATAGCTACTTATTTCCTTATAGTTCGGCTAATAGAAATACCAGGCTACAGTCTTTCATTTGGTTACGCAGAATTGGCAGATGAATTTGAGTTAATCTTTTTTTTTGACTTGTTTGTTGAATGTTGGGTTTTGTTTTCGAACGCAGTCTAAAGTAAGCGGAACAGCAACAAATTTGTAGTCAGAGACAGTCAATAGGACAAATTTATTGGCAATTTTGGGGATTTTCCGACTGTGCTTCACCATTGATTGTGCGAAATTGCAAATCAAACATGACTAAGAGACACATTCTAACACAGACATACAAACATCCCAGCAACACGGAGGGAAATCGAAGAAATGGGGGTAAGAGAAAGAGAGGAAGATGGAGATGGAGAAAAGAGCTTTGTACACATACAAATGGGAAATGCAAATAAATAACACAAAACGGACAGAAAATTGTGCAGATGGAGCTCGCATTGGAAAACATGCTAAAAAGAAAAATATTTTACTGCAGCTCAACGAAAAGTGTAGAAGAGCTTGTTGTCATTGTGGTTGTTGTTGTTGCTGGTGTTCTTATTGTTGTTGCAACACACAGCTGTTGGCTCCCTAAATGGAGTTTGGCTTTTGCTTTTGCTGCTGCCTCACTGGCTGCCTAACTGATTGTCTCGAGTGCAAGCATCTAAAGGCCTCTTATGCTCATTGCTCCCCCGACTCCGACATTTATATTTGTATGTATAATCATTTTGTTAAAATACAATATTTATGCATAATTTATAGCATTCGTTGTTCTCCTTGTTCTTCTTTATGCAAATGACCAAACAGATTTTGCGGATTGTTCAAAAATATAAACTTTACAATACTCGAATGTATATGGCTTAAACTGTTTGTTGGCAACACTTGAAAGCTCTTTAAATTGAAGGGTGCTTTGAAGCTAAAATTACTTGTAGTTGTATGCGAGGGTCTCCTAATAAATAGGTGTCTTTGTCAAGAAGTTTGACATCAATCCTTCACTCTTTCCCGTATTTTTCTTACTATATGTAATCAATCTTGTAATAGCAATTATGAAAACTATAAGTTATCTAAATGCATCAATACTCGATCTACCCTCGTACTTAGATTAATATCAAGTGCCTCAAATTGCTCCTGACTTTCGTCTACAGCATTTAATTGCTTATTATTAAGTGTCTTTTGCATTGCACATTTAATTGGTGGTCGGTCGTAACCTAAGCAGCTTAAATCACCACAATTCGTCCAAAGAACCAATAACACAAGTTTCAAAAGCAACTTACACATGCTAAAGTCTAAGGCATTAGCATTTCTATGGAAATAACGCAAAGAAAAACTTTGTATTATATATTTGTTAAGCTTTTAAAGCGCCAAATAACACGCTTATAGAAACTTAATGTGCTTTCAAGGTTTCAGTAAAAGAGTCAAGAGAAATGATGTGATAAATGTTAGAACAAAGTAGATTCTTTGGATTGGTTATTATTACCCAAGATTTCAATTCAATAGGTCTTCAAGTGGCGAATTTAAAGAACTTGGTTCGTAAATTTACTTACATCGGTATTTTTTCAATACAGCTCATTGTACACCATTACTTACTAATTAGCAAGCCACACATGAAAAATACACGTAACCCGAGGCGCTTAAAAGTATGCTACACATTGCGCAAATCCTGAAGTTGCTTTGTGCAAGCGCATACATTTATTTTTTGTTAGTTTTTATATTTTACACATTTTTTTATGCTTCATAAAAAAATATTTTCAAAAAAGAGGGAACAAAACGAAATAGATAAATAAGAAGCAAGTAACCGCCGGCAAGCAGACATAACTAACAGTGAAAAGTATAACAGAGCAAGTATAAAAAATGTGAGGCGGGAAGAAATAAAACCCCCGCAAATGATGAAAGTGTACGTGTCTGTGTGAAAATATATGCATGTGTGTGAATACATACTTGCAATATAAGTAAATTTTCTAAGCTTGTGTGGCAACAAGCCTTGTGGCACATATGTGTATGTATGTAAATATGTGTATTTATGTACAAACATGTGTGGTTTGTGTTTACAGGCAAATTAGTGCTTGCATTGTTGCAACGTGGTTTCGTTTCAATTTCGTTGCCTGTAGCGCCACATTTGGGAGTTAAGTTATGCGTTGATTAAACGCCGTTTTTCTCTCAGCTGCAAAATATTAATTTGTCTTGAAAGCACGCAATTTTAAAGTATGAAAATCACATTAATTAAATTAAAAATATTGAAATCATATAATGAATCGTATAAAAATTCGTGAATTGATTCATGTGTAATCAATTTTAAAATAAAAATATCTGCATATCTTTCTGCTTTTTGCTAACTACTATTCTAAAGTTGATCAAAACGATTTAAAGCAGTCAAGAAATACAGAGAACACATATTGATTTCTATATCTTCAATTGACTTATCAGGGAAAACAAACAGTTAAGATAAATCATCACGTGCGCATTCATAAAATCGACAAGTGTATCACAGTTCAAAGAACTGCAACTTGTCGTAATCAAAAGCAGAACTGCCACCAAGGAATCTGTACAATTTAACCTGTATGCTGAATGCATTGAATCTACACTTTATCCTCCCCACAATCTGCCCCCTCGCTTCCATCTGGCGCCAGCATTCACATTAAATTTACCACATATTCGTATTCGTATTCATATTTACATATACATATGTATATGTATTCACACACATTCACATTCGCATTCGCAGCATTTTGCTAGAAGCGAATTTCTTATTCTATATTATTGCATTTGCATTGGAGACTCCCTCTCCCTCTCCTCCTCTCGCTCTCTTTAGCTCTCACTCGCTTTTTCTCTTTCATTTTGCTCCTACTTCTTCTTCTTCATGTTGAAATGTTGCTTCGACAAAATTCTCATCTCCTTCTCATTCTCTCCATCTTTTATTCGTCGCATGTGTTTTGCATTTTCTGTGGTTGCATTTACACATGCCTTCGTATGGGCGTGTGTGTGTGTGGTGTGTGGTGTTTACATGTGTGTGCCTGTATTTGCCAATGGCAATGTGTGAGTAAGCTTGTGTGTGTGTGCGCATTAACACATTATTGTTGTTGTTATTGTTGTTGATGTTTTCGCATGCACGCTAAAAACTTAACGAAGCGAAATCTTTTTTTTGCTGCTTGCATTTCATTTTTGCATTTTATGCCAATTTTTCCTATTTACATATGTACGTAACTCTGTCACTCTTTCTCTCCTTCTCTCTTGCTCTATCCCCTTTTATTTTGCTTAATTCTCAACGCGCGTCGCTTTCGTCTTTTGTTTTGCATTGCATATGTATGCAATTGTAAATTTTATGTGTGCCAAACAAAAAACACAAGTGAGCGTGCGATCCTCAAAGGGCTAGATTTGGAGATACCCTGTGAACAAATCTAAAGTGTCATATCTAAGTGTCTACAAATTTTAAAAGTTTTAACTTGTTGAATATATGATTGTTTTGAATCGTTGAATTTTAAGTTTTTTCAACATTTATTTAGTTATTTGAAATTCCTTTCTCTTGGAGATGGAGTTTTCTGAAACTTGTTTATTCACTCAAATGACTTTATTGATGACTTATTGATTTTTACCACTACAAAATTATCATTTTTGAACGCTTAATTGTAACATTTTAATTTATAAGTATTTATATATTAATGCATTTAAAATTGAACGTATCTTTAAACTCTTGACTACAGGGTATAAAGAGCATGCAACAAAATGTGCTACAACTTGTTTAGCAGCTAATATTTGTTGGGTTTGACATTGCGTTGTGTCGGTTCGGGAAGGTAGCTGAAATGTGTTGGCCACCAACTGTCTGTTATCCAGGCAATATATGCAAGCAACAGGAGCGGCAAAATCTCGTCCGTCCAACAGTCGCCATATCCAGTTAAGCAGCCGCTCCAGAAATGGAAATTTTCAAACAACAACTTTGATGTTGTCTCTTTTACTTGTAATTTCTTGTTGCTGTTTTGCCGCTTGTTTGGCTTGTGGTTGTTGCATGCCCCATACTTGACTTTGACCACTTCTCAAACCCCTTCCCCTTCCCCTTATCCGCCTCCAGATGCCTGATTCCTTCGCTTCCTGCTGTCAGGCGTTTTGTTAGTTTGCTGCCTTTATGTGGATGCCACTTTTAAGTCCCTGTTTCTGTCTCCTTCTCTATGAACTTTGATTGCCTGCCCCGACGTTGCCTCGCACAACTTTCAACCACAGGGGCATGCTAGTTGCAAGCACACAAGGTGGCAGGCACAACCAACAGGGAAGCCAACCTTCTCGGCCAGAGACACAGGTAACATAGTTCAGTTTGCCATTGCGTTTTTTGTCCATGTCCAGCTGCGAGCTGTCAAGTATGTTGTTGCAGCTTTATGCTTTGTTTTTCACATTGCTACTTTTCTATAAGTACCCACAACAAGTGGTGCACACGGTGCAAGGGATCACAAGTATTTATAAATGCAAGTTGTGCCTTTAATTTAAATGAATGTCTAATAACTTAGAGCAGAGATATGATTGGCTTATTGCTGCACATTTGTACACAGATTTAATCTAAATAAGTATGATATAAATAAAGTATTACCTGTTAAGAGTCCCATAATAAGGTATCACTGTAATTTTATTTTAAATTTAAATTATTTTTATTTATCACTTGTACAAAAAAGTTTTATTAGAGTTGCCCTCCTCAAATATTGTATATAAAACAGTTGTTTAACCCCATTTAATCTGACAATTTACAAAGTGCAAACAAAAATTAATATTCAATAACGAGTTGCAAAACCGAATGCAATGTTTAAATAAGTAATTACAAGGTTGGCACATATAATCATTTCAACCAATTCAAAAAAATTCAAATGAAACTAAAACGTTTCGAGGCAAAAAGAGGTATATTCACAGTTATATTTTCGTGACAATTTCACTAAATTAATTATAATATTGATTCCTAATAATTGAAAAATAAAGAATATGCAATTCAGAATTGCACTGCATATATTTTTGGTTGCTATGCAATGAGCTTTGTTTTGGACCCTTTAGCAATTTCTCAGCCGCATTTTAGAGCTTCATAATCATAATCAATAATAAATCAGCATAAATTTTAAATTCCATTTACTTTTCAGCGCATGGCGATTGAGGGCAATTTGGGGATATTTCACAATGATATTTAGTGCTCTTTAAACGCGCTTTAAATGGTATTTAAGGATCTACTAGCCGCTAGATGACGCCATCAAAACTAAAAAACGTTAACACACAAAAATATAAGTGTGTATGTATTTTTAAACGCAAGCATAATATTATTTTTTACTACTATCTGCTGCAGCAAGGTGTAAACTGTGTAGCTTAGTATATGGACAGAAAGCAGCGGGCGATCCTTGTTGTCATTGTATTCCTCATCCTTTTCCTCATTCCCACCCTCATCCTTATCCTCATCCACATCCTTGTCGTTGTCGCTGTCGTTCTCGCCAGCGTTTGCTTAATGTCTTCTTTATTATACGAAATTTATCACCGAAACTGAAATTGGCCTGGTTGGCTTGTCGCTTCGCCTTTCCTCTTGCTTAGCTGAGCGGCGAATAAGGCAAAGCGAAAGGACGCCAAAAGGAAAGAAAAGCTTGCACTTTTTTCTGCTGCAATGTCGCCACATACAGTTGCTCACACCTACACATGCATGAGTAAAAACATGGCTTATATCCCTTATGGTGACAAAAGCAAACACTAACACACACACACAGACACAGACACACATGCTTTTTCACTCCCTCAAGATTAGCAGAAAAATCACACATACACACACACAGATAGACAGACACATACATTCATATACATACTTACATATGTATCAAATTAATGTGTAGGTTTTGTGCTAATGAACGACGCACATGTATGTGCATGCTTCAAGTGTATCTGTGTGTATCTATGTGTGTATGTGTGTAAGCGCTGTTTTTGAAATATAGCATAATTTTTAACACCAAAGTGGGTGGCAGCATTTCTTTTTTTGTCTCTTTTTTATGTTTGCCCGTAAATTGCCCTAGCAAATTTATACCATGTACAATATATGCCAGCAAAAGGATTAAGTGAAAAAGAAAAAAATCTGAAAGCAAAAAAAAAACTGAAACAAAAACTATGCAAATATTTGTGCAAAGCAAAGTTTTCTTTTTTTTTAACTTGCTTTTACTTTTTGAGCTTAGTTAGTTTTTTTATACTCGTATTTTAGCAACTAAATGTTTTAATAAAATGTGTTAAGCTTATAATGGAGCAAGAGGCACTGTTTCCTTGCAACTAGAGTTGGGCACAACACAAACCACAAGCATGCAAAGAAACGTGCAACACGCACGCTGAACAACTTGACCAGAGCACAGTGGCATAACAACATGCCGAATGTCCAAAGAGAGACAGAAGGAGAGCGAATTGGCCACAGAGTGGGCCTGTGTGTATGTGTGAGACTCTAGTAAACAGTCAGTTTAAAGAGCAGCAAGATCAAGTGTGAGACGGACAGACAGATAGACAGATAATATAAAAAAGACTCTTCACAGACAGTGGGCGTCAGTTGCATTCGAATGTTGGTAGGCTAAGGGTGGATATATTTATTAATTACTTTTTTAATATTATAATTTAATTAATTTATTATTTATACAGGCATAATATTTTAATGCAAATGTATATATGTACAAATACACTCCACTATATTAAATAAAAATTAATATATTTTTTAATGTTGATTCGTATTTTTCCTGTCATTTATTTCTTAAATAAATTATAGTTAAATTATTAAATGGAATCTTCTATTTGTATTCTTAAATGTTGCAGTTAAAGTTTGAATTAACTTCAAGTAAATGGGTATTGAATACTTTTAGGTGCTAAACAGAGATAAAATTAAATCTCTTCTGGTGCAATCTCATGCGATCCTAAAAGTATGTGATACCATTTGCTGTGGATGCCGTTTACTAGTGGAATTTTAATATAGCATCCATTCATTTCGCATCTTAAATGTATATTTTTAGGAGCTGCATATAGTTGCTGAGTAAAGCTTAGCTTCCATTGAACTCTTATTTATTTTTTAGTCCATCCTGAAAGTATGTAATAAAATATGCTTTGGAAAGCTAGTGACAAGCGGAGTTCGAAACCGGTGGTAAGATAAAGCTTTTAGCACTAGCGGTCAAAAGCGCTTTCAACTGTTTTACTAACTGGCATTTAAATTTAAATTTTCAATATTCACAAATGACGAAAGCAGAACCCAAAAGCTCAAACGCAATGATATACGGTAATAAAAAAAAGTAATATTATTTATTATTTATACTCTGCATAAATATTATTTTTAAAATTAGATTAAAATGAACGATATAGTTCATGCATTACTGAACAAGTTCATTCGTCATTTTAATGACCCGTTCATTTGAACTTGAACAAAGCGACACTGCGCTGCCCAGCACTAGAATTTTGCGTATGACGTTCAAATAACGGAGTTTTTTTTGTACGCGACAATTCAGACGGCATAAAATTGTGTTGGAATGGAATTGCGCAGTCAATCTAAGCAATTAATAAAAGTTCTAAAGGCCGCCGGGGTGTACGAAGATGACATGGAAATAGATGAAATGCGTCAACTTGCGCTTGCAATGGAATTATCAGCCGAATCAAGTGATGCCGCCGAAGGTTTAGATCTCGAGCGCGCACTTTTGGTATGTAAACAATTGCAATTTGTTAACAATTTAACAACTGAAATTGTGAATGTCTAGGAAAGCGAGATCGATTTTCAATTGTTGGTCAATTCAACAATGATTGTTGATCCGGCGGCACCGTCATCCTCATCCCCGTCGGAGTCCATGGGAGTCTCCAACTGTGCATACTTTGATCGGGATTGCGAGAGTCCGCCAACGAATCCCATTCGCTTGGAGGTGCGTGCTGTGGTGCACCATGAGCTCAACTGGAGTCCATCTCGCACTGCTCGCCCACCCAAGCGGCCGTCCAACGACAACGCCTGTGAAACGCGCCCAAAACGTCGACTTAGCAGCGAATTGATTGAGAGGCAATTGCAGTCGAATGCCGATTCCGAACCCGTATCATTGACCATCGGTGACTCTGGAGTTAGTTTCGATGATGAAATTGGAACGCTCTCGAGCATTAGCGAGCACAGCAGCATGCCATCGATTGGTGAAATTCCCAGTCGCCTGTTGATCAGCACCAGCAGCGCAGCTGTCTCTGAATTCTCGGATCACAATCGGAGCAGTCCTTAAACTTAAGATTAAATGATTAAGCTAACCAGTTAATTTGATAACTGTCAAGGCTGTGCCTACATCGAATCAAATATGTTAACAAAAGTCTTTAATACACATGTCATGGCAATTGTGAATTAGTTGGGTTTTTTTTTCTTTTTTTTATTACATTCCTTCTATTATTTAGTGTAAATATCTTCACAATATCTTCAAAATTATTGACTTACAGTTGATATTGTTCCTGTTCATAATCCCTGATTTACAACTTAGTAAAAGTTTTGTTAAATATTTGGGTGTTAAGTCGACTTTGTCTTGGCAATTGCCTCCCCAACCAGGCGGTCAATGCTTTCGCGCATGTACAGAAATGGCACCGAATTGACGCGATGGCTAACGAGATGGGCCGAAATGCGAGTAAAATACTCAGTCACTTCAAGTGGTTTGGCCAACTTCTCGGGCGACTTATTGCCAATTGGCGAACTGTTGCTTGGGACGACGGCATGCCTGGACCGCTTAGCGACACGTGCTCCACTCGCTCCGCTTGTTTTTGGTGGCGCCGTCGACTTTTCGTTGTCGTTCTTGGACTTGGTCTTCAGCTGACGCGAACGACCGCGAATTGTCTTGGTCGATGGCAGCTCAGTCTTCTTTTGGTTGGCACGATATGCTGAACGCAGTGATAGACGACGTGACTCCTCCATGGACTGGATTGATGTTGTTTTATTGAGAACCAATGCCTCATTTTCTTTTGGAATGGGAAGAGTTTCCACATCTAAATCCTTTTCTGGTGGGGTAAAAGACTGCATGGGCTCATCTGACACTGGAGAATAAGGATCATTGGGCACCACCGGAGATTCAGGGTCATTGGAAACCACGGGAGAATCAGGCTCGTTGGTTACAACTTCAGAAGAGCCCTTTGAAGAAGCAGATTCGTTGGAGACCACAGGAGAGTCTGGTTGATTGGGGCTCGCAGGAGAGTCAAGCTCATGGGAGGTCATCGGAGAATCAGGTTCAGTGGGAGCCACCTCCACATCTGACTTCGATTGATCCTCCTCCTCAGATTCCACGACATGATGAGTTGGTACATCATCGGATACATCTGAGTGATAATTGTCAGCTTGTGTGTCTTCGGTCAAGTCAATTTCAGCCACAGGATCAGTCGATGCCAAAGGAGTCTTCTCCCGATCTGGAACTCGTTCCCTTCAAAGAGTTAAGGAGAATAAATCAATTCAATTGGCAGCCAAGAAGTCTAAGAAAATAACCTACGGAGTGCGCACTATGTACGAGATGTTGTTGGACCAATCCTCCTCCTCTTCCTCATCCTCCTCCTCCTCATACTCCTCTTGGCCACTTACGTTACACTCCTCGCTATAAGAATAAAATACTGATCAAATACAAAACTGTGCATTGAATTTCTCTCGACTACTTACTCGGTATAGTCACAGGACGCAGAGGAATATGCAACATCATTGGCCCTACTGGCAAAGATGAATGCATATTTAAAGTTAAGAAATTATTTTAATTTAGTTATATTATTTATTTACCCATTTGTCAATTGCGTTTGATCCTCGGCTTCGTTTAATTCGTCGTCGTCGCCAACAATGTGGGGTACATTTGGTGTAAATGGCCTGTATTCAATTAATTATGTTACATATTTTAATAATCTCAAGTATTTTAACTCACATTTCAATTCCTTTTTTCGCAATTTTTCTCGCTTTGTATCGTGGAATGTCAGACTTCTAACAAGGCGTTATTTTTGAGCAATCAGCCACAAGTGCTGCACATCGTCTCATTAACAGTGCTGGAAAATGTGTTATAATTTTTTATTGCGTTCTCACTGTCCACAAATGGCATCCACATTAAAATTAATGAGTTTCGGCATTTTTAATTTGTTACAATAATAGTTTAAAAAGTAAACTAGTTAAATTTGTTTTCAAATAAATACAAAGTTTATAATATTTAATTATAAATTAGAACTACAATAATAATAAAATATATAAGACAATTTGATTTAACCCTCACAGTAATCGCAATGTTCGCCTCCAGCGTCATCGCAATTGCAATAGGCGACATCGGGCGCTATATCAGACGCCAGATCATCCTCACCGATAATGACACATCGCACATTCCGTGGATACTTCACCATTACAAGGGGTCGTCCATCCTCGTCCGTTAGACCTGCATTATCGCAGCCGTCACCCACATTCTGTCGTTGGAGTATATACTTGGTGAAACAGCATAGGAAAATCTGACAAATTAAGCTGCTTAATAAAGTTTTAAATTTTTGATTGCGGGGAACTTACCAAAAACTTCAAAGCCAACAGTACAAATAAAAGCAGGAGATAAAAGTAACGCCATACAACGTCTGTAAAAACAGGCAGGCATCCATTCGTATTAATGGAATCGAGAGTTAGGGAAGGAAACGGTTCCCGTCTGCCTTCAGAGCCCAGCATATAATTTGCAATGCCATTGTCGTGGTTTTTCTTGGAGCAGGCGATGGGAGCCAAGGCAGCTCTTCCAGAGCAGTTTCCGACTCGTTTTGGCATCCACTCCGCCTTCATCCAGTCCTTGTAGCCGTGGACACCACAGCAATGTTTGCGCAACTGCAAACCGTCCCATAAAAGCTTCCACTCCGGGTTCGAATAATACTCATCAATGCCGCGAAAAAGGGCATTTTCCGCTGCATTTTCGAGCACATCAATGTTATAGTATAGATTCCACACGGTGCCAAATCCAGACGCGATAATAACGCAGGAAAAAAATAACCAAAGGGATAACATTAGTCGAACGTTCGGTGTGCAACGCCTTTTCCACAAACGATTCCACAAGGAGATACTGCAGAGGAATGTGACCACAAGTTGGGCGCCAAAAATGTACACGTTGAACAGATAGCTGAATAGCAAGCCAAACTCTATATCATCCAAATAGCTGGCCAAAATCCACTGATAAATTGCAGTTATGATTATAATCAGCAGCCCGGTGACGGCCTCGAATATTAGCAGCAGTCCAATATATACAGAGGCTTTGCGGAAAGGTTGGCGCATTTGGTCATCTTTATCAGATGCGGTTGAAGATTTCGTTTTTTAATATCTTTGTGATAAAAATGTATAACAAAATATCGAAATTCGAATTTCATTTGGAATGACGTTTAATAAAAAGGATTCAAAATTAAGTAAATGTAAAATATTATGATCTGACAAAAAATTTGAATTTACAATGAGCGGGATAAACACTGCGACACCTATCGGCCTGGAAGGTAACTTAAATAAAGAGCTTTGCAATGTTAATGTGGAACTCTCTGTAATGTCACATAACATTTGAAAGATTTTTTAAACAGATAACATTTCCACGAGGCGCGCAATTTGAAAATACATTTATTTAAATGTAGTCAGATGATTTGTAAGCAACTCAGTTTCGATAACAAATTAACTGAGGTTTATGCAACACTGTGATTAGTAAATGTTTCGGTATTGTAAGAGCAATAAACGGTAATAAATGAGATTGAAACGAACGACCACGGCGAACATCTGAGCAATTGAACTAGGGAAGATGCTCGTTCGTGTTCCAAAGTGAGTAGTTCAATCGAACATAATCTGAAAGTTTCGATACTTTGGCTGTTGATAATTATAAGCTTGAAAATAAGGTCATGTCAAAGCCGGCTTGGGAGCGATAAGCACGAACAGAGAAAAACAAAGGCAGCTGGAAAACGAAACGTCAGTCGAAACGAAAAAATCAATAGAGATTGTCATCCGTGCTTTAGGCGAACTCAAAAATGTTTGCATTTCTTTGTGGAGCTTTGCTGCTTTTGGCATTTAAGCCAGGCGTATTCTGCGAAGAGAAATTCGAATACGCCATTAGGGAGTTTACGGTGCCGCTGGATCACTTCAGTTTCCTGAGTAATGCCAGCTTTAACATCCGGTATCTGTACAATGATTCGTATGCTGACAAAACCAATCCGGAGAGTCCGATCTTCTTTTACACGGGCAACGAGGGCGACATCGAGTGGTTTGCGCAGAACACAGGATTCATGTGGGAACTGGCGGCTAAGCTTCGCGCTGTTGTCGTCTTTGCCGAGCATCGATACTATGGGAAATCGATGCCATTTGGCAGCGACACGTTCAACACAAGCAAGCCGGATCATCTGGCGTACTTCACCGTGGAGCAGACACTGGAGGACTTTGCTTTGTTGATTACCTACCTGCGCAGTGGAAGAGAGCTCCCAGTTGTGGCATTTGGAGGCTCCTATGGCGGCATGCTCGCTGCCTGGTTCCGCATGAAGTATCCACATATCGTAAACGGCGCTCTGGCTGCCTCGGCACCCATTTTACAGTTTCCGGGACTGACGCCATGTGATATTTTTGACAAGATAACGACATCGGTTTTTGAGACTGCCTATAATGCCAATTGCAGTGCTAATATTGGCAAATCCTGGAAAGCTTTTGAAACACTGGCCGCCAATGATGCGGGAAAGAAGCAGCTGGGCGACATCTTTCGCTTGTGCGATCCCATCACGAATGCCGATGATTTGAATCAGTTTATGGACTACCTAGAGGATGTTTATGCCAATCTGGCAATGACCAACTATCCCTATAATACCACCTTCTTGGCTCCAGTGCCGGCATATCCAGTGCGACAGGTTTGCTTCTACCTGAAAGATCTGCATCTGACCGACACGGATCTGATCCACAGCATGGCCAGCGCCCTTGCCGTCTACACAAACTATACGGGTGCTGAGAAGTGCGTGGACTACAAGTACTCCAAATCCAGCACTACGCTGGACAACAAAGGCTGGGAAATTCAGTCGTGCAACCAAATGGTCATGCCATTCTGCTCCAACAGCAGCGACACCATGTATCGCACCAAAGCATGGAATTTGAAGGAGATCTCTGACAAATGCTATAAGAAATTCCATCTGACGCCCAAGCCCTACGACATTCAATTGCGCTATGGCGGCAATAAACTGGAATCTGTGAGTAACATCATCTTTAGCAATGGCCTACTTGATCCCTGGAGCGGTGGCGGTGTTCTCCAGGCACCAAACAATCAAGTTTATGTCATCATTTTGCCGGAAGGTGCCCATCATTTGGACTTGCGCTCAAGCAATCCGTCGGATCCGGCATCCGTGACGGATGCTCGTCGTAGGGAAGCGGCCATCATAGAGGGTTGGATAAATCAAGCTTAACATTTTATCACTTATATATATATTTTGTATAATCTGCAATTATTAAAAAATAATATCCAAAAATGTAAACTTGTTGAAAGTACATCAATACTGAAAATATATATTATTCTTTACATCGCTTTTGTGTTTTTTTTTAGTTATCAACTCGAATTGAAAGATAAGATGTTAAAGACCAAATTTAAACTTTCATAACTGTACCAAAATTTAAAATATTTTCAAGCGGAATGTTTTGGATCATATACTGACCTCTAAATTCCATCTGCATTCAAATATCAATTTCGTTAAAATAAAATCTTTTTGCCAGAATGTCATTTTGATGCAAAAATTTAAAGTTATAATCTCAAATCTCTATTATTACAGTCTTTAAGAAGTTGGAAGAATTAAGTATCCGCCAAGTGGAACATCAATTCTCCAACTTTCACATATTGCACTTCCCAATCAAAATGCATTTCACGGGCTTTTATTTTTTAATATTTCTTTAATATATGCATAAAGGTACAGTTGTTCACAAGAAAGGAAATCTTATAAAGTACAGAAGCAGCAAAACACACAAAAGTTTAACATTTAATTCAACTTAATTAAAATATAGTATATCGTGTAAACTTAATAAATAAATATTTATGTATTTTTTCAATAATTGCTCGATGGCATTAAATAATAAAAAATATATTTTATAAGGCAAATAGAATAAGGATTATCAAAAAATATTAACAACAAAAGTTTAGTTTTATATTTCGGGTTTCTTATCTTCTTTTTTATAACTGGATGGATAACTTTATTCCATTTCTGTATGCAAATTTTTCAACATTTTTCTCGTTTGCAATTTTTTGCGATTTTTTTTTTTCAACTTTTTCTTACGCAACTTGACAATTTTCTTAATTAGGAAAATTGATTTTTATAGTTTTGGTTTAGCACCGGCATAGGACACTTGCTTCGATTTTGTTCAATCCTCCCCGTTCCGCACATTCTTCAGCAATGGTTAAGGCTCAATCGTTAGCCAACTATAGTATTTGTTTTTTTTTGTCTATGGTACGAATTTTGGAAATGAGTTCAGGAATGCTTAAAGGTGTGAAAGTCAATGCTGCCCATGGTTGTTGGACGAGAGTCACCTGTGGCTGGTGTGTATTTATGAAGAGGAACTTCTGCTGCATATGCCGTGGGAGAGAGCTTGGCTTATGGCAGAGTAACACTCTCACTCTCTGGCAACATTGACAGTCTAACGCCAGGTGAGCTATTCAAAAGTCCAATCCCGCTGGGGCAGTTGCAACGCTCTGAGTTTGGGAGATGAACGTGCAACTTCCCGACGAGCTATTGTACTTTAGAATAGTTAACCAGGCAATTGGTCTATGTGGGTCATGGTTTGTCTTATGGCTAGTCAGCTAACCCGAGCTTGAGACGCGAAAGAGTTCTACCCAAAAATGTTCCACGAAATTTGGTTCGAATCTTACAACGCATCTCCGATTGCTAGAAGAACGTGCGAAAGCTGAGTATAAAAATTTCGTGTGTGCGTATTTCGTTTTGTCTGTCAGCTTAGATATTATATACAAAATGTTGGGCTTTTCTATATAGTTAATTTGCTTTTGGGCATAAGGATATTTTATATAGTTATATAAATGTTTGCTGTGCAAATATATATGTATAATGTATATATCTCGTTAATATATAAGTATTTGTAAAAGTGTTTCTTTCGTTACTTGTCGTTAGTTTCATTTTGTTTCAATTTGATTTGATTTTGTTTCTTAGTGTTTCTTCTCGTCGAGTTCTATATCTACACATTATTGGTTGTAAGTATGTCTCTAGCTACCCAACAAAAATAAAAAATACAACATTTCATTAATGTGGAAAATTACAAAAATTTACATGACATTACATTACATTGACGCAATTTTACATATGTAAGTAAGAGGCTTACGTCTTACAAATTGTACAAGAATTTTGTTTACATACTGCATATGCATACTGGGGTGTTTTGATATCGTATCATGTATATATAATCAATTATCATATCATTTTATCTTTTTTTAAAGGCATATTCTTGTTGGATTCTGTTCTTTTCGGTATTTTGTTCTTGCGTTCTTGGTTATCTGATTCTGTTTTTACTGTGAATTTATTGCACTAATCCAATGGCAACCTGATAACCCTATTATTATGTTGGTGGCGGTCCATGGGGATACGACAACATTGGCTCCAGGCTACGGGCAAACGTGTTGGAGAACATGCAGGTATAGTCCTCACCGTGGGGCACCAGTGTTGCCACACCTAAAAGCAGCAACATTAACGCCTGTATGGGCAGTGAGGCACGTGCAACGCGTCCTAGGAATCGTGCACCTCGCGCCAGTACCGTGGTATTGATGACATCGCCATCGGCAGCATCGCCATCGGTGGTGGTGTTGTGACTGTGAATTCGATTGAATTTCAGATTAGTTTTTCATTTAAAAAGTACACAGTTTAAATTGTCAGATAGTTCATGCAACAGGCAAGTGCCAAACAGAGATTTTACAATTGTGCAATTTGCATTTGCTTTTCAAAATAATAAACTAAACTACGTTCATTTAACTAGTTTAATTACAAATTAAACAAATTTCTATGAATATTTACTTTGCATTTTCTGTGTTGGGTGCGGCGGCCTGCATAGAAGAGGTTGATAATGTAGTATTATCCAAAAGCTAGATAAATGGCAGGAAAATAAAAAATCAAAATCAATAAAAAATTATATATAAAAATAAAAATAATTGAACAAAACTTAACATGTTTTCATTTTGCATTCAATTAAATTTCAATAATTATTATATGATAATATGTATAGCCAATTTTCATGAAGGTTCACTTACTTCGGTGCGTTCACAAATAATCGAAATCATATTTTTTGGTATAGGACAAATTCTCTTTGTTTACTGAAATAACCTTACGGCTTGTACTTACCTCACTTGACAACATGTGCAGTGGCACGCCCAGATTGTCACCCTCGTAGCCGAGAACGGCGCCCAGCTTGACAATGTAGATGCCGGAGAGACGACGCAGGGATTGCAGACGCAGGCGGAGATCGGTTAATCTGGAAAGTGTTCTAGAATATTTAAAACATTTGCTGCCGGCTCTTGGCGTTGTCAGTTTTGATGAAGTGTTAGAATGGGCGGACGAACAAATTTTGAGTACCAAAAAAACACAAATCATAAATACGCAACAAAAAAAAATAACAGCATAAAATACAATAATATTTAAGCGAAAATATTGAAAAATAAATAAATGTAAATAGAAAAGTTGCGAATATCATTTACAAATCAAAAACAATCAAAAAATATAGACTTCAATTTTTAATTGAAATTGTTAAGAAAGTAATATTCGGAACATTTTTTGACTTTTTTTTTAAATAAGCATAAAGTTTTCTAGCTAAATAATAGAGTATACTGACTATGAAAGACTACAGTAGATCACAAGCTACGTTGGGTGTAGAAAAAGGGTAAAGTGTAGAGTGCCGAAAGTTGAATGTTCCAAGGAACATTTTTAGTACAATTTTGAGTGGGATAATAAAAGGAGATTTGAAATAAGGGCAAGCCAAGTTAAGATATATTACTATAGAAATGCAATAGATGTAAAATGTATAATTGACAAATTTAAACAAATATCGTAGTCTACCAACAAATTACACTAAAATAATCAAATTGAAAGTATAAACGCCGCCCAACCAGCGCTGTCCCGCCCGTTACTTTTGAGATTACCCCCATCCTATATAAACAGGAAACACAAATTTCTTTCGTTCCGCCCTCGGCACTGGCGCCGGGTACACCTACCTTTCATAGGTGTGCTGGGACTGTTGCTCGGATCCCTCGACGGAGCGGAGCAGCTGATCAGCTGCATCCTGTAGACTGACCACCCGCGGTTCGCAACGTTCCAGTTCCGCGCGCAGATCCTTGAACTTGTTGAACTTGCCCTCGAGCACGGAGCGTTCCTCGGTCAGATCAACTGGTTCCGATGCCTTAATGTTCTTCTCGGTGCGCTGCAGCCAATCGACAAGTTCATCGATGGTCTGATGGAACTCGCTGTTGCCCATGAGCGCCGTTTGGAGCAATCCCTGCCATTTGGTGGCACTGATGCACACGTTATTCCAGCGCTCATTGTCCGCCTCGAGGCGAGCCCGCAATTGTCGTGCCTTCTCCGTGTCCATGGTGTGCGTGGCCAGGTGATCACCCACCACATTCAGCGATGAAATGATCGATTTGTGACTCTCCAGATCCAGCAGGAATTCGCGATGATCCTGCGTCACATCCTCTAACAGCTCAATGTTCGAGGGCGGCGCAGTCTGGGATTTCTGGGTGCTCTCGGCGAATTGCAGCCACTGCTCCAGACGCCACAGATCGTTGTCGATCTGCTGCCAGTTGCGTTGCGTGCAGAGCGGACACGTTAGTCGGCCGACCTCACTATAGTTTGTAAAAAAAAGAGGGGTATATCATTAGAAAAAAGGTTAAATATGTTTACTTTAATCTTGTTAGCTGTTGCTGTCCAATCTAAGTCCATGATATGTTCTTAGTTGTGCACAGTCCAGGCAAGCTCCATATGCTTAGTCTGCTCCACTCTGGAGTCTGGCAGTCGAGAGTTTCAGAGCTGCCAGCTTTTGTCTGGTGGATAAAAACACACAGAACAAACAACAACAGAGAGGAGAGGCTGGGACTTGCCTGGATTGTTGTTATTGTGTTTAATTACAGGTGTAGAGAGTGAAACAGACAGAGAGAGAGATAGAAAGAGTTGCAATCTCTGGGTTAACACTTACTGTATGCATGTGTATTTGTAGGCCGCAGGTAGCAGGCACCTGCACGCAGCATCATGAATGCGCACGTTCGATTGAAGCATTTGGAAATGTGTGAGTTTGTTGTGTGTGTGGTTTGCAGATATGTGTGTGTGTGTGAGAGCGAGAGCGAGACATAAAGCAATAAAACATTTTTGTTAGCCATAAAACACGCCCAAAACACCAAGAACATTTTTAGCGATACAGAAGAAATACTTGCAAGACTGATTGATATCAATCAGAATGAAATTAAATATTTATACGATTACATATAAATATTTATAAAATATAGACAATTGATTAAAAGGTGTATTCGATTTGATGTCGATTTCTTTTAAATTTGATTGACATCAATCACATCAATCGTTATTTGACCAATATTTAAGTAAATAATTTTGTCATGAATATTATTTGATTGAATTAAATTAAACTCTAAATAGAGCAAGAAAATTATGTTTTATGATATACACCAATCATTAATATGTTTAGAAATAGGAAATCCTACTGAATGACAGTCTGCAAGTATTTCAACTTAATTAGTAGCTCATAAATTGCGTATGCTTAAGAGATAGGTTTTGGCCAAGTTAAGACGTACCTTGCATTTTGATCGTGCTGTTGGCGCGCCTTCCACTGCGACTGCAGTGTCTCGAAGCGCAGCGTCAGCTCTGACACGGTCTCCACCTGCGCGGCTTGGCTATCCGCATTGCATTCGGTCAGGAGCAAGTGGCTCAGATGCTTGACCAGTTCCGTGGAGGATTGAGCATTGCTCAGCAGCTTGGCAATCTTCTGGGGACCCGGCTTCCTCGTCTTGTCGGCAATTGTCCGCTGCAGTTCATCCAGATTGCTCTGGCACTCGGCAATCGCCGTCTGCAGTTCCATGATGTACGCATCCTTGGCCGTAATGGACGTCTCCCTTTGCAGCTGAGCTTGCCTCAACTTTCGCTGGGATAGAGTGCTCACCTGGACACTGGCGTGCGACTCATTGACGGCTCCGGCCAATTGCTTGGCGGCACGCGTCATCCACGTGGTCTTCACCGTCACCAGATTCGTTTGCACCGTCTTCCACAGCGTCGTGTACTCGGTGATGAGCTTGAGCAGCTGCTTCAGCTGTGCCGGCTGCTGTTTGGTTCTCACCTCAGCCTCCTTGCCAAGGGCATCCGCTTGTTGCACCTGCAGCTCGGCTTGCTGCAACTTGCGCTCCAAACCCTCCAGACGTTGCAACACCGCTTGGGGTTCAACACTTCCCGACTCATCATCCGCCTTGGGCACTTGCTCGAGCGCCTTTTGTATGCTCGTTAGCGATTTCGTTAGCTCCAGCTGGGCATTGCTGAAATCCCTCATCAGCTTGGCATCCTTGTCGATGGCATCGAGTAGAGCATGGAAGCGTGGCGTCAGTTGACGCCACTTGCTGACCATCACCTTGGTGGGCAGTGTCAACTTCTGGATATTCTCCGGCTCCACGCCCGGACTACTCGTCAGCTTGGCATAGGTCTGCTCCAGCTGGCGAAGATTCACCGACTCAATTTCGAGTTCCTCGAGCTTGGCACGCAATGCCTGTTGACGTTCCTCTAGCTTCTGTTTGTTGACATACTTCTGATCCCGCTCGTAGCTGGAGAGTTGAGTCTCCTGCTTGGCCAGCCACGATTTCTGCTCGGTGGTCTGTTTGATGAGCTGCTGGAGCAGATTCCATGTTGTCAGAATGCGCTGCTTGCGATCCGCGGATTGACTGCACACGTTCTTCCAGCGTTGCTCCAGATTTTGGGCAGATGATGCCAGACCCGTTGTATTGACCTGGGTGCGCCAACTGTCCGCATCATTGAGCAGCATCTCGACCAGGTTGAGCACCTCGCCAACATTGCTGCTATGATGCTCAATCGAACGCTGGATCTGCTCGTGCTCGTGCAGCTTCGCTTCGATCACATTCGGCGTGTAGCTCTCAAAGCTCAACGGTTTGTCCAGCTGCGACTCCACCTCAAAGAGCCAGGCACGGATTAGGGCAATACGCTCCTCCAGACGCAACAATGTCTGCTTCAGTTCACCAATCTTCGTAGCCCGCTGTTTGCACAGGAACCTCAAACGATTCCAACGATCGATGAGGGCATCACTCTGTTGCTGCACCTGGGCGCGAATCTCCTGAGATGGGGGCGTGGCATCCGCATAGAGCGTCAAGAGTTCCCGACTCGCGGTCAGCAACCATTCACGTTCCTTGTCCCGCAGTTGAAGTTCACCATTGATCTGTTGCTCCAATTGCTTGGCCGCCTGTTCGGGATTCGACATGGTGGCCACATCGCCGTCCCGTTCCACACGCTCCTCGAGGCCACGCAGCCATTTCGAGATGCGGTCATAACGTGTCTGGTAATTGGACAGCAGTGAGAGACGCTCTTCAATGGAATTGATGAGCACGGAGAGTTGATAGTCGAGATCCGCATGTTGTTGCCAGAGCAGGAAACTTCGTTGTCTTATCGCCTTCATGTCATGTGGACTGATGCACTCCTTCAGCTCCTCCTGACTGACTGTCAGACTCTCCAGCGCCGGAGCTTGAGCTGCCAATTGGACACGCTGTGCTCTCAGTGCTCCGAGACGCTTTTCAATCTCCACCGGCTGTGTGGGCAGTGTATCATTGTCGAGCAATTGCTGGACCTTTTCAAACTCCACCTGCAGTTGCAGGACACGTTGATCGTACGACTCCGAGAGTTGTTTGATGCGTTTCAGGAAATTCAGCCAGGTCTCGAGTGCAGCTCGAAGATTGCTAATCCTCTGATTGATGCTCGCCTGTTCCATTCGCATGGCAGTGGCCAGGGCATCATCGCAGTACGTCAGCAACTGTTGCTGCTGTGCCTTGAGGGCGGCACTCTGTTGCTCGCCCCTGGCCAGCTGATGGAGCAGTGCATCCAGACGTGCCTTAAGATGCGGCACACGCTTCAGATGTATGTATCGCAGTTGGAGGGCGTTCCTCTCCGCCTCCCGCTGACGCAGCCAGTCGAGCAGCGATGCCATTTGCTGGCGATACGCATTCCAGCCGCTCACCCGACGCTCCAGCTCATCATTGCGCTGCATAATCCTCGAGAGCGTTTCGTTGTGCAGATTCGTCAACGCTTTGTACTGCTCGGACAGCTCCGATTCCAGTGGCGTCTCGGAGAGCACACTCTGCTGGGAGATCAACAGATTCTGGTGTATGGCACACAGTTGTTGCTGCTCCCGGAGACTGCTGTAGTCCTCGGGTATGGCACAGGCCAGGAAGGACTGAACATGCTGCAAGTATTGACGCCACAAACGCAATGCCTCCGAGCTGTTTTGTGTTCTGGCCAGGCGAGTGGACAGACGATGGTACTCCTGGAACGTGTCCTGGAATATCTTCTGCCACAGAGCCAAGACCTCCAATATGCTATCATCGGCCGCATTGGCATCCGATGGCGCCAGGACATGATTATTATTCTGCTGCCGCTCACGCAACTGACGGAGTTGCTCCTCGGTGCGGGCCAGAGTCTGCAAATGGGCACGCAATGCCATCAGCTGCTCCTCGCTCTCCTTGGGCGTCTGCGGCTCGGCTCGTGAAATGTCCTGCAATAATAAATACGAGTATGAATTCGAGTATTGACAAGATTGTCAGACAGTTGGCCACGTTTTGTGTGCTTGGCTAATTAGCATGACCCTAATAACCATAACGTCCCCAGTTACCACTGCATGGCTTCGCAATGTGCAACAGCAACAACAACCTTGCAACGGCAACTCTTTCCGCCAACTGACAATGACCTCATGCAAACGCTGTTGTTGTTCAACTGTTCAACTGTCTGGCCACCCAACAAAGCAGGTGCAAAAAAGGGGGAGGTGTTGGAAAGGGACGGAGACGACTGGTTAGCAATGTGAATTTCAAATGCATGCACAGTGGTGCAAAAAATTGCTGATGAAAACTTTTAAGTTCAAGACAACAAATTATAACGTCACAAAACTTGTAATATTGGGGCATGGAAATGTTTTTATCACAGGACTTTTACCTCGTAATAAGGTTTTTTTTAGGAGATTTAAGTAAAAGTAACAAATTGATTGATTGACCGACTGATTGACAAACTAGTTTACTGTTGCATTGACTGAGTATTTTTATTTATTGTGAACTTTAAGTGAACCGAATTTAATAAAATTTAAGAATTTATTTCCACAAACTTACGGATTGACGAAATGACTATCTGATTGATTGACATTCTGGGAGGGTGCTTCTATCGGCTGGATAATTAATTATTAAGGTACATAGGTATCTATTCAATTATTAATTGTTCAAGAAATTTGAATTTGTGAGTGCACACACGACTGACGGGTTGACAGAATGACAGACTAACTAATTGGCGGACTGACTCTATTAAAAATGCCTTTAGTCGCTACTTGGCTCTTTTATTATTTGTTAATGGAAATTAAATATGCCTGCACACAAGAAGCTCCCAGAATTTATTAGATATTCACAATTCTCATCAATCAATAATGACCATAAAGAAGGTAAAAGTACATGCAAATACCAATGTGGCTCTGGTTAAAGGTATTGTGGTGCTTTCGGCTCTCACACGATTGAGGAATGAAAGTTTTTCCACTTTTAACCCACTTAAAATAGCATGTCCTTCGTATTGGATTAACATACAGTTGCCGGTTCCTTTTTTGTTTCTGTCTTTTAGTGTTTTTTGTACATTTGTTGTTGTTGTTTTTAGCATTGTTGTTGTTGTTGTTTTTGTTGTTGTCACCCGTGTGGGAATTTCCACACGCTAACCCTAAAATATGCAAATCAGCCACACTTTCTAATCGATAGATGCAATGGAGTGCACATAGATGTGTCTCTCTTGAGTTCAGTTTGCACATGTAGTTGACAGTCAGTTGGTTGCACTCACCTGCTGCACATTGTTGAAGTAAACCTTGGCCTGTGTCACCTCCTTATCGAGCTGTTTGCGCTCTTTATCCTGTGTCTCGGCCACATTCGCCAGCGCCGTTATCGCATCCTTACACTCGGCCAAACGTTGACCCAACGCATCCAATTCGCCTTGCATCAGCGATGATGCATCTAGACCAACATCGGCGGCTATTTTGGCCACAATATCACGCAGCTCCAACAAACGGTCATTCTGGGTGGTAAGGTTGTCTTGACAGACCTGGTCAAAATAAAGAGAACATTTTATAGTGAAGTTAAATATATGCTTGATAAATACATCAATCGATAGATAGCAAAATTAGATTAAATTATCATGATATTTAATCATTGTATTATCAGAATTAAAAATATAAAACAATTATTATTTTTTTCTTTTTTTATCAAGTTTAAATTAGAAACACGATTAAGTCATGCCATCGATTATTATTTTAGTTTATAAGATTTTATTAAAGTTAAATGTACACCTTTATTTTAAAGAAACTATCTTTAAACCCAAACCCATCGCTGTTCTATCTAGATTTAAAGACAAGTCGCTGCTTTGAACGGATAGCAAATGTCATCTATATTTATATTTAGCTTAAGCCGGTCGGGTCAGTCAGTCCCCCCTAATGTGTCTTATCAATTGCCTCCACTCTTGTTCTCGTCGCTCCCATTTCAATACGTAATTAGCACGTCGAGTGCACTTTCATTTTCATTTTCATTTACATTTACATTTTCAATTTAGAAAACAGGTCGCCCGCAGCTAGCAAAGATCTATTTAAATAACGAGCTCAGTGCACACACACATGTAAAGCAATCCAAAAGGGCAAGACGACGCGTGTTGAATGCCCTATGATATCATCTGTAAAATATTCATGCTTTATCACAACAACAACAACAACAAATAGGCAAACAAACGCTTTGCAATGACCTTCAGAATTTAAGAGACCAAATATGAAGAAATACGTGTATATGTATGTACGTTTTACATTTATCTTTAGCTCGGACAGGCTTAATGTATTTGGCATTCCTATATAATTTTTAGGTTTTTTTGTTTTGTTTTTCGACTGTTGGGAGATAAAGCAGCTATATAAATATGGAGCTTACGACTCTCCCGGGTTGATAAACTTCGCCATGTGAAGCGACAGTTGGGAAAAATAATTACAACGCACGTTTCTTATTGTTGTTGTTGTTTTTGGCCTCTTATATTGACCCTAATGATCAATAAATATAAATAACAAAACTATGCGTTAACTTTTAAAGCAAATAAAAACCAAAAATGCCCCTTCAGCCCCTTAACTGTCTGTTTGTCTGTCTGTCTATTTGTGTCAAACAAAATAATTTATGACACAAACATACATATGTATATGTATATGTATATGAACATACATGCATATGTATGTACCTGTATGCATTTACAGTCAAGTTACTTCACATGGTGGCTATTACAGGCGATTACAGTGACGCGCCCAAAATTGATTGGGTCGAGTGTTACGCCTGAAAATCAATGTAATTACAGGCTGCTATTTGCCGGTCGAAGGATGGTAATTAAACGCTGTCATTACTTCTAGTTTTGTTTTGTTCTTTTTTTGACTTGCCGCCAAAATCAAATGGTGATTATAGTTAAAGCGGAAGTAGAACAAACATCCCTCCCACCTCACAACAATATTTGTTACACAGAAAAAAAAAGCCGGCAATCTCGAATTTTCTTAAGTTAAGTGGGAAATACTGGATTCTATAATTATTTTACTTGAATCAAATATATACGTATTTTTGCCCATCCAATGCTGAGCATATATTTTAGAATTTGGTTTTTTCTTTCACTGCACTTACCTTGGCATGTTGTTGCATGGCATCCAAGGGCTGATCCAGCGACTTGACGCTATCCATTTGCTGTTCAATGGAACTTTTGACCGCTGCCGAGGCGTTACGATATTTATCCCAAAGCTCAACGGCTCGCTGATAGCGTGTACAAAGCTGTTGCAGATTATCGGTGGTATCATTCCAGGCAACTACCGCATCCTGTACGGCCGATTCAATTTGTTCAACTATCTGCACATCACAGCTTTCGATTAACGGTTTCGCGGCACCCTTTAGTTCGTCGAGTAACTGCTCTCGATTATGCAGATCGCCAGCCAAACCCTGTGAGAGTGAGAGATGGAGACAGGGAGAGAGCGCTCGAAATTAGACAAATGTTTTGTTTGGAGCGACAATTATCACGACGATATGCGTGCGTTTGGAAGCTAACGTCAACTGCGGCTGCCGCAGCACAAAACGAAACGTAACGCAACACAACGTGCGAGAAAGCTTTGTGTAAAAGCTTTTCTACATTTATGCAAGTTTGCAACTGCTCGAAAAGCTTTTTGTTTATGTTGATTTCTTTCGCTTTTATAAAATGCGCGCGTTTTATAAAAACAGAGAAAACGCGTGCGGTTTTGTAGCGTTTTATATATTAAAAAGTACAAAGGCAATTTTAAACGTACAAAGTAATAAATCTGAGGTTTGAAGTAATATTTTTTTTCTTTTTAATTTAAATTCAAACTAACACAAGCCGATGTGATGTGGAAGATTTGAATGCGCGCGTTTAACTGAGAGTCGGCAAAAAAGGTTTGCAGTTTTTATAGCGTTTTCAAGACAGCGCAGAACTGAGAGCAGCGCTGATAAGACGATAGACAAACAGGCGTTGTCGAAATAACAAGAAAAAATACAGAATATCCGAAAACATATTTAAAATATCGATAGGAAGTTGACAATTGTTAAAAAACTTAAAAATTTAAATATTTTAAATTTTATATTATGGAAACTTTGCATGCAAAATCCAAAGTACGCGAAAAATATAGACAACAATTGTTTTCAAATGCTTAATTTTGGAAATTTTGATGCGCCTTAACGATTATATGAAGATTTTAAATAATAAATAAAAAGAAATAATTAAAAAAATATTTCCACATATTTTCTTGGCTTGTTTTTTAGCTTTGCCGATCGTTATTTTTATTATTTCGAACACGTCTGTACATGAGCATGTCCCAGTGCGCTGCGCAGGTAGACAAGCCGTTTTCCCTATTCATAAAGGTCATAAATGAAGCTGAGAACTTACCTCCAATCTCTCGGTGGCCTTGCGCAGGCGTTCATAGTCAACCTGACCGTGGACACGTATCAGTTCCATCATGAAGTCCGTCTCCTGCACCGACCCGTGAACCAGTTCCAATTGGCGTTCGTAGCGTAGCCACATGGCCAGCCGGTTACGCAGTATGGCCATGATGTTGGTGCACTTGCTCTCGAGGAAGGCATGGTCATCTTGCAGCTGGGAAATGTCGCGTTCCAGCTTCACCGGCGACACGGACATCTTGAGGCGCATGGGCAGCGTGTGGAGCATCTGGCGTATACGCATTATTTCCTGCCAGCTGGCAACGAGCTCCTCACCCGCTGCCTGACAATCTGCGACTGCCTTTTCAATGACATCGGCACCTTGGCGCTCTGCGGACTCGCATTCATCGAGAATGACTGAGATTTTGGCCTGATGCTTGCGCTGATTGCTGATGCCCTCGTGGATGGCTTGGAGCTGATCCCGCAGCACGGAAGCGAACTCCAATTCCTCGGCAATTTGAGTCGTTATCTTATGGGAGAGGGCGAAGAGTTCGCCAACCTTCTCGGGCTCAATCGCCGGCTCCTGGAGTCCAATCCTACCCAGTTCGTTGCCAATGAAGCCAACGCGTGTGCGGAGCACTTGTACCCGCTCGATATAAAGGCTGAGCTCCTCCTCGTTCTTGATGACACCCTTCATGCTGGTCATGGTCAGGTAGATCTCCTGCAGCTCACGCTCGACCAGCTTTAGTTTCTCATCGGGCGGCATATCCTCCGAGGACAGGCACTCGACTATATTGTGCTGGATGAGCTCAATGGCCTGGGCAACGGCCTGCCAGCGATCCTCCAATTGGGCATGGAACTGTCGCTGCAGCATCTCATCGGCCAGAGGAATCACCTGCAGGGATTTCTCCAGACTGTGGCCCGCATCATTGCGTATGTTGTTGTGGAGCTCGAAGCGTGCCTTGATCTCCCAGAACTGACGAATATGTGGAATGGGCTCTTCTGTGGGCTTCGATGGTATTTGAATTTGTCGCAGCTCGTGTTCCGCTTCCCTCACGAATGCCTCCATTTTGTCCGTCTGCTGCTCGTACTGCACCCAGACCTCCTTGAAGATCAGCAGGCGATGCAGATACAGAGCAACCTCCTCGCGCAGCTTGAGAAGCACAATCAATGCCTCGTTGGTTTCCTCCACAAGATTCGGCGCCTGCACGAGCTGTTGCAGTTTATTGGCAATCCCCGAGATCTGAGTCATTTTCACGTAATGATGGGAGATATCATTGCTCAGGGATTGATAGAGTGTGGCATATTGATCATAGTCGGCAGAGGTTACCGCCGATAGATCGGGAACACGTTGTTGTGCCACCTGCAGCCATTGCAGCTCATCCCGCATGCCCCTCTCGAGCACTGTCCAGCGGGAAGCGGCTTGCACCAGCTTCGAGGATCGCTCTGAAGCACGGTCCAACAATTGGGTAGCCCTCTGATAGAGTTCCTTGTGCAGTTCCGAGTGCTTCTCCCGCGTCTCACTGTCGATATTCTCCTCCAGGGACTCAAGCATCGCCCGACAATGGCTGAGATTGACAAAGAACTTGCGTTGCTTCTGCACCTCGTTGTTCAGCTGCTCCAACGAACTGGCCACAATCGGACTCTCCACCATCTTGTCTGCCAGGACTGTAATGTTGGTGAACTCCTTGAGCGTTTGCTCGTACTCCTCGGCCAAAGATTGCAGCTGGAGGAGACGATCGCGTTCCGCTTCGATGTTGTTGCCAATGTTCATGCTCGTCTCGTAGGCACTGTGAACATCCTGGGGCATTTTCTTGCCCGGAAAATCGCGTTGGAAGAACCGGGCACTCTGCAAGAGTTCGCCCAGTTGTTGTTGTGATCCCACATGTTGTTGCTCCAGTTCATTGAGCATCGCCAGCTTCACCGACAGCGGATGCTCTTGATTTGTGGCGTGGTCAAAGCGAATCTGTAGCTGTTCCAACATGACGGTAACTTCCCGATAGAGCAACTCAAAGCTATGCCACTTGTCGAGATCCTTGCTATCCTGGGCTTGATTCTGTTGTGTCACATGCCTGACTGCATCCACATGCTCCTTGAGCGTGTCCACGCATTGCAACAGCTCCTCAGCTGTGGGTTTATCGACTCCCGAGATTTGTTGCTCCAAGGTATCAACATTTTCCCTAATGGTGTCCAGCTCCTCGTTCAACTCGGTGTAATTGTTCAGCTTCTGCTCGGAGGGACCTTCATTGGAGTTTTGACGTATCAAATAGACGCGATACTCAATGGTTTCCAGCCAAGTCGATACCTTCTCAATGACCGTAATGACAGTGGTGTGTATGATAGTTTTGTCCCCACTGCGTATGGCTTGATACAAGGACCTCAACCCGTCGTTGACCTCCTCCAGGCGCTGTTCCGTTGGCACCTGTTTAATCTGCTCGGAAAGCGTGGCCAAGTGAAGTACATCACTCAATGGAGTTTGTTGTTGTGGCGTCGCTTGCTTCAAATGTCGAATGCGATAATCGATAGCTTCCTTTGTCTCCGTCCAGATGACTTGTGGTTTACCCGGATAAAGCTGTAGACTCTCGCTCATGATCAAGGATTGGGAGGCTTCCATGGGAGTCGCAGACTTCTCGACATTTACACTGCTTGTGGGACTCACCCAAATCTGCTGTTGATTGACATCGGGTACAGGTGTAATGGGCACAATGAGCTCCTCGGTGGGTGAGGCCACCTCCTCAATTGTCACGGATGAAGTGGGTCCAGTGCGTGACTTTCCTCCCCTCTCGCTCTGCTGTTGCGAGGCGATGCTCACCTTGTTCTGCTCAATGATGTGCACTGGCAGATCAGGATACTCATCGTAGACCGTTGTCTTAGTGATTTGCAACTGGACACGCTGGGGCTTCTGTGGATCGACCTCTGAGGGTTGTGCGTCTTCCGTTGGAGGCAAATGTGGCACCTGTTCAATTTCCTGATTGGTGGACACCTCAATGCCCGACTCGGAGAGCAGTTCAGGTGCAATTTCCACTGTTACGCTGATTTGTGGATCCACCTCGGAAATGGGTTGCTTTACGGGAATAGCCTTAGGCTTCTTCTTGCCCTTTTTGCTTGGCTTTTCCGGCTTTTCGGGCTTGGGCAGCTCTATCGTCTGTGTGTACTCGTAGAGCGTGGGCTCCACCAGGGATGCATCCGAATCCGCGGGTATGGCCACTGTGGTTCTCACCTCCAACTCGTAGGGTTCCGAAATGGAAGTCGTAGTCAAGGAACTATCGTCAAGGGACACTGGCTGTGCTTCCTCCCTGGGTGTGGTCTGCACCACAACATCACTTACTTGAACGGGTTCCACAGTGTTGGCAACCCATTCCATTGGCTCAGGTGTCACTGTCTGCATCTGTGTGTCTGTTGTGGATGTTACTTCGGTGAATGTCGATTGCTCCGTTGTGGGAACTGGCAAATCAATGGTCATATCCTTAACCAGATCTATGACGAGACCAGGCACCACTTGGTCGCTCTTGGGCTCTGCTTCCCGCGGGGATTCTTTGGGTGTTGTTTGCAGTTCCTTTTCGATTGTGGTCGTCACAATCGTTTGACTGGAAATCTCGACAGTTTCCCGAGGTTCTCCACTGACATCGGTTTGAATTTCGGTGGTGGACATCTCGGCGGGCTCAGGTTGATCATCCTGGGAACGTGGCGTTGTCTGTGCTTCGGTCTCGGTAATTTCCACAATCAGAGTTTGCGATTCATTTTCCTGGTTATCGGGATGGAGATCGAGACTCGTTTGCACCGCCGTCTCATCGAATTGAGGCTGATGCTGTGGTGATGTCTGCGAGGATTTAATCTCTTGCTCAACCACAACGGCTGTTGGAGTGGGAGCACGAGGTGTCGTCTGTTGTTCCTCGTCCTCAACTAGTGCGAGCTCAACAACCTCCGTGGGAATAACCAGCTCAGTGAAGGGATGACTTGGTGACTCCGAGGGTGAGGTGATAACCGCATCTTCGATCACCTTAACGGTCGTATCAATATCCATGCTGGACAAGTCACTCTCAGCGCTGATCTCCACAATCGATTCGTGTCGCACTTTGCCCTCCGATTCAATGCTGGCGCTGTTATCACGCGGCGAATTATCGGATGAGATTGGAGCATGTGAATCCTCCTCCTCGGCCTTTTCCTTTTGCTTCTTCTTCTTGCGGCGCTTCTTCTTCGAATCGGAGGAGGAGTCATCATCATTATCGGCAACAGTTTTCTCTTCCGCCTCATAGCCAGTTTCATGGACAGACTGCGCTTCGATATCGGAAACGGCAATCGGTTCAGGTTGTGGTTCAGGTTCCGGTTCGGGAACTGGCTCCACTTTAGTTTCAGTCTTGATTTGTGTGTGCTCTTCAGCATGCTCGGCATCTCTTCTCTTCTTTTTCTTTCGACTTCGCTTCGTGGCCGCATCATCGTCACGAGTCTCCGTTGCTGTAACAGTCTCAACGATGGACATGGTCACCTTGCCAGGCAGTTGAGTGGCAGTTTCGGCTACATCAGACGTCGCTCCCATTGCCACTTTGAGTACACCAACGCCTGGGGCTTCCACGGAGGGTGCCGTAATCTGATAGGTTTTGCGGGGCGATTCCGAGCCAGCTGCCTCGCCAGAGATGAACAGTTGGGTGGCAACCCGCACATCCGTTCGGGGCGACTTTTTGTCGACAATCTCGGGCACAATTTGAGTTGCTTGAGATGTCTGTAGTTGTTCCGTCACTACTTGGGGCTCTTCTTCTAGTTGGGATGGCTGTGCTTTCTCTGCTTCAAGGTAGGCGTCCGTTACAGTTTGCTCCTTTGAAGCAGATGGCTCTGGTGTTGCTACAGTGTCACTTATGGGTTGTTCAGTCTCGGCTCTTGGTGAAGTTGGCTCAAATTCATAGGACTCCAGGGAGACTGAGTTGCCAGTTTCAGGACTTGTGGGCCAAATGGTGTCTACAGGCATGGATGCATCTCTGGGAGATGCTCCAGCTGTTTGTCGTATTAGAGTTGTTGTTTCATGATGGGAGAAATCAATGTTTGTGGGTTGAAGATGATGTTCCAAGGGCCAAATTTCATTGATATCTTCTACCAAAGGCTCCATTTCCGTTTCAGTCTCAGTCTTTGTTGTTGGGATTACTTGAGTAGGTATTGTTGTAGATGTTGTTGCTGTTGTTGTTGTTGTTGTGGTTGTTGTTGTTGTTACTGCTGCTGCTGTAACATGAACGGGACTGGTAGTTGCAACTTCTACGATTTCTTCAATGTCTACTTGAGGTGCTGGCAATTCTACAGGTGCTTCTTTAATCGTTTCTTTTGTTATTGTTGTTATTGGTGCTGTATCGAGTTGTTGTTGTTCTGGTTGTTCTTGTTGTTCTGGTTGTTCTAATTGTTGTTGTTGTGTAGTTGTTGTTGTGGTGCTGATGTTGATAGACTCAATATCAAATACCTGTTGCTGCGGCTCGACTGTCTCCGTTGGGGACAGGTCCGTTGCAACTTCTTCGATGACGACACCCGGCTCCTGCATCATCCTCTGGAACTCCTCCTCGCTCACCTCCTTGCCATTCACCGTACGCACAATGTTGATATTCACATGTGGCGTCGTCTCCTCCTCGGTTATCTCAATCTCTTCCGGCTCCTCGACAATCTCCTCGGTTATATGCTCCTTGCCGTCGATAATCACAACATGTTTGATTATCTTGCGCGTTTTGCGTATCACTTTACGGGTGACCTGCTGCATTACGGTGCGTATGCTGCCATGTGTCTCCACATCCGATTGTCCAGCTGCGGCACGGAATGGTTGCATTTTGCCATCCACATCGGGACTCAAGAGTTGCTCGTATTGCTCGACAACTGGCTCCGTTTCGAACTCACTGACAATCACCGTCTCCGGCTGAGATCCGTCCAGGAGTGTTCCTCTGGTTTGCTGGGTCACCACAGTGCGATAGGTGCTGTCCCTTGGATCGGCTATGGTATCTGTGTGCTGCACATTCTCCAGATTGATTTGTCCGGTTGAAGTCACCTCAATATTGCCATCGGCATCGCTGACAGTTTCAATTGAGCTAATTTGTTGCTGTTGCACAATTTGTTGACGTGTTCGAGTTGTGATCTTCTTCACCAGAATATGCTTGGTTCCGTCAGGACCCACAACCACCTCGGTGGTTGTTTCATCTGGTTCCACAAATGTCGTCTCAAATGCTTGGGGCACATTCTTCAATATCAACTCGGTGGCGCGATCCACATCTCCTCGCGGCTGCTGATGGTAACGTGCCTCGATTTCCACATCCTCTGGTGGTTCGTCAACATTCTTGTTCAGCGTCGTGTCAATCTGTATTGTCTCCTGTCCATGTTGCAGTGTCTGCGTAACCATTATGTTCTCAGTTGGTTGACGTTCCTTCAACGTTTGCAGTGCCACCTCGGCTGTTTCAACGGGCAAAGCTTCCATGAAACTGGTTTGTGCCTCCACATTGCTGGTCGTGATCTGGGGTTGAGCCTGGACTGGAATCTCTGGCTGCTGCAAGCTGAACGATGTCTGGGTCTCCACATAAATGCCACTGGGCTTAATCTCCTCCTCCGGCATGGAGCTAGAGTCAATTGTATTTTCATTGGATTCAATTGACTCTGGAGCTGCAGTGTGGCTTATTGGTGCTTGAATTTTGGCATCCTCCAGCACACGTTGACGCTGTGCATCATCGCTCTTCGCCTTGCGTAATTCCACGATGCGTTTCTCGATCGTAAAGATGCGTGTGGTCGCCACTGTGATCTGTTCCCGCAGTATGATGATGATGCTTTGCAGTTGCTCCATTAGGGTATCTGCGAGGGGTGCCACATCGGGTTGGCTTTGCAGCTGACGTGTCTGCTCAACCAAGTCATCCATAGACTGTTGTCGCTCCTTTAAAGTGCGCAACAATTGCTGACTACGCTCAACTTGGGATTTCAGAATCTGCTCATCGGTGCTGCTCTCGGCCGTGGTCTCAAACGAGGCCAACTCGGCGGAGACATCGTTGATCCAGCGTTCCAACTCTAACAAATGCTGCTGATACTCATCAATCTCCTGCTCACGCTTCTTCTGGCCATGCATAGCGTTCTTAAAAAAAATTTGATATTTATAATTAAACTGATAATGAAGATGAGAAATCTCTTGGCTTACGGCTATCATGGTGATGCCTTGCTGTGTACGTCTCAAGAGTAGATCAATGCGATCTGCCGTCTCGTTTAGCAGGCGCTCTGTGGCAGGATCTGTTGGCAATGCCTTGGCTTGTTCCTTGAGGTTGCGGGCCTCCTTCTCATGTACTTCCAGATTGTCTTGGATTAGCTGTACATCGGGTAAAAAAGAACTCATTTATCACACAAAAGCAAAAACCGATGTTTTCAAAAAATATCCTTTAAAGCCCCTTCAGACGAGCACTTTTTTACCGACACTTTTTGTCAAAAAGCT
Source organism: Drosophila limbata (assembly GCA_963924055.1). Classification (NCBI taxonomy): domain Eukaryota; kingdom Metazoa; phylum Arthropoda; class Insecta; order Diptera; family Drosophilidae; genus Drosophila; species Drosophila limbata. The sequence goes on from OZ001353.1 coordinate 14,608,808, forward strand.
GTCCGTGTCGATCACCATCGCTCACCGATGGAATAGAACGTGTTCCATTTCCATCGGTGAGCTTCGGTTTTTCACCGGCGCTTTGAAATTTTGTGTGGTTACGCGACACGGACAGCTTTTTGACAAAAAATTACAAAAAGTGTCGGTGAAAAAGCGCTCGTCTGAAGGGGCTTTTAATAAAAAAGATTTTTCGTAAGACGGCAAGAGGTTCGACTACTTGTATATAAAATTTCTAATACTCAACTAAGTATTCTAGTCTATTCTTTAGATAATTCGAGTTCGAAATCTATAAGAAATGTACGATTGTTTTATGGAATGATGCGATTGTGTTATTAAATTTATGTGACACACGCCAGCATCCATTAATCGTTTAAAAACTCAATTAATTAACTATTTATATACAGTGTGAGTATAAGTAAAAAATATCTACTAAATATTGTTGTTAAAAGATTGCTGAACACGTGCATCCAAACAATACTTTTGTTAGATTGCTGTACAGTTCTCAAAAAAAGAAGTTTGATCATAATCTTTACCTTCAATCCCTGTAGCATGCCCTCCAAGCTGCTGTAGTTCATATTTCCAATGCCATCCTCGACGGTTGAGAGCGATTGCAGCAATTCGTCGAGTTCTTGTGTTATTAAATCCTACAATATTGCATTGTATAACACAAGTTTTTTTATGGGGGAAGGAATATTAATAATTTGTTAATAAAAATAAACATTAAATTTTTTTTATCTATTTTCACTGTAAATATTTGTTGCCGGCTTCTATACAGTTACAACATATTTACAAATATTATAGAACAAAGTGTATAACGTATTTAATTTTAAGTTGGGATGCAATGCAGTCAGCCATATAAAAAGGAAGGCAATGCATAATTGCAATTAACTTAGCTTAACTTTAATTTTAAAATTTGCTTTTAACTTAACACATGCGCATATATTATAAAGTATTTATATCTTATTAATTATATGGGCGGCATTTAATGAGTTTGGCTAAGGGACAGCGGATAGACAAAAGCACCAAATGCGAAAGTCCCTAGCGATATATATATATATATATATATATATGAAATTGATTGTTAAGTTTTTAATTCTTTTAAACTCAGATAAACTATAAACGTAAATAATAAAAAAAATTATACTTAAGAATTGAAATTTAATTAATCTAATTTTATAGATTGCACAATTCAGGCTTAAATGCGTAGGAAGATCATTGATACTTTCTTGAGATACCGCGACATTTTTGTACTCACATGATTACGCACATAAATACACACACATGCAAACACACTTTGGTGAACTGAGGAACTACTTTTGGCTGTATTCTTAATTGTTGCCAAGCAATATTTCTTCTTCTGATTTCAAGACACTTTCTAATTTATATATATAAGATGCAATTAAAAAAAAAGTAACGTCAGGATTTTATAAGCAGCCATAAAAAAAATTTGAATTTACTACTGAAAGCACTTTGAGTTATGATAAAAAAGATGTCAGATAAATGTATTAATTGGTCTAATTCAACTATTCGTTTTGAAATTGTATATAAATTGTTTTGTACTATCAGATAAGAAAATAGTTTTCAATACTAGAGAAAGATTAAAGAATCGATAAACGTTAGATTATCTGGTTTATCTTATTATTTTTATTATAGAAATCTACTAATTAATGAATAACATAAATTATTCAGAATAATTCTATAACTTACGATTGGTAAATTTCTATTACCTATGTCTGGGGTACAGTGTACTCAAAACTAAAAATTTGTTTAATTGAAGAATTTCTTACTTCCTCTTCACACGATTTTATTTTGTAGATTTGTAGTTTTTTCTTTTTAAGATTTTCGCACTTGAGTGCAAAAACACACACAAACTATGCACAAATTGGTTTTCGCACAGTTTTCAGTATTGATTAAATTATTTTCTTTGATTTAACAAAACTTTTGCAAATGCTAAGAATATTGCATTCCGCAGTGAACTCACGGTCTAGACTAAAACTAAAAACTGACTGGCGAACTGTGATATTTTTGAGTAAGTAAATCGGGGCTGCATTGAATGGATCTCTGTATAAATGGATGCTGAATTTTATTTATAGCAGAGGGAAAATGCCGCAAAAATAAAAAGAAAACATTTGGCGAGATTTGCAGGGCGGCAATGCAGAAGGCAATGAACTCATAAGTACATACTATTTGTTACATTTGAAAGGGGCATATTCTGCTTGAAAACTGTGTTGGGTGCACACTTTTGAGCAGCACTGTGCTTGTGTCTCTGTGTGTGTGCAAGTGCAAGTGCGAATGTTAGTGTGTTTGTGTGTGTGCGGGAATGTCTGCGTGTTTTTGCCTATTCAAAAATAAAAACTGTGCAAATAAAGTACATATTTAAAATAGACTTCAATTATATTAAAACGTGCAATTTGGTTATATTTTATTTTATTTAGTTTAGCTTTACTGGAATATTTGTAATAGTTAAATTTACTACAATTAGTAGGTTTTCTTGTTTTACAAAGGTTAAGATCAATTAGTAAGGAACATAAGCAATGCAATCAAACTAACGAGTATTAAAACTAAGTAGAAAGTATATAAACTCAAATTAATATTACGGTTACACTTATGCTATAAAATATAGATGCAATTTAAGGAAACAAAACATAAAAAGATAACTTTTAAGGAAAACATAAATCAAAATCAAAAGATAGTTGTAAGAATTAACAATTGGTTAAAGTTAGTATTAATAATAATATACATTTTTATTTATTTTTTTATTGTTATTGTTTCGGCGCTACCACCAAAGAGCCAACAAGAAGCAGCAATCGCCATATTTCGACCTTACTGTGGGCCATTCTCAGGGTTTGCTGCTGCTGGTGGCATTATGTGGCAACATGTGGCTGAAGCGCCGCAACAACAACAGCAGGAGGTGGAAGAGGAACAGCAATTGCCGTATAAAAGCCATGAACAAATACCAAAACCACACACAAAAGCTGCAAATATTAGAATTATGAATAAACGAAGGCTCAATGTGATTTTCACCTTCTGGCGTTGTTGTTGTTGCTCTAGCAAATCATTGCCAGCAGCTGAAGTTGTTGTTGTTGTCGTTGTTGTTGTGGTGCTATTGCTGTTGCTAGTTGTGGCTGGCTCTTCTGCTGCTGCTGCTTCAGTAGTTGTTGTTGTCGTTACCGTTGTTGTTGTCACAACTGTGCGCTTAATGACATTTGACAAGTTGTCACCTTGTGGCGCCACCGAATCGTTGTCGCTGCTAGATGTTTTTGTTATCGTCTCGGTGATTGTTGCTGCAGGCGTCTCAGCAACAGCTGTTGCTGTTAACGCTTGCAGTTGCTCGGCTTCTTGGGATGCTGTGGTTGTTGTTTTTGTCGTTTCGCTGATTGCTGCTGCAGGCGACTTAACAGCAACTGTTGCTGTGAACGCTTGCTGAACTGGTGTTGTCTCCTCTGGTGTTGTTGGTGGCGTTGTCGGTGTTGGTGTTGATGCCGCAAACTTATTAATTACGGCTGTTGCCACTGGCAAAATGGCGCTGGTTGCAGCCAATGTTGTCGCTTGTGTAGCTGTTGCTGCCGCATTGGCAGCAGCATTCAAAGTGTGAGTTGTGGCGCTCGCCAATTGGATTAGTGCATTTGCAACATTAGTTGTGGATAGAACAGGGGGACTTGTTTCAGGGGAGGGCATTTGTTGTTGATCTTCAACTGACACTGAGGGTGTCAATTCAATGGTTTTTGTTACAATTTCCTTACTCTCGACTGTTGGTGCCAATTCAAATTCAACTTTAACCTGAGGTTCGGCTTCTAAAGCCAAATAAGTACTTTGGTCCCTCCAATGACCTACACCGCCTGGCAAATCGGTAGACATATATTCCGATGAGCAACTGCGATTCTGTTCGTATGGAGTTGTATCTGTTTCGGGTGTCGGTGTTGCATTGCCACTGCTACCACTACCAGGATCGCGGTCGTTTGATTTGTCATCATCGTCATGCGGCTTACGAATTTCAGGCACTGTCAGTTTATCCCCATCATCATCATCGTCATCATCGTCGTCGTCGTCGTCGTCATCATCGTCCTTGTCCTTCTTGTCATTGTCTTTGTCTGGTTTTACATCATCGGGTTTCTTGTCTTTGTCAAGTTTTGTATCGCTAACATCATCAACATCACGCTTCAGACTATCAATACTGTTATCAAATAAATCAACATCGATGCCAGACGTTTGCCAGTCATCCATAGACAGATTTAAAAGCAACTGATCAATGTTGCTAAGCGGTGTTGTTGATGGTGTTACCTCAACTTTAGGAATGTTTATAAGGGACGATGCTTCTGGTTCAGTCTTATCTACAACGTTATCAGTTATCAATTGACTTGATTCTGTAATCGGAGTCGTTTTCACTACAGTTTCCGTAATGATGTCAGTCTTATGCTTATCGTCTTGGGTTTCCTGAGTTTTTCTATCCGTATCCGTCCTAGATAAGTCTGTTGTCATTATAGTTTTGTACAACGCATAAGCGTTATCTGCCGTTTGTCTATGATGATTGATTAATTTCAAGAAGTTGTCTTGACTGAGATGCCACAGAAGTTCACTTGGATTTCTGGGCTCTACTGTCGACGTTTGGGGCAAGGATATCTGCTCTAAGGGTGATGTCGAGATCGTCGGTTCAGACTTCTCCAAGAGTATTGTTTTCTCTTCAATTACTATCTTGGGCTCTTCTACTGTTACCTTTTCAACTACTGATACAATTTCCTCAACTTTCTTTTCTGACTTTTCGACAGGTTTAACCTCTTCAACAATAGTTTTGATTTCTAATTGGGGTTCAACGGACTTTTTGATTAAATGCAACTGATTAATACCATCATCAATGGCATTATCTGGTATGGAACGCAACAATGTTTGCCTATCAAGATGTAAATTGAAAGCAAGAATCTCAGAGTTAAGCTCTGGCACTGCTTCGGGCTCAATTATCACATAATCATCCATAAATGTCTCATCATTTGGCGATTTAAGGATTGGTTTTTCAATTACTTTGTTTACATTTTCCCTCAATAATTGATACTGTGTTTCAATCAATTCATATCTGGGACGTAGTTGAGTTGCTTCAAGTTGTAGGTTTCTCACCAGATTTTCCAATTTACTTGTAGTGTCTTTTTCAGAGGGTTTACTTTCGGTTTCCGTCGTTTCAGGTTTAGTTGTCAGTTCGTTTGAATGTGATGTTACTACAGTGGTGACATACGATTTTGGTTCTTCTTCCTTTGTAGTTATTACATCTTTGTGTGTTGTTACTGTTGTTGTTACGTAGGTTGTTTTCGTTGTTGTTGTCTTTGTTGTTTGTTCATTCTCAAGATCGACCTGTTGTTTAGGATCTTGGAAATCTGTTGTTTTGCTTACAATAACTGTGGACCAGGCTGGTAAGTCAGTTTTAGCCTCCTTTTGATCTTCAGTGACTGAAGCTGGGAATACTTTAGCTTCAGTCTGTACTATTGCCGACCACGTTGTCGGTTGATCTGTTGGCGATTGTACTGCAACTTCCGTGAGGTTATTTTCTATTGGTATATCAACAGTAATTAGGGCATCCTCCTTGGTTTCCACTAAAACGGTCTCTTCCTTTTGAACAGTATCTGTGATTGGTTTCTGACCTGGTTTTAATGTAGCTGACCAGTATGATGTTTCACATATAAATGCGTCAGCTTCGGCTGTGCTTTGCGATTCGTAAGCAGGGATATTAATTTCACTAGTGTTGAATGGTGCTAGAGGTGTTGGCTCAGCATCAGTTTCAATTGGTGTTAGAGAAACTGTTTCTTCAATTGTTGTTTCTGGTGCAGAGATTAGGTCCGAAATACTTTCTTTTACAGTCTCGACTGGCTTATTTGGTTCTTCAGTCGATTTGAATGGAGCTAAAGGTGTCTTCTTGGTAAGAGTTTCAATTGCAGTTGTTTCAGATACAATTGATGACCACGATTGAGTTGAAGACTGTGCGTTGTCATTTTCTGATACCTTTGATTCAATCACTTCCTTTGGCTCTTCGACGACAATTGCCTGTTCAACGACTGGTTGTGGTTCCTGTTGCACTTTAGGCAATTTCTTCTCCTTCTTGGACTTTTTCTTGGGTTGAATCACTTCTGGCTCAACCGTCGACAATTTCTCCTCAGTTTCAATTGCAGCAATAAGAATGGGCTCCTCTGTTGGTTTGAATGAAGCTAAAGGAGTATTTTCTGCAACAGATTCTATTGTCGTTGTTTGCGCTACAACTGACGACCACGATTGAGTTAAAGATTGTGTATCATCAATTTCGGAAGCCTTTGGTTCAATCAACTCTTGAGGCTCTTCAACAACAGTTGGTTTAACCTGTTGCAATTTCTTCTCCTTCTTTGTCTTTTGATTCTTGGGCTTATCGTTCACAAAAACTGAGAAGTTCTGTTCTTCACGAATAAAGTCCTGAGAAGATGGTACTATACTTAAAGCTGAATCAATAGGCCGAGGTTCGATAGTTGCTGGTGAAACTTCAATTGTTTGCGAAACAATTGTCGACCATGATTGAGTTGAAGATTGTGTATCGGTAATTTCCGGAGCATTCGGTTGGATTACGTCCTTTGGTTCTTCGACTGCAGCCAATCCTTCAACAACTGGTTCAACCTTCTGGAACTCCTCTTCAGTTTCAATATGTGTTGTGGAAATTGTTTCAGTAGCTTTGAATGGAGCTAAAGGTGTCGGCTCGACATCGTGCAAAGGCTCAGAGGGAATTGTTTCTGGTTGCTTAACAGGAGCTTGTTCTGCAACTATTTCAACAGCATCTGAAATGAGTTTAGTTATGCTTTCTTCCAATGTATCGACTGGCTTGATTATCTCAACTTGTTCCTGAATATGGGCTGGTTCTGGATTGGGCTTGAATGTCTTTATTTTGTGGATGCTTTCCTTTTCAGCATTTATAAAATCAACAGTATCATTTGAAGGTTTCTTCTTAGACTTTTGTTTTGTTTTTTTGGGTTTGGGTTCCGTTTCCAATTTAAGAGGTATAATTACTTTTTTGTCTGTTGTTGGTTTCCTTACGTCTTCGAAAACAATTTCTTTGGTTTCGTTTTGAAGCTGACGAATTTGTTGAGCTGGTTCTGGAACATTATGTGCAGCAATAGCAGCCCATGACATGCCCGATGTAATTGGGATTGAAGTGGGAGCAGGAGCTGATTCTGTTTTGTTATTGATTAGTGATGAGGATTGAATGTTGTCATCCTTAGCAGGTTCCATTGCAAAAGCTGGTTCGGCAAAAGGCTTCGAAGGCTTAGATTGGTTGGTATCTTTGGGCTTCTTAGATTTCTTCTTTTTCGGCTTTTCTCCGATATTTGAGTTCTGAGATTGCTGGGATCGGGATCGAGAACGATTGCGTTTCTTTGAAGTTATTTCAAGGAAACCGTGTTCTTTTTGTGGTTGTAACTGTTCTTCGATCTTTGTTGCTTCAGTGACTTCTATAGTCGGTCGGCTGATTGCACGTGAAGTTCGCTCAATAGGTTCTTCCCTTATCTCCCAGGGTTGCGCAACTGAAGACCAAGATGGTAAATCGACATCAATTGGATTAAATTCTTCATCCATCATTTCTTTCCAAGACAATGTGAATGACTTTTCGGGATATTCATTTAAATCAGACGGCTCAGTGTCCGGTGTCCTGAGTGTCGGAGGAATGATGGGATCTGGGAACTCAGTAACTACAACAACAGATGAGCTTTGAGGTCGTTCAATCACACGAGAAACAGGTTTATTTTCTGTGTAGTCGAAGCTACTGGGAGAGTCATATTCTGAGTCCTGATACCGAATATTTGTGTTGTCCGTGAAACCAGACTTTTTAACGACTTCGGCGTAAGTCTCGGATAGAGACCAAACTGACGGTTTTGGTTTTGGCAAATCAATATTGAAGTCAGATGGAGTCGGCACCACTGCAAACGTAGGCTCTGGTTCAACTTTAGGAAGAACAATTGGTTCTTGATTATGCTCGACCTTGACGGACTTCTTTTCCTTTTTGGGCTTTTGCTCCTTGTGTTTCTCTTCCTGAACGTCATGAGGTGATGAAAGTATAGTGTCCTTTTGATCAACCATTTCAGTAGTTTCTCTTTTTTCAACTTCAAAAAGTTTAGAGTTTGAGATCTTTTCGGGCAGCAATTTCTGTTCCTGCGAGATGAATTCCTGTATTTTGTGAACTTGGGTAGTTGAAGGAGATACTTCAACCGTTTGTGAAACTATCGATGACCAAGACATGGGTGTGGGTGATAGATCCTTCGGTTCCGTAGGTTGCTGTTTTTCCACTATTTCCGGCTCCACAGTTCTGTCAATCAAATTGAAAACGCCTACTTTTAAAGTAGGTTCAGGTTTGGATGGTTTCTTCTCTTTCTTTGTCTTCTGCTTTTTAGGTTTTTCGGTCACAGGAATGGATTTCTCTACTTCAGAGGCAATAGTAACTATATCAGTTACCAGTTCTGTATGATGATTTTCGGGAATTGTTGGAGTGACTTCTACTGATTGTGACACAATTGAAGACCACGACTGGAATGACGATTGTGTACTGGGAACTTTAGCAACCTCAGGCTCGATCACTGCTTTTGGCTCCTCAACCACTTCCGACTTTTCAATAATTGGTTTTGGCACTTGTTTGATCTCTGGCAATTTCTTTTCCTTCTTCGACTTATTCTTAGGTTCCTTCGGATCCACAACAGCAGTCGTTTCCTGAAGAACTTCAACAGGCAGCGATATCTTCTCGTTCATAGTCCTTTGTTTCTTAGGTTTTTCGTTCACAATGGTTGAGAAGTTCTGTTCTTTCTGAATGAAATTTTGTATGGCAACTGAGGAGGGTTCCGGTGTAATTGTTTGTGAAACAATTGCTGACCACGATTGAGTTGAAGAGATTGCATTGGCAAATTCGGGAACCTTTGAATCACTTTTATCCTTTGGCTCTTCGGCGACAATCGACTCTTGAAGAATTGGTTCTGGTTCCTGTTGGATCTTGGGTAGTTTCTTCTCCTTCTTTGACTTTTTCTTGGGTTCAATCACTTCTTTAGGCTCCTCAACAACAGTGGGTTTTTCAACAACTGGTTCAACCTTCGGCAAGTTGTCCTCAGTTTCCTCAGTTGGTTTGAATGGAGCTAAAGGTGTCTTCTCGGTAACAGTTTCAATTGTAGTTGTTTGAGTAACAATTGATGACCACGATTGAGTTGAAGACTGTGTATCGTCAATTTCGGAAACAGTCGATTCAATCACTGCCTTTGGTTCTTCGACGAGAATCGACTCTTGAACAATTGGTTCTGGTTCCGGTTGGATCTTAGGTAGTTTCTTCTCCTTCTTGGACGTTTTCTTGGGTTCAATCACTTCTTTAGGCTCCTCAACAACAGTGGGTTTTTCAAAAACTGGTTCAACCTTCGGCAAGTTGTCCTTAGTTTCCTCAGTTGGTTTGAATGGAGCTAAAGGTGTCTTCTCGGAAACAGTTTCAATTGTAGTTGTTTGAGTTACAATTGATGACCACGATTGAGTTGAAGGCTGTGTATCGTCAATTTCGGAAACCGTCGATTCAATCACTGCCTTTGGTTCTTCGACGAGAATCGGCTCTTGAACAATTGGTTCTGGTTGCGGTTGGATCTTAGGTAGTTTCTTCTCCTTCTCGGACTTTTTCTTGGGTTCAATCACTTCTTTAGGCTCCTCAACAACAGTGGGTTTTTCAACAACTGGTTCAACCTTCGGCAAGTTGTTTTCAGTTTCCTCAGTTGGTTTGAATGGAGCTAAAGGTGTCTTCTCGGTAACAGTTTCAATTGTAGTTGTTTGAGATACAATTGATGACCACGATTGAGTTGAAGACTGTGTATCGCCAATTTCGGAAACCGTCGATTCAATCACTGCCGTTGGTTCTTCGAAGACAATCGGCTCTTGAACAATTAGTTCTGGTTCCGGTTGGATCTTAGGTAGTTTCTTCTCCTTCTTGGGCTTTTTCTTGGGTTCAATCACTTTTTTAGGCTCCTCAACAACAGTGGATTTCTCAACAACTGGTTCAACCTTCGGCAAGTTGTCCTCAGTTCCCTCAGTCGGTTTGAATGAAGCTAAAGGTTTCTTCTCGGAAACAGTTTCAATTGTAGTAGTTTGAGTTACAATTGATGACCACGATTGAGTTGAAGGCTGTGTATCGTCAATTTCGGAAACCGTCGATTCAATCACTGCCTTTGGTTCTTCGACGAGAATCGGCTCTTGAACAATTGGTTCTGATTCCGGTTGGAACTTAAGCAGTTTCTTCTCCTTCTTGGACTTTTTCGTGGGTTCAATCACTGATTTCGGTTCCTCAACAACAGTGGGTTTCTCAACAACTGGTTCAACCTTCGGCAAGTTGTCCTCAGTTTCCTCAGTCGGTTTGAATGAAGCTAAAGGTTTCTTCTCGGAAACAGTTTCAATTGTAGTAGTTTGAGTTACAATTGATGACCACGATTGAGTTGAAGGCTGTGTATCGTCAATTTCGGAAACCGTCGATTCAATCACTGCCTTTGGTTCTTCGACGAGAATCGGCTCTTGAACAATTGGTTCTGATTCCGGTTGGAACTTAAGCAGTTTCTTCTCCTTCTTGGACTTTTTCGTGGGTTCAATCACTGATTTCGGTTCCTCAACAACAGTGGGTTTCTCAACAACTGGTTCAACCTTCGGCAGGTTGTCCTTAGTTTCCTCAGTTGGTTTGAATGGAGCTAAAGGTGTCTTCTCGGAAACAGTTTCAATTGTAGTTGTTTGAGATACAATTGATGACCACGATTGAGTTGAAGACTGTGTATCGTCAATTTCGGAAACCGTCGATTCAATCACTGCCTTTGGTTCTTCGACGACAATCGGCTCTTGAACAATTAGTTCTGGTTCCGGTTGGATCTTAGGTAGTTTCTTCTCCTTCTTGGGCTTTTTCTTGGGTTCAATCACTTCTTTAGGCTCCTCAACAACAGTGAGTTTCTCAACAACTGGTTCAACCTTCGGCAAGTTGTCCTCAGTTTCCTCAGTCGGTTTAAATGGAGCTAAAGGTGTCTTCTCGGAAACAGTTTCAATTGTAGTTGTTTGAGTTACAATTGATGACCACGATTGAGTTAAAGGCTGTGTATCGTCAATTTCGGAAACCGTCGATTCAATCACTGCCTTTGGTTCTTCGACGAGAATCGGCTCTTGAACAATTGGTTCTGATTCCGGTTGGAACTTAAGCAGTTTCTTCTCCTTCTTGGACTTTTTCGTGGGTTCAATCACTGATTTCGGTTCCTCAACAACAGTGGGTTTCTCAACAACTGGTTCAACCTTCGACAGAGTGTCCTTAGTTTCCTCAGTTGGTTTGAATGGAGCTAAAGGTGTCTTATCGGAAACAGTTTCAATTGTAGTTGTTTGAGATACAATTGATGACCACGATTGAGTTGAAGACTGTGTATCGTCAATTTCGGAAACCGTCGATTCAATCACTGCCTTTGGTTCTTCGACGACAATCGGCTCTTGAACAATTAGTTCTGGTTCCGGTTGGATCTTAGGTAGTTTCTTCTCCTTCTTGGGCTTTTTCTTGGGTTCAATCACTTCTTTAGGCTCCTCAACAACAGTGGGTTTCTCAACAACTGGTTCAACCTTCGGCAAGTTGTCCTCAGTTTCCTCAGTCGGTTTGAATGGAGCTAAAGGTGTCTTCTCGGAAACAGTTTCAATTGTAGTTGTTTGAGTTACAATTGATGACCACGATTGAGTTGAAGGCTGTGTATCGTCAATTTCGGAAACCGTCGATTCAATCACTGCCTTTTGTTCTTCGACGAGAATCGGCTCTTGAACAATTGGTTCTGGTTCCGGTTGGATCTTAGGCAGTTTCTTCTCCTTCTTTGACTTTTTCTTGGGTTCAATCACTTCTTTAGGCTCCTCAACAACAGTGGGTTTTTCACCAACTGGTTCAACCTTCGGCAAGTTGTCCTCAGTTGGTTTGAATGGAGCTAAAGGTGTCCTCTCGGTAACAGTTTCAATTGTTGTTGTTTGAGTTACAATTGATGACCACGATTGAGTTGAAGGCTGTGTATCGTCAATTTCGGAAACCGTCGATTCAATCACTGCCTTTGGTTCTTCGACGAGAATCGGCTCTTGAACAATTGGTTCTGGTTCCGGTTGGATCTTAGGTAGTTTCTTCTCCTTCTTGGGCTTTTTCTTGGGTTCAATCCCTTCTTTAGGCTCCTCAACAACAGTGGGTTTCTCAACAACTGGTTCAACCTTCGGCAAGTTGTCCTCAGTTTCCTCAGTCGGTTTGAATGGAGCTAAAGGTGTCTTCTCGGAAACAGTTTCAATTGTAGTTGTTTGAGTTACAATTGATGACCACGATTGAGTTGAAGGATGTGTATCGTCAATTTCGGAAACCGTCGACCCAATCACTGCCTTTGGTTCATCGATGAGAATCGGCTCTTGAACAATTGGTTCTGGTTGCGGTTGGATCTTAGGCAGTTTCTTCTCCTTCTTGGACATTTTCTTGGGTTCAATCACTTCTTTAGGCTCCTCAACAACAGTGAGTTTTTCCACAACTGGTTCAACCTTCGGCAAGTTGTCCTCAGTTGATTTGAATGGAGCTAAAGGTGTCTTCTCGGTAACAGTTTCAATTGTAGTTGTTTGAGATACAATTGATGACCACGATTGAGTTGAAGACTGTGTATCGTCAATTTCGGAAACCGTCGATTCAATCACTGCCTTTGGTTCTTCGACGAGAATCGGCTCTTGAACAATTGGTTCTGGTTCCGGGTGGATCTTAGGTAGTTTCTTCTCCTTCTTGGCCTTTTTCTTGGGTTCAATCACTTCTTTAGGCTCCTCAACAACAGTGGGTTTCTCAACAACTGGTTCAACCTTCGGCAAGTTGTCCTCAGTTTCCTCAGTCGGTTTGAATGGAGCTAAAGGTGTCTTTTCGGAAACAGTTTCAATTGTAGTTGTTTGAGTTACAATTGATGACCACGATTGAGTTGAAGGCTGTGTATCGTCAATTTCGGAAACCGTCGATTCAATCACTGCCTTTGGTTCTTCGACGAGAATCGGCTCTTGAACAATTGGTTCTGGTTGCGGTTGGATCTTAGGCAGTTTCTTCTCCTTCTTGGACTTTTTCTTGGGTTCAATCACTTCTTTAGGCTTCTCAACAACAGTGGGTTTTTCAACAACTGGTTCAACCTTCGGCAAGTTGTCCTCAGTTTCCTCAGTCGGTTTGAATGGAGCTAAAGGTGTCTTCTCGGAAACAGTTTCAATTGTAGTTGTTTGAGTTACAATTGACGACCACGATTGAGTTGAAGAATGTGTACCGTCAATTTCGGAAACCGTCGATTCAATCACTGCCTTTGGTTCTTCGACGACAATCGGCTCTTGAGCTATTAGTTCTGGTTCCGGTTGGATCTTAGGTAGTTTCTTCTCCTTCTTGGGCTTTTTCTTGGGTTCAATCACTTCTTTAGGCTCCTCAACAACAGTGGATTTCTCAGCGACTGGTTCAACCTTCGGCAAGTTGTCCTCAGTTTCCTCAGTCGGTTTGAATGGAGCTAAAGGTGTCTTTTCGGAAACAGTTTCAATTGTAGTTGTTTGAGTTACAATTGACGACCACGATTGAGTTGAAGAATGCGTACCGTCAATTTCGGAAACCGTCGATTCAATCACTGCCTTTGGTTCTTCGACGACAATCGGCTCTTGAACAATTAGTTCTTGTTCCGGTTGGATCTTAGGTAGTTTCTTCTCCTTCTTGGACTTTTTCTTGGGTTCAATCACTTCTTTAGGCTCCTCAACAACAGTGGGTTTCTTAACAACTGGCTCAACCTTCGGCAAGGTGTCCTCAGTTTCCTTAGTCGGTTTGAGTGGAGCTAAAGGTGTCTTTTTGGTAACAGTTTCAATTGCAGTTGTTTGAGTTACAATTGATGACCACGATTGTGTTGAAGACTGTTTATGGCTCATTTCCCAATCATTCTTTTCGATCGCATCTTTTGGCTCTTCAACAACACTTTCTTTCTCAACAATTGGTTCTGGTTCCTGCTGCAATTTCTTATCGTTCTTCGTCTTTTGTTTCTTGGGTTTATCGTTGACAGGAGTTGACAAGTTCTGCTCTCCGCGAATAAAGTCCTGTGAAGAGGGCACCATGTTAGCCGCTGAATTTTCAATTGTCTGTGAAACAATTGAGGACCAGGATTGAGTTAAAGACTGCGTACTGACAATTTCCGGAACTTTCGGATCGATTACAACTATCGGCTCTTCGAAAATCGGATCTGGCTCCTTTTTAACTTCTGGCAATAACTTTTCTTTCTTAAGCTTTTGCTTAGGTTGTGTTTGCTCCTCAATAACATTAGTTTTCTCAACAACTTCTGCATGCTGCAAATTCTTTTCCTTTTTGGTCTTTTGCTTTTTGGGTTTCTTGTTCACAATGGTTGAGAAGTTCTGCTCCTTCTGAATGAAGTCCTGAATATCATGAGAGGAAGAAACGACTGTAGCTTGCGAAACAATCGATGACCACGATTGAGTTTGGAGAGTTGTAATTTGGTCGGTTGGACTCATTTTTTTCGGATCGATAAGTATTTCGGCAACCTTAACAACCTCGTCAGTTGGTTCTGAATCGTGCTTAGCCTTAGAAATATTCTTTTCCTTTTTAGTAAGCTTCTGTGGCTTTTCGGTTGGGATATTCTCCTCCTTGTCGTTTGTGTCCTGAGTTAGAGTTACAATTACTTTAGGCTCAAGCACTACAGTTTTTGAGACTATAGATGACCACGACTGAGTCTGAGATGGAAGGTCTTCTACAGGAATGTTTTGATTGTCTGAAGAAGGTGTAAGCTCTTCAAGAGTGGCGGGTTCACGACTAATTTGTGGTGCGTGTTCTGCCTCAGATTTCTTTGACTTCTTGGCCTTTTGCTTACTAGGTTTCTCAGTTTCAGTCTGGGGAGTTTGACTTGTGGTTGGTGGTGAGTCTATAAGCTCAAATTCTACTGTGTCTTGCTGAGTAATCTTTGAGAATGGTTCTTCGGCTCCTTGTCGAACTATTGATGACCATGAAGTCAGAGTTCCCGACTGGGGTTGTTCAACAAACATTGCAGCTTCGTCGTCAACCAATTCCGACCACTTTTGTCCTTGAACTAAGTCCACAGTCGTAGAAGTTTCTTCAATAACTGTTAAAACTTCCTCTTCGCTCGGCTTTACAATTATTTTTCTTTTAGTCTTAGCATCATTTTCAGTGTCTTCCTTCTTCTGCTTTTTATCTTTCTTTGATTTGGATTTTTTAGAGACAGTCTCGACAACTTCCTTTGTTTGAATATCTGGAGTGAGCTGAGTTGAGCTGACTTCCATAATCCTCTCGACGTTTTTCTTTTCGCCATCTATAAAGTTCATCGTGTGCTTCAGTACATCAGCATACGAAGAATTCAGTTCCCAGACGTTAGTTTGTGGTATCTCAACTGATTCAATTGTCGTAGTGGAAGTGAAATCAGTTGTTGTTTCCTTTGTGTTTTCAGGTTTCTCTGGTTGGACTATATTTTTGTTAACGACTGTAGACTCCTTGGGCAGTTCGGGTTCTGACACCATTGGTGTTTCGTCATTTCTGGGTTCTTCATGAATATTTTTAGTATCAGTTGCCTTTGATTTTTCTGGAAGCGAAGAAACACTGACAGTTTCGGTCACAGTTTTTGTCGTGACAGTCACAGGTGTCTTAGTATCATCAGCAATTGAAGATTCATTGACTATTTCGGCCTCGACAGATTTGACAATTTCTTTCTCAAAGACGGTGTCGGTAACCTTTACAGGAACAACTGGTTCTTCTTCCTCATCGGAGAATACCATTGGCTCATCCAGAACGTCCATCCAAGAGCTGCTAGACTCATCGACGGGCAAGCCTGCATATACTGGTTTCTTCGGCTCTTCAGGTTTCTTTTCGGGTTCGACTGCCTTAGGTTGTTCGGGAAGAGCAGATTCGCTGACTGTTTCAGTAACAGTTGTTGTCGTGACAGTCACAGTTGTCGTGGTGTCTTCTGCAATTGAAGATTCAGGCGCTATTTCGGGCTCGACAGATTTGACGATCTCTTTCTCAACGACGGTCTCGGTAGCCTTTACAGGAACAACTGGTTCTTCTTCCTCATCGGAGAATACCATTGGCTCATCCAGAACGTCCATCCAAGAGCTGCTAGACTCATCGACGGGCAAGCCTGCATATGCTGGTTTCTTCGGCTCTTCAGGTTTCTTTTCGGGTTTGACTGCCTTAGGTTGTTCGGGAAGAGCAGATTCGCTGACTGTTTCAGTAACAGTTGTTGTCGTGACAGTCACAGTTGTCGTGGTGTCTTCTGCAATTGAAGATTCAGGCGCTACTTCGGGCTCGACAGATTTGACGATCTCTTTCTCAACGACGGTCTCGGTAGCCTTTACAGAAACAACTGGTTCTTCTTCCTCATCGGAGAATACCATTGGCTCATCCAGAACGTCCATCCAAGAGCTGCTAGACTCATCGACGGGCAAGCCTGCATATGCTGGTTTCTTCGGCTCTTCAGGTTTCTTTTCGGGTTCGACTGCCTTAGGTTGTTCGGGAAGAGCAGATTCGCTGACTGTTTCAGTAACAGTTGTTGTCGTGACAGTCACAGTTGTCGTGGTGTCTTCTGCAATTGAAGATTCAGGCGCTATTTCGGGCTCGACAGATTTGACGATCTCTTTCTCAACGACGGTCTCGGTAGCCTTTACAGGAACAACTGGTTCTTCTTCCTCATCGGAGAATACCATTGGCTCATCCAGAACGTCCATCCAAGAGCTGCTAGACTCATCGACGGGCAAGCCTGCATATGCTGGTTTCTTCGGCTCTTCAGGTTTCTTTTCGGGTTCGACTGCCTTAGGTTGTTCGGGAAGAGCAGATTCGCTGACTGTTTCAGTAACAGTTGTTATCGTGACAGTCACAGTTGTCGTGGTGTCTTCTGCAATTGAAGATTCAGGCGCTACTTCGGGCTCGACAGATTTGACGATCTCTTTCTCAACGACGGTCTCGGTAGCCTTTACAGGAACAACTGGTTCTTCTTCCTCATCGGAGAATACCATTGGCTCATCCAGAACGTCCATCCAAGAGTTGCTAGACTCATCGACGGGCAAGCCTGCATATGCTGGTTTCTTCGGCTCTTCAGGTTTCTTTTCGGGTTCGACTGCCTTAGGTTGTTCGGGAAGAGCAGATTCGCTGACTGTTTCAGTAACAGTTGTTGTCGTGACAGTCACAGTTGTCGTGGTGTCTTCTGCAATTGAAGATTCAGGCGCTATTTCGGGCTCGACAGATTTGACGATCTCTTTCTCAACGACGGTCTCGGTAGCCTTTACAGGAACAACTGGTTCTTCTTCCTCATCGGAGAATACCATTGGCTCATCCAGAACGTCCATCCAAGAGCTGCTAGACTCATCGACGGGCAAGCCTGCATATGCTGGTTTCTTCGGCTCTTCAGGTTTCTTTTCGGGTTCGACTGCCTTAGGTTGTTCGGGAAGAGCAGATTCGCTGACTGTTTCAGTAACAGTTGTTGTCGTGACAGTCACAGTTGTCGTGGTGTCTTCTGCAATTGAAGATTCAGGCGCTATTTTGGTCTCGACAGATTTGACGATCTCTTTCTCAACGACGGTCTCGGTAGCCTTTACAGGAACAACTGGTTCTTCTTCCTCATCGGAGAATACCATTGGCTCATCCAGAACGTCCATCCAAGAGCTGCTAGACTCATCGACGGGCAAGCCTGCATATGCTGGTTTCTTCGGCTCTTCAGGTTTCTTTTCGGGTTCGACTGCCTTAGGTTGTTCGGGAAGAGCAGATTCGCTGACTGTTTCAGTCACAGTTGTTGTCGTGACAGTCACAGTTGTCGTGGTGTCTTCTGCAATTGAAGATTCAGTAACTATTTCGGGCTCGACAGATTTGACTATCTCTTTCTCAACGACGGTCTCGGTAGCCTTTACAGGAACAACTGGTTCTTCTTCCTCATCGGAGAATACCATTGGCTCATCCAGAACGTCCATCCAAGAGCTGCTCGACTCATCGACGGGCAAGCCTGCATATGCAGGTTTCCTTGGCTCCTCGGTCTTCTTTTCGGGTTCGACTGCCTTAGGTTGTTCGGTAAGAGCAGATTCGCTGACTGTTTCAGTAACAGTTGTTGTCGTGACAGTCACAGTTGTCGTGGTGTCTTCTGCAATTGAAGATTCAGTGACTATTTCGGGCTCGACAGATTTGGCGATCACTTTTTCAACGACGGTCTCTGTAACCTTTACAGGGACTGGCTCTTCTTCCTCGTCGGAGAATACCATTGGCTCATCCAGAACGTCCATCCAAGAGCTGCTCGACTCATCGACGGGCAAACCTGCATATGCTGGTTTCTTCGACTCTTCAGGTTTATTCTCTTGTTCTACGGCGGGTTTCTTTTTGGGTTCTGCAAGCGTTGGTTGTTCTGGGACCACCGACTCTGTGACACATTTAGTTTGCTTGGTGACGGTCACCGTCGTCTTAATGTTATCCGTTTCTGAAAATTCTGTGATTTTTACCGGTTCACTAGTAATGTTATCGGTAATTGATATTGTTTGCGCGGGAACGGGTTGCTTCTCCTTGGGAGTTACTTCGGGCGAATCATCAGATTTCATTACTTGAATGGTTTCGATAATCTTGTTTATGTTTGCTTCGTCGCCGTTTTCAGCAAGAAGGGGAATTTCAACTTCATCTTCAACTATTTCCTTCCATGATTTGAGCTCAACAACTATATCATCGCCACCATCATCAATTATCTCTGCCCACGATTTGTGTGACTTGTGCTCTGGTTCCTCAACAATACTTGACCATTTAAAGTCATCCAATGTTTCGGTTACTGGAGAATCGTGAATAACCTGTCGCTCTGCTGGTACCCTTTTCTTAACTGCAACTACCTTTGGAGTCGCCTTTTCGGTTTCTACGAAGCTAATTGTTTGCTGAGTGACAACAGATGCCCACGAGTTAGACGGCTGTTCCTGATAACGAGTATTTTCCTTTACAGTTTCCCTTCTCTTCTCGGTACGATCAATTTTAACGTGTTGTTTTATGGGCTCTTGCTTCTTTTGTTTAACATCAGTCTTTTCTTTTGTTGGTAAATCTGACATTGTATCTATTTGGCTGGCGATCTTGGCCCAAGTTACTAAGTTATCGTCGTGAGTGGGAGACGAAGACGAGACGAGAACATCACTATCATCTGATAATGAAGACACCTCAGTTGTTACTCTGTTGGTAGTCCTAGGCTCGGACAATTTCTTGTCTGCTGTTTCAAATTGGCGATCTTTTTTGGGAGCCTTACGTTCTTTTCGAACCTTTGGTTCTGGTTTCGGCTCCGATCTTGGAGCTGCTACTGGCTTCTTGCGAGATTCAATATCATCCACCCAGTCACCTGGCTTTTTAACTAAGGAAGCCCAAGAGAACGCATTACTATTGGTTTCAACGTAAGATTCTATTGATATTGTTTCTGGCTCATTTTCGACTGCAGTTACTGGCTCGACGATTGGCTCAGTTACGATTTCTTCCTTCTGTGTAGTTTGTTGCTTTTTAGCTTCAAAACGTTCAGTTTTCTTTTGTTGGCGAGTTTTCTTTGGCTTCTCCGTTTCCTTGCGTTCATTTTCTACTTTGTCCGTTGAAGTTGTAATTGCAGTTTTGATGTGAGTTACAGTTGTATCAACCCATTCTCCAGGTCTCTTCACAAGCGATGCCCATGAAAAACCAGTGCTCTCTGGTTGCTTTTCTTCCACTGGTTTTGTTACCGGCTCTGTTGGTTGAGTTGACTTTGTTTCGTTGTTCGCTTCCAGTTTGACATCTTGTTTCTCATCCTCAGAAGTGGTCGAGCTTGGTTCCTCAACTGGTTTCTTAGACTTCTTCGCTTTTTTGGTTTTTGTAGATTTACGTTCCTCTTTTTCTTCTTTTTTGGGTTTCTTTTCTTCCACTTTGGAAGGAGGCTGCACTATTTCGTTTTTGGTTATTGTTGTATCGGACCATTCGCCAGGCCTTCGAACCAAGGCTGACCAGCTAATTTCAGGTACTTTAGAATCATCTTTTTCATCAGATGACGGCTCTTTAGAGGTTTCAGTTATGGGCTTCGACTTTTCAGTGCTAGAATCTTCGTCCATTTGCTTCACAGGCTTCTGCTGTTGTTGATTTCGCTTCGTCTTTTGCTCCTTTGGTTTTTCAGTCTTATCTAGTGTCTCTACGATTTTGACTGGTTTTTGTTGTTCAACAACAGGAGTTTCAATAACGTGTACCTCGTTAATTAAGCCTGAATTAAGCAACACATCAGCATAAGATTTTCCATCTCGATTGTTTTCCCAGACACTATGCTCGACTGGCTCATTAGACTCCAAAACAAATGCGGGTGGCTCTGCAGGTATGATTGGAATTTCTTGAGATTCCAGTGCTGGTTTCTTTTGACGCTTTGCTGGCTTAACTTTCTTTGGTTTCTTTTGAATTGTGATTGTTTGGTCTACTCTATTTCGTGGAATGAATTCGTTGTATACTCTCTCATTGGCAAGGAATGTATTTGTCTGATCAGCATTTACATTTCTTAGATGAGATGGAGTAAACTCTGGAGCATCTGCAGACAATGTTGATGTAAAAGCAACGCTTCCTGAGTTTGGCGTCGTTTCCTCCAAAACACTAGACCAAGTATCAATTGGACCTTCGAGTGTTAAGCCAGAATAAACTGGTTTGTCTTCAAATTCACCTTGTTCCTTCACTGATGTGTTGATCGTTTCAGTCACAGTAGCCGTAGTTGTCACTGTTGTAGATGTTTTCGATATGTCAACAATTGGCTCAATTGCCACATCGGCAGAAACTTCCGATTTAAATTCTTTAACAGACTCTTCGATCTTATTTTCGGGCCCAACTCTCTTTGGCTGAAGGGTAGACTCGCTGACCGTTTCAGTCACAGTTGTTGTTGTGACACTCACATATGTCTTGTTGTCTTCTGCACTTATATTAGGTTTCACAGATTTGATGATCTCTTTCTTAACGATTGCCTCGGAAATCTGTTGAGGAACTGTTTCCGCTACAACAGGTTCCTCTTCCTCATCGGAGAATACCATTGGCTCATCCAGAACGTCCATCCAAGAGCTGCTAGACTCATCGACGGGCAAGCCTGCATATGCTGGTTTCTTCGGCTCTTCAGGTTTCTTTTCGGGTTCGACTGCCTTAGGTTGTTCAGGAAGAGCAGATTCGCTGACTGTTTCAGGCACAGTTGTTGTCGTGACAGTCACAGTTGTCGAGGTGTCTTCTGCAATTGAAGATTCAGTAACTATTTCGGGCTCGACAGATTTGACGATCTCTTTCTCAACGACGGTCTCGGTAGCCTTTACAGGAACAACTGGTTCTTCTTCCTCATCGGAGAATACCATTGGTTCATCCAGAACGTTCATCCAAGAGCTGCTCGACTCATCGACGGGCAAGCCTGCATATGCTGGTTTCTTCGGCTCTTCAGGTTTCTTTTCGGGTTCGACTGCCTTAGGTTGTTCAGGAAGAGCAGATTCGCTGACTGTTTCAGTCACAGTTGTTGTCGTGACAGTCACAGTTGTCGAGGTGTCTTCTGCAATTGAAGATTCAGTAACTATTTCGGGCTCGACAGATTTGACGATCTCTTTCTCAACGACGGTCTCGGTAGCCTTTACAGGAACAACTGGTTCTTCTTCCTCATCGGAGAATACCATTGGTTCATCCAGAACGTTCATCCAAGAGCTGCTCGACTCATCGACGGGCAAGCCTGCATATGCTGGTTTCTTCGGCTCTTCAGGTTTCTTTTCGGGTTCGACTGCCTTAGGTTGTTCGGGAAGAGCAGATTCGCTGACTGTTTCAGTCACTGTTGTTGTCGTGACAGTCACAGTTGTCGTGGTGTCTTCTGCAATTGAAGATTCAGTGACTATTTCGGGCTCGACAGATTTGGCGATCTCTTTCTCAACGAAGGTTTCTGTAACCTTTACAGGAACTGGCTCTTCTTCCTCGTCGGAGAATACCATTGGCTCATCCAGAACGTCCATCCAAGAGCTGCTCGACTCATCGACGGGCAAGCCTTTATATGCTGGTTTCTTCGGCTCTTCAGGTTTCTTTTCTGGTTCGACAACCTTAGGTTGTTCGGGAAGAGCAGATTCGCTGACTGTTTCAGTCACAGTTGTTGTCGTGACAGTCACAGCTGTCGTGGTTTCTTCTGCAATTGAAGATTCAGTGACTATTTCGGGCTCGACAGATATGACCATCTCTTTCTCAACGACGGTCTGGGTAACCTTTTCAGGAACAACTGGATCTTCTTCTTCATCGGAGAATACTATTGGCTCATCCATAACGTCCATCCAAGAGCTGCTCGAATCATCGACGGGCAAACCTGCATACGCTGGTTTCTTTGGCTCTTCGGGTTTCTTTTCAGGTTCCGTTGTCTTTAGTTGTTCAGTTTGCACAGATTCACTGACAGTTTCAGTTACAGTAGTAGTTGTAGAAGTGATAGTTTTACTGCTTGAATCCTTTTCCGATATTGTTGATTCAACGACTGTTTTAGATTGGGAAGCCAAAACATTTTCAGCCACTGGAGCTTCGATTGTTGTTATTTGCTTAAGATCTTCGGGATCACTCTGCTTCGGTGCCTCTGATTTTGAAATATATTGCCTGTAAAGATCTTCTGCTAGACTTTGCTCCCTGATATTGTATTTCGGAATCTCGAAGTTGTACACAGATGGTTCATCTTTTTTGGTTTTTAGGGGAGATTTACTAGGTGTATCCACAGTTGTCGTGACTGTTGTATTGACGATTGTTGTGGTATCAATTATTTCGCTCTTTATAGAGTCAGAAGTATTTGTTGTTGTTTCCACTCCGACTGAAGGACTTTCCATTGAAGAATCCACAGAACTTTCAACCGTAACTTGTTTTTCGACAATTTGTTGTCTTGCTTCAATTGGCGCAGGAATATTTGCAGTTGATTTTGAATTGATTATGTGATAATTACCCTCAGCTGTGCTAAACGAAGGTGTGTCGTACTTTGGAACTTCATAAATCTTTTCAATTTTAGTAGGAACATTTTCTTCAATTTCTTCGGTCGACGTTTTCCCAGATGTGTTTGTAATAACAGAGTTAACCGGACTTACAATCGGTGTTACCTCTTCAACAATTTTTTGTGAATCATGGGAAAGAGTATCTACATAGATTGTCTTAGAATTGATTATGTGATAACTACCCTCAGCAATATTAAATTGAGATAAATTGTATTTGGGAATTTCATAAATTTTTTCGTATGGAATATTTTGAATAATATTAGTAGTATTTAAAGTGCTTACCGTGTTAACCACAAATGCTTCAGCAATTAATGCGCTTGGTTTTGCAGGAACAACTTGATTAGCAGTATTAGTAGGGTCTGGGAATTGAATATCACATGGAATATCTAATTGCGTTTCTTTTGGAGTTTCAGAAGAAGGTATTTCTGTCGTTTCTTGCAGTTTTTCATGATAAAGTGTATCAGCTTTGGCATGCTCGATTGTATTTGCTTTGGAAATCAATTGCACATCTTGCAAAAGGTTCTGAACTAATTGCACTGGTTTATCGATGGATGAGGTAATATCGATTAAAGGTTGTTTTTCATCTGTCGAAGTTACACTTATTGTTTCATTACCTTTACTTTCTTCTACAAGGATCTGAATAGTTTCTTGCTTGATGAACTCTTCGGGAATTGCGGGCCGCTTCTTCTTATCTTTCTTGGACAATTTCTTTTGAATGTCATCGAAAAGCTTTTGTTCTTCTGGACTCAAATCTGTTGGGAGCTCACTGTCCTTCTTATCAAAAACAGTTGGCTTGTCAACCTGTTCTATAGAAACCGTCTTAACCTCTTGATCCTCCTGTATTTTTTTCAAAGAAGTCTCTTCACTAGTAACAGAAGTGCTTTGGTCAATTGACTCTTCGATATCTGACTTAACTGACTCGACAACCTCAACTAAGGAATTTTCACTTGACTCGGCAGTTCTTTGCAGGGACTCAACGTTTTCAGTCACAGTCTCAGTCACACGAAGACTAACCTCTGGAAAATCTAGGTGCATTTTCACGATCGGAGTCTTCAACTTCTCTTCATGAGTAATGAGAGAAATTTTCTGAACTGTACCTGGTGGATAGGCTCCGTCAATGCCTTCTCCCACGAAAAGAACATTTGTGCCATCTTCGGTTTCGAAGCTACGTCGTTGTGTCGTTGTAAGTATCGTATTTTTGGTAGTTGTTGTAGTTGTGGCAATGGTATCTGTCTCGTTTATAACCCCATTCGACGTTGTTTTCTCGGAGTATACAGTCGGTAGTTCAGTTGTCTCAATGCCTATGACTTTAACACCTGATTTCCTTGTTGTGTCCCTAAGACCCAACTCAATATTGACACCAACGTTTTCTACTGTTCTGTTCTGTTCGCTGCTTGAAGTGACAACAGGAGAAGTCGTACTTGAAGTTATAACTGGACTAATCGGTCTTTGATCTGGCATTTCAATGCTTGATGTAACAACAACATCACTTGGTGTGTCACTTTCAGTAAGAACTATTCGTCCGTCATTTGTAATACGCTTTGTAATCCGCATTGTGCGAATTGTAGTTGTCTTGATAATGGCACCATCTATTTGACTAGATGTGGTTGAAGTTTCACTTGGTACTTCCGAAATCGTTGGGGAGCCTTCTCTCACGGTGATGGGTTCACTAATAGTGCTGCTCTCTTCAGTTGTTGATTCGCCGTCTTCATTCAGCTTCTTCACAATTTTTGTAGTACGCACAGTTGTTGTTTTGGTTACACCACCAGCTTCTTCACTTAAGGGCTCCTCAACAACAGCAATTTTTTCTTCATGTTTCTGGTTGTCTGATTCGGGTATAGCGACAATTTCACTCACGGTCTGGTTATCAACATTTTGCGAGACTTTCTTAACAATCTTCGTTGTTCTCACAATTGTTGTTTTAACAACATCGTTGTTGCTAACATTTTCATAGAGTGGTTCAGTTACTGGGAACTCTTGCTTGGATTTCTCTACAAGTGGATCAACCTCTGGCTGTTGTACCTCTACAAGTGGAGCAACATCTTCCTTGGGTTTGCTAATCAGGATCTCCTGAATTTCCTTAGGCTCCTCTTGAACTTGAACAGTCTTAGGCTCCTCTAAAATTGGAGACTCCTTCTGCTTCGGTTGTTTCTTAGACTTCCTTGGCTTCTTATCGGGTACTGGAGTGATATTTTGATGCTCGGAAGCTATGAAATCCAGCGTTGTTTTCTGTATATTGCTACTCTCAGTAGTAATTGTGGGTGCGATCAACAGGTCTTCAACAGTCTGCTCCGGCTCATTTACAGTTTCAGTGACAGATGACTTATTCACAGCCTTAGTGGTGCGTGTGGTTATAGTTTTGGTAATACCCTCACTGTTCGATTCGGTGGTAACTGATTCAGCAACAATCGGTGCATCCTGAATGATAGTTTCAACAATAGGCTCAGATGTGCTGCTAGTTTCGCTGACATTTTCACTGTCTTGGGAGATTTTCTTGACAATTCTTGTTGTGCGCACTGTGGTTGTCTTTAGCACAGAGCCGTCTTCAGTTTTGAAAGTATCTTCAGTGGGTTTCGTTTCGGGTATGACTTCAACTTCGCTAATAGGCTCAATGAGAACTTCTTTATCTTCAGTTTTGGCATTTTTGATCGTACGAATAGTTGTTGTTTTAGTTGTTTTAACAACGCCCTCATCGCTGATCTCACGACTGTTCATTTCAGATTTCTCCACTTTGGGTTGTTCTGCAGCTTCTTCAGCGAGTTCAAAGGAATCCATTGAAGGTACGTCCGAATGTGTTGATGATGACATATCTTGACCATCTTGTTGGCTGATCTTTTTCACAATCTTTGTTGTACGTATGACGGTTGTCTTTATGAGACTGCCATCATCGCTGATAACAGTTGATCCAGATGATTGTGATTGGTTTTCATCACTGGAAATTGCACTTGTTGTATTCAGGGGCTCTGTGGTTTCTAATGGTAACTGTGGTTCGACTATTTCGGCCACATTTTGCATAATAGGACTTTCTGATTTTGGTATGGCATCAATATTTGGTTTGGCGTCTTCACTCTCCGATTTTGTCTGCTTCTTTTTCTTATCCTTTCGGCTTGGCTTTTGTGGTTTCTGTTCAGCTTCCGCGGCGATAAACTCAACAGTTTCCTTTATAATAGAACTAACTTCCGGTTTCTGTTTGTCCTTACGAGATGGTTTCTGTGGTTCCGGCTCAATTATCTTTTCAGCTTTGACTACAATTTCCTCAATGGCACTTTGAGCAGCATCACGAATTTCCTCTTGAGTTGCAATCGGTTGTTCTTGAGTTGTCGTCGAAGTAAGAACTGTAGTTGGAAGTAGAGTAATATCTCTTTCCACTTCTGGCTCATCTTCAAAGACTTCTTCAACGACTTCTTCGCCATCAGCGGTAATACGCTTCAGAATACGTTTTGTCTTTGTTATAGTTGTTTTTGTAATGGATCCACCTTGAACAACAGTTGTATCCTGAGATGATGTAAGTCCCGAAACGTTGACACTACCGGGAAGAGTTAAAGTTGTCGTTTCAATTGCTGGCAAATCAAATTGTTCCACAGAAATATTTTCCTCTGGCAAATCATCGATGACGTCTTCTTCAACAATCTCTTCTTTGCCATCGATAATACGCTTGATAATGCGCTTGGTAATGTGTTTGGTTATAGTTCTGGTCGTAATTGTTGTAGTACCGCTTTCTGTGGAAATCGTATTAGTTGATGTGGTAACTGTTGGCTTACTTTCCACAAAAGTTTCATTAGCTTCGCTAGATGTCACAATCGTTGATGTTGGCTCAGTAACAACAATGTTGGATACCTCGGGACCTGATTCTGTTGTCTCTGTAGTAATAACAATCTCTTGTGCAGGCTCACTAACAGTTGATTCAATAGAGAAAATTTGTTGAACAATTTCAACTTCTTTTGGCTCTTCCCTAACTGGTATTATTTCCTTTTCTTCAGTTACTTTCTCAGTAACCTTTGGACGTTTCTTATCCTTCTTTAATGGGGCCTTGTTATAAGAAACTGGCTCAATTGGGGAATTCGAAGTCTCTTCGATAGTTTGCTCAACTGTTTTTGCTTCTGCAATAGGTATTTCAATAGGCCTAATAACCTCAACAGGAGCTTCAACTATGTCCTTTGTAATAATTGTAGTTACCACAACCGTTGGTTCCTCTACAGTAGATGTTTCAACAACAGTTGTAGTCTTCTTCTTATCTTTTTTAGATGGCTCAACTGTTTTGGCTTTTACAACAGATTCCTCAATTTGTTTAATGTCCTCAACAGGAGTCTCAGCAATATCCTTTGTGATAGTCGTGGTTTCCACAACAGTTGTAGTCTTCTTTGACTTCACAGATGATTCTGCCGCAGGAATAGATTCAGCAATTGGCTCTTCTACTGCAGGTATAACTAAAACCGGTTCTATGATCTCAACTGGTTTCACTGTATCCTTTGTAATAGTTGTGGTTTCTACAACAGTTGTTGCCGTCTTTTTATCCTTCTTCGATGGAGCTTTACCATTAGAAACTGGTTCTTCAATTTGTATCTCCTGTACGATAACTGGCTTCATCGTTTCAACAGAAGGCTCCTCAACAGGAGTTTCAACTGTCTTCTTAGTAATAGTCGTGGCTTCCACAACAGTTGCCTTCTTTTTGTCCTTCTTAGTTGGAGCGGGAACTGGATCTGGTTCAGCAATTGTATCAACTACAGATACAGTATTAATCTGTTTAATGATTTCAACAACTGGTTCAACTGTTTTCTTGGTGGTTGTCATTGTTTCAACCACAGTGTTGGACTTCTTCTTATCCTTCTTGGATGCGGTTGAGACTTGCTTTATATTTGGCTCTACAACTGGGACGTCTTCTGTTTGTTTTATGATTTCTACAACAGGTTCAACCGTTTTCTTCTGCACAGGACTTGTATGCTTCTTTCTATCCTTCTTTGTTGGAGCCTCTACTGGCGTTTCTGGCACAGTGACAACTTCCTTCCGTTTTATGATTTCAACAACTGGTTTAGTTGTGGTTTTTGTCAAGACTGTTGTTGTTTCTACCACATTGTCAGAATGTTTCTTCTGTTGCTCTGACTCGACAATTTTCCCCGTTGAAACCTTTGTTTCAGGCTTAGTTGAGGATTCAACCAAATGTTCAGCTGTCTGCTTTGTTTTCTTCGATTTTCGAGTTTTTGGCTCCGGTTGCTTGTGCGATGGCTCCTCAATCAAGACGACCTCTGTAGGGGCATCCTCCACAATTGTTGTTCTCTCAACATGAGCACCACTTGTCTCGGGAGATTTATGTTTTCTGCTTGTTTTCGAATCCTTTCTGGTGCTCACCTTTATTGGCAACGGCTCAGGTTGTTGCTGCTCATGTCGTTGTCTCTTTAGCCTGGTATTCTTAGCCTCTGCAATCTCAATGGCCTTGTCTGGTCGCTTAGCGTGTTGATTTTTAATTGTTGTATGTGTTGTGGTTGTTGTTGTATGTTCAACGTTGCGAATTTGCGGCATTGGGGCAGCTACACGTACTGGTATCTGTTGTTGACTGGATGGCTGGAAAACTGGATGTTGTGCTCTATGTTGTTGACCAAATAGAACTTCGGCATACGTGCTGCCAGTACTTGTATCTTGTGGCTGAGTCTGGTTGGGCTGTTGCACCTGGGGACGCACAATGACAGTATCTTGAACTGCCACAAACTCTGGAGTCTTTGGTGCTATCACAGTTGGCTGTATCTGTTGTGTTTCCTCCACAAATCTTGTTGTTGTCACTGTCGTTTGGGACTGAGCTTGGACTTGTGGCTGAGGTTCAGGTTGCGCTTGTTGTTGTGGAACCTCCACAGGTATAGTCTCAATGGCATCTACATCGAATTGCCCGAATGTAATATCCGGACGTGGTTCATGCATTTCGAACTCTTGCGGCTCGACAGGACGTAGCATTTGCACAGTCTCCTCAATATAAACCTGCTGTTGTTGTTGTTGTTGTGGAAGAACTTGTTCAATTTCCTGTTGTTGCATTATAACTGCCGGTTGAATTTGCTGCGTGCTCGTTGTCAAAGGCTCCGAACTTTGTTGCACCATGGATGCCAGTGTGGTTACCACACGATCGAGAACGCTATTACCTGTTGTGGATTCACCAGTTAAATTTACTTCGGTGCGATAAGGCTCTAAAAGATAGGACTGTTCTACAATTTCCGGCTGATAAGCAGGCACTTCCGGATTGAGTTCCGTTTGTGGTTGTTGCTGCGGTTGCTGCTGTTGATATTCCTGACTATACTCTGGGGTTGTTTGTTGTGTGTAATAGATTTGCTGCGACTCCGTGGTGTAGCCTGAAGGATAAGTCTCCGTCTGGGCAACAGGTTGGTAATAGCCAGTAAGTAGTTGATATTGAGTGTTGGTTGGAGGTACCGCTACCGGCTGGTATTGTATGGGATATTGCATCTGCATTATCTGATCATAATAATTCTGCTGCTGCTGTTGTTGTTGCTGTGGCTCACCGCGCGTGGTGGTGGTTACATAACCCCACTGTCCGCTATCGGCCACATTCTCATACATGGTCTGATAAAGTTGTGGATCGGGTTGCAAATACGTTGCTGTGATCTCCTCTGCAGTCATGGGCACTTCATAACTGGATAGTTGTTGCTTCTGCTCCAGTTGGGGGTGATGTTGTTGTTGCTGTACATAAGTCAACTCTGGTTCATTTTGGCTTATGAACTGCTGCAATCCTTGTTGCTGCTCTACTTGCCGTGGTTCAGTTTGTGGTACATAACTGGCGTCGATAACATCCTGAATGGTCAAATCCCCATGAGGCTGTGACGCCTGTCTGGCCAACTCCTCGGCCTGCAGGCGTTCCAATTCGAGACCTCGTAGCACCTCCGCATAAGACGTTGAACCGGGCACCCACATGGGACTACGCGAACGTTCGCGATCCTCTTTGGGCACAAAGAGTTGTTGGTGCTGCTGATGTTGTTGTTGATGTTGATGTTCACGTGTCACCTGTTGCTGTTGCTCCACTTGTGTGGTTTCCACATGTGGTTCTCGCCTACGCCTTGGAGAACGTCCACGACGCTCGGCTCGTGGTGGCTGCAATTTCTTAACCGAATTTGAATGTTTTTGCATCTGTCGCTCACTTTCAATAAACTGAGTGTTGGGATTGCTAGGAACTTGTTGATCTGTCAGAGTGGTTGTTGCTACAATGGGATCGCATGTTTCTTCATAGTCAGAAGTTGCGATGCTGCTGCTGGGTGGTGTAACATGATGTTGCTGCTGGTGTTGTTGTTGTTGTCGCCGTTCATAAACCACAGTTGGTAAATGTGAGTTAGATTCACATGCTTCTGAGCCTAACATTTCATCCTCGAGTGTGCGTGTTGTTGTCGTCATTGTGGTTGTTGTCGTTGTAATAATTGTTTGCTGTTGGTTTAAGTTCGTTTGTTGTTCTTGCTGTTGTTGTTGTTGTTGCCTTGTCGTTATTGTCGTGGTCGTGTCGCGTTTTTCTTGTCTTGGTGACGTCACCGTTTCATTACCGCTTACCGGACTCGCATGTCCTGATAACACTTCAGCATAGGTTAGACCTACTGCCGTTGGCTTCATAAGCAACGAGACAGTTGATGAAGTGGTTACCACTGAATGTGGATCCAGAGCATAGGATTGGGCTGCGGTTGCGTCATACGTTTGCTGCATGCCATCGATTGATTGTCGCATTGCCTATGCGACCGACCGACAGAGCGAGAGAGTGCGGGCGCGCGTGAGAGAGAGAGAGAGAGATAGGGGGAAGATTTGCCAAAAAAGACGTTAGCTTTCAGTATCGTTTTCGAAAGTTCAAAGGTCCTAACAAAAACTACCTGTCTAAATATGGAAGGGAATGGGCCACCTAATAAAAATAATACTCTTTGATTTCATTTTAAAAATATATTTTTTAATAATTAATAATTCTCTTCTTTTTTTTAGTTTTTTTTTCTTAAGCATTTGGGTCATGTAAGATAGATAGTATAATGTATAATATAAGAAGGCGTGGCTCTGGTTCTAGCCGCTGCCCATGCCACAAATTGGGAGAATGTTACAGTGGCAGCAACAAAATAAAACCAGATGCCGCATGGTGGCTGCCCTGCTTTTCTTTGGTTCGATCTAGTCTAGATATTTGGTATATTTATTACTTAAAAGTACTGTAGTTTGCCATAGCTGTGTGCGGCATCTAAACTCTCTAGATCTCTAGCTTAGCATCGTCCGGCGTGCCGCGATGTATTAACAATTTGATGCGCTCATTACGTGCGGTTATTTTCGAATGCAAATTTTTGACACGTTCACGACATGCCTATATCGATATTTATATATAGTATATATTTGAGTGAAGGGTAAGAGGAGGAAGAGAGAGAGAGTATATATTGTTTATGCGTTTGGTGCATTTTGTTTCGGCGTGAGCATTTTATAGAGAAGAAATACAAAAAGGTCAGCATAATAATCATTTATGAATAATTTATTTAAATGCAGCGAGCATAATTATGCCATATAAGATAAAGCAACCATTTACCAGGTTTTTTTTTTGAAGAAGTACGCAATACCCATGTGTATGTGTTTGAGATGTGTGTGTGAGTTATGGCAATAGTTACATTGATTATAGGCATCGATTTGAAGTTAGTCACATGTTTTAGTTTTAGTATTAGTTTAGCACAAGAGGCAAGCGAGCAAAAGCCCAAGAATCCAGTTAAAAGTTAAATATATATTATAAATATGAGTAAGATTTGATTATTTATGTAATCGTGTGGGGAAATTTGTTTGCAATTTTTTATATATTTGTAAAGCGCAACGACACCAGATTTTGTTTTTATTTTTTATAAGAAGAGAAAAGATAAAAAGAAATACATAATGTCAAAAATAAAATATATATAATTCAAATGAAAACCGTAACCATTACTTGTAACTAAAAGATAACTGAGAGCGCTATTACGGTTGATAGTAAGATAAAAAAAGAGAGAAAGTAAGAAAAAAAAAAGAGAGGTAGCTGTGACATCGAGCGGCTTTTTGGTGAAAATTGTATGTTTGCCCGGCCATAAAGCTAACTATTTCAAGTAAAAATCAAAAGACTAAAATCATAAATGATAAATGTCTAAGCGAAAGCTGTGATATTTAATGTGATGTCAAGTGATTGTGATTTGTTGTGATCTTCTGGTGATGACTGTACTTTTTTTGAAATGAGTGCCGCCATATTGTAATTATGCTTCGACTGTACGTACTGTATGTGTGTTTCGGCAAGATCAAAATAATATAAGTTCTCATAGCAAGAGTTGCCCCAACTACTACAATTTCTTTACTAACAACAAATATTAGAGAAAAAAATTATAAAAAATTGTTATAATTTGGACTTTGTTAAATTTGCCACTTACCGCCAACATTGCAATTCGCAATGTAAACTTAAAAAGAAACAAATTTTTAAAACTAAATTTTATGTAGTAAACTATGCCCTGCTGCTATACATAGCAAATATGTACATATATATTTAGATGATCATATTGTTTGTGTGAAATAGTTGAAGGCGTTAAAACTGACAATGCTTAAAATAGCTCGCTGAATAATGAACTGGAGAAAGAATTTGCTGTTTCTATACTTTTTGTTTGTTTTTTTTTTTTTTTTTTGTATTTTTTTATATGGGCTACCCCCGGCAACAAGAACTTATGTGAATTCTCTTGCTTGTATATTAAAATTTTTTTATGATTTGGCACGTGACAATGAATTGGTTTACAGACACAACAAATGTATGGCAGAGACATAACAATGATATGAGAGGCAACTTGGGATTTTATTTTGATGAGGAATGAGAGCTGCACGGTTGGTATGACATGATATTTTTTTTTTTTTTGCAAAATTAAATTATAAAAACAAAACAAAAAGCACAAAGATGAATTTAAATGTTTTGTATTTGTGTGTAATGTATGCTGATGATATGAAAATGGCATAAATCGAATTCGAAAATAATAAAAACGTAAGAGAATTTTGAGCAAAATCAAAGAAAACGAAAAAATTCAACGAGATTTAATAAAATGCGCACTTGTAAAACGAAAGTAAGCAAAACAAAATAGTTGAAATAAAAAAAAAATATAATTTAATAAAAATTTAATTTACGCAGCCACCGTGCAACTTTATTTCGGACCTATCCGCACATATTTTTTAGAGTCTTGCAGAACGTACTTTTTTAATATAATCATAATATTATTTAAATAGAATATCATGTGGTCTATAAATTGGTTACTTGAGGGTTAATAACTTATTTTTTGTTGGGCCAACAAACTGGTTGTTCTGTCAACTGTTGTATAGCATTAAAAAAAAAGTTAAGATATTGTTCAATATAGCATGATAATAATGAAGGGGAGACTTTATCAATAAGGGTCGAGATCTCAGCTTAGCTTACAGTTGCTGTTATTTACGAGCTACTAAACAAGATATTGATTAAGATATTGGGATAGATAGATATAAAATGGGATCCTAAACTGTTTTCTGCTTTTGAATTCTTCTAGCTAACTGCTAACTGGGTTGCTCTACTCATAAACTTGAGATACAGTTTTGAGAAACTGTTAAAAATATAAAAAAAAAAGTTACGTACCTGTTGCTCGGCTAATGCGCGCTCACGATCGTGTGGCAAGTACGTAGGCGCCATGACGAGTCGCAATTGCTGCTCCTCCTGAATGATGCGTTGGCGTAGCGTTTGCATTTGTTGTTGATACACATCGATTTGGGACAGCGTTTGCTCGAGACTCTGCGATTTGGCTTTAACCACATTGCCAAGTCCATCGAGCAGTCGCACCAAATCATCAACATTCTCGCTTAGGCGTGGATCACCGCCCATGCCATTGCGGAAATGTACCTAGAACGAGTTTGAGAATGGAAAATGCTTCCCACATTAGCTATATCAAGTCCCCACTTACCTCAAGTTTTTCAATAGACAATCTTAGTTTGGTTTTTTGCACGTTTATATCGGCCAGAGTCTTTTCACAATAGCCCAGCTGATCGCGCAGAGGTTTCTTAAGCTGTGGCGAGGAGTCCAATGTTTGTTTGGTCTTTTCATGCCATTGTCGTATATCCTTGATCTTGCGCTCACATTGATCCCACTCCTCGCAGGCCTCCTGCAGCAGCGAGTTCTAAACGAGATGACAAAATTTAAAGTGATGAAAATGAGGAACTACAAATATATTTTTTTTATGTATTGTAGAAATCCGAAAGTTTACCCTCTCCAGCAGCACCGCTTCCACGGCTATCTTCGCATCCTCGGCCTGCTGCAGTTTGTCCTTGAGATCGCCCACAGTTGTCACTTGACCAATGTGCTCCAGTTCCTTGTCCATTTCGCTCAAATGCTTCACAATCGGTTTAATACTCTTCACAGCCGCCGCATAATCATTCAACTTGTTGCGTGCCTCGGGCAATGTGCGCAGTTCAATGGTTTGATCAATGAACGTACGTTTATCGGCCACCCAAGACATGACAATCTGGTACAGATTCATGAACCGTGTCCAAGCATCCAAACTATCGCCCACAGCCTGTTTCTTTTCGTCCAACCAGCCACGTACCTGGGCCAATTGAGCGGCCAACTGATCAATTGTTGTCTGCACCAGCGTCTTCTCCTCGCTGTTGCGACTATTTTCAATGATCAGCTGGCCATTGGTCTTGACCAGGGTGAAGCGTTCATAGATGGTGCCAATTTCATGATTAATTCGCTGCAGCAGCTCCTTCATCTGAGTCGGCTCCAAGGTGCGCTCCTGCACCTGAACCTCAGCCTGCATGAGCCAACGTTGAATTTCATCGACACCGGCCAAATATTCGGTGCGAACGGTCTTCGCACGCTTGAAATCCTTCTCTTTGGTCTCCATGGTCACTTGGACGCGTTCCGCTAACAATTCGAGGGCGGTAAACTCTTGGGCAATATCACTGGGCACCAAATTCTGTTTGGTTTGGTAATGCGCTTGAGTTTGCGCAATAAGCGCACGACTTTCCTCAGCGGCCTGTTTCACCTGGCTGTTAAGTGTAATTAGGGCTTGTTCGGTTTGGACAATATGCTCGTCGTAGACGTGTACGGATTGCAGTTGATCGTGTAGTGCGTTCAACTTATCCTGCAGCTGCGAGATGCGGCGGAACACTTGCTCGATCTCCTCGAGATCCTTGCTAACTTGTTGGTCCTTATCGCGTAACGTATCGTTCAATCTGTTGAAGAAAGACAAAAAGAAAGAAAATATTGCCCGGGGCGTATTAGTCAATGACGTATCTGTATAAGCAAAATATATGCCTATATAATATGTAAACAGTGTGTGAAAACCACGCGGTCGTCTTTGCTCTAGAATAGAATTCAGCTACGCGTGTTGCACAAAAGTTTTATACATATATATGAATATATATCACTTGATATATATCTAATATATATTAGACAAAAAGTTATTTGAAGAAAGCACAAAGGCAAATGGTTGAAGTTTTCAATAATTTTCTATATATCCAAATGGTCAAAAGATGATGATCGTGTTGGCCTCGAGGCGCTGCGAAGATTTCCGTGAAAATGAATGCTGCCGTTCCGCTACAAGAGAGTTTTCTAAATGACTGAACCAAAAGCGAAAATTTTCCCAACCCGACACACACATGAATAATTCGAATTCGAAATTCGAAATCAAAATTTCAATATGAGAAGAACCTATATAATTCTAAAACACCTTGAACTGTTTGAGAGACAGCGAAAGAGAGGCAGAAAGATTTTCGAAAATATTTGAAATTTGTTGGTCTTTTGTCTGTCTTTTAAATTGGTTATTTCTCTTAATATTATTGCTAATATTATTTATGTTGTCCGCTGGCCTGCTTAATGGCTGCGTTTATTTTTATGCTTGAATTTATAATTAAATTTTGTATTTATGTTTATTTTTATTTGCAGTCAAAGCGAACCAAATGCAGCTGACGTCATCTGGCATGCTGCATTCGAAATGATTCGGTTCACAAGTCTCTGTAAGACTTTGATATTTACTTATCATTTCCATAGAGATATCTTCTCAATTCCAGTCTGTGACGCATATACGAATATTGCTCATAAGCCATGTGGGCGGCGCTAGAAATTGAATGCCAACAAGTGTTTTTCTCTTGAGGCCGCAATTAAACAATCGCAGGAACACTAAAGTCATGTCGAACAAATACTTTATGAAGGACGCTCGTTAAATGCCCTTTACAACAAAAATAAAAACAAGAACATGCAGAACATGAACAAGAAATAGAAGTAGAAGATAAAGATAAAGAACAATAACGGAAGAGCAACGTGCCATGATGAGGCCAAGTCAACACATTTGGCAGGCGGCCAATTAAGGCTGAAACACATTTTCGAAAAAGTTTTTAGCCATTTAATTGTAAAAGAAAAGCATCAAAAAATAAAATAAAAACCTCTAAAAATATTAAAGTGAGAACTGAAAGACTAAGAGATATGCTGCAAATAAAATAAACATTCGATTTGAAAATAATTTCTTAGAAAAAATTTCTCTCTCTGCTTTAACAAATATTAACATAAAATCATAATACCCGCTTTGTCTTATTTAGAGTTAAAGGGTAAAAAAAAATCTAAACTAATATTTTGCTTAAAAAAAACAAAAACAAAACGGTAGAAAGCAAGGGGAAAAAACAGAAAAAAATCTCAATAAAATTTGTTTTGCCTTTTGCTATTTTCAGAGTCGTTTGCCATTTTGCTAATGTACAAATTAACGTATTAAATTTGGTTCATTTGTTAGATTTAAATGGCAAACTATGCGAAAAATGCGAGCGCCAATGTGAAAAGCGAAAGCAAGAGAAAAGCACACGCTCGGTTATAAATAACAACTGTATTTAAGTTCAATTCGTATAAGAAAAATAAAAAATAAAGCAGAACTAAGGCCCATAACAACAAACTGACAGTCATAGTTTGATCAATTATTGTAATCAAAGTCTCTCAGTCGATAAGTAATTTTGAGTTTTGTTTTTAGCCGTTTGTTGTTTTTTCTTATTTTGTGGCTATTTTTGCTGAGAAGAAAACGACGTCATCGTTTTAAATCAGAGACACGCGCCGATTCTCAATATAAAAAAAATACAAGTAAATAAAAACGACAGCAACACCAGACTGACGACCTCGCTAAAGACCGGACCCGAGGCCCGGACCCACCCCTTAAGCCGGAGGGGACTCAATGTAAGATTGAGGCTGATTTTAGCATAAACGGCCGCGACTCTTATGCCGATGACTTAATCATGCCACACGGTGGAATCAACTCAATGCTTTTAAAGTGTCGTCGTCTTGATATAAACATTCACCTTTTGCTTTTGACGACGTTGTTTTGAGAGTGCGTGTTAGCAATTAGCATTCGCTTCTTTCTCTTTTCTTCTGCGCTTCAGCTGCTGTCTTTTCTGGCCAAGTTATTAGCGACAACAGTCTCACCTCCTCACTGGGGAGGCAGATGTGTGCTTAACACTTGTTAACTTCTTTTTCTTTTCTTTCTATTTTTCTTGTGCTTAAAACTTGAATTTCTTGTGAAATTCAGCAGCGACTTCTACTCCTTTTTATTGCGTCTACGCCTGGTAATCCACAAAGCGGCGTTTTCAAGTGCATCCAAACGCATGAAAAAAAAACATTAAAAAAGAAGAGAAAATTGCGTATTGTGTGTTATTTTTTATAGCAACCACACAGTTATTCGAGTTAAATACTTTTCCGTTCTTCTCTTTGGGGTCTCGGCTGCTTTTGTGTGATTTTACTGCTTCTGTTTTTCTACTGCTTCTTAATTAAGATTTATATTATTTGATTTAAAAATATGCGTCTATATGTATTTAATGCTCGGGCGGGCGGTCGCTTCTTCTTCGTATTTAGTTTCCAGCCATCCAGTTATAAAAAACACGTCCGCTTGCAACTAACTCTAAATTAAAACTAAAATATTCTCAGCGCGAAAAAGTTGCCAAAAAGTGTGTTTCACTCGTGTCGTTTCGTGCGAGCGGCGATCGTTAACAGAGGAACGTGAGACGGAAATAAAAGAACGAAAACTGCTACCGCAACTCACCACAGTCAGATAAAACACACACATACATATACACACAAACAAATTTGCTTCGGAGTGAAAGAGAAAGGCGAGCAGGCGAAACACTCAAAATTATTATTATTATTATAAGTTTGCATATGCGCTTGGCATTGAAAATTGGGCAAATGGCAAAAGTTTGCGTTACTCATTAACAGCGCAAATTCGCCGCTGACTTCAGCTGCCAAATATGCCGCAAAAATAGCCAAAACAAAATGAAAATCCAAATTAAACTCAGTTTAGGACGCATTGCAATTGACAAATACATTTAAACGCAACAAGCAAATGTTGCATGGTAAGAAAGTGACTGATAAAGACAACAACAATTCAAAAATTCGGTTTGCCGGTTTAGATAAGAGGGCCGCAAAAGACGCCGGCGTTGTATGTTACATACACACACACACACGTACGCAATAAGCATGAGAGAGCGACAGCGCTCTGTTAAGCGTTAACAGCAGCAAAAGCTTAACAGTGTGAGCGCCAGTCAAGGCGAAAAATAAATTTATAATTACGCGATTACCTCATTTGGGCAAAGTTTTTGCTTTAATTTTATTTAGTTTTTTGTTGTTGTTTCGATTGTTTTCTCTTTATTTTTCTGAATTTTTTATGCAAAATGACAAATTGTCAATGCAGATGCCAACCAGCTTTATTTTATTTGGATTTTTGTTGTGGTTTTTGTGGCCAAATAAAGCAAGGCGCTGAAATAATTATGAATATGTATTACAATTCATTTGCTGCTTATCTAAATACCCTGCATATCGTAATCATTTATTTGAATTTGCTTAAATTTTTGTACATTAATAGTTGATTCTTTTTGCACAATGGGAATGAAGTCAGCAGTGAGATTTTCTGTTTATTTACTTTGTTTACATTTTATATTATTGTTGGCTCTTTGTTAAATTTTTGTATACTCTGTAGTCATAGCTATGTACATATGTAGGGAAGATCAACTATCGAAGCGATAATAGAATAATCTTACTTCTATTATAAACTTATCGTAGACAGAGTATATCCAAGTCGATCATTGCCTTCGTGCGTATTTTCACTTGCTACATTTTGCATTGTGCCGGTTATTGGTTTATTTTTAAATTATTACGAAAAAGTAAGAAATAAATTGAGCCTTTGAGAAGTTAATTGTTATCTATGCATTATAAACAAATTATTTAATTCTCATGAAATACATGAAAATACTCTTTAAATGCAAAAGGCTTGCGAAACACACATTTTAAGTGATTTGTTTTGAATGTTAACCAAATGTTGATTAGATTTTTGCATGTTGGTCACACCAAAAAGTAAATCTCAAGTATAAATTGCAATGAAATTTCTGCGTCGCAGTTGAAGGAATAATTCTTATAATATATGCATGAACATAGTTGCGGGTATAATTGTCGATGACACAGCATTCGGGTATTAGATCATTTTTGGTTCGATGATGACATTGTCGATATCTTTTTGAGCGAATGAAAATATAATTTGGTATCCTAATAGAGCGATTTTTGCACTTTTTTAGAAAATTACAATTAGATATATTAAACATGCTTCATTTAAAAGAGTTGCTTAAAAACATATGCATAAAAACGTTACGATTTGACGTTAAAAGTTTACAAGCTGTTTTACATAACAGACTTTTGTTATTAAGTGGCTGTCATTTGCTCAGTCATAAAGTGCATTACTGTTGATTGAAAATCGAGTTACAGCTGGAGAAAAATTAGGTTATAAGTGAGTTATAGTTATTGGTCGGTTTATATATTCGAGCAGATATAGTAAAGTGAATATATAATGATGTATCCGTAATTTTCGAATACTGCATCGCAAGCTTTGTTTAATTGTAACCCAATATGGTATCTAAAGAAATACACAGATTTAGCAATCTGCAGAACAAAAAAAGCGATCTTTGTACATTTGTATGTACGACAACGTCACAAAATATTACATACAGACTTTTGAAAAACAAGACAAGAGACGTGTTGGCTATAGACAGTTGAGGGAAAATAAAAAGAAAACAACAGCTTGCGATCTCGTTTTTCATAAACAAGCAGACAGACAGGCAAAGGCAGACCGCGGCTGTCAAGCAAATAGCCGGATGAAACAAATGTGTATAAAAATAAAATACAAAAATGACGATGTTGATGCTGAAAATACGTATCACACATGTGTTGGGTGAAAATTGTGTCAGTGCTGCATTAAGAAAGGCCGCGGCATGTTTTCATTTCATTTAATTTTTTCTTTTCTTAAACCATTTTCTTTTCGATTTTTTTTTTTTTATTTTTTTCCCTTTTTCATCGAAATGTTTACGCGATCACCGGCAGCCCCACCACACAGACCTGTCCGCTGTGGTGAGTTTCTTTCGTAACGAGCTTATCACGCTGTTAACGAACTGTTAGAAATGTTGCCAACAGATTGTTGCTAAGAACATGTTGCCCATTTATAAATGGCTAACAAAATTAAGTGTAATGTATAAACGTTGTCAACACCCAAAACCAATTGGCAAATTGGCAACGTTTCTCTTGTTGTTTTTGCGTCAAGCGCCATTCAAAAGAATTTCCGCAAAAATAAAAAACAAAAAATAAATAAATAACAAAAGAATCAACATTTGAATTAGTTTCGTTGTCGCTTATTGACAAAGTATATACAGGAAAACTGGCATATGTGTATGTGGTATTTAATAGTGATACATTTATAGGGTGAACTACGTTTGTCTATTATCGTATATGTCTTAAAGGCGACGACTGATAAGGCCAACGATTTGGCACAGTTACCAGAGACATTGGGCATACCCGGACTCGGTATCAGATGTTGATATGGCCTATATATGTATGTACATACAAAAGGTAGAAAAACTTATAGCACAGACTGTTATTGCAGTAATTTGTTCTGTCTTTAAATTTCATGATTTACCATTCTCAGAATTTCCACTTTTTTATATGTTGCGCAGTTGAAAGCTATACATAAAAAAATCTTGGTTTATGTAAGCCTAACCGAAGCGTAACCGTTGGAATGACGTCAGCTTTGGACGTACTTAAGTCTTAACATGACGTTCCGAGGGCTTTGCTGTGCTCAGTCGAGCCGAGCTACAAAGTGATGACTGATGTCACAAACACACTCTCAACCTGTCATATAAGCTAAAGAAGTTGCAACAAGTAAGTGATTTGAATTTCGGATCTTCAAGTGGAATCCGTTTAAATGCCGCTTATCAATAAAAGTAAATAAAAAACCAGTTAATTTAACCACATAAATTTCCATTAAATGCAAATCAATTATAGAGCTTGTAGCGAATTCGATTTCGATTTCCGGCGTTCAAAATTTATTTCGATAAATTAAACTTAACGTCACGCATAGTTAAACACACTGTTCATACTATATAAATAAATCACTGCGGACGGCAGTCCGCGCTAGTGACGAAAGCAGCACGAAGGGTGCGAAAGGCGACTAGCATATATACACAGGAAGAATGGAAAATTTGCTATGACTGTCCGATCGGGTCGAATTATATACCGATCGAAAGGTATAAATCTAACTTAAAAATGTGCATACTAAGACTTTTGAAAACTTACATGGTTCGTGAGATAAACAGGTGTAAGTGGGAGGGACAAAATTTAAATGATTGGAGCAAATGGGGCCGTTGGAGCCTTTTAGATTTTTTTTTATAATTTTTCACTATACTTATCAAAAATACGCGTCGAATGACACCTTGATCATCAAAATCCGACCACTGGTTCAGAAGATAATTAATTTCGAAATTTTTGGTGCCCTTTTCAAAACGAGATGAAAAGTCAGTCTGTTTGTTTGTCTGTTTGTTTGTTTGTTTGTTTGTATAGATCAAAGCGTTGATTTAGCTTAAAAGTTTGAATGAGGACTTGTTCCCGATAAAAAATCTAGAAACGTTTGTTCTACGACTTTTTCGAAAAACCGCTAGTTTAGCGGGAAATCACTAAAAACCGCTAAAATTGAATTGACGAATAATATTAAGTTTTACTTAAAAATTACTACAAAAAAATTTTTTTGTCACTCGGCACATTGCGCTAATTTCTTCATACCTAATAAATATATATTTTTTGCGCAGTGCCGAGTGACAAAAAAATTTTTTTGTAGTAATTTTTAAGTAAAACTTAATATTATTCGTCACAAAATTGGATATCAGAAATTTTGGTGCATTAAAATGTTTTCGTCACTAGACTTTTACCTCGTAAAGAGGTTTTTTTTATAAGATAGAATAGCACTTGTTAAGTTCCCTCTGGATATATGTATTCAGTATAGTAGTTTTATGGATTACTCACTTTGATTGCTGTTCAACTAACTTATCCACTTTGGCCTGTATGGCCTCCGCCGAGGGTTTGTGTACTTCCCCAAGGAATGTGAGGATGGATTTTGAGAGCGCCTCGATTTCTTTATGTGATGATTTAAGCTCATTTGATTCCTCACGCAGTTCCTAAAAAAACAAAAAATAAAGAAAAAACACTTTTAAAGTTTGCAGTGATTTGTCAGTCACGTTTTGCGTTTGCCGATCGCTCACAGCTTAAACAAAAAAACAAAAACAAAAACAAAACAAACAAAATACAATTTTCTTTACATTTTTAATTCAATTCCAGTTTTTTTTTTTTGGGGCCATTCGAAATAAACGAAGGTCAAAACCAAAAACGTTGACTTGACTTTAAAGCAACATTGCGAATGGTGTTCATAAGTAGGAGAAAAAACTATAGACAACATTAAATATTTGCGCTAAGCAAAACAAAAACAAAATTTTAAAAAATTCAGGCGCATAAATAAAAATCAAACATTTTATCGCTTCTTTTTGAACTTATTTTGAATGTTAAATTGCTTAACTAGGATAAATTTTGGTTTAGTTTGACTATTGAGAGCCTTGTATGGCCATGCATGACAGCGTCGATAATATTTAATAATATTCAATAATAGTTGACTAGGCCTGGAAGCTTAAGGCATAAACTTGGCTTCATTTAAATTTATTTCGACTTGAAATAACAAAATAAATTGTTATTATTCGCAATGTGCACTGAAAGTTATTTAGTAATTTATTATTGTTGAGTTGGCTTTAACTATTTATTGATAAAAATAATTATTATGCTTTAGCACAAAAAAATTCTTGTAATAACTTGAAGCTATATTTAGCAACAAAACTGATAGGTTTGTATTTCTCCTCAAATCAAATACAATCAACAATTATCACAAACTATGAGGTCATGCAAAGACAGTAAATAAACACAACAAATCAGTTGATTGTTGATTACAAAAACAAAACAAAAAATAACTTAAGCCAAAGCCGTATTAATAATATTTTCAGTTGTATAATGAAGCAATAAATGCCAATTTGTACAGTTCAAAAACTGTTATTAAAATTTTTTAAATTTTTTTGAACTAAGCCTAAAAACAAAAGTTATTGAAACTGAAAGTTAAGAATTTGTCGACTTTTGTTTTATTTTAGATTTTGTGCTAATCATCATCAGTTTGGACAGCTGCTAAAGCTCGCCGCAAAAGAGAGATACAGAGGCAGAGAGAAAAAGAGAGATATAAGGCATGCCTTACAAAAGAGAGCGGAAGCTCTCTGTCAAGTTGCCGATGACCATGAACTTGGCGGCTTCGTAGTGTTGTTGATATATTATACATATACATATGTAAGTATGCTTATATATAGTACGCATTCATACATACATACAGATGTACATCTATGTTCAAGTGTATGTAAAGGTTGACATTAGCAAAAACAAATGTTGAGCTGTGCCAAAAGGGGGTGGGGCATGAGGGGAAATAAATGAATGAAATTTTGTATTTCGTATATAAAGCGACAACGCCAGCAACAACAATAAATCAATTAAGTCAGACCATGAGCTCATAAGCCCCAAATAAGTATTAAAACGGAATACAATATTTCAAAATCATTTAAATTACGGATGAATATTGAGTTTGGTTAGCTTTC
Source organism: Drosophila limbata (assembly GCA_963924055.1). Classification (NCBI taxonomy): domain Eukaryota; kingdom Metazoa; phylum Arthropoda; class Insecta; order Diptera; family Drosophilidae; genus Drosophila; species Drosophila limbata. The sequence continues at coordinate 14,652,761 of OZ001353.1, forward strand.
ATTGTGGACACTTACCTGAATGGCATTCTTTGTATCTTCCAAATGACGTCGGGACCTTACAGTTGGGTCGACATTGCGGAACTTGTCTTCCAAACGTCCTAATGCCTTCTCCCAGCCGTGCAGGCTATTCTCGAATGTATCCCAATGTTCGGCCAACTGTTGCAAATTGTCACGTCGCTGTTCCAGACTACGCACCAGATCCTGCCAGCTACGATTGAGATTGTCGTTATCCTGTTCAATCAACTGTCGATTGCGGGCGTCGGCTTGGCGGATGAGAGATTGCGCCTGCTGATTGACTAGCGCGAGGTCACTGTTTTGGCTCTGCAACAACAACGATAACAACAATAACGACAAGGCGATAAAATAAACGTTTAATTTTTGCCTATAACTAATACTGCTGCACTTTCAACTTTTTTGGTTGCACAATTCATGTGCGTGTTTAGGTGTATATACATATATGTAAGTATATCTATATATATATATATATATATATATATGTATGTGATATAAATGTTGTATATAAATAGACTATAGAGTATTCATGGAATATACTCCCAATGTACTATATATTTTTTGGTCTTTGTTTTTGTTGTTTTTGGGTCAATATTTTGAGTTATTTTGACAACGCCGACTGCGTTTCACTTTAATTTAAATGTAAATTAAAATGAAAATTTAAATTTCACTTTGTTGTTGTCAACTTTGACATATGCGTGTGGCCCAAACAGCTTGCCACAAGCTGCCTTCGTGTTGAACTTGGCTCACCTAAAGTGGAAACTCACACAATGTTACACACTCACGCACACACAGGCACTGGCGAATGTATCTTATACAGCACTTGCTAATTGTAGCACTTAAGAGTATCTTTTTTTCTTTTTTTAATTTATTTGTATATATACATATATAATTTGTAAATATGTTGATATTTCTTTAATAGATTTCCTGCTCTTCTATTTCTATTGTTGATGACGTTAGCTTTAAATTCGATTGCTGTCTGTTTCAGTTTCGGTTTCTGCTGCTTCTGCTTCTTCTTTTTTTTTAATTTGCGCTTTTCAAGCACATGGTTTTTTTTGTATATATTTTATTCAACACGGCAAACGAAACGGGTAATTCAAATTTAACAAAGCTTCTCGGACGAAAATAGCAACAACAAAAAATAACGCTAGTTTGTTCTTATTTGCTTTGCTTTTGCTTTGTCGCTTATTTCGTCACTATATAGACCGCATAACACGAACAAAAAACTGGCAACCGCACAGATAAACGTCTCAACTAGAAGTGAATTTCACAAAAAGCCTCACACAACAATTCCCAAAGCATGAGTTAGAACTAACCAAGAGAGCAAATTCGAATGCGAATGCGAGTACGAGAGAGAGTGTATGTGACGCGCTTAAGAGCAGCAACTAACAAAGAGCGCGAATTGTAAGGAAATGTCGGTCTTGTGTGTTGTATGAACACGTTTTTGTATCCACATGGTAACACTTTTCGGCTGGGGGGTCAGTGTATTGGGTGGGCGTAGGCAAAAGGCGTGGGCAGTAGAGACAAAAAAGAGAGCGTGAGAGAACTGTATTTTTTGCTGCTCACAACAACGTCACGCATTACACTAATACTTGAGCAATATCACGCATACGCCACCGCCGTCATAAAACTCAATTGGCTGTTCCATAAGCCGGCATGACCGGCAACAACAACAAAACAGCTGTCCACGGAAAGAGACATGCCAAACGAAGCTCGCTCTTAAAGCTCACTCAGCCCACTCTGCTCAACAAAAAAAGCTGCTAAACATGTGTTTGTTGCGGTTACAATTTGATTGGGTCTAGGGATGGCATAACAGACCTTAAAAACTTAAAAAAAAAGTTATATTCTACCTACATAGCTATAAATGTTAATAAAGGAAATTTTAATTTATAAAAATATGACTCTAAAGAGAGTAGAGATTTGTGTATTCCCATATTAAATGAAAAACTATAATAACGATCTGAGGATAGAATTAAAAATGGAACATTTTCTATTAAAATGTTCAAAATAAAAGTAAAATAAAAAAGTGCAAAAGTAAAAAGTAAAAAGGGTTGTAAATACAAAAGTCTCTAGAAAGCGCATAGAACTATAAAATCTATTATGCAAATAATTACAAAAATTACTATATAACATTGCTTGTCCATCCCTAGCAGTAAACTGGTTATACTCTAAAGTTTTGCGACTGTGGCTGCCTCTGATGATGTCATGGGCCTAACTCAATGACAACAAAAACAAAAAAACAACAACAGCTGAGATTAAGCATCAAATACTCGAATATGAAACCAGCGTGTTATGCCTTTTGTCTGACATAAGCGGTGTTTGCCAGTCAAAACACTAGATGATAAGTCAAGTGCAGGTTAATAGTTGAACTCATTAATTAGTTTTCAAGGTACAAGACGAACGCACAAATATGAAAGTAAACAACTATGCCGAGTGCACACAATCGAATGAGAGAAACAAAGAGAGATAGAAAAGAGAACGTGGTGTTAAAGAGTCAACAGTGCAGCGAAAATTTAAGCTTTGCTTTTACCGGCCGGCAAGTTGTATTGCACTCTAGGTAAAAGTATTCACGACTGAAGCTACATTCTCATAAAAACTCGCAGATACATATTTCTCGCTTTGCTTTCCAGTTTTTTCAGGAGTAGTGACTGTGTCACACTTAAGTAAAACAGGTCTTCTTCAATACACAAAACTTGAACTCAAATACAGAGATATATGGGCTTAAAAATATTTACATATGCATAAAAATAAAATAAAACCAACTTGATGAAAAAAAAAACTTTTAGTTACAATAATATAGCATAATAACTTCAGACTATGATAAAGAATAGATTTTGCAGTTACACAAATATTTAAAAATTAATGAAAAATTTTTTTAAAACCCTGACAATCTTAAACCGTTGAAAAAATATGTAAGGCAAATACTTTTAATCTCTATTATCTTGATTCAAATGTTAAGGTTTTATGTAAATTATAAGAGTTTATTGCTAAAGTTATCTTTGGATTGAAACAAGTTTATCATAGATAAACTGGATTATCAACTAATTTGTTTTTACTTTCGATAAAAATTTAATCTTTTGCAAACTTTATGTAAATACCGCAAAAGCTGAGCATAACATATTCGGTTTAAAGAAAACAAAGAAAAAAAAAAAAAAACAAAAAATGTAATTCTCTTAAGTATCTAAAGATTCGAAACTACTATGTAAATATACTATGTAATAATAAATAAGGAAGAATAATACTAGACAATTACTTAGGTTCACATTACAAAAAAAATCTACTTTCATCATGGTAACTCACCTGTACATTTCCAATGGCATGCGACAGCTTCTGAATATTAAAGTGCAAACCGGCCAAATTCTGTACAGGCTCATCGCTAAATTTGGTACGCTCAATTGTGGCCTTGACGCGATCGATGGACTGTTGATATTCACGCCAACGTTCCGCTTCCTTTTCCAGCTCACTTTGTTGGGTCTTGGCATTGGCCAAGGTGTTGGCCAACTTCGTTTGGAACTGAGCCAACTCCGCCGACAACTCAGACTGTTCGTAGTTGTTCAACGAGGACCAAATCTTATCGGATGCCTCCTGGATTTGTTTGTGAACCAAATTTCTGATAGGAGCTTCGTTGCTGAAGAAGATCTTGTGCTCGTCAAGATCGTGCACAAGATGCTCGTAGTCAATGCCATGTTGGCTATTCTGCAAACGGAGCTCAGCCTCGTGCACCCAATCATTGAACTTGGCCACGAGTTGCATGTACTCCAAACGTGAATCCCGATTGTTCTTCAAATATTTCTCGCGCTCCTCCAATTCGTGGGGCAGTGAGGCAACCAAGGAGCGACCCTCGGAAAGCATTTCCAGCAATGAACTTGGCATACCAAGTTCCGTTTTCACGCTATCGTTGATTTTGTTGAACTTTTGCAAATGGTCATCAATGTCCTTGCTGAGAACTTGATGCTTCTGCAGTTCGCGTTCCACAGACTCGGGATCGCGATCCAGCAAAGGACGCGACTTGGCAGCTCCTTCGTTGTTGTGCAACCAGTCGAGAATGTCGCTTAAATCGGCGGCCATCTTCTTGTGGGATTCGAGCTGCAGCTGATGCTTCTGACGCTGCGATTCAACAGCCTTGCGAAGATTCTGTAATTGATTCTTCAGGGATTGCAATTGCTCAGTGATGCTATTCTTATCCGCGGCATTTCCCTCGGAGGCAATCTTCTGACCCTTATCATTAGCCGAAGCCAACAGACCCTCGCATTCTTGGATCTTGACAATAACATTGTCATACTTGTTAATCTTATCCTCCAGGCTGTCTGGTGAGTTTTCAATGTCAATGATGACATCGGTGTACTTCATAATAAAGCCAATAATCTCATTGATTAAAGCAATAAATTGTTCACGTAGAAGCAGCAGCTGTCGGAGATGCGCCAACTGATCCTCAATCATTTTGATCATGTCGTCCTGTTGGGTTAAGATGCTCTGCAGTTCGGGCAGATCATCCATTTGCATGTCACCCATTTTATTTTTGCTATCCTTGAGTTCCTTCAGGATGCCTTCGTAGGAACCCAGCAGATCTTGCACATCCTCAATCCTAGAACCAATGGGGCGGTTGAGTTCACGCAAACGTTGCTGCATTGTGACAAGGAATTGACTGCAATCGGCCAATCGATTCTTGGCATCCTTGTATTTCTTGATGTGATCACCCAATGTATTGGCACGATCATTGATGGTTTGCTTGATGCGTCCATAACGATCCTTCAAATTCTTGATATCATCGTTAAGCTTCAGTTTGTCGGCATTGCTGAGTGTGGGCAAGATGCTCTTGCCCTGCTCGGACACATCGTTAATGAGTCCTCCCATATTGTCAGCATTCTGCAGGAGTTTCTTGTAATGCGCCAGCTGTTCCTCCAGGACAGGCAGACTTGTGGTACGTAATTCACCTTCGGTGGCGGTTTCCATTTCATTCAACCAGTCGCCCATATTCTTCATTGAATCCTCAAAGGCTTTGCGTCCCTGCAGCAGATCATCCAAGGACTTGCCCCGCTTGCCGCTCTCATCCTTCAGCGTCTGATAGTCGGCTGCAATTTCATCCAATATTTTTTGCAATGCCGCCTTATCGGCATCTCCGCAATCCTTCATAATATTGGCAGCCTGGCGTTGAACGTCGCTAAGAACGCTATCATTGAATTGCTTGGCATCATCATCGTATTTCTTGTTCTCCTGGATTTTCTTCTCAATCTCCGTGGAGGTTAATGGATGATAAACGGGCAATTTGCGCACCTCCGAGATTTTTGATTTCAGCCACTGACGAGCCTTGTCCAAATCATTCTCCAGGGCTTTGCGTGCCTTGCTGGCCTCCAAGGCTCTATCCAATTCAGCTTTCAGGACGCCAGATAAATTGCGATTCTCGCTGTTCAGATTACGCAATGCGGATTCCAATTGCGCGTATTCTGCCGACTCCAGTTCGGGTTGCATGTTGGCAATGCGTTTTTCTAGAACATCAGCCAGCGATTGCTTTGCCTCCGCATCTTTCATCAAACTCTTAATCTTCTGCTGACGCGCCTCGGCATCTTTTGGCGAGAATCCAAGTGCCGCTGGTGCTTGCAACTCATCAATTTGCTGTTTGACCCACAGTTGCAGCTGTTCGATTTCACCCTTGGCTCCATCGACTCCCTTGTTGGTCACATCCAACAATTGTGCCTTGCGATCGATGCGCTTGCCGAGATCGGCAAAACGGCGATCCAATGATTTCATTTGTTCTTCCACCTGTTGGCCATCCAAATTGCTAATCACTTCAGCCACCTGAGCTGCTTTACCCTTGAGCTCTTGTATCTTGGGATGTCCCTGCAATTCATATTCATTCTTGATCTCATTGATCGCTGCCATCTTCTGTGCACAATTCAGGCCAGATCCGCGATCAAGGACATCCATGCGCTTTATCAAGGTATCGAACCAATTCTGCACATCTTGCATGCCCTGACGATAGCCATCGATGACATTCTGACCCGCCTGCTTCTTGGCAATCGCGTCCATCAGCTCTGATTCGAGTTTATCAATGTTATCATCCAGATCCGTATCCTCATCACCCACTGAGAGAGAGAAAAAAGTGATTAATTAAGGTTCTCCTGAGTACCTTAGGCAACTTACATGAACCTGTCATCTCTAACATCAGCTGGGAACGCTTGTCTCCAATCGAATTGAGTAAATCATTCATGGAAACCAGCTCCTGTTGTGCTGCCTCAGAGCGCAGTTTGCAAGGACGCATTAACCAATCGGAGACAGAGCTCTGTTGCTTCTTAACCCAATCCTGCAGCTCGGCGCGCTGTTTCTGCTGTTGCTCCAACTCGCTAACGGATGCAGTCAAACCACCCAAGTGGGATTGCACCTATGAATATGAAATGAATTTAATTTTGTTATTAAATATTACTTTATTTTTGAATTTTTTATATTTTATTACTATATATGTATATTCAGTATATTTTTATTCTAATTAAACTGATTTTTTTTTTAAATATATGTACATTTAAATCCATGAAATAAATATTTTTAATTTTAGTTTTTATAATAATACTCTTTTTTTGTCTATTTAAAATATTTATATTTAATATTTATAAACACTTTTTTCTTTTGTTTTAAATTTTTTATTTTAATTTCTAAAGTCATACTGACTCTAAATAAATAAAATGTTAGGTAAAAAAGACAACAAAAATAATTTATGCTCAAAAACATTACAAAATAAATTACGTTTTTAATAAAGAATAAAAACTATAAAATTATTATAATAAAAATTCAAAATATTTAAAATATGCAATTTTAGATATTATGTTTTAAAACTCTAAGGAGTATGAATTACAAAAGCTACAGCAATAAAGTTGTTAGTATCAAATTACAGCATGTTTAAGCCAAAGCCGCCACCATTTGTTAACTGATCTGGGGATCTGGGGGCTTACCTTAGCGACAAGTGCATTCAGCTTGCTCACGTGTGCACTATTCAAGCGAACTATGCGTCGATAGTTGGCAATACGCTCGTGAGCAATTGGATCCATTAACGCCTCGTTCACTTCACTGAGCTCAACGTCATCGACATTATCATTATCATCATCAATGTCAGCATCTTTCGTTGAGCTCTGAGTATTTGGCGTTGGCTTTTGTTAGCCGTAAATATAGCACAGGCATTTTTTTTTGGACAGGCAGGAGCAAAAGGTCAGAGTGGTAGTGCGGTTTAACAACAGTTACGGTGCGGCAAATCAACAAAAGTTAGAACGGTGTTGGGTTTGTGGAAGGGTTAGAGGTAAAATTAAAATTAAAGAAATTAAATTAAATTAATTAACTTTGGATTAGCCAATTAAAAATCAATGCATTTGCTTTTAGAATTAAACGTAAAATAGCACAATTTATAAATTTACTTAATAAAAAATCATATCATACTCAAACAAACTATCTGAACTCAAATAAAACTTAAAATTTTGTATAGGATAACTACAATATACAATGGAGTTAAACTATTTTAATGTGGGAAAATTATAGATATAATGTGATTTGCGACTTTGTACAAAGGATTAGTTCTTAGAACTTAAAGTGAGTCTCATAAAATGATTTCTAAAGTGAAACTTAAAATGGCCTTTTACGTTTTATTCAAGAAACTTTAACTTTTTTAGTCAATTTAATGTTTTGAGAAGGTTTACAAACAACTACATTAAGAACATCTCTATAGTTTTGATTGACCCACCTGATCCAGCAGATCTTCGAGCTTGGCGCGCACCATCAGTTCCCGTTCGGGAATCGCATGCATGGCCGTCTCCAGTGGAGAACTGGGCCGACTTATCGACGCGGTTGCTGCCTCACAGGCCTGAACTGCAGCTGCCAGTCTGGACTTTTCATTGTTCAACTTATGCTGCATGTCCTGGGCACACTTGAGTTGATTCTGAGCCAACTCTAGGTTTGTGGCTGGTGCGTCGAGTTCCGTTTGTATAATCGGCTCGTAGGCTTCCAGATTGCGCATAATGTTATCCAGCGTATCTTCGTACTCCAGGAACTTGGCAAGCGATTCCAAGAGTCGATTCTTGATCTGAACCGAGGTCTGCAGCAGTGAATTGTAGCTGTCCTGAATGTTCTTCAGCTGGGACTCAACAGCTGGACGAATCTCACGAGTTGTGGGCTCATAGCGTTTGATTTGAGCCTGTCCCTTGGCATTCAGATCGTCCAAATTGGTCTGATATTTTTGGATTTCACTGAGAAGAGCCTCATGCTGTTTGATTTGCTCCTGGGTCTGTTCACGGTTTGAAATGAACAACGAATTGTGTGCCATCAGCTGGAAGGAGATTTGCAATAACCATTTCTCCACATCCTGTAGACTCTGATGGTATGCATTGTAGTCAAGCATCTCCTGTTCTAGATCCTTAATGTATGCAGCACAATCGTTCTTCAGCTTGTCACAACGCGACTGTAGACGATTCACCGCATCCACTTCTGTGCCCAGATCACGTGCCTCCGACATCAGTTGCTCCAAATCGTTGCCCTTCTGTTTTAGCTCATTGGAGAGTGTCTTGTAGCGTTCCAAGAGCGTCTTCATCTCACTCAACTCTCCCTTGGTCTCTGGCGCCGTTTTCATAGTCTTCTCCGTTTCGACCAGCCATTTATCGAGTTTATCCTTATTGACGGCAAAGTCGTTCCAACGATTTTGTGCTTGCTTCAAGTCGCTGAGCTTCTGTTTAACTGCCAGCCCCAAGGCGTCCCAATCCTCACGCACTTTGGTCATCAGATCACGCAGTTTTTCCTGCTTGTCCTCGGGTGTAATATTGGAGGCCTTCGAGTAGGCATCCTGAACCATAGCAAGTAAATGTTGACCCTCAGGCAGGTGGGAGGATAGAGACTGTATAGAAAAGGAAAACATGTAAGACATTTGATACATCATAATATAAATCGATCTTAATAAGTTTATTCGAATAAATTTCTGACCGAAATCTTATTTTGTTTTTTTTTTCAAATATTTAAACACATTCGATTTTTTTATGTTGATTTTTAACTTCTTTTCGTAGAGATAAATATTAAATATTAAATTTTTTTAATACAGAGATTAGAAATAGTTGTAATTTGTAGACTAGAAAAAAAACTAAATTTCATTTTCCGTCCTAAATAAAAAATTCAAAACTAAAAACAGATGGAAACATGTTAATTTTGACTTACATTGACAGTCTCCAATTTCTGGGCAATGACAGTGGCATTACCATCGATGCTGCATTCCTGGAGCACTTGCTCAGCCTTCTCAATCCAGGCATCCATTTCCTTCTTGTAGTTGAGGAACTCTGTGTGATCCGACAGATTCTTCTCGATCTTGGCAACCAAACCCTGAGCAGCAGTCAACAATTTTGTATAATTGGCCTGAGTTTCAATGGTTTGATCGCGAATGCGAGTGCAAGCGCTCTGTTCCATCAACAGCTCACAGTTGTCATTCAAATCCTCAACATTCTCCTTTTCAGCAAGGACCTCATCCAGAAGTTTCTAAAGAAAATGTTGCATATTAATCAATTGATTCAATTTTGAATAGAAAAACGGCACATAAAAGCATATTAGACAGTGTGTAAAATGATTAGCTGCAATAGTGACTAAATGATTAGCTGAAAGAATTAGCAATTAGTAATTGGATTGGTGGGATTTTGGTATACGGATTAGTGATATCTTTATCATTTTTGTATAATTTGAACTACTAGGTGCACTCTCTTTTTAGTATTAATTTTTATTATTTTTTGGTTAGCGTTGCGTGCGACATTGGTGAGAGAGAGAGAGAGTGAGAGACTTGTTGCTTACCTTGGCATTGACCAAATCTTCGGGGTTTTTGTTATCGCCTTCGTGGGATTTGGCAACGCGCTTGCTCATTGTCTCAATCCACAAATTAATCTTGTTGAATTTCTGCAGGAAAGTCTGCCAAGCAGCCAAGCACGTTTCAAGACCACTGCGTGAATCTCGAGATAGAGCTTGAAGTGTTTCCCATTCACCATTTAGATGTTTAATCTCCTGGGCAACATTATCTTGACCCTCATTTCCGCTCGTGGCAATAACAGCCTGACTGAGTTCCTCGCAGGCATCAAGCAATGATTTTCCCTGCATGGACGTCGCTTGTATTTCGCCAAGGCGATTCAGACGATCCTCCACCTGATCCTTTTCGCCATGACAATCGGCACATTGTTCCACATCGATGCGGGTGCGACGCAACCAATCCTGAAGTTCATTATAGGCCTGCTTGTACTTCTCATGATTGTTCACCTGATTCTCCAGCGATTCGATGATCTTGTTCACCTGAGCTTGCAGATCTTCAAACTTGCTTAATCCCGGCTGGAAATCATTCTTGTCCAGACTGTTATCCTCACGCAAACGTGCATTTATCTTCTCCACAATATCGTTGTGTCCATTGATGTCGCGCTGCGTGACACGGAACTTCTCTAATGCGGCACGCTTCTCGCTCAAATCATTGAGATACTCTTCGCTAGCCTTGACACTTGGTTCAATCTCTTCCAGCCATTCAAGTAAAATCTTATACAGCTTGAAGATCTCTTCCAGCTGAGCTAAGCGATTGGCCAACTTCTGACGCACCTCGTTGAGATCCACGAGGAGTTTCTCAAAGTCCTGTTTCAGGGCTTCCGTATCTTCTTGTATTTTAGCTGCACCATTTTGTTCCGTATTCATGATGACCTTCTCCTTGAGTTCCAACAAATAGCGCAATTTATTCTGACCAGTTTCGAAACCTTGACGCAGATTCTTAACCGTGTTGAGTTTGATTTGCACTTCGTTCAAAGTGCTGGGAATTTGTTCGCAATCCGCGAGTTTCTCCCGTGTATTCTCGATCCACGATTGACACTCCTCGTAGAGTGTGTGATGCTGTTGATGCTCCTGGTAGTGCAACTCCAAACGTCTCATCACCTCCTTGGCCAAAGTCAGGAGAGCATTGTATTTGGTGGTCAACTGCATGATGGCGTTGCTGATTCTCGTATCGGAACAGGTTTCCAACAGAACTTGCGCTTTCATATTCAGATGATCCAAGGTCTTTTGCCAATCGAAGAGTGTTTGCAGATGACCCTGGAATTGCTCCAACACCACCTTCTTTTGGGTTAGACTATCCTGTAGTTTGTTGTAGGATTGCACCAAGGCTTCGGTCTTGGTCAACCACTCGAGTGCTTCGGTGTATTGATCCTGGTAGTCCGACCACTTCACAATGCCCACCTCCAGATAATCCTTGGCCTTATTCAGTGCCTCCACATAGGCATCGAATTCCTCTTGAAGCAGAGCGACTTCCTCTTCAATGATCGCACAATCCTCTGGTTCGGCCGTGCGACAAGCGATTTCTCCCTGAGCCAACGCATTTTGGAGTTTTGTCGCTCCCTCGGGAACTTCGCCCTGCAGGATCTTCAACTGATGGGTTTTCTCGGCCAGAGCCTGTTTATCGCCTGTTGGTTCCGAGCACTTGCTCAGCCTTTCCTTGGCATTTCTCAGCCAGGTGGCAAACTCATTGCCAGAATCGATCAAAGCCTGATAACTATCAATTGTATTCTTTTGCTTGGCATACAGATCCTTGGCTTGTTTCGTAAGATTCTCATATTTATCGGAAATCTCTGTGGCAGGTGCACCCTGTTGCAAGTCCGATGCCTTCGAGGTGACCGACTGTATCATCGGCTCAAAGGAGACAATGTCCTGGACAATGTTGTTGGTCTGCCGAAGATTGGCCTTGCGTTCACTTAGACCACTGCTAAGACCTGGTTGACCACGTTGCGACTTGATGATCTTCTGCTCGCAAGCCTGTTGCAACTTCGCCTCCCTATCCGTGATCCATTGCTGGAGTTGGGAATAGCTTGAGCTGTAGTCGGCCCACTGAAGCAGATTCGTTTCGAGTTGAACCTTTGCAGTTGACATTTTCTTGACCAGACGATCCCAGTCGGTTTGCAGCTCCTTCATCTCATTGTTGATGGCGTCGCGTCCATCGGAGCGCGTATTCCTGATGATTTTCTCCCCATTGTTGATGGCGGTGTGTACTAGGTTTTGTCCTAGTTCCCGATTGCGAATCAAATCCTGGATTTGTTCCAGGCGACGCTGTAAGGCCTCCTTGGATCCAGCTCCTTCACCAGCTGATTGAATCGTTTGCTTGGCATTGGCAATCCATTCCTTGGCCGACTTCATATTGGCATCGTATTCACGATGCTGATCACGATTCGTTTCGACCTTTTTGAGGACATCCTTGCCGAGATTCACCTGGACTTGGTACATGGAACCCAAGTGTCTTAGCTGATTGTTGACATAGCTATCGAGATGGGATTTAAGTAATCCCGCCGCAGAGGCATTAAACTTGTCAATGTCATCTTTGCCCTTCTCGAGACGCGACATTACTTCACGCATATCGGCGACTTGTTTCTCCTTGTCGGGCAGATTGGGACAGAGGTTGAGTTTGTGGTTCTTGACAAGTATATCGATCTGTTGCAGCCATTCCATGAGACGTTCATACTCCTCCTTATATGCACGCCATTGCACCATGGTAACTTCCAAGTTCTCCTTCTGCTGATTGATCTCGCGGAACAAACTTTCGAAGCTATCGCGCAATGCGCGTATATCATTGCGTATGATCTCTTGACCCTGGCTCGACGAACTTGCCAGAACAACCTCACCCGTGTGCACCAAATGCTCAACGAGAAGTTCTCCCTGTGCCTGTTTATTGAGCAACGCCTCCGTTGCCTGCACGGCATTCTCAATGGCCAATTTATCGCTTAAGCTGCTCTGTTTCAATGCTGGGAATTTCTCACGAGCACGACTTATCCAGCTGACAAGATCATCGTAGGCTTCTTTGAACAACCGATGATCTCTATATTGATCCTGACGATCGGACAGCAATTTCTGTGTCTTTCCAAACAGCTCATCAAAGTTGTCCAGCACTTTTTGGGCCTGGAATGCGGCCTGACTTTGTTGACCGCTGGCAATCATTTCCTTGGCCTGAACCTTCAATGAATCCACATCGATCTTCTCGACACGCACCTTCTCCTCCGTGGACTTGACACGATCGAGCTGTGCACGTTTCTCCGTCATCGTTGTTTGATGCTCACCCAATTCCTTGAGCAGAGTGTCCAACCATTCGTTGAACTTGCGCACATTTTGCACTTGATCCAAGAAGCCCGACCATTGTGTAATTGAATCATCAAGATTTGCTTTCACATCCATTATACGTAATGCAATGCCAGACCAAAGATCCTGCAGCTCCGACAACTCCTTGTTGATGGCCTCGTGACCTCCGGGAGCTGTATTTGCCAGCACATGCTGGGCCTGCTCCAAGATCTTAAGCACTCGAGCCGATCCCTCATCCTTGAGCAGAATAACATCTTGAATCGTGGCCAACTTTTTGTCCAGTTCCTTCTGACTCATCGAGGACATGTCGGAACAGTAATCCAACTTCTCCTTGATGCTGTTTATCCATGAGGCACACTCCGAGATTGAGTTATCAAAGTCCTCGTGTGAGGTCACATACTGTTGCCAGCGATTGTTCAAGTCCTTGACCTTGTGGAAGATCTGTTGATATTTGGTCACCAACTCGGGACCCGATGCTCTCGTTGTTGTGGCCCCCTTAAGAAGAGTTTGTGCTTTCTCCGTGACATTATCAACTTCCAGTTCCTTGGCACGCACATCGCCTTGCAGTGCTTTTAGTGCATCCAATTGTGCACATTTCTTGGGCAGATCCTCCTTCAGATCAATGGCATGCAGATCGTTATCCGTATCACGAATCCAAGCCAAACATTGATCTCTCAGTTGCTCGTACTCCGACCATTGTTGGAGACGCGCCTCAATGGCTTCAATGGTGGAGCTGATGGCCGCCAGGAGACCTTCCCATTCCTGCTGTGTGGTGTCAATTTGGGACTTGATATTCACTTGTCCCACATCCACAGTGCCGGGTATAACCTTCTCTCCCAGCGCCCTAACTTGATCCACACGTGGAAATTCATCGGCCAGACTTGCCTTCAAGTTCTTCAGACGATCGAGATTCGTGTGCAGCGATGTCTGCTCCAAATCCAGATCTCCCCAATAATGCACAGTGTTCATGGTGGCATCAATGAATTCCTGAGCATCCATGACCGCCTTGGAGTATTGCTGATGAGCACTCACGATGCCCTCGTAGCGTTCTACGTAGCCCTGGGCGCGTTTTTGCAGTTTGCCAAAGCGATCGGTGATATCCTTCAGGATCTGATCGACATGCTCTGTTTTTTCAGGTAAATTGGCAGCAATCTCTTGTAGATTTCCCACCTCAACTTGATGATTGTTGATATCGTTGATAATGTCACGATAAGCTTGCAATTTGTTGCGTTTTTCATCGAGCGTTGTCTTCAGTTCGATTTCCGCTGGCAACTCTTGCTCTACACTGTCCAACCAAGATTTCAGACTATCGGCGGTTTCATCGAAACCAGACCACTTGGCAATCTTATCCTGAATCTTGCGTGCTGTGCTGGCAATGTTGTCAAACAGTTGATCAAAGGTCAAGTCATCCAATTGACTGCGAATTGCATCGCGACCTTCCGTTGCCGTTGAACTATAACACTTCTCACCCAGCTCGACGGTGCTGTTCAACAGTTGAGTTGCGGTTGGCTGTTGGGCCAACAGTTCCTGTACAACCAGTTGTTTCTTAAGAAGATCATCACGAGATGCCACCGTCGACAGATCACTGCAGTCATCGTAACGGCCCTGAGCATTGGCCAACCAATCGGAGCATTGTTTGTACTTCTCATTAAAATGCCCATGATCCTGGACAGCCTGCTCACACTTCTTGAGAATCTCCTTAGCCGTCGCTTGTATTGATTGGAAGCGCGAGGAAACTTGCTGCACATTCACAGCGATTCTTGTCTCTCCCGAGCTCTGAACCAACTCCGAGGTATCATCCTTCATTTTCTCAAAGTCCGCCTCGTTCTGACGCAGATTTTGTGTCAAGGATTGGAAGCGATTTAGTTGTTCCTCCTTCTCCTCGAAAGATGATTTCAAATTGTAGTTCTTGAGCGCATTCTCAGCTTCTCCCAGCCAATTGATCAAACGATCCAAGTCAACTTCATAGTCATTCCATTGCTGCAAACGATTTTCCAGGCCGCTCTTGACATCCGACAATGAACCGCTGAACTTTTCGAAATCGGTTTGCAAATTGGCCAAATCTCGAGTCATGGCTTCCTTGGAACGAGCGGGAATATTGCTGGCATGACTCTCAATATGCTCCTCGAGGGCTTTCAGTTTGGCGACACCTTCGGGCAATGCATCCTGGATTTCATTGATCTTTTGCTGACGCGCTTGGAGCGCCGCCTTGTTGCCGGAGTAATCGGAGTAGCCGGTGAGACGATCCCACAGATTCTTCTGATAGTCCTGTTGTGCCTTTTGCAGTTCACTAAACTGTTGATAGACATCAAATGCGGCATCCAAGTCGGCTACCAACTTGGCACAATCCTGACCAACCTGTTCATAGCGTTTATTAACTTCCACTACAGACTTGGCAATCTCATCAGCATTGGCAGGAGCTGCATTGGTCAGCAGAGTTGCCGCCTTCTCATTGACAGCCTCGACAATCCTTTTGTGGGAGTTAATGTCCTGATTGGTCGCCTTATATTTGTACAACTTGGAGCGAATCTCCTGGGCGCTTGTCCAACTGGCGGGATTTTCATTGTGAAGCAACTTTTCAACCTGATCTAACCAGTTGACGGTTTGTCCGAGAATATCCTGATAGCTAGACAGTTGAACTGTTTGGGCTTCCTGGCGTTTCTCCAGATTGCGAATGCCCTCATCAAGTTTATCCCAACGATCTCGAATATCACGCAGATCCTTGCGGATCTTCTCTCGACCCTGAGTCGAAGTCTCCGGCAAAGCCTTCTCTCCAGCTCCATTCAGGGCGCCAAACAAACTCTCCGCCTGCTCCTTCTCGGACAACAGGACCTGCAGGATGTTCGAGCTCTGCGTGGGCTCATCCTTGAGAGCCTTCTCCAATTGCGTTTCAATTGGTTGCAACCACAAATCAACCTCGTTGTATTTATCCTGATAGAACTGATGATCATCCACGAGGTTCGACCAACGATTGACAACCTCCTTGCTCAACACCTGCAACAGTTGGTAACGATTCGTGATCTGTGTGGTCAACGTCTTTAGGCGATCAGCTCCGCAACTGTTGAGCAGCGCATGTGCCATGTCCCCAAAGGCATCGATCTCCTTCTCCTTTTGCAGAATGAGCTCACGTTGAATCTTATATTTGTCCATCTGCTCGACCTTTTCGTGAAGTGTCGACTTGAGTTGCTGATCTCGAAATACGGCCTCGGCATTGCGACACCATTTGGTGAGTTCCTCGAGATTACATTCGAATTTGTCCCACTGTGCAAGCACATCCTTTTGCTTTCCTTCAATGCCCTCGATGTCATCAAAGTGACTCCTCATGGTCGTCTCCAGTTCATCAATTTCCTTCTCGAGCACTTCAATACCCTTCTCCGAGGTCGCCGGCTTCACATTGTCAAACTGAGCCCGTATCTCTGCGATGAGATTCATGGCTTGGGGTCTATTCTGGGCCAACTGTCCGAGGGTTTCAATCTTTCGCTTGATATCTGCCTTTTCACCATAAGCATCGTCGCATTCGAGCAGCTTCGCCTTCTCATTTGATATCCAGGTCTTGGCACCATTGAGGGCGTTATTAAGTTCATTATGCTTCTGCACACAGCTCTCTAGGTTGTGGAGAATCTCGTCGGATTTCTGGACGATATTCTGGAACAATTGCTTGATCGATTGCAGATATACATTCAGCGAGTTATCCTTGATTTGATCCACCAAAATCTGGGCCTTATCGCAGACATTATCAACCAGGACATTGTGTGTGGTGATCTCCTGATGCAGCAGCTTGTGATTCTGCAATTGAGCTCGTTTCTCCTGAAGAGTTGTCTTCGGTTCGGTGTGACTCTGCATGGCCTTATCGACATCCTTCAACCACTTTGTTAACTGATCCTGGGCAATGCTAAACTCATTGAATTGCAACAGACACTGATCGATTTTATGCGTTGCCGAATTCAGATCATCTGTATAATTATCCCACATGGTGCGCAGAGTTCTCAGCTGTTGTCTGATGATCTCACGGCCATCGGGACTCGTGTGTCCGTAGAGCTTCTCACCACGATCAATGAGACTTTCAAAGATGGTCGAGTCCGTGATCCTCTTGTCCGACATCTCTCGCAGTTTATTTTGTTGATCTTGCAGTACATTCTGATCGCCAACAATCTCATTGGCTTTGGCCAACTCAGTGACACTGGTTTGTAGATTCTCCTTGAATTTTTCATAGTCATTGTCAAAACTGTCGTGATCCTTGACATAGTTGGTATACTTGGCAATCGATTCCTTGCACAGATTTTTCAAGGTCTGATAGCGAGTATTGAGTCGCGACAATTTCAGATTCAAATCGGTTTCTCCTTCAATTTCACGTCCTTGATCCATGAGCTCGTTGATCGCGGTACCTCGTCTATCAATTTCCTTGGCATTCTCCTGGAGCTGCTTGAGATGAGCTGCCTTCGCTTCAGCTGTGCTCTTGAGATTCTGATTCTTAACCACAGCCTCAACGTTCTTCATCCAATTATCGAGCTCCTCAATGATTGAATCGAACTCATCCCATTTCGAACAAAGCTGCTTGAGTTTCACCAACGAGTCCTGGCACAGGGACATGAACTCCTCCCACGCCTGCTTGGGCTCCTCGAAACCCTTCAGCAAGGCCGGATGTCCATTGGGATGGGTTTGTGTAAGCACCGTTTCCAGCAACTTGTGGCAGGTGTCAAAGATGGAATCACCTTCTGGTTTGTGCTGCAGCAGATTCTCCACAACAATCAGTTTCTCCTCGGCACCTTCCTTCTCGAATGTTGTCTCGTTCAAGATATCAATCGCTTCCGATTTGATGGTGTTTAGCCAATCTTGCGCCTTTTCCAACACTTGATCGTAAGCTTCGTGTTTGACAACATGATTGCTCACAGTTTGAATGCGATCGGAAATCTTCTTCGAGAGCGTATTGTACTCCTGAATGGATTCATCTGTCTTACGTTCCGACTCATCATCGCAGAGAGTTACAGCCTTGTCGTGTAATTGCTTTAGAGCATTCTTGTGCAAGGTTATCTCCTGCAATTGCGTTTTATAGTTCTGTAGAGCAGCCTTCTTGGTCGCCAAAGTCGGATAGAGTTCATCACCGGCGGTGACCTTGGCCTTGGATTCATTCAGATAATGAGAGACTTGAGTATAACTCTCCTCGATGGAAGTCTTTTGAATGAGCACTCCCTCAACCTGTTGCAACAATGCATTCGCCTCATCCCTTAGATAATCGTACTTCTCCCTCATTTGACGCAGATCCGCGCGTATTCTTTCACGATTCTCCGGAGAAACGACGGGGTAAAGAGCCTCTCCAATATCGACGGCATTATTTAGCAAGAGTTGACCATTATCAAAGGTCTTCAGATAGTTCTTAATGGTCTGCAATTGCTGTGCAGTTGCCGATGAAGAACCTGGAGATCCCATGCGTGCCAATTCCTGGAACTCAATCTTGGCATCGCCGAACCATTCATTAAAGTCCTTCGATGCCTTGCCAAAGTTGGCATTTGACATTTGTGCGCCACGGATTTTATCAATATGAGATGCCAGACTCTTGGCCACAGTTTGATAACGCTGAACAAGATGTGTAACAAATTGACCAATACGCGCCTCAGGATTCTTTTCAATCAACTGTTGGGAAGTCTGTTCTAATCTGTTGATGACGGGCTCGTGGGAGAGCACATCCTGCTGAAGTACGGCCAATTCCTGTAGTTTCTGTGGCACCTCAGGCAGATTAACCTGATTACTTGTCTCGGCCTTAACACGACCTTCAACATCTCTCAGCCAATTCGATATCTGTTCATTGGATTGCTCATACTGCGACCAGAGATCCACATTCTCATCTAGGATACCCTTAATGCGATCAAAGCTCTCTTGCAGCGCCTGCATTTCCTTATCCATCAACTGAGCATCGTTTGTTAACTCGGCGAGATTTTGTGGTGACTCCACGGCCTTTAACATTTCCAGAGATTTCAACGTTTCCGCATGACGCAACTTGCAGTCATCAATGCTCTTGCTGACCTCCTGCAGGGAAGATTTCTTCACATCCAAGTTGTATTTATCGCTGGTCGATTCAGGTTGACACCAGGCCACCTTTTCGCGTTGTGTGGCAATCAGACGCTTCAACATGTCAACCTTATCGGCATGGAACTTCTTGAGGAACTGCAACAAGGAACTCTCGATCTTCTTGGCATAGAGATCAACGCCCTCATATCGTTTTTGCACATTATTCAATTCCTTGGGTATGATGGACTCATTGAATGTGGGATAAAGATTACGCAATTCATCCACATTTTGCTTGATATTCTCAATTTCATTGCCACTGTTCTCCAGTTGAGCACGCAGAGCACGACACTGAAGCAAACGTTCCATGATCTTGTTATTATCTCCGGACATGTCATCGCATTTGATAAGTTGCTCACGTAGTTTGCTCACATTTTCTCCTGCCACCTTAGTGCGTCTTCTCAGCTCCTGTTCCTGATCGTTGAAGGAAGTTGTAACTGCACTCAATCTCTCAGCATTGTTGCTTACCTCAGCAAATTGCTCGGAAAGCAGTTGATTTAGTGCAGTTAGAGCAGGAATTTCGGCACCATTGTTGATCTTCATTAGATCGTTGGTTTTCTCGGTGATAGTGTCCTTAAGGGCCTGATAAGACGGCAGCTCGGTGCGATATTTGCTCAAACGCATTGGGCCGAATTCAATTTCAATTGAATTATCGGCAGCATCGCAGAGTCCTTGATTCGTTTCCGAAAGCCAGGGTAAAAGATCCTTTTTGGCATCCTCAATCTGTGACCAAATGACAGCTTCCGTTTCATAGACATGCGCATTTTTGGCGGTCTTATCATGAAGATCCTGCCAATGCTGTTTCGCTGTGTCAACTTCTTGGGGCACCTCTTGGGGCACGGCTTCTCCAATTGCACTGAAGAGCTTGCACACATTGTTGCCACGGCGATCAAGCTCATCGAGATTCATCTTGGACTTGCGCAATTGCTCCATGGTCTTGCGCGTCTTCTCGGATGCCTGTTGAAGCTCGGTCTCATCGCCAGGTTGCTGTGGTATGGCATTAAACAGATCCTCGGCCTTTCTCAGTTCCTTGGAGAACTTGTCCTTGGATTCCGCATACTCTCTCAAAGCCTGACTGATGAGATTGTATTTCTGTATACGATCAGCGATCTCATTTTGCAGAGAATCATAGTTCTTATCGAGAACTAGAAGACTTTCCTGTATGGCCGGCATGCTGGCAATGTCCTCCCTCATCAACAGAGATCCCTCGTCGTGAATGCGATCCTTAAGATCCGCTTGGTACTTGAGGGCATCATTGAGAGCCACAAGATCGGCAATAATCTGATCAATATTATTCAGCGTGGGATGTTGTTTCAGAATCTCCTCGAGCTTGGCACGATTCTCCTCTAGCGCCTTTCCGAAATTATGCTCCAGGGCATGGAATTTATCCTTGCGCACCGTCATCTGTTGCAATTGCTGTTGTTGATTCTGTGAACGCATCTTTAGATTCTCCAACTTATTCTCCACATCGTTTACAATCTGTGTGGCAATCAAGGGACGACGTGAAAGTGCATCCCTCAATTGTACAGCTGGATTCTCATCAATCTGCTTGGCCTGATCCTTCCAATAACTCAATCCCTGACCAAGGTGATCGATTTCATCGACAACCTTCTTGAGCTCCTCAACCGCAGGTCCCTCGGGCTTGTCCAGCTGATGTTTCAAATAATTCAAATGCGATTCCGTATCATGTTTCCAGCCCAAGAGTTCTGTCCACTTTTCAAGAGCGGCCTTTTTCTGCAGCATATTGGACTCAAGATTCTGATAGTTGACAACGAGAGCAGTGTAGGCATCATTAAGAGCATTCGATTCCTCTGGAGTAGCACCAAGTGCCAGTTGCTTCACCTCATCGTAGATGGCATTAAAACTGGGCTTCTTATCGGCATGTTCTTGGAGCAAAGCATGAATCACATGCAGACTTGTCTCCACGCGCTCTGGATTAATTTCTTCCACTTGAGTGACCTGATTGCGCAACTGTTCCATCCAATTGGAGAAGTTAACCAGTTTGGCATTGAAGTCTTGACGTGAAATGATGGCATCGGAGACTTCGTTGATATTAGCACGCGTTGCTTCCGAAAGTTTTTGCAATTTTCCCTTCATCAAATTGACGCGATCCTTGACAGCTGCAGCGCCCTCTGGCGCCAAATGCAAACTAATTTGATCGGCATTTTGGCCAAGTGCAACAAGCTTAGCCTGCTGCTGGGAAATCTCGTTGTTGAAGGACTTCAACTTGACCAGCTCCTTTTCGAGCTTATCAATGTGCGGTGTATTGAGAACAGTTGGACGCTTACCCATCAACTGTTCACCCTGCTGTATCCAATCCTCCAATTTAACGGTATCCGCATTAAAGCACTGCCAATTGGCAACGAGTTTCTCGAGCTTGGCGCTCGCCTGTTTTGCATTTTCATGGACTGCCGTCCAACGGGAGTGCATGGCATCTAATTCATCGGGGGCATTGGTTTTGCATAACATTTTATGACTGATGTTTGATATGCCATGGAGTTTGTCCAATTGATCCAGGCATTGTGTTTCAAATTGTTTGGCATTTTGTTGCATGGCAACGGCTTCATCAAGTGTAATTGGTTTAGGAACTATATTATTTACCTTGACTTCACTTTGCTCCACCGCCGGCTTGATCTGTTGCAATCCAGCCTGGAATTGTTGCCAATTCACCAGATCCTCCTGCACGGCCTGCGATTGATGATCCACATTGCGATTGATAGCACTGAGAACCTCTTGTAACTTCGAGATTTCACCCTTCAATCGCTTCGCTTCGGCAACGTTGCCCTCCTTCGGGGCCAACTCTGATGCATCAGCGGCCAACAAATCCAATTGCTTCATCCGTTCACCCAGGATACGTTTGAAGGATTGCACCTTGACCACACGCTCCTCCGGCGTCAGATCCTCCGACTGCAAGGCTTCAATGTTCTTGGGCGCCACTTTATTGGCCCATTCCTGGAGTTCGGCTAGACGTGTCTTGTAGTTGTTCCACTTGGCACTATAGTCCTCCAAGTAGCCCACACGATCCTTAACATGCTCCATCGTATTGAAGAACATCTTCTCCACTTCCGTGACTTCCTTCTCCAATATGGGACGCTTATCGGCGGCGGCAAGTGGCGCCAATTCCGACTTCAAGGCATGCAACTTGGGCAACAATTGATGGGATGCCTGTTGCAGTTGCACATTTAGATCGCGTTTCGACTTTAGATCTTGGCTAACATTCTTGGGATCAGTTTGAAGTGGAGTGAGCGCCCTCAGCTCAGTCTCCGCAGTTTGCAGCATGGAGAAAATGTCGTTCTTCTGATCGACAAATTCACTCCACACCGCTTGGGTGCCCTTAAGCGCCTGGAGTTTGTCGGAGGACTCGGTGTACGCCTGATTCCATCCCGTCTCCAGATTCTTCACTTCGGTATTAACAAAGGCAGGAGCATGGACATCCTTGCTGAGATCACGTCCACGCTGTAGCATCGACATGATGTGGGGCCGCTGATGATCAAGCTGATTGATGGCATATTGTTGCTCCTCAATCAAGCGATTCACCCTCTCCAAACTATCGGGAGCGGGTATATTAGCTGTCTGGTCCTTAACCTTAGTCAATAGGCAAACAACTTCGTGCACCTCCCGGCGGTATGTGTAGCACTTGGAGAAGACCTCGGTCTTGACCATCGTTATCTCAATTGTGGGTATCAGATTCTTATAACGGGCAATTAAATCTTCCAGTTTCTTTTGCTCCAAATTGGCCTCATCTTCGGTTGCATAGCTGAGCAGGGAATCCAACGTTTTGACCAGCCATTTCATGTCCTCACGTTTGTTATCTGCATCCTGGCAGATTTTCTACAAAAAGAAATGTCAAAATTAGAAGGATGTTTATTTATTTATTAAACAAAATAAAAACGAAAAATAAAAAAGTATTAAATTAAGAGTAAAAAATTTGAAAATTTAAATAAACAAGATTTCATCTGTTTAGCAATAAGCGAATTAAAGAAAATTTAAAAAAGAAAGCAAGTAATTAGAATCTTAAAAATAGAAAAAGATTTTCTGGAAATCGTATAAAAACAATTTTAAAATATATTCGAAAATGAGATTTCGTATATATAAAGTATAATACATTAAAATTATATACTTCAACTTTAAAACAATACCAAATTAAAAATAATTTATGTATGTTTTACACATTGTTAAGCAAAAGCATTTGATTTACCACAAGTTCCCTTAGCTGCATGCAAGCATAAATAGATTTGGGCACAGAATGTTAGCTTAAAGTTAGTTTTCTTTGAGACTGTTAACTCACCTGGAAAACAACCTTCTCCTTTTCAAACTCCTCCATGGTGTTGACCTCATTAACAATATTCTTAAGGCTCTGATCGACGCTGTTCATCCAACTGATCATCTCATTGAACTTCAGATGATATCCCTGCCATTGTGCGGGAATTTGCTGTAAAGTCTGTCGCATATCGGCCAATTTGTTGGACATCGACTCCCATTGAGCCTTGGCATTATCGTAGGATTGAACCAGACTGATATCTCCGGGTTGGTGTTGTCTATGCGCCTGGGCGAGACGTTGCATGTTCTGCAGACAACGCTCCAAACGTGGCACGGCATCCTGCTGCAACAGGAATTGTTGATTGCGTTGCAGGATGGAGTCAACATCCTCATTGCGATTCAGAGCTTGTTGCTCCAGTTGCAGCTCCTTTTCGACATCCTTCAGTGATTGATAGAATGCATTCTCATCCAAACGGAACTCTAGTTTGAGAAGATGTAGAGGCGCCTGGGAAAGTACATTCTTCCAGCGAGATTGCAACTGTTCGACGCTCTGAACCACAGCCGGTTGTTCCTGGGCCGGAAGCGTTGACAGCAATTCTTGTGCGGACTGCACAAGATCGTTCATCCAACGATCATTGACGTTGTCAAAGAAGTATTTCTGTGTTTCAATTGTCGTCTTCGATTCAATGTGCTTCTCCACGAGCATGGATTCGGCTTGTGTTAACCATTCCGTGACGACACGTTCATTATCCTTGAAGTTACTCCAGCCTACGGCAGCATCACTTAATCTCTGCTCCCATTTTCCTGCATTCTGTATAACATAATTGAAGCGCTCGTTTAACTGTTGCATTTGTTGTGCAGCCGGAGCTGTATCGATTTTATCATCTGTTGCGACAGCCTTGACCAGATTCTGGAACACCTTGTTCTTGCTCTCCAGCATGGAACGATAGTAAACAGTTCGAGAGAAGTAAGTCTTGTGCTTGTGCAGCTGCTCGTTGAGAGCATCCCGACCGCCGGAGAGATTGTGTGTGCCCAAAAGTTGCTCGGCCTCGCTCAACCATTGATGGATCTCCTTTTGGCCAGCCTCGAGGGATTCCTGTTGTATCTGTAGCTGATGGAACAAGTGCAACTTGGCTGGCAGCTGGGCACGAATGCGCACCAGTGATTCCTTCTCCTGCTTCAGGAGCTTCATCATCTTGTCCACCTCATCGCGTGACAAGTCCTGTATAAGAGATTGGAAGGTGCGGCTGATGGTCTTAAAGAGTTCCTCATTGTCATCAATTTCGCTGGCCAATTGCTGCAGTTGGTCGCCGTAATGACGAATCTGTTCGCTGTTGCCCAACACTTGACGTTGATCCAGGACACCTTCAGCTCCTCGCAGCCACTTGGAGAGCTTCTCAATGCCCGATTTGTATTCCTGGCGAGAACGTATAATGTCTCCAGCGTGCATATATTGTTTTGTATTGGCAAAAAGACGATCGAAGCGTTCGGCAAGTGCGCCATGACGTTGGCGCAATTGTTGGGCAATGGGTTCCTCACAGGATGCAATTAGATAATTTGCAGCATTGCCCAGGGCATCGAATTTATCCTTCCACACGGTGATATCTTGGAAGAACTCCAAGCGATCGTCTTCGCTCTGATTCAACTTCTGTTCGGCCAACAGCAACCATTCCTCACAATTGGGTGCCAGTTGATTCCAATTGCGCCAACAATTGACGACTTCCTCGAGTGAGTTTTGGCAGCACTTCAACTCCATGGAGACACGCTTCCAACGCTCCTCCGTTTCATACATAAACCGATCAATCTCATTGATATCCTTGCGTGCCACATTTCCCTCACGCTTGTATTCATCGACGACCTGTTGCATATCCACAAAGGCCTTCTGGAACTCCTGGAAGATCTTGTTGCGCGAAACAAAGTTCTTGTATTGTTCCAACTGTTGGGCAACCTTCTCCTCCTGTCCATACTTTCCGGTCCAGCCACGCATTTTATTCTCCACCAGATTTAAGAAGGCAATCAGGCAGCACTTATGCTCGAGGAATTTCAAACGAATTCGACGCTCAGCGGCTTTGGGTCCAACCTCTTGCAGCCGTCGTTCCATGTTGCGCAGCTGCTGCAGGGGCAACTGTTGGGCCAACGGTGAGCGTTTGGCATTATCGAACATGGCCAAAATGCGTGGCAGATCGGCAAAGAAGAGTTTGTGCTCCTCCAACTTTCTACTGATCACAGCAGCTGTCTCCTCATTCATTGCATTGGGTATATCATTGTCCATGAGCAGCTTTTCGGCCTCGGCCAACCATTTGCCCACAATGCCGAATTCGCCGGGCAATTCGGCGTCCAATAGCCAGAGCCAGTACATCATCTGGTATTGAAGACGCTGCCACAGCTCATTAATCTCATCCCACGATTGACGTGAGACCTGCAGAAAACCGCTCTGAGTCTCAATCAATTGCTTCAGACGATTGTAAGCAGGCAAATGTGCATCGACTTCGGAACGTGCCAAAAGATATTCACTAAAATCTCGTGGAAATGAATTCATTCGAACCATTGGCTCATATTCATTGGTCTTTTCCATAAGGAAACGACGCAGTTCGTCCACTTCTTGTTGCACATGCGACTCGTCGCGAGTTGCACCCTGCAAACAAATGTAAACAATATTTAATAAATACATTTAAGTACATAATTATTTAATTATTTTCAGCTCACCTTTGGTTCGGGATACTTGTGCAAAAATTGTGCGACATATGTCATTATGCTCTTTTCATCCGGTTTCGGTACGTCCACATCCTCAGCATCTAATAATTTGGCAATGCCCAATTTGCTTTCGGCCACATCGAAAGCTGTCTCCAAACGCTGACGATTGCTGGTCTTCTTTAGCTCAGCTAAATTAACCAGATTCGCTTTAATTGCATCAATAAGTGCGAGGAAAGCGACGCCATCTCTCCAGCTAGCGCCAAAATCTTTAACCTCCACACCACTGTCTCTGCAAAGATGCAATTGTAATTAATTAACATGAATTTGAATATTTCATTTCAAGTTACTTACTTTGGCAAGGCATTTGTCACCCAATTGAGTAGCGTTTTCTTGGCACCTTGCTTCCATTTCTCAGCCCTTAGATCACCACCAGCCTTATGATTGCCAACACTGTCGAGTGAGCTAACCGAACCGCCAATACCATGACCCAAATATTCTAGGTTGCGGCTATTCTCCTCGATCTACGAAAAGATTTAGCATTAGTTTCACATTCTTTAGTACAACTGGGAACTGATATGTAATGGGAAAACTTAAAATTTTTGGTGCTTTTTAATTTGAGACTACCAACTGAAGATTTCAACTAACTAACAAAAAAAAAAATAGGAAAGAAATGATGTACGAATGACAACACCAACATTTTGTTTACATCGACTTTAAACCTACCTGTGGCGCATAATTTATAACTACTACTAAGTTTTTCCGCCTCTTTTTACGAAGCTTGTGTTTGTTTGTTAAATGTTCATTTAATTACGAGTAAATATAAATAAAGTAAAGATATAGTTAGGATTAATTTATTAATTATTTTGGCTGATTGTGATAAACTATTTGGTGCTTTCAGAAGTTGGTGGTCTTAAGTTGGGTGACATCAATGTGATTAACTAGCAACCAATTTTGAGCTCTTTATGTGCAACAATTTGTGGCAAAAGGTGTGCACGGTATGTGTGGATTTGGAAAAGGACTCAATATAATTTGAATAATGGATTGCAACTCACCTGGAAGTACAATATGATTGTCCATATCAGACCCAACACAACTGGTGGTCTCCCATCCACCAGATCTGCGGGGTTAATATTGACCAACTTGATGCGTTTGCTGGCTAAAAATTGCAGGGCCGTATTGGCATTGCTAAGAAAATGTGGACGTCGCAAAACACGGCCCTTCTCCACGGGCAAACGTTCACCGGACAAAACTTCGAGCAATGCAATCAGTTTCGTGCCATCGCGTAAATCGTTGATTAAATCATCAATACGAAGCGGTGGAACACGCTGCAAATAATCAAAAAGTATTTCATAAATTATTAAGATTTAAAAATAAACAAGCGGGAAAGGCTATAGTTGAGCTACCGACCATAGGATACCCGTTACTTATTTAAATATATATACAATATTTTTATTGAGTATTTTTAGGCAGTTATATTGCTTAAAAACTTAAACCAGTCATTACCACCTTTCTATTTGTCCGATCTTGTTAAGATTTAGTAGGAAGATAGGTAAGAATACTAGTTAAGGTTAATCGACAAAAAAAACCCTTCTATCTTAAAAACAGTGCTTGTGGTGGCTTTTCGTGATTTGCGGAGGCGGAAAGGTGCTTGGCAAAAATTTTAAACAAACTTGATCTGCGTGGGATTTATAAAAGTCCGTGTGCAAATTTGGTTGCTCAAGCTCTTATCTAAATCTAGGCGCTCACACGGACGGACGGTGGGACGGACGGACATGGCTATATCGACTCGACTGCTGACAAAATCAAATATAAGACTTTTTTATAATATTAGGCATAAATAATACTAGTCGATTAGAAAAACTTATTTGGTATATATATTATCTAGTTTATTGTAAGGTGGCAAAAGATAAGAAAGTTTCCTATTAAAATTCGATATAAAAAGCAACTGGTCAGTTCAGTCCACGACGTCTTTCATTTAGTTACAGTCGCAAAAATGTTTTTAAAAATTCTTTCCATAATAATAATAATATTTTCATTTATAATATTTTCTGGTTCTATTCAGATTGCTGAGCTCAATGAGACTAATGCATTTCTTTCGATAAGCTCTCAGTTAACCGAATTAAGGTAAATTTCTTACGTTTGAGATTTATAAACTTTAAACTAGGCTAAAACTTCTTTAAAGAACGGAGTTAGAAAGACAAGGAAAATTGATAATTGATTCAGGCAAGAAAACAGATCTTCATCATTCGAGGACATACGGACGCAATTGTGCCGAAGCAACTGCCAATTCGAACCCCAGTGGCATCTACGAGATACTCATTCCCAGCTACAGTAAACACCCTTTTCGTGTAAATTGCGATGCAGACACTCAATTAGGTGGTTGGACTGTAATTTTGAGTCGTATGGATTGAAGTGTCGACTTTTATCGAAAATGGAATGTCTACAAAAAAGGATTCGGAGATCTAGATGGCGAGTTCTTTCTGGGCTTGGACAAAATACATGCACTGACGGCAGTGACTAGTCAGGAGCTGCTTGTAGTTCTCGAAGATTTTGAGGGTATTGAAAAGTTTGAGACGTATGAGAAATTTGCGATTGGCGACGAGGATGAACAATATGTCTTACACACTCTGGGCAGAGCCAATGTAACTGCTGGCGATTCACTGCAAGCTCATCATGGCGGCAAATTTTCCTCATATGATCGGGATAATGATCGGGACTCGGTAAACTGCGCAGAAGTATACACTGGCGCCTGGTGGTACACAAATTGTCACGACAGGTATGAAGGAATTTCAAATATTTTTAAAAGATTTGAGTTTAAACTTGCATTTTTATAGCAACTTGGCGGGAAAATATAAAGACAATGTCTACAACAAGGGTGTCGTTTGGAACACCTTTCGGGGTCGCTATTACTCACTTAAGAGAGCCGTAATGATGATAAGGCCCAGAAAATAAATACTAAGCCTTTAATATAACAAATCGATTTATTCCTGTATTTTTCTTACATTTTAAGTTTACGAAATAATAATTTTTCGAGTGCACTTAGTTTAATAAATAAATCAGTAGTTTTGAAGCATTTATTTTCGAGTGAAAACTAATTATAGCAAAACAAACTTTATATGGGTAACATTCAATATCTTTCAGTTTTCCCATAATAAATAAATCGTATTTAATAGTATTCGTAAGTAGATCTATGTCCAATATTACCGGTATAGCGAAAAGTGTTGAAATGTGAGACTCTTGATGTAAGTACTCATGTACATATAGATCGGTCAACACATACTTGCATACTTTAATATACGTACATTACCAAGTAATTAAATGAACAATAAAGCCAAATGAGCGGACGTCCACAGCGACTTTGAAGTGCCTTTTGCCTGCAGTTTTAACGGCATTTTTATGGGCCCATTAAATATGTGCATAATGCAAATTTATATATAAATGCGATGAATAAAAATGGCACACGTTGTCCACATTATACATATACAAATTTAAACATAGCTCAATAGCTCATAAAAAATATAAACTCGTATTTATAGATTAGAAAAATCTTCCCCTTATTATACAATAACACCCTCCCAACTATGCAAGTGTACAGGGTATTAAAATGCAGCACAAAACGCACCAAATATATAGTATCAATTAAAATAGTTTTAATTTTTTCGCTATGCGATAATTTTTACTATTCGAGCCATTTACACGACAAATTGGCTAATGACACGCGCTGGCATTTTGGTTGTCTTTACCGCAAGAGATAGCGATTTAAGTTAATGTCATTAGTTGGTAGACGGAAAATCGGAAGTGGCACCGACAAAGCCAAGATATTAAGTGCAGTCAGCCAGGCATTATAAAATTGAGTGTAGCATTTAATTGAGCTTTACCATTGTTTCCTGAGTAGGAGGCTAAGAGACAGAGAGAAAGGGAGACTACAAAGTCGGGGCCAAAACCAAGGCAAATAGTTGGTAAAAAACTTTTGTCTCAACTGTTGCGGACATGCAAATGTCGGCAAAAGTTTCTGTCGGTTTTTGTCTGCAACTTCAGAAAACTATGCTACTTACAATGCGAAATCAATTTCGGCATTTCCTGTTACAACCCTCCCCCGACACACCCTTTTAACACACCCCTTAGAGCTAACTTAATTTATGGTGTTGTCTGGCAATTGTGTCAAACTTTTCTAACTGCTTTTTGTCTTGCAATGTACTCATATTTTTCTTGATTTATACAACTTTTGTTCTACAACTTTGGACTAAATGAAAGAGAATTCTTTTACTTTATCAAATGCATAAGAATTCGTTTAAATAATTGCTTCTATGACAACTGAAAGATCTAGTAACATATTAAATATTTTGAATTCAGAAAGTATTTGGAGAAGATTTTGAATTGTAAGTTTTGTTTGAAATCTTGTTTCCAATACTATTTTTAGTTTTGATGGGAATCTACATTTTATTACTTTTTTTTAATAAGCTGAAAGAACTAGAAAAATTTTGATTATAATCAGGTTTCGAATATCTCTAGCATTTAAGACCACAGACTGTCAGAAAGAATTATTTGCGTGTTTCTAGAGTAAAAGAGTTTGCCACAGAACGCAAAGTCTCCAACTTAATATTCCATTGGCGGTTAACAAACATTGCCTAGAGTCTCGACTTCACATGGTACTTCTAGGGCAGACACATTTGTTTAAACGCTTTGAAAATGTCTGCGCTGTATGTGTGTGTGTGTGTGTTGATTCTAAGAATAACTTCAACTTCCAAGACACAAGACAATTGTTGGGCACGTGCACAAAAGACCAAGAAGTCCACGGCAGGGCGAGAAATTCCGCATGCCGCAGTTAAAAACATGGAATGGAAATGGCAACTGCTGTTAGCCAAGTTCATCAGCCAGCTATGCGTTGGCTTATAAAAAAAAATTAAAGAGTGCTCGAAGTCAGGCACAACAATGCTGCATTAATGACAGCGAAACAGTTCCGTTTCATGTGTGGCCCACAAGAGTCTTGGCCTGGCTAAAACTAAGTTGCAGATGCTATTAACCCCCGTACATACACACAAAAAGAGCTAACCCACGCAATCCGCCCACTGACTTACTTTTACCTTGAGCGTTGATTTAATGCACTTTTCTCTCTCCCGCATTCGAGTATCTAACGTGTTATCTTTTAATACAACTTCAATCTGTAGACATGAGCCGGCATTTCTTGTACGTCGAATTTTGCCGGCCGGCTGCCTGCTTTACTGCTGGCCATAAGGAAAGAAACCAGTTTTACAGGCTCGAAATGCCAATGCAATGCGTTGAGAACTCGACTCCGACTGACAAAGTGACTGGCAATAAAAGGAGTTGCAGTTGCAGATACAGATACATACTGGCTGGCTTTCAAGACATTTCAAGGCGTGGGCAGTTCATAAGTTCGTTGATTGAAGCCATATTTCAGTTGGAATGAAGCCCGTTATGCAACATGCAAATGACTCAGAATGACGTAGCAATTTGTTAAGTTTTGCAATTGCACAACACATTTCAGTAGCACATTTCATCAAAGAAATAGAGAAAAGAAAAAAATAAAAGAAATAAACAATGTTGTATTTACTAAGTGCTAGAAATGTTGCCGGGACAACGTGCTAATCAAAACTAATTTATTTAATTTGTATTTGTTTATTGAGCATTTGTTAGACCTTTCAGTTTTCGCCTCACATGCCATCGCCTATAGGCATTTCGATGTATCTCACAGGTACTTCTCACCACATTTCTCTCTAGGTAAAAATATGAGGCATCACTATACACCAATTTTATATGATACTTTCAGTTTTTATAACTATTTCAATTCAAACATCATCACCTGTGGGCATATTGATGTATTTCACAGATACATTTGCTGCTCTGTAGATATTTATATTAATATGAGAGGCGCCAAGATACATGAATTTGTTGTTGGTTTCTTCCAGCTTTTTTAACTATTTTAGTTCAAGGTGAGCCAGTTATGTCATTCAATTCGCTCAATCATTCAGTCAGACAGTAACTCATTCATTCAGTCAAATTTCAGTGACCCGATTATTCGCTGTGCGCTGTTTATTGTTCGCAGAATTTGATTAAAATTTATTAACTAATTTATACGCTGAACCCAACATGAACAACAATAATAACAATACAATAGCTCCTCCATCACACACGCCTGTCGGATGCCAACATTTTTTCGTGCGGATCTCGTGTCTTTTTTTTCTGATGACTCGCTTTAATCTGAATATTTTGGGTGTGATTTTTGTACCCCTTTATCGCTTGAACTGCAATTTGTTTGGCATTAAAAAAACTAAAAAGACTATGACTAAAATTATTAAATAATTTAATTTGTACATTTTATGTATTACAAAATTTTATAGAATAATCTCACATATTATCAAATTACAAATTTCACCAAGTTTTAATACCCATGGAAAAAAAATATAAGAAATTGATCCATCTCTAAAACAATGCTAAATGCACCGCTGCTGCCAGTTTGAAGTCAACAGGAATGTATCGCAATTATCAAAGTGAATGGACAGAAGCAAAAAAGCAAAACTCAAACTGTTAAAGGTGCTTAAATTAGAAAGGATACAGCAAATGTGAAAGTGGGACTAGAAGACAGTTGTTTGTCAGCTGTAATTTAAAGTGAAGCTGCCAAATGACAGATCGTCAATTGTACCGCAAGAATAATATAAATCAACTAAATGTTATATTTCTGCAATTATATGATTTATATAAATTGCACGCATTTGGATTTTCCTTCAATTTGCAAGTCACACGATTTTGCTTTTCAACCAAATGCAAATCAATATGCAAATTTCAAAGTCACCAAAATCAAGATATAAATTTAGCAACGTCGAATCGATTAAACTCGTTGATAGCTAACATTGAAAAAAGACAAATAACTCACCTTCAATAGGTATGAATTAATCCAATTAGTGAATGTCTTCTTCTGCACACGTTCTTGCTCCTCTGTAAAGAAATAAGAGAGAAAACGAAAAGACAACATAAGAAAATGGTTGATACACATACAGTTTTTTTTTCGTGTAATTGTAATTAAATGAAAGACAAGCTAAGAGATTGTCGAGACGGTGGCATAAAAGGCAAACGCATACATGACGCTGCAAAAGATACACAACACAAGATACCAGGTAAAGACAAACGATAAGATACATTTACGATACCTGTTCGAGTATTTCACCTGCAAAAGCTGCCGACGCATGTATCTAATGTTCGCATTAATTGAATTATCAGTTTGGTTGTCGGACATTAAATGAAATAAACACAATGACAACATGTTGGTAAAATTGCACTTACGATTGTATCTTAATGCAAAGCTCTTGTATCTTATCTAAGTTCTAGAGCACAAACCAAAATTGTAGAACGACTGCTAAAAATATTATTTAAAAAAACGAAAGCCCGTTTATATTATACATCTCTTCTTTACGTCAATTGGTTATCATAAATATTTACTTCGTTTAAACAGATTTCCTTTTGATTACCTCCATTTAATTTCAGCACACAGAAAATTAAAACAATAAACAATGCGTTAAAAAAGCAAGAATTTTTTGTAAATAATTATCCATATGAAAGCAAGACATATTTGACTCTCGAATGTGATTCATTATAGCCAAGAAGAGTGAGTGCAGCATTGATGGCCAGCTGAATGGGTTCTCGAGCTGTCATAAAGCGGCAGCTGTCTAATTACCCCCTTACTCCTCGACAGACAGACAAAGAGATGGCACAATCCGTGGTCTATTTGATCTGGCAGCAGGCCAAACGCATGCCTATAATATGAATCCAAAATAGACTTTTTTCCCGTAATAAATACCACATTTTTCAAAATGGAAAATTTTTTACTATTTGTACTGAATGAGTGGAAAAAATATTACACAAAATAAATAATGTCACTAAATTTGGACAGACTTCTAGCTAATTGTGAGCACAATTTACAAGCTACAAGACATTCAATTACCCGACAAATACAATTTTAAATTGAATACAATTAATTTTTATATTTTGACAATTTTTAAAAATGTTTTAATTTTTCACATCTGACGCAATTTTCAGCCAAAGATTTGAAATAGAATTATTTAAATTGAAATTAGTTCAAGGTCGCGCAATTTGCAAGCCAAAGAAATAAAGAAAAACGCCAAAACTATTTCCAATTGTATTTGAGATTCAAATAAATTTATTGCATATACATATCTTTAAAGAAAAGTCTTGAGGCAATAAAACAAACTTGGCACAAGGTAAAACATTAAAAATACCTGCAAATTTATGTGACAATTTAAAAGTTCTCTAATGGCTTGTAAATATGTTACGTTCTAAGCCCTACAATAAATAAATACATTGTTAATGTATTCAATATGTTTTTTTTTTAAATGTTCATTTAATTAAATTATCAAGAACGCTATAGAACGAACGTGCTCTGTTGCGATTCTATTTACATACCAATTTCTAACACTGTTCTCATTGTACAAATAATCATTCATAAATAAGGAAACCAAAATAAAGTTTTCAAGAAATTATTCTACAACTTAACCAATTTATCGTTTGCATTTTTGCCCAAGCCAAACGTTTTTCAAAAGTTTAAACAAAGCTTTGTATTTGTATGGAAGTCGGCAACATTCAATCAAATATAAAGTTGTTTTGGCCAAAACAATTTTGACGTTGTCTGCTCGTCTTGCAAATTAATTAAACCTGATTTTGGTCAAACTAAAAACCGACGCAACGGGAATAAATTAAAGTCAGCTGCTGTTTTTGGTATTTACAGGTTTGGGTTGGCTAAAAATTGAAAACTAGTTAAAAATAATGTTTACATATAGATAAACAAGTATTCTTTATTTGTATTTTGTTGTACAAAAATAGATTTATATGCCTGTGACATAGGCGAAGGTGTTGATAAGTTTCTTCGTAGCTATAAAATGTGTACACAATTTAAGTGTTAATAATCAGCAAATACTTTCGCTAATTGTACCAAAGATAAGCGATAAAATGCACTTGAAATATTTTTGAGATAATGCCAAAAGCAAATGTAGACGAATGTATGTATATACAAAACAAGGTCAAAATAAATGTAAATATAATAAGTTAAAAAAAACTGTTGTAAAACAGTAAACAAAAATAAAACAAATGCAACAATATTTAGATGCTGAATCTATTGAGGTATCGTACATAAAGTATTATATATAAACGATGGTATACAAAGTCGCAAAGTAACTAGGTAATAAACAATTTTTTTTATAGAATTTTATATTCATGTTTTCAGATTTTTATAAGCCCATCGATCTTCTCTAATATTTAAGAAAAATAATTAAGCGTTAATTAATCTTTAAATACTTAAAAACTTAACAACTCTCAGAAACCCAAAATAAAAAGTAAAAGCCTAGAAATTCTAGATATTCACATACAAATCATCGACAGCCAAAGCGTAGAGAAATGTGAAGAACAATTAACAGAGCGAACCGGGTCAGACCCCATTTAAGAGGTAGTTCGAATAAAGCGTTTAGGTTGAATGACTTTGGATGCCGACTAAAATTTCAATTTCAATAATGATGGTCAAAAAACCAGCTGGGAACAGAGTACCAAACAACAATAAATAAAAAACCCTCAGGCAGAGCCAAAGACCAAACAAACATAAATTATAAACAAGCCAAAAGAAAGAAGGAAAGTGCTCAAAAAAATATTTTTTTTGTGAATGGTTCAGTCAGTCAGTAAGTTAATGAAGATAATTATAATGATACAGCTGGTGATTATTATATTCGTTTATTTTGCTCTCTAATGATCAAAACTCTACACACTTGAATTGCATTCAATTTTATATTTTTAGCAATTTTATAGAGCGCGAAAAGGGGTTTTTATTTGGAAATTATGAAAAGCAGTTAACAAACTGTAAGTTAAAGTAAAACTAGTGAAAGACGAATCTTTGTCTCCTCAGTGTCTGGTCTGGCCTAGTTGCATTTACGGAAATAGGAAAGATATTACAAACTGAGCGTAAAGAATGTACTGTAAAAATAGTTTATTTGTATGTTTGGATTTCCCCTCTAAAAACACGCCCAAAGAAGAAAACAGAATGTTCTCCGCATTTGCATAAACAGTCAAATACACATATTTGAAATGTTTCTCTGTCTGTAAAAAGGCGTAACCCAAGGGGTCGACTAGGGCATCGAGATGTAGTATGTGGTATATATGGGAAGATATTAACCATATGCTGAGTTCAAATACAACGGAAATGTTTTGTATCCGCGAGTGTGTAGCATTTCCGTAATAGTATAAATACATTTTTTATTTGCTTAAACCGAAGTGTGGCAAGTACTTATTGCTGCTGAGTGTGTAACAGTTGAATCAGATGGCTTTAAAGTATGTGCGGAAGATATTAAAACCAAGTCAGCAGTATGAACTTCAGTGTAGTCTTTTTATACAAAGATTTGAAAGAACTTATATTTAATCTGACAGAAGTTGAAAAGAAGTACGACAGTCTTTAGTCAATATCTTACTTACTGTCAATTCAGTGACTTAAACAAAATAAGAATTATAAGCTTAGACCTTGTATCAATAGCTTGCGCATCTTATTAACAGGTTTTTATCATCGATTAAATGTTTTTAAATTATATTTTTTTGGCATACAGTTTTTCAACGTAAATGTTGACATGAAGAAAAAAAATTAGACTCCGGATGCGCCTCAAAAGCTCTAGTTCGGTATATAAGAAAAATATATTGTGATATTTAGTAAGCAAATTCATCACAAAAATTTGGCTAAACTGGATAATTCTAAGTTCTAATCATAGAAAAGTAATTTTCCTCAGAACTAACTTTATTGTGTAAGCCTAGACTCAGTCATTTAATATTAATCATTATTCTACATTGCTAAAATAGTAAATCACGTTGTTATTAAGTGTTTACAGAGATGCTGGCGCTAGGCTTATATAAGAACAGTACACTGACAAAAAGAAAAGACATCTTCAAAAAAAAAAAATATATGTATAAATTACAAATAAGATTTTTTCCGTATTTATACGTAGTTAAACCGCCCATACAACAGAATGTCGCAAACAATTCTCGACATAATTATATTATCAACTGTTTAAATTAATCTACAGATGTCTTTCCGTTGAGTTCATTGAGGTGTGTCCACCTGTTAAAGCGACCGCAGGTGACAAATGATCGGCAAAATTGAAGAAAGTATGCATATATATACAAAGATACAAGCGTACTCATATATGGTGAATTTAACGCTTCAATGCGTTGCACAGGTTTCCAAGCATACACACTCACAAGTCATAAATTGTTAGTATCTCGCAACTACTTGAAAATATTGTATGTAAATAGATAGATAAAGTAAACCTAAATATTGCATCATGACTTTAAAATGTATACAAATACAAAAGTACATATCTGGTATGCTAAATAAAAGGCATTTAAGTTTATTTATTTGAGCTATTAATAATATTTACTAAGGCAGCAGATAGCGATAGAAAAACGCAAATAAATGATTAAGCACTAGCAACTGAAAATTGTTTATCTTCTCTTGCTGCCACTTTATGTTGACCAAACAGAAAACCGCAAAAAAACTTCAAGAGAATAAAGAACCACAACTAACCATAAAAAGAATTCAAAAGACTGCCCACGAGCAATAAGATGAAAGATGATGAGATTTCCCATAGAAGTTTCTATGCCACAATATGCGCAACAGCTGCCCCCTTTTTTCATGTGGGTGAAGCATGTTTTTGTTTCAGAACTAACGCTTTATGGGTTAAGTATTTGCCACAAGTTGTGGTAGAAGTGCACTTGAAATATGTATATTGATAAACTTGTTTCACTTCTAATTTTACAAATCGCAGTTCCAATTTCAATAACAGACAACGGGGGGCGCCAACTTCGCTCAAGTTGTTGTAACCACATTTTAGGCATCAATTAAAAGCCGCTAAAGTCGTATACAATAAATATTGATACTGACAGCAACAAACAATTGCTAGAACAACAACAACAGCAGCAACGACAATCCAATGAACAGCTTCAATAAATAATTCAACGATGATCTCACAGAGGACAGACAGTTGTACGGCTTGGGGGCTTTGCTGATCTATTCTGGACTTTTGACAGACAGATTTAAGCGATAGATAACGTCGTTGTTATTTCAAATGTTGTTTGTTTATTTGTTTTCATTTTCATTTTAGCATTGAAACTGGAATTGAATGTCTCACACACTTTCAACACACAATTCACATGCGTATTCAAATGACGAAAGTATTTTTATTTATTTTTGTTTTGGCATTGAAATGTGGCACATCAAATTCATCAAATTTGGCAAACTGATTAACAATTAAAATTGCATTAAGCCAACTCTGCACTCTTCAGTCTGTTAATTGACCTGAAAATGAACACAATACACTTGTCGATTGAAAGTCAAAGGGAAAATCAAGCCAAAAGGCAACCAAGCAACCGAAATTAATCAATAGTTTTATATACGATTATATACTCTACTCTGTACTTTAGCTTAAAGACGAGTCATGTCAATTAGCATACTTCGACATGCCATGACGTTTGAGTTTATAAATTTGTTAAGAGCCCCTTATATACCACACGATATCCAAGCCAATATCTGGCCTATAATACTCAATCACTCAGCTTGAAGGCCTATACAAAATAAATACATTTCTAAGCAAATTTATGGCAACGAAAAAACCTGAAAAAAGTGGCCAAATCACGCAATATAAACATATTGGCAGGATATTGTTGATGTTAACAACAAATAACGAAGACGAACACGAAGAATAACAACAAACACAAACAAGTAAAAGTACAGGGTATAAAGAGAAGCAATAGCAACGCACGCAAACAATATTTATGGCAACTAATTGTCACATTAAATAGACTAACGAACTAAACGACTGACAAACTTTTAGTAGCCGACTAATAGATAATCAAAAAAATTCAAAGATAAAATATTTTTCATAGTTCTCTATTAACGTCCAATTCAAATAGATAAGCATAATCAAGTATAAAGTAAATTAAAATTTTATATACAACAATTATCATGAGAATTGTTTAAGACAGAATATTCCAATTTCTATAAATAATATAAGAATTACACCCCTAAAAACATTCATACACTGCCGAACATATTTATTGGCACAGCAAACATTTTGAGATTTGGGGGCTTAATTGTTCCCTGATCGTTAACATGTTGGTATCAATGGAAAGGTCATATAAATTCCTTTTGAATGATATAAAACATTTCTTAACCCATTAAGTACCCTTCGAAAATTTCGAGTTTATGTAAAAGTCATTTTTCGAAACTTTTTTCCTCGATTTTTTACAAAAAATATTTTGATGCAAAAAAATTATTCAAACAATTTAAGGAGTAACTGCAAAAAAAAAATTTCAAAAATATTTTTGCTAGTATTTTTTATAATTTTTTAAAAATTGCTAAAAAGGCACTTTTTGTGTAAAAAGTAGGAAAAAGGGGTTAAAATGGTCATTTTTAGGATTTTCAAAAAATTATAAAAAATACTAGCAAAAATATTTTTGAAATTTTTTTTTTGCAGTTACTCCTTAAATTGTTTGAATAATTTTTTTGCATCAAAATATTTTTTGTAAAAAATCGAGGAAAAAAGTTTCGAAAAATGACTTTTACATAAACTCGAAATTTTCGAAGGGTACTTAATGGGTTAAGAAATGTTTTATATCATTCAAAAGGAATTTATATGACCTTTCCATTGATACCAACATGTTAACGATCAGGGAACAATTAAGCCCCCAAATCTCAAAATGTTTGCTGTGCCAATAAATATGTTCGGCAGTGTATGTTTGAATCGATTTTCAGGATACAAATAATATGGACAAAACTAAGTAAATAACATTGCAAGTCATGCCAAACCCATTTAAACATTTATTAACTGCCAGCTTAATAATTGAATGACAGCTGTCCTTCAATCGATGCAAAGTAGACAAATCAATTTCAACAACAACAAGACGACCCCGCAAAAAAAAATAGAAGTAAGTACTTAAAATATCATTCATAGATACGCAAGAATGTCAGAACCTGATCTAAGTTACAGGTACATTTGTATCTGAACGGGTATCAAGTGCAGACGCCAGACATTGAGAGGACAGAAGTGCGTCAATCAGACGCATAATCGCTTGTTGTATTTAACATAACAACAGTCGAGGAGGTCACATAACACAGGCAGACAGGCAAATAAGATGCAAACGTCACTCAGTGCGGTGGCAACCCCTCGCTTCCCCTCTCTCTGCTTTTCCTATCCTTCTCTACCCGCAACCGTCATGCTCTTTTGGGTGGTTGCTTCGAGTGCTTTTGGCTGCCAATAAAATACAAGGCAACGAATGAAAAAAGAGGTAACAGAGCGCGGTGCTTGCCAACAGTTTTGGGTAAATACATAACAAACGCACTGTGCGCATATATAAATAATATAAATTGCCAAGTAAAAGTTCAGCACGACGCGACCAATAAACTGACTTATATTTAGCAACAACAACAACATCATCAAGCTAAACAACAACAGCTAAACAAGTTGAAGCTGAAACCGAGTAGAAACAGCAGTAAATGATGTCATTTTGGGCACAATTTTATCGATCGCTTTGCAATAATTAATTTACTAAATAAATACAAAAAGCAAAGAAAGAAAAATTCACTGCGACTGACCGCAAAGTGCCGCCAAATTGACCTTGACATTTATTGTACAGACCACAAAATTGACACACAATTCGAATCAGAAGGGCATACCCAATGATAAGAGCTCAGAATACTAAAAAATTGAAGAAAAAAAAATGCCAAGATATATGATTTTATTACATTTAACACATATAAAAAAAATGATTTTATTACACTTGACTAATCTCATAAAAGACGACTTTAACAATTTATGCCAACTACAGTTTTAAGGTAAGTTTTTTATTTTAAAAACAACCATTTTATTAAAACGCATTTTTACAAGCAATCCTAAAATATATCGAATTTCATAAAAGTGTATTTAAAACGTCATCCAAAGAGTTATTCAAGAATATTTTTAGATATCTTAACTGTTGATAAAAGACAGTTTTTACCAGCTAATATTCATGAGGAATACTATATCTTCAAAAGGTTTCTAAACAATTATTAACCTCATAACGATTACAGACATATTTCTTACGATCAGATTAAAGAATTTTACTCGCATTTCCCAAATATTTGAGTTTTTATTTGTACAAAGTCATATCAGATATAGAGTTAAGATAGGAGTATAAATTTCGAGTACAAAGCTAGGTACATGACATTTATATGCCCAAATTTGTCTCATGTGATAGTCGCCTACCAATTTAATGTGCAATTCTTATCAGTTGCCAAAATAATTCCGTGCAAAAAACGAAAGAATTTCGCAAATGGATTATTATATAACCGTGATAAGGTGCGAGTATACTAGGCAAAAAAAAAAAACAAATGATGTGATACGACAGAAGATTGCGAGAGCAGTGAAAGCTAATCAAGCAAGGCGAGGGACATAGACACAGAAAGTGACACGAGACGATCGATTACTCGAAAGTAACTCGATTCCGACCAAAAGACAAGGTTCTAGATTTGTTACCTCGTTTCTCCTTGATGTGGCTATCGTACTGGGAATTGCTCCTCTGAAAATTGATCGAAGCCATTGTGGATTGGAATTCCTGGTATTCGTGTTCGTGTTCGTTGGCCCTTTGGCTACTTTGCGTTGCTTGAGTCTGATAATCCTGGCGCAGACTCTTGCTAAAAGTGCCAATGCCGCTTAATGCATGCGGTATACAGGGCGATATTGTTGTTGTGGGTGTTGTGGAACGCGTTGGTGTCGATACAATCACAATACTGCTAGCCGGCACACCCTCCGTATCTGAATCGTTATCGATGACGTCCGCGTTATCGGTATCGTTATCGTTGCCGTCATCGACAATACAAATTCGCGTTGCAGTAAACGAGATATCGGATGATGGTGACGGATTATTTATTGAACCGAAACCGACGGATTTACGTGACGTTTGGGATTTGCTTGATGTTGTCGATGTGCTGGTGGTTACCGTTTTGTGGCTTACAATTTTCCGGGATTCTTCCGTTGAAGAACCGCGCAATTGGCACGTTGCAGCTGGACTGAATACAACTTCGTCCGGCGTTGCTGTTTGCGGTTGCTCCTTCGTGCCAATCGGCGTGGATGTTAGCACTGTCTTTGTTGTTGATTTACCCGTTGTTTGCCATGACAGTTCGCTTGGACGTTGCTTCTGTTGTTGTTGTTGTTCCTGTTGTTGTGGCATCTCGTTGCCACCCACTTGCAACGTTGTTTGTTGGTACAAACGCCTTCTGCGGGGGTTGCTACCCACGGTAATGTCAATGTTACCCGTTGCCGTTGTCGTTGGCGTTGCCATAGCATCATCATTGTCCTGCCCACCAAATTGTCGTATGCGTGC
Organism: Drosophila limbata; assembly: GCA_963924055.1. Lineage (NCBI taxonomy): Eukaryota > Metazoa > Arthropoda > Insecta > Diptera > Drosophilidae > Drosophila > Drosophila limbata. Next base: position 14,695,301 of record OZ001353.1, read on the forward strand.
GCGCACAGAACCATCAGTTTCATCGTGTTGCTGCTCATGTTCACACCGGCCGCTCTTCGTTTCCACTTCATCCTCCAGCTTGATAAGTATACGTCTGCCACCGGCCGTCATATCAACGCTGTGAGGAGATGTAACACTTGAACGTTCGCTGGACAAACTGGAACGTGACCAGGAGGGGGAATCTCTGGGTGAGACATAACCCTCGCCATGGCGATAAATCTTCTCCTCGGTGTAGCCACCATCTCTGGTCATGGATGAGGTGATAATCGTACGCACTCCATCGGCGGCTGGAACCTCACGCACCAGACGCTCTCCATCGAGGAAACTCTCCAGTTCCGTTTGACGGTCCTGCTTCACAGTGGTGCGTCGTGTGGTACGCAGCGTGACGTTGAATGGCGATAGTTGATCCTCAACGTTGCCGAGTTCCACGCCGGGACTCAGCTTACTCGTGGTCTTCAGTGTCACATTGAACGGACTTGGCGTCTGTTCGCTGGTAACCTCCACACGGCGTGGAGTCTTCTGTGGTGTATGACGCAGATGGACCTGCTGGAAAGCCAGCTTTGCTGCCTCCGCCTCGGCCAAACCACGTTGTCGCTCCTCACGCAAACGACGCTCGATTTCGTGCACATCAATATCAAAAGGATTCTCCTCATCGTAATCTTCCGCCTGCTCCTGACGCAGTTCATCGGCACATTGCTCTGCAGGACGTTTGCTGGCGCCATCGGACCAGGTCTTCTCGTATTGGGCCACCTTTTGGCGTAGACGTTGCGGTGGCGTCTCCAAATGCTCACTGGAGGTGGACGTGGTCAGTGACGTGGTAATGGTCTTCATATACGTGCGCGTCACTGTGGATGTCTCCAGCTGTTTGGTTTCCTGTCCTTCCTCGACATTCTCAACAGTTTTCTGCTCATGCGCATGACGACGCCGAACAGCTGGTATTGGGGGCACGTCCATGCCGACACCAACTCCTTGGATTCCACCGCCTGCCGGAGATTTTTGACTACCGCCGGCATCTATGGTTGGATCCTTATGCCTGCCTGGTTCTGTGCTATCAGCCATGATAGCATTGATTTTCTAATTTGATTTTCTTTATGGCAAATTGTCATCGGATTCGATTGAGTCACAACGCAGCCTTGTCCTTTTGTCCTGCTTCCCTTTTTGGCAGCTTAAATGCAAAATTGATTTTTCTCACGCAACGACAACAACACCAATAATACGGAGCTGACTTTTCCACGGGGTGTGGAGTTATCCGCAGCTAAGAACAACCCCCGAGCGGCCTTCACTTTGGACCCTAAGCTCGTAACTCAACTTTAATTTTGCTAAAAGCCTACACAACACTTTTAATTACCGGTGTAGGGAGAGCTTTTTTGGATTTTAGATTTTTCGGTAGTTTATGACCACTACAAAACCAACTATGCTCATCACACAAACTCACACACACACAACGACGTCGTGGTTTTGTCCCGCACTTCACACGCTTCGTTTGTATTTCTCTCTTGTTTGTATAGAAAAACACGTATTTATTCGTATGTCCAAAATAAAAACCTTGGACAAATTCTAATTAGTTTTCGGGCAAATTCAAGATTCCACTTCTCCACACAATTTAATTATTCTTATGCTCGTTTATATATGGCATGCCTTCGGCAAGCAGACATATCACATTTCAGCCGAGCTTGAAGTCATTCATTTATTCCGATTCCAATCCGTTGTTGTAGAAAGCCGGTTCGATACTGATTCGTCAATGTGCTACGCCTTGTCCAGAGACCCGCAGCAGCAACCACAGCAGAAGCAGCAGCCCAGCAGAGCGCTGGACTGTAGTGTAGTAATCGTAGTAAAGCTCAAGTGTGAGAGCGCGAGAGCGCAATTTAAACGTGAGACTCTCACGGAGTCGGAGAGTAAATGGTGTTTGGGAGAGGAGCGCATTTGTGTATGTTATTTACGCATTTCGATGTATGTATGTTTACCTACTCCGTGCTTTGGCAGCACGTACTACCTTTGAACCAACAGCTTGTGTTATCATAACAGTGGCGCCGTTGCCAGTTTTTACAATGGGTGCAGAAAGTCTTAAATAAATTTTAAACTTGTTTTGAGCAGAGTTAATTGAACCAGTTTAAGCAGTTAAATCGTATATTATAACGGATTATAATTGTAAACTTGTTTAATACAAAAAATATAAACTTCAAATTGTTAATCTAATTCTCTCAAGTCAGTTAACTTAATCTTTAAAAGTCTTTGCATAATTTATGAGCGCCAACAACGCCCTTGCATTGTTGCCCTTTAACTCGACAAAATACCGATACGCAGAAAAGCTCTTTTTTATTGGGTGGTAAAGTTTTAAATGATAACTGTTACATCCTCTCTCACTTACATTCTCGCTCACTGTAATAAATCATTCACGCTCACGCGCTCTCTGGCATTCCACTACTCTCGCTCTCACCATTTCGTGCTCTGCTTGCTCTTCCCTCTGCGAGTGTATGTGTGACATTTAAGAACTTTTTCTTCTTATTGCGCTTTTACATCGTTATTGTTGTTCCTTTTCGCCCTGTGTGTGACATCATAAGCGTGAGAAAATACCAATTACAGGCATTAGGTAGCAGCCCCTGGATGAATGGTGTACTCATAAAGCAATTATAAAGTTTCAGTTTCAGCAAATGGGAAAATGTGGGTCAACGCACAATAACTCTCAGCTACACCACTTAATGAAAGTCATTCATAAAAGCGATCATCGACAGGCCGCAAAACCAAAACAAATGTTTATTTTTGGACTTACATAATCGTGGCTTGTGTTTATCATTGGGACAAACAAGTTTTCAAACCTATGTGTTTTTTTTTTTTGTAAACAGACATCGAGTGAAACTAATGATGTCACGCTGTGGTGGTTGCATTGCCTTTCTGTTTGTTGCTTTCAAGTTAGAAGTTGACCTTACATGACGTAAAGTTGCCACTCGGCGCAAATTAGTTATGCATAGACATATTCTAATTTAAATCTGAGTACATTCATTTACTCATAAGGTCGCCGCCTAATGTTGGGATTATTATTTTCAAATTTAAAATAACCGTCATCCGCTGTTATGTTGTGCTGTTTCCATCGCCTGTTGGCAATAACATTTATTTGACGACAACCTATTTTAAGTTCCCAGCACTTTAAAAAATCTTTCTGTACTCGTATTAGCCTATAAAAACAAGCACTTAAACCCATTAAACAACCGAAAACACATGAATTAATTGGTAAGTAAACAATAGTGTGTATAACATCTAGTCGACCCCCAAAACAAAAGCAACAACAACAATAAATTTCGGTGTACATGTAAATTTTATGGCACAATTTTTGTTTACGAAGTGCTGCCGTTGTGTGAACCTCCAAGCGGGTGTAAAATGTTAAGTGGAAACACTTGACAGGCAAACAGAAGTGTTGCTATTTATAGCCTATGTAATTCTTATGATAACAGGACCACACAATTAACAGTCTCAAGTGTTAGAAGAGCTCTGTTACGCCATGAATGTAGTTAAGAATACTTACATACATATGTTGTAGTTTTCTCTTGGAATCACGGTAATCCGCGCAAGTGACGAAAGCAGCAGCAAAGGGGGTGCGAAAGGCGCGCAATATGCACAGGAAGAATGGAAAATTAGCTATGAGTGTCCTAATTCCTAATACTCATCTAATAATAATAATGTTACGAATTTCGATTTCATCCAAAAATCATTCAATTGCATATTAAGGCATAAGCTTAACATTAGATTACGTAAACCTGTCACATCTTGAATAATTATCAATTTCAAATTTTAAAAATTTGGAACGATATCGCAATTCGAAACAGTTTTGGTAGGACATGACTATATGGAATCGTTTTTTGGTGCTAATGGTACAGGGCAAAATTATAAAATATATATGTATGTATATATTAAGCATAGACTGAGTAATATATTCGACACAATTAATGGAGGTATTCTAGTTATTAAATTGGTTTATAAACACATAAATATAATACTCGCTGCCTTCCACTTTCGTCCTTGACTCTGGGCTATATTTATGTACATCAATCTGCAATAATCTTTGCGTTTGCCGCTGAGCAACAAGATAAAAAAAATTGCATAAACAATTGTTTCCTCTTGCGAATTTCATTTTTCAGCACTTTTCAATATTTTTCTGGCTTAAAAATAAATTCGATGCGATTCTATTTATTTCGCACCTAGCCATAAAGTTGCCCATTTTAATGGTTAGACAAACGCAACAATTTTTCTGCCTTTTTTTCTTTTTGTTTAATTTTTCAAATATTGACTTTAGCTCTAAAAGCGCTTTTTGTATATAGACATTCATCTAGTTTCAGAGCTGAGTACACCCTGAGTATTCATAAGATCAATAAAAAGAAAGATATGCAAAGTCAATTAAAAGCAACTGCCAACAAATGGACTCGATTCCTTTAAAGATTGGCCAAAATATTTGCACAGAAATTAAGCAATGTAAATTGCAAAACTATTAGCCATTTATGTACAAATATATATTGAAGCAAAAACACATAAAGAGGCAATTAAAAATTGTACTGAGAACTGTCAACAATTTGATTTGTTCGACTTGGGGTATTTGCATATGTCTAGAAATCGTCATTGGTGCCCCATTTGTACGTGCAAAAAATATTAAAATTAGTTTCAAAATCTCCTATTTATAGAAATGAATTTCATTCGCTTGCTATTTGTGCAGTGGGTGTGGCACGAGTGGGCGCTTGGAATGGTACCTTTTCAGTCAAATATTTATATATTTTTGGATATATATGATATTCGTGCCAAAATTAATTAATTTCTCAATTGAGCAAATATCTTAGTCGTCTTAGGAAGATATTGAAACAATTTAAAGAATATTAAATACAATATCAAACGTCGAAATAAACTAAAGAATATTTAAATATTTTATGTGAACATTTGAGATTATGTGGATTACATTTGGAATTTTAGGAATAAGATATTTCGAAGACGGTGCACGAGTATTGTTGATTAAATTCAAATATAAATAAATGTTTTAAAATTTAATTTAATTTTAAAATTTAAAAAACATTCAAAAATCTCCGCTTAGTTGTAAGCATACTTTATCAACGTACTTTTAACTCAAAATAAAGAATAATTTCTACACATTTATTCACAAGTGCAATGAGAAAACCTAGAAATAAAAGAGAAAGAAATACATAGAAAACTGAAAACTCTATTTTTAATCATTTTCGTCCCGTGACAAGACAAGTTCGAGCTAACTGAAAAACGGCTAAAATTGTATATAGCAAGAAAAGCAGGGCGACAAAAAGGTTCTAAAAATAAATATGGTCATAGACTCTGTTTTTCTTGCGACATTTTATACCAAACATGAAATATAAATACACAAACATTAGCAGAAAGTGAATTAAGAAACAAGGCACAAACAATTTTATTCCTAGAAACAGCAAAAAAATAAAAATAAAACAAAACCAAAATGCAATTTATAAATAACAAAATAAAGGCATTTCCCCTGTGACATCAGCGCCAGCATCATCTGAGCATCAACTGTGCTCAATGCCTTTGTCTACCTATAAACAACTTTTCAAATTACCCATGAACGTACTACAAGGCATGGAGAGACAGAGACGAGATGCTTTGCAATATAAAAAGTGATCTCATTGCCTCAACAAAAGGCTTTAATACTCGTAAGCCTTGTCAACACAAAAAGTGTGATCACTTTTGTATTTTGTTTTGGCTTATACAATAGGCTTGTGCCTAGCATTTAATTTAACAATAAAAAATCGATGACACTATATAATTAAAAACGAAAATGAAAAACAAATTGGGTCAATCACTAAATTGTTCAGGTATCAGCTGAAACATATAATTGGCCTATAAAGAATATAGAATAGAATATATACATAAATACTTTTTAAGACTGAAAATAAAAGGGTTTTAGTAAATCTTTATTTTTCAAACAAACTTAAGCATTCTACTTCTAGTATATATTTTCAACAATAAGCTGAAATTTGTATCTTTACTAACAGAAATGTAACTGAGTCATGAAAAAAGTTCAAAGAAAGTACAAAAAATAAATTGAAAGTCAAGAAAACTGTGAAAATTGAAAATTCAAACATGAGGAAAGTAAGTTTACGCTGTAAGTAGACCAAATATAAACTAGTACGAACTTAACAAAATCCTAAAAATCCAATTTAAGTTAATAGAGACAATAATAATAATATAATATTAAGTCTTTAAGACTTGGCCGGTAGCATCTAATATTTTCGAATAATTGTGAAATAGATAACAAGTTTACTCTCCTGTTTCGTACATTTTAAAAGATCGTTGTATGAACTTGACAACAACGATAGAAATCGGAATATGGTATATCAATATTTGGATAGTCAATAAGAAACACATATAATGTAATCAGAGCCCGATTGATGAATGGAAAAATTTGGAACAACATTGACACCGTTGTGACACTTGGGCAAACAATTGGGGGCTGGTCATTGTCAAGTGTGAGATTATGATCGCTGCACGCGAAGATAACTCAAAACTGAACGGAACTGAAACATACAACCTATATCCCGCTCCCACATCTACGCCATTGGCTGTACAAACAGGTAATCGTAGACCTCAACCGACCGATAACAGAATCGCGTATCGCAGTAGCGACAGCTGAAGCAGAAGCAGCGCAGAGCAGCGCAGCATCAGATGCCTAACGACGACCACCGTCTACGGCCTAGATTTAGATATAGATATATCAGTCACATCTCACATTGTATTCTCAGTCCAAGATCACGGTTAGCATTTGAAGCACTTCAAAATGTCAACGCTGGAAAATGAAGTAACGTTTCGTCGTCAAAAGGAAATCAATCATAATCTAGAGGCACAATTTCACAACTCCTCCACTGAGTTTATACTGATCACTGATCATCGTACCTCCAAGTACAAGAGTCTGGAGCAACTGGAGGCTGCCAAGCAGGAGAATGATTTAAGCGATTCCTGTTGCAATCGTTATGCCAAAAATATCTGCCGCATGAAGACATTGAAAAAGCGACTGCCCATTGTCAGTTGGTTGCCCAAATATAACAGAAGCGATGCCCTTGGCGATCTTATAGCAGGTCTCACTGTGGGCCTCACGGTCATTCCCCAAGGTCTCGCCTATTCGGGCGTTGTGGGATTGCCCCCTCAGGTAAGAATAATTAATTGTGTCGCATTACAAATACAATCTTTGTTAGATTGCCGCACTTATCTTTGTTTTTTTATAGTTCTCACGATGTAAGTAGAGTATTAAAGGATTGTGTTGATGTGAGCTATAAAGATACAGATACTTGCTTATAAACATCATTTGTGTACATATTTAAACGACTACAGGAAACAGTTGAAGAGTTACAATATTAAAAAAAAAATGTACTCTTTTTTAATAGCTTTAATATAAATTATTAAAACAAATAATAACATTTTCGACGCTCTTTTGTGAATAGTTTTTCTCTTTAAGTCGATTGTTAGAAAACTCTAGGTAGTTAAACAGAAGATGTCTACAAATGATTTTTTTAAGAAAATTAAGGAATTTATTGTTTAAGTGATAAAGTATATAGAAATGGTAGCTACGTTAGCAATATGTGACTTTTCAAAGCGTTTTTGCTTGTTTTTGTCCTAAAGGTAAAATTACGCAATGAACTTTTTTGGTTTGTGGGTGAAAAGAATAGAATTAAAAGTATAGAAGTAAGGAATGTGTATGGAAATTTCCAATGTAGTGTAGAGAGATGCAAAGTTTTCATGCATTCTTCCATAAAAATAAAAGTTTCCTAAAGTCCTTAATCCCTCCTTAGTCCTCAACTAAATCTTACTATTTCCAACTTGCAGTACGGTCTTTATGGCTCATTTATGGGCTGTTTTATCTATGTGTTGTTGGGCACCTGTAAGGATTGCACCATTGGCAGCACGGCTGTTGCCTCATTGATGACATATCAGTTTGCCAAGGGATCCTGGCAGCATTCCGTACTCCTCACGTTTCTCACTGGCTTTATAGAACTGTTGATGGCCGCCTTTAAGCTGGGTTCCCTCGTGGAGTTCGTCTCAGGACCTGTGAGTGCTGGATTTACAAGTGCCGTTGCTCTCATCGTCTGCACCTCGCAGATGAAATATATTCTGGGCGTGAACAGTGACGGAGTGTCCTTTCTGCAAAGATGGATCAGCATGATACGGGATATTGGCAATATACGATTGGCGGACAGTTGTCTGGGCTGCGGTTGTGTGATTCTTTTGCTGCTCATGCGTTTTCTGGGCAGACAGAGCATTGGACCCAAAGACGGCTCGGAATGCAGCCGTTTCCAAAAGGGAATCAATCATCTGATCAAGTTCATAGGCATCTCAAGGAATGCAACAGTTGTGATTGCCACAACGCTGATGGCCATGCAACTAGAGGCGAGTGGCAGAAATCCCTTTGTACTGACTGGTTATATACCACCTGGGCTGCCATCCCTTGCACTGCCACCCTTCTCTATTGAAGCACAGCCAGGCAATGCCACGGCAGGCATTCCTCCCGTGAAAGGGGAAACCTTCTTCGAAATGGTGCAAAGTTTGGGCTACGGTTTAATCATTGTGCCTCTTATAGCGCTCCTGGAGAACGTCTCCGTGTGCAAAGCCTTTGCCAAGGGCAAACAAATCGACATCACCCAGGAGATAATTGCCACTGGTGTGGCCAACATTGCCAACTCCCTGTTTTGTGGCTATCGAAGCAACAGCGGATTGGCTCGTTCTGCCATCAACAATGCCAGCGGCTGTCGCACCAGCATGTCCAACTTCTACATTGGCCTGGTCGTTGTCCTGGCTCTCAGCTTCCTCGCCGAATACTTCTCTTTCATACCCAGAGCTGTTCTCGCCGCGATTCTCATTTCGGCGGTCATCTTCCAGGTGCAGTACCAGATTATCATGCCCATGTGGAGGAGCAAACGTAAGTGTGAACAGGAAAGACAATACATTTTTAGCATACCTCAGATTTTTAAGCTCTTTTGTTAAATTTCGAGAAAAACCCTAGAATTATTTCTATAAAAATCGAATTTTCCACCGATCGTTTCATTGAGAGCTATATACATATATTTGTGATGTAAATCCAAAAGGTGAATCGCGGTTCATATTAAAAAAAATTAATCGAGTTGTCGATATATTTTAATGTTTTTAAAAAATTTACACGGGTAAATTTTGACCTATAAAGTGGCTACTAAATTCATTAAATATTCAAATTGAATTATTTTCTTTCGATTTTTAAGCATTTCTCGCATTTCATTTCTCTGCAGGATCGGATCTAGTGCCTGGCATTCTCGCTTTCATAACGTGCCTCGTGTTGCCACTGGAGATGGGCATCCTGGTGGCCATTGCAGCCAATCAGTTATTCATACTCTATCACTCGGCACGGCCCAAGGTCACGCTGGAGCAGCTGGAGACGGAGCAGGGCATTGGATTTGTCAAGATTACACCCGATCGTTGCCTGATCTTTCCCTCCGTAGAGTTTTTGCGCAACATGGTGCTTAAATCTGGTAGCAAATCCACATTACCGGTTGTCATTGACTGCACCTACATTTATGCAGCTGACTTCACCGCCGCCAAGGTCATCTCCTCCATGGTTGATGACTTTCGTCGTCGCCAGCAAAAGATTATATTCTTCAACCTGAAGCCCAGCGTAGTCAGCATCTTTGAGGGTCTAAATACTCGTCTGGTGCTTTGCTATAACATGTATGCCCTCAATCAGGAACTGCATCCAAGTGGACATCCCACGCAGTCTGTGGAGTCCTTAGATCAAGCTGAGGATGGCAATGTTACGGATTGTATAAGCTTGGCCAGCACTCTATCCCTAGCCAAAACTTGAGCCAAAACTTGAACTAAACTAATGATATACTTATTATATTTATTATTATTATAGAAGAAAAATCGTTTTCTAACAGCGAAACTTATTATTTTGGTCATAAATAAAGTTCTCAGCTTTGTGGTTATCAAACTTCCCCGACATTTAACTATCCTGTTATTAAGTTTTATTAAGGCCCATTTTTCCAATGTCTAAATAAGGTGTTTGATAACTATTGAAAATATATTTTGACGTAAAATGTAAAGAATTTACTGTCAAATTTTAAATTACATCTTAGATACAGTTTATATGTAAATTGAAAAAACGGCCCTAAGTCTGATAGTCTATTTAAAATTTTACTTAGATATGCTTCTATTTTGACATTTATTTCTATACTTATTACATAAATATAAATAATTTTCAGTTAGTAAACTAAGGATTTGAACTAACTTGGTCAAAAAGTATTTACATTTCCGTCACTAAAGTATTCGAATTCACATTAATATCGACTTTGCTCCTGATACGAATCAAGAAAACATATGCAGCACATTTTTAATAAAAGCAGAATATTAAAATAGACAATTTAGTCATGCAATAAAAATGTTGTATGAAGGGAAAGAAAGAATAGATAGTTTTTTTCGTATTCTTCATTGGGTTTTAAAAAACTAAAAAAAAAAGAAGAACTACATTGATCGACGTGGGCGACTGGGTCAAGTTCAGATGACACATTTGCCGAGTCGCAAGCTGATTCAACATTGTGCACTGAACTTGCCAAGAATGAAATACTTACAAGCAAACGGTTACAAGATGCACACTTACACTAACATATTTATTTATTAAATGCTATTCCTAATTTTTTCGTAATCAAAACACATAAAAAGTACTTTCGATGTCGATACTTGTTGCTGAACAAAGCTAATTTAGAGTTTATCGATAATAAGAAATTTCGATGGCAAATATATCGATTTTGGCAGTTAGTGATGGGTTTTCGAGCTAAATATATTGATAAAATTTAATTGTCAAGTGGCAAATTGCCGAGTCATTTATGTTGGTAGAAAGGCCGAGCACACGAGTTTTTTATTGAGCAAGCTATTAAATTGCACCTTTGAAAATGATGACTAGACTAAAAAGCCGTTTGTCGTCTGCATCAAAAGACGAATCTGCAGATTCTGGAATTCATTCAAAAGCTGCTGCCAGCGGAGCTAACTTAACTGGCCTAAAAGCCAAAAGTCTTAAGGAATTTTTCGCCGACGAATTCATTAGGGGCAATGACGAGAATGACGATAATGAGCTAGAAGAGCAATTGGAAAATCTATGCGACAAGCCGGTGCATCGTATTCTTAATAAGGAAATTGGTAAAAATACGGAAGAAATGCAACCACTTATGACCATGGATAAGGAGCTTTGTCCGATGACGTCCGAGGAGGAGGAAGATAATGAAAAGGAAAATGTGTACTTGAAGCCTAAAAATCCATTAAACCAACAACAAAGGGCCAGAAAGCATAAACTCTGCGATAAGAATGAAGTCAATAAGGGTATCAAATTTATGGAAACCATACGGGCGCCAAAGGGTCAAAAATTTATCTATTACGATACCTGGCATGTCATCAAGCCCCAGAACTGGCCAAGTGAGACACGTCAGTACCGTCAATGCCTTGACTTTCCTTTGGTCAAATTGGCAAATGCCTTAACAAGCATGAAACTTCCCTCAAGCCAATGGAGCAGCAAGGTGACACTATACAAGGTATTGCCAGCAGTCTTGAAGCGTCACACACTAACCATATTCTCAGGAGATCTGAAGATACACAATATACCCGAACGAGATCGCCAGAAGTATCAGCCATCCTGTGTAATCCTTCGCCGCCAAAACACATTAATGCAGAACCAAACCAAATGCTTTTTGCCCTTTGATCGGATCATCATCTTCAAGAATCAGCACATCTTTATCAACTTTGAGGGAAAACTTGTCCAACTTAATGGGGCCCCCGAAACGGTAAACTGTCTTAAAGATGTAGCAAAGCTGTTAGATATCATCGATAGCATTTCATTGTCGAATCCTATGATTGAAATTGTAAATCCCAAGTAAACGAAACGAAAAACTCAACTGCAATTTAAATAGTTTAACAATAGAAATTATTTCAAAAACTTAAAAAAAAAAGATTTACCTAGTTTTTTCTCTTTTTCCAATTTTATTATTATCGTATCAAACAATAAGTTTGAAAAAAAAATTGATTCAACTGATTTAGCTTTCTTTTAATAAATACAAAAATTTGTATGATTAAAAAACAAATATCTGAGTACTTTCCTAGTCGAAATAATTCTAAACAAATTCAACAAATAAGTAGTTTATTAATACCCTGTGTAAATCAACAGAAATAGTATATAGGAGAGAGTATAAAAGATAGATTTTTTTTTAAATAGTTACATTATTTATCATCACTTACCTTGCAACTGCAATATCGTCATTTGATATTCGGCAAGTTTCTCATCGATGTAATCTTGCGATTGATTCGCAATAATTTCGGCAGTCGACGGTCCAAATTCCTCTTCATCATCGTAGATGACATAGGACTTGGGCTGCGGTGGCTCCAACGGCACGCCAACAAAATCAATCTGATCCTGTGCGTATTGTTGTCTCGGTTGTGGTGGCAGTGGTGGTGGTGCGCCCGTTTGGCGCAGATATTGTGGTGGCGGTGCCGGTTGAGGATATTGTGGGTGTTGTTGTTGTTGATGCGACAACGGCGTCTGTCGGTTGCTGTAGTTGAAATCCGAACTTGGCGTTTGGCAGACAATCGGCGATGGAGTTGGCGACAATTGAAACGAGCTCGTTGGCTGAGCTCCATACGAGTTCTGATGATGCAGCTGCTGCAATGGCGCTGGACGAAATGGACGTGGTGCTCCCGATCCACCGCCATATGATGAGTATCCCTGATCAAAGTGCTGCTGCTGCTGCGGTGGCTGATATGGAGCTGGCGATTGATTGCCACCAGGCCATTGGGGACGCGGATGCGGCATATTATTGTTAATATTATTGTTGCCAAGGCTCGGACGCTGCCCACGCAATTGTGGGGCTGGTGACATGGCGTGGCCAAAGCTCCGTGGTCCGGATATTATCGGCGGTGGACTGGGCGCCGTTGTCCACGGCGATGGCGGACGGTACAGAAATGATGAGGGCGACGGAGAGGCGGGATTCGGAGCACGTGGATTCCAGCCACGTGGCCCATTGCCAAACGGCGGCAACGGCGGTTGCTGCCCGGACATTTTTCACAGACTTTTCCGCAGATGATTTTTAAACAGATATTACTTTCGATTTTTTTTTATTAATAATTTCAAAAACAGGACAAACGCTTCGTATAACGATGGCACTTCAATTTAACATATTACACTGCGAGTACAAAGATATATTATTTGAATTTAACTAACGCAATTATATATCTCTTTATAAGTTGTCTAGCCTTGTGTAAGTATTTTGTTGAAAACATCAATCACAATTTGCTCATTATTAGCCAAAGATCCACCTGAACAACCAACCCAATTATGTCAAACACAAATAAATCATGACCTATTCTAAAGAATGAGTCCGCAGTCTGCTCAAATTGTTGTATCGAAAGACTCTTTAACGCATCAATTCTGTGCTATTTTCAAACGGAAGTGGGCTAAATGTTTATTCGACTTTTTCTCGCACTCGACTTTTGCTTTTTTTTCATCGACTTTTTTTCTACTTTTAAAATTGGCGCTGACGCCATTCGGCAGCATTTTGTGGCGAAGTGATGCTTTCAAGTTTGCCAATTTTAACATTTATTTTAGTTGTCACATATAATATTTAGAAGAGAAAACCAAAAAAAAAACAAAAAAATGAAGCACATAATTTACAATTCATATTAATATTAATGTCGAGCAAATATTAGATTCGAAGCATACATAGAAGACTCTGACTATTCCATGCGGATTAGCTGCCCGTCAGCATTTTGAAGGTCTCTTTGCAGACGCATTTGAGTATGATATATAACTTGTCGAGTGCTCTAAACAAGGACATAAAAAAGTCTGATATCATTCACAAACATAGCGCCAGAAATGAGTAAAAGTTAAAATACTCGAAAGCTTTCGAACGAAAACAATTCGGTTTGAAATGCATTTTAAGTGAATTCGAAAATATTACACATAAAGTACACTATGCTAACAAGAGTCTGATATCATTCATGAATATAGCGTAAGAAATAAGCAAAAGTCGAAAAACTATTTCAAAATACTAGAAAACATTCGTCAAACTTAATGACTTTCACAAAAGAAAAAATATTTTTAATACATTACTACACACAAACTTTATATATGATTTATATGAAAGTGAAATTAGAACGAAACGTAAAAAAACAAAAATCAATTTCATAATATGTGCAAATACTAAAATATAGTAGACATGCGATATAGCAAACTAATAAAAGAGATGACAGTTTAGCATATTTTCAAATATTTATTTGGCAAATATGTTTTCTGACATATTATGACAACCTTCGCAATTTCAAAAACTTAAGTAAAAGTTTTAAATTATATTTTAAAAATATATGTAGAAATTTATATTTTAAAAACTGATTCGAAAACTGATTAAAATATATTGAAACTATGCAAGTGTAGACACTTTGTCAATTACTACTGTAGCAATTTCGCCATAATTTTCATTTTTATTTTGGGTATTTTACTTTCGTCATCTGTTTTCAATATGCACTAAATTTTCTTTTAATGTCCAGTTGAAAATGAAAATTTGCACAGTGTAGGCGTGTTATAGATCAGTTCACATACAAACAAACATTCGTATCTGTGTATATGTATGAATGTATGTGTTGTACATGGCACATGTGTCCCGGCGCCCGCTGAGGAAAAACCATGCAGACTTTTCACTTTTGTGGCGTTGGTTGTGCTTTCGAATTATTCAAAAATAGAAATGAACTCAGTTCGTTAAACTTTTGGTCGGAAAAACTCATGCTGTGATGCTACTACACTGCACTCTCGCAGCAGCAGCATGATACGAATTTTCTTTTATTTCCCAACCCCATTTCCACCAGATTATAGACTGCGGCCCACTCTTAATTGCCATCAATTTTAATAGTGTTTTAATATAATTGCTTGAAGTGCACACGCATTTAGTAGCACATGATTTTACAATTAATTTTCAAGTGGAAAATGTGTTTTTCCACGTTTTTCTCATTCTTGTTCTTTGTTTCTTTGGCTAACTCAAAAACAATGCTGTGATTATGTAATCCGTTCTGCATGCGTGTGTTCATTGGCGGAAAATTGAGTAATTAAACCAACCGTTATTTAATTTATATCGGAAAAACACACACAACACGAAAAATTTCAATTTTGATTTGACTTTATAACAATTCCAATTTCTATTTCAATTTCTATATAAGCACTTTTATATATAGACGGATATATATATGGGTGTATATATATATATAGAAAGAATGAAAACTGTGCTGTGAAAAACTTTCGATATTGTTGAGGAAAAACCGAGAACAACACTCGACGAGCACGAAACACTAACTGAATTAGCAGTCCCAAAATGCGGCAGGAGGCAAATTGCTGTGACTATTGCGGGCTGATCTTGAGGCAAATTGGAATTGGGGGAAAAATGGAGGAAAACGTCTCGACACGAAACTATCTTCGGAAATGCCGACGCCGACGCTTACCGAACTTTTCAATTACGAGTGAGTGTCCCACAATTTCTGTTGTCGCTCTCTTTCTCTCTCTCTCTCTCCCTTGCCGGCAATTTTAAGTTTTAGGGCGCATGCTCCAAGGGAAGAATATACAGTTTTCTTTGCTTTTGTTTACACATTGTTTTCTAAACAGAACGGCTGTGCATGGCAAAAGGCCGATCAAAATGGCGCCAATTGGGAAAACAGCAATTTTGCAGAGAAAACAGTAACCCAAGTGAATTCTGGCAATCATAGAATATAGATAAAATATTAAATTAATTTATTAATAACTATTGTCATACTTAACTTACAGCTGCACAAGCTAAAAATATATTTAAAATTATATATGTACCAGAAAAAAAACATTTTCAATATTATATCAAAGATCAACGCAAATAAATAAAAAGTTATTGCGCCTTGTTATTAATATTTTTATTTTCGACCGGTTGGCATTCTCTTATGTGAGTGACCGTCTCAAGTAATCTCAAGCTCAAGTTATAAATTTATTTACTCTTTTCAGAAAAAGAGTTAAATTTAAACATTTTTTTTTTCTTTAAATAAATATTGAAGCTAGAACTTTGAAACTTTCACAGGAGTTTTGTTATAATTTTTTCAATTTTCTTAGTTTTTTTTTTAGAATTTTTTACTAATTCTTTAATATCTTCCCCACTCGAAGGGTTACGTGCCCAAAACTAATTATAAAATGAAATTTATTATTTTAGAAAATGTATAATATTTTTGATTTTTCGAATTGAGCTTTGAATATTATTATTGAGTTACTTCAATATTTACAAATTTTCCAAAAAATTACAAAAAAAAACACAAAAAATTGCAACTGTGTGGCAGCCTTGGCCCAACTTTGGCAAAACAAGGTGGCAGCCCCTTGGTTGGGCTCCAAATTTGAAAAATTTTAAATTGATCTTAACTGTCGATGTTTTCTGCGATGCTTAATTTTTAAACATCGAAAACATCGATGGAGGGGAACATCGATGGTTCTCCCTCCACATCTACACCCACCTACTGACTGACACGGTTGCCACTAAAAAAAATTACAATGAGTAAAAAAAAAAATAAACATGTGGCTGCCTTGGCTGAGCTTGGCAAAAAAAAAAGTGGCAGCCATTGATAGATTGCACTCGAAATTTTGTTGAATTTTACTCGAATTTTGAAGATATTTTTAGAATTTCTTACTATACTATACCACGCGAAAGGTGTCGTGCACCAAACCAATTTTAGATAAGCTTCAGTATTTTAGAAAATTTATAGTTTTCTTTATTTTTTTAATTTGTCAGTATTATTTTTTAAAAATGTATTTACCGCATGTGATCATTAGATATATATCGATACTTGAATAAAATCGATTTATATTAGTGCGACGATAGTATAAAAAAAAAATAATAACAAACGATACGATAATTCAAATTAATTAGAACAGAAAATTTGTTTTTTATTACTCAAAATGTATGTAAAATAAGAGTTGGTTTGGCTAAAATACACGTAATCTACTTAAAATTAAAATAAGCTGTCATAAACAGTCTTTAAATACAGTCTCTAATAAAAATTGTTACGTGCCATGTGAGTAACAGGTTGAGAATAACCGTTGCAGGTGAAAGCTAATTGAAATAACTAAATTGGAGCAACAATATAGATAGACACACAGAAATATAGAAATATGTTTTCCTTTCAGTAAAAAGTGAATAATCTATTATTGTTTATAAATCGACTTATGTATGCAGAAAGAAATCAACAACTTTGTCGAGGTTGGTGGTTAATCACGAGTATGCTCGCAGCAAACCAATTTTAGGTTGAAGTTAATGAATTTACAAAACTTTGTATTTTGTTGTTTTTTTGAAATTGTTTCTCAATTTTTTTAAATTAATTTTTGAAAATTTCAATAGTCAACACTGTTAAGTGAGGAGCAGCTAGCCAATCAGCTTTTGTCAGCTAGCAGTGAGCATAGCATACACAACAGAATACGCCATCTACAGTTGAAAAGAGTTTCTCACACGCTCGTCCGTTAAATCTGAACGTTAAATTTTAACTTCCATAACTCGAACTTCTATAACTCGAATTTCTCTCTAACTCGAGCTAAATGAGTGGCATTAAAATTGATAAACATAAGAAAAAGAACTATGTAAGTCGAATATCTCCATAACACGAACCTTTTCTTTGGATAATGGTGATTCGAGTTAGGGAAGCTCGACTGTATTTGTTTCCAACAATTCTATGTAATATGAATAAGAAAACGCAATTTTTTTACTTTATTTGCATTGAACACACAACATGCTTAAGGACTTTATTTATTTATCGATATCGATTTATTGCATTGTATTTCTTCTCGTCAACAACATTTTAGTAATGTTTCGCATTGTTTTTCGTTTTATTTTGTTTGGTTTTGCCAGTGGTAGTTGTTGTGGTTTGTTTTTGTGTTTATTACATTGCTTACAAACTAATTAATAATTAAAAATTAGTTTCAAAAGTGTATGATCTTTTTAGTTGTTGTCATGTTTTATTGAGGTTGTGTGGATTTAAATTATTCGGATAATAATTTCTGATAATTTTTTATTTGCTCTATTTATTTAAAACATATTTATATATATTCTTGATTGGCAACATCTTTGGGTTAAATGCAATTTACAATTAGGGGGGCGGGGGGTAATTAGATCAGTTTTATTTGAGTGTGTGTGTGCGTGTGAGAGTGTGTGTAAAGTTTTCGGTAAGCGCATTTTGCTCGCATCGAGTTCGGATCCGTAAATATATTGCTCTCTACTTTGTATACATATTTCTTGTAAGATTATTATTATTGTTAGTATTGCATTTTAGATCTTTAGCATTTTAGTTAAATTTCAACATTTCTTTTGCACAATTTCTTATTTATTTTTTTTTATATTTATTTTGTGACACGCAAAAACAGTTTCGTAAATTACAAAAATATATATATTTCGTTTAGTTGTTGTGGCTTACTGTTGTTGTTGTTGCTGCTGTTGTTTTTTTTTTCTTTTTTTGGTTACTTGGATTGTTGTTTTTGAACTTAAGCACTAAATATCCCGAAGAAACAACGTAATTATTCATATGATTAAATATTTTCTTATTACAATACAAAAGGTACGAAAGGCGCGACAAATTTCGCACAGTTTCCTGGCGAAATTTACACTAAAAATTGACTTAATTGTGAAAGTAGAAAAGCAAATCAAACTGAACTGATGAATTCGATAATGTAATTCCAATTCTTAAGCTCTACATTGCAGAATCTATAAAGTGATATTCTTTTTTTCTTGTTAGTGTTTATTTATTTATTTATTCATTTTCATAAAATTTTTGTTAGTTTTGTTATTGTTTATCATAATAGGAAAACTTGAATCGAAAGCGGCAACTAGCACGGAGTATCTTTTACTTTATCTTTTTATTTAATGCATTTCCATTATGTTGATCTAGGTTAGGGAAATTGGCCTCTTAAGAGCTAGAGAATAAGTTGATTGGAAGACTTCTCGATTCTCTACTCTCTACTCGGCGCGACAGAGCAGCGAGGCAAAGCGGAAGAGTCGCATCCAGCTGAAGAGCTTAGATTCGATGAGATTCTCCTCCGCCGTCGACGTGGTCATCGAGACACGCGACGTATTGGAGGATTTACTACTGCGTTTCTGCTGCATGATCCTTGGCGAGCTCATCTTCATTATCGAGTAAGTCGTCTTGACGGCTGTCTGGGCGCACGCCTCAACAAGGCGTGGCTACGTGGGGCACAAGCGTGGAACAACGAGAACGCACGGGCTGCAAAGAGATAGAGAGAGAGAGAATAAGAAAGTGAAATGAGATTGGGATTTAGCATTAGTCAAATAATGTACTCCAAGTGGCCTGTCAAGAGCTGCTTCAGCACAAAAGCCACTCAATGGTGGTTGACTTGTTCCTCGAGAGCAGGGGTAGGAGTAGGGAAAGGGAAAGGGGGATGAATGCTATATGGAGCGTGACATTTGAACGGCTGTCGGCTGTCGGCAGTTGCCACAAGCTTTTCCAGCTTACAGTGCTAAAAGATACATCGATGAAAATGCTGACAGCGTACGCAAAACTTTGTCAATGGTTTATTGGCTACGCCTACGATCCGCACTCCACACTCGTCCCTCCTCCCCTCCATTCAGTCTGTCCCATGTCACGAGTCAAATACCATCTAACTGACGATGACCTTGTCCATTTACCCCTCCCCCTCCTTCTCTTCCTCTCCCAGTTGTGCTCCAGTTTTCATTGCCCATCTAAAGCCCATCCAATGCTAGCCAGAAAAAAGCGCTTCAATGACAAACTTAACGGTTCGTTACATAGACTCCAACACACACATACACACACACACACGCTTGTCTATCTGTGTGTGAGTGCATGTATCTCTGTGTGCTCTTGTGTATCTTGCAGATACAAATATGTGCTTAATTAAATAAAATCCTGTTCGACAACGCTCTACGTCATTTGCAATTATGCAATGCAATCGACAAACACAGCACACACAACCCTCCCCCCTCTCCGAATCCACCAACCACCTCTCCCCCTTCCCCCTCCCGACACTATCCCTTCGTCTCTTTGCGGCCCACGCCTCTGTCTCGCAAGCAGCAGCAAATTAATTTCAATTCTCATTTTAGTTTTACAATCTCAGCGCTTTTTCTGTTGTTGCTGTTGTAGTTTTGAAAACGTCGACAAGCTGACAACAACATATATGTGTCATACAGCAACAACAACAACAATGAGCACAACAACAACAAACACAAGAAATGCAACAGCTGAATTTGTAGACCACGCGACAACATTTTATTTATGTATCTTTTCTGCTTTACACAAAAAAAAATATACAACAGATAATTTTAAACATATACACATTATTAACATGTTAATACACTGAGAACAAAATCACGTATTTTCTATATTGAATCAAGAATTATCGGTGTCAAAACTTTAAGGATCCTGAAAATTCTTGATCCTAGTAGGAAATTCTAAATTTAAGAATGTTCTCAAAATTCCTTTTCTGAGTGTATATGTGAAAGTGATATAATTGTTTTATCATTCTAAAACTTAACATATTCAGTTACTTTCTATATACATATACAAAAAAGAGTATTAAGAGTATGTTAAGAGTATTAAATCATCGTCTTTTTATTTTTTCTTGTTTTGCTTTTCGGCTGCACAAAAATTTTAATTTTTAATAAATTTACATTTTAAGAGCCCACACATTTTTGATACTCTACACTGACAAAAATATGCGCTACACTTTCGAATGATTATAAAGGAAAACTTATGGCCTTGTAACCAACAAATGTGTTTTCGTTTAAGTATCTTAAGGCAAAGTCATGGCCAAAAGCGTATTCAGAAGTCGCTGTATTTTCTAAAATAAAATACAATTCATTTGAATTCACTTGAAATATTTCTTGGCTGTTGGCGCTGCAACGATTTCCATTCGTTTTCTACTTCTGGCATTAGATATATGTATTTGGAAAATGGAAAAGTGGGAATTTTTGGTTGGTCTCGTGTTGCGCTTTAATCTTTTGATGCGAGTTATGCAGCTGCTGTAGTATCTGTATCTGTAGCTGTATCTGCTGCCCACGCTATTTACGCCATCCTCTCCAGCTGCTGGAGTCATAGCTGTCGGGTTGACACTTTGTCGGCGCTGTGGCAAACAAATGATTAAACTTTTCTGTTCTTTTTTTTTCTTTTTGTTGCTTTGCCAGCCAAGCGGGGGCGAACAGCATTTGTTTTATTGCATTGCCGTTAGCAGCGGGGCGTATACGTGATGTTTTTATTACCGTTAAATTAAAAAGACCCAGCACTGGAGATGGAGATGAAGATGTGAAGATATTTAACACTTAACGAACCCTGGGGACTTGACTCGGCGCCAGGCTGAGCGGAAATTTATGAGAACCGTTTGTCTAGAATTCCAATAACCATCAATGATTACACATCCAAAGGCAGGCAGAGTCTAATTTGTGGTGCCTATGGAGAGATATTTATATAACCTCTGACATCAACGTGTTGTTGTTGTTGCTGTTGTTGTTGTTGCTGTTGACAGCGTGTCACATGGCTCACATTGACCCACTTGGCAGTCGACAGGCAGGCAATATGCAGTTTGAGCCTGTGCCAAACTCAATTATCAATTTGCGCTTTTCATTCTCGCACATATTTCATTTCATTTTACTAGCCTCTTTTTCTCTCTCTATGTCTATTTCATTCATTTGCAATTGCCAGCAACATGCAATGCTTTCAATTGGCAGCGAGTGAAAGAGCAAGAGAAAGAGAGAGAGAAAGAGAGGTGAACTGAGAGCTGACGGGTTGAGGACAAACCAGAGGCAGTATACATATGTATGTATATACTTACATATGTATAAATATGTATCTATTTATTTGTATGTATTTATGTATCTGCCTGTCTATCTGTTCCAATTGCATTTCAAACGCGGCTGCTCTTATCAAAAGCGTGCCAGTTGAGCGCGTCTTTGACAGACACAACTAAACACACACACGCACGCCCTCTCTTTCTCTCCCACGAGCTCATCTGCTTCACGCTATGGTGACATCCGTCTTGGTGTGGCTTCCATATCACTTGTCAAAAGCTCGTTGCTACAAAGTTGCTCTTGTAACTGATCAAGACGCAGACAACAGCTGCTTGACACACATACACAAACACATGTTCAATGGGTACAGGTCATACGATTAGCACAGATACAACATTATTTTTAATCATCTAACAATTATCATTGATAATATTAAGTTTTTATTTAACTACAGTTTAGTTTTTAGAAAAATATTTGGAATTTTTTAATATTTTATGACGTACATAATTAATTTATAATTGAAGCAATACTTTAGTTTAATTTTCAAACAAGTGACATTAAGAGTACACTTGACATTAATGTTGAAAAGTTTCTATTCTTATGCTCACAGCTGTGCCAAATTAAAACTATCCATGTATCTAAGATTTGTAATTGTTTCGCACGCAATGGGCAAACATCTACCAAATCTGTTGAGCTTGAACGCCTTGACAAAAGCTTTTCCAGCCATCCCTCAGCCCCTCCCCCTTCGGTCGCTGATCAAGCAAACCACAAAGTGATCAACGTTGTTGTTTGGGCGCGACATGAGCTCACCAATGACATCAGAGTGCGACGCCAAAGTGTCGACAATGCTGACGACCAGTTACCAGTTCAACTTGAATTGGCAGCTCATAAATATTTACAGCTTACAGCGCGATAGTCACACTGCACGAGACTTGAACGCATAAAAATTAAAAGATACATTTTCAACTTTAAGTAGCTACGAGATGCGCTGGGCGGGAAAATCCCCCATTAATATTCAAAGCAATGCTAATTTCAATATGTACACACTGTTGTTGTTGCTGTTTCTATTGTTGTTGCAACTGTAAACGACGTTGGTGTCTGCGAAAAGTCACACAACAGCTGCAAACAACAAACTCACAAAAAAAAAAGAAAATAGAAAAAATTACAAAAAAGGGTATCCGACAGATGCGCCGCATTGTTTTGGCCCAGAATTGCAGTGAAGCAGCGCAACAGCACAGGGCTAAAAACCGCAAGGCAGCAAGTGCCCTAAAAGGGGCAGTAACCACCCCCCTCTTCACCCTCTCCGTCCTCCTTCCAACGATAGCAACAGTTGTAACAGTCTAGTTAACTTTGCAGCATACAAATGAACGAATGTATCTGCAAGTTACTTACAATACCATGTAGCTGTATCTTGTTGTCGTTTTTTCTCTCTGTTTGTTGTGGTTGTTGTTGTTCTCTTTTATGTTGTCGTTGTCGTTGACTGACTGACTTTCGAAACGTGTTGTTATGTAAATTAACCGAAAAATGCTATGTACATAGCTGAAGCTATCTTACAGATAGATAGAGCAAACAGAAAGAACACCGCCAGCCTGAGAAATACAAACATAATGAGCAGACTGGCGACAGACAGCAGACAATGCACTCTGCTCTACAAGAAGCTACATCATGGAGAAGACCAGCCAGTAACTATTAAAGCCAAGTCTGAAAACCTTAGAAAATTGGCATAAAATTTTATTTTACCTAAGGCCAATTCTAGAAGTTTAATGACCCTTATGTACAATTTCAATTACAAGATAAAAATCTACGATTATGGAGTTAAAATAAAAAAAAAAGATAAGTAGGAAAATCTAGAAGAAAAGCAGTTGACAAACAAGAACAAAAATTTAATTAGAAAATATTATTTAGAAGGTATGATTTTAAAATAATTAGCTAAAATAAAAGTGCAAATTCAATAAATTTTCACAAATAACAAATTTATTATTATTATCAGAAAAAGCTGTGTAAAAAACTCTAAAAATAGTTAGAAACCAATAAAGCATATTTGAATAGTTTTAATAGCCGGAAAATCCATGCTCCATACGGTTAACATTTATGAACAAAGAATCGCATCAACAACATATTTTACTTGTGTTTCAATAATAATTTGTTTACCCTTTTAAAACTATAAATGACCGAAAAGAATGCAAATTAGAATCCGCTGACCGTTTGTATATTTGTGTTAATCGATAGAAGAGCCCAGACAAAGAAACAGACATTTAGATATATGTATATAGAAATACATAGTATTTGTAGCCACATCCCAGAGCCATTATTTGGTCGACGTTGTCCATTTCCTGCTTTGTAAATATTACGCATACGCCGCGTGAAAACTACTAATGCAAATATTTAATCATTATTGCGCATAAAATGAACGCGCAACCAAGCCAGAAACAGCTACAACAATAAACAAACATAATAGTGAAGAAGGAAAATCAATAAAGAAAGAAAACCTGAAGTTCAAAGTTGGCCACAAGAAATTGCGATGAACTCGCGGCTCATTAGCTTGAAAGACCCCCAATCGTTTCGTGGTCACTCGTTAACGGACAGTCTGAAGTATGTGGCAAGGGGACAGAGGGTCAAGATGATTACATAATGATGGGAAACTGTTTTTTTTTTTTGTTGATTTTTTTTTGTGGTAGATAAGAAGTGTTGCTGGCGCAGCGCAACTAATGGCCTTCATTGAAGGCATTTTGTAAACAATTTTTAGCATCATTTGAAGCTCGTTAAACGGCGACGCAAAACAAACGTGCCTTAAATTAATTAACGTAAAAACAAATAAAATTTAAATTTAAATTGAAATCAAAGCAAGACAGCGGGAAAAGCGAACCAGTTTGAGCTGTCAACTTGTCATTTCTCAAGTGCTTTCTTCGAGAGAGAATGAGAGAGGGACTGTAAATGGAGATGACTTTCAGTTTGTTGTGCCCTCGGACCACACACAATCACGCACACACCTGAACCACACCTTCCAAGCTGAGTCCAGCACATTTGCATATTTGATCAACTCTCAGCTCTCTATGCCCTTTTCACGCTTGACCTTTGGCCGACTCGGGCTTTAACTGAAACGCGAATCATTATCGATTAACGATTAACGATAAATTATTATCTATTTTTCACGCCAGTAGAATTTAATGACGCGCCCATCGAATGTCTGCAAAGTAATTTTAATTGTACATAGTCAGAATGCCATTTGGCAACCATCACATATTTATTTCCATTGTCTTTTCATTCCCAACATTATTGCTGGGTGGTAGAATATGTACTAATAAACAAAAGGCTGACACTCCAACCACCATCTCATCTGTTTGTTTCTATAGCTTAATCTGTACATTTTCGCACACATAATTTACGCGTTTCATCATTGCCCATCTTCAGCTTCATCTTCATTTTCAACTCTTTTATGCGGGCGTATGTACGGCTTGAAAGGATTTCTCGATTTCTCGGTCTCTTGGAGTTGGGTCAGGTTTCGGTGGCAGCTTCAAGTGCTCCAGCTGCCGATGCTGGTGCCAGTCATATATTTTGAGCTAATCGTAATCAGTCAATGGTTTGCCAGAGCATTTGTAACAACTCAAATTGAGTTAATAAGACTTCCATAATAAGACTTCCTTATACATACATATGGGCATTTCCACAGTCAACAAATGTAAGCGAATTTTACATTTACACATAACACAATTTGAAATAATTAAATGCAAAGTCGAACAATTGCAAAAGTTCTGCTTTGAACATTTCTATTGCACGTTTTGTTTTAAATCTTGTTCTTAATGAGAGACAATATGCATTGATATTCTCTCTGTTAAATCTCGGTTTATGTTTGCAATTGGAAAGATCTAAGATTAGCGAGATTTAGACAAATTTAAATAAGAATGAACTAAAAATTCGTCCTTTTAAAGAAATTTTCCGATAAATCCTCAAATTTATTTTAAAGTTGGCTATTGTGTTTCATTTTATCAGAGAGCTCTGTTTTTTCCCTATTGCATTCTCAAAACAATAATAATAATAAGAAAATAATGTTTTGGGGAACGAAGAAACTGCGTCTTATCGGGCAAGTGTTTTCACGCCCCCTGAACCGCCCCTGCCACACATCAAGCGCAGCGATATAATCAGCTTAATGTTGCTCTTTTGGGTTTCTCTCTCTGTGTTTTGTTGGGCTGTTTTATTGGACCTATTTGGGACACAAATATTGATTTCCTGGGGTCCCCATTTGGCTGTAAATGTAACCAAAGGCGATAACACAATGATAAGCAAGAGAATTCGTATGACTGTATGTCGGGTACTCGATGTGCACATATTTCGGAAAAAGTTTGAAGCCAAGTGCATTTAACGATATGATAAAAAAAAAAGTGCGGAACATATGAACGATTGGGCAATGTGGTCAGAATTGAAGTTGACCCAAATACGAGCACAGCTGGCTCAGCATATAATAGTATATATGTGTGTGTGTCTGTATGTATACGAATATATTTATAATTTTTTTTGTTTACAGTCTTATATACTCTTTTCGACTTGAGTGTGCAAATGACGTTCAATTAAATGTTAAATGCCAATAAATTGAATTCAATGTGAGTGATGCGATGCGAGTGAATGACAACACGAATACATGAGTATAAGTGAGTGTGAGTGTGATTGTAAGTGCCGCTCGCACTCTTTATTTATAATAATTATTTATAATAATAATTTTAGTGCTGGCATATAAAACAAATTAATAACTAAATGATAACCACAGCTCTGGCAACTGTTTTGCGGCATTTGTGCAAAATTGATGGCTGCCTTGGAGTGATGGGCGTGCCACAAAGAGGCCATAATGCTTATTGGCCTACATACTCACATACTAACACACATTCGTAACAAAACAATGGAGCACAACTTAACGAGCACAATGAAAATAATGCCTTTTATCCGGGAAAGCAAAGTGAAAGGACTCTTGTGAGGTCCCACTGAGCCAGAGTTTATATGAGATTAAATTAAGATTATTTAAGGAACTCTTATGAAAGTTGTGATTGAACATAATTCAAAAGGTTCTGGGATGAAAGCTTATCTTCAGTTAAAGATCAATTAAAGAATCATTTTTAATCGAAAACTTCGAAAATTCTGTTTAGACAAAACATTTTAATTTTTGGTTTTATTTAACGTCGATTAAGAACTTAAGATAGTTTTAAAAAATTACACCTTAAGATTTTAAACTAACAAATTAATAAAAAAAAAAAATATTAATTGAATTAGCATTTAATACGAAAATACATAAATTTTGATTGCACAATCCCTAAAAAAAGGTAATATTTTAAAAGACTTCATAGATCAGATAGTTCTGAATAAATTAAAGCTCTTAAAACCACAACATCTTAAATATGTATATGTTTAGCTGGAAATTGAAAAAGCTGCTTATATTAGAATTATGGCAGGAAAAGCGGGCGAATTTTAAATAGGGTCATAAAAACAAATGAAAAACGAGCTCAGATTTACGGTCGAGTGAAACGCAAAATATAAAGTTGGCTTTATTACGTAAATTGCGTAGCCCTCACAGACACACACACGCACACACACATTTGGAAATACGAAAAGAAGACAAGCATTGGTTGTACGATTTCAAGGACACGCGCCACTCAAGGACATGTAAATGAAGTGACGACTTTCAGCATTAGACTTAGAGCGCATTACACAACACTCGTATCAAGGAGTCTACAACTAGTGCTAATGAATCAAAGACGTTTTAGAGCACTGTACACTGACTTACCGTAAAGATCGAGTTGGCAGCGACTTATTAGACGCTACGTTTGTTGCAGAGTTGTAAGTAGGCCGTTGCCAGATGTCACCTAATTTTCAGTCAATGTGTGATTAGAAATCAGTTAGAATAGAATAGCAGCTGGCTTTCAGCTTTACTGCTGCTATACAAATTTTCCGTTCAGTAAAACAGAATCGTTGACCAATATATTTATTGTTTTTCCCAATTCACACAACGCGTATTTACAACGTATCAACAACGAACTGTTTGGGAATTAGCAGCAGAGGCCAAGGAAATTAACAGCGAACGAGAACCTTGCGCCGCGAGCTCAGCTGACTGAATGAAAACGCACGCAGTGACGCTACAAACAGCAGCCCCAACGTAAAAGCAATAGCAAAAGCAGCAGCAAAGCACGAGAGAGATATAGAGAGTGTGAGAGCAATAGCGAGAGCAACTTGGCGCTCATCAGAATAATAGTGGGAGGCAGAGCAACAAGCACAGGCGTTTACACTCAGAGAGCCACAAGAAGCAGGTAAGTCTTGTATTGTTGCTGTTGCTTCATCCCACGCGCTGCACTCGCATGCAGTGGGGCAATGGAAATGTGTGTGTGTTTATGTGTGTGCGTGCACTTAGTTGAGGCTGAAGTTGCTCGAGAAAAAATTGATGCATATCGTTTGATAAACAGTTTTAGCAATTTTTCATTCACGTTTCCCACGCTGCTGCTGCAGCTGCATGCCAAATGTCAAGCACGCTCTCACTATCTGCATCTCTCTATTGTGCTCTCTTTCTCTCTTCCAACTGTGCATGTGAATTGGGGAAATTTCGGCAAAAGTAGCGTAAAAAGCCAAGTGACGACGCTGCTGCTGCTGCTGATGCTTATGTAACTTGACGTCGTCGTCGCAGTCGTCGTCGATGTCTCAGGCAACGTTGAAGGGCAGTCAGCGACCTCGTTCTAGAAAAATGGCAGCACCAAAGCAGCAACAGGAACAGCGCACACAGAATAAACATTCAGAAACATACACAATAAAAACGTAGGGTTTTCTATGCAGCCACACACAGTCAGTTCATAACAGCGGGTGATTCTGTGGGTGGGTGGTTGGCCTGGTGGTTGGGCGACATCAAAGCCAAAACGAAATTGCGCAACAGCAACAAAACCTCCGTGATAGCCACGTGAGCATTGCCAATGTTGTTTTCATTTTCAAGTTTTTTCCCTTCTTTACTGTTTGGTTGATTGAATAGAAATAATGACAAATGGACCTGAATTCACGTTTTGTACACATACAGTTAGCCAAGTAACTGTTGCATAATTTTGACCAAAAAAATTAGAAACCTTCCTTATTTTTATACATAAATGCTTAGAAAATTTTTCCATTGAGTCTAAAATTTTTAATTTTTTAAATTTAAAAACCAATATGGTGATTTTTATTTTTGTCAAAACAATTATCTAACATCCTGTTTATTGCTTTTATAGACTGCCGCAGCAATGCATCTCGCAAACAATAATTTAACTCCTTCTCCCTGTGATCAAATTTCGTTCTCTCTGTCTATTATACGTTCCACGTTAGCTGAAGCGTAATTCAATTCCAAGCGCCATTTATTTATAGTGGTCATCGGTCAGGAGCCAACCGCATGCCAAAGCACTAGAAGTCTGTGGGAGATTTATGGTTAGCACCAAATTGGGTTAGGTCATCTGCTCTAAAAACAAACAATAAAAGCAGGAGCAGCATCCGCATAGTAGAACAAAGCAGGACACAGCGACAAAAGTGGGGTATGGGTAAGACACCTGATGCGAATGATGCCAGTCGATTGTGTAAAAACATACACACATGCATACACGTACATACATATGTATGTACAGATACATATGCGTTGGTTTTTTGCCCTCTGCTTTTAACTGTTTCCTGCTTTGTTTGTGTTTGTTTGGCGGCATCTGTTTTCTTCTGGAGCAAAAAAAAAACTACATACATACGTAAAATGCGTTTTAATTGAAAGGAAATGTTCAAAGCACATGCTCAAGGGGCTGCAGGGCTGCTAATTGAATTATACATGTACATACATACATGCATGTATGTCGTATTTATCTGTATGTACTTTTTACTTTATGGCCGCAAGTTTACTTTTGCCGTTAGACGTCGTGCGGCATGTTTTGCGTTTTTATTTATTCCATTTTCATTTGGTTGACCCAATTCCTGTAATATTGCCATCCCTGTCGCATGCAGTCGTGGTTTGTGAAGATAGTAAAGAGAGCCAAAAAAAAAAGAGCAACTAAAACAAACAGCGCGCATTTGTCATCATGGTTGTCATCATCGATACATATTTAATTTAATTCAAGTGGACGCTCGCACACAAACACATGCACACACACACACGCAGTCATTTATTGGGCGGCAATTAAATTGTCTGTGAGAAATTATGACTATGAATAGAACAAAGTGAATACGCAAAAAAATACATTTATGTCTATTGTATTTTTGTGTAAGATTTTAATTATGACAGCTGCTTCTATTTTTTGCATGTGAGTAAGCAAAAGCAACAACATCAACTGCAGTTAGCCACGTTTTATACATTCACACATTTGTTAGGCACGCACGTAACAACCCACATTCACATCCACTCCCCCCCAACTAGGCAATTAACTTGGCAGACTGCGTGGCTCACGCTAACAATGTCGTGACATAAGACGCAAAAGCACACCCACTACCATCCAGCCACCCACTTTCGCCTTCCCATGTCACCAATGTCCTTGAGCCGTGTGCTGAAGAAGGCCAAAACGAGCCTTTGTTTTGAGCCAACTATTGAAAAACTGAAAAATCAACTTTATCTTTTTTGTTTTTTATTCAAGGCAAAACATATTCCAAAATGGGTGGCGATGCGGATAATGGCAAGAAGATTTTTGTTCAGAAATGCGCTCAATGCCACACCTATGAAGCTGGTGGCAATCACAAGCAGGGTCCCAACCTAGGTGGAATTGTAGGCCGCAAGTGCGGTACTGCTGCTGGCTATAAATATACTGATGCTAATATCAAGCGAGCTGTAACCTGGACCGATGCTAATCTAGATGAGTACCTCAAGGATCCTAAGAAATATATTCCCGGCACCAAAATGGTTTTCCCCGGACTCAAGAAGGCAGAGGATCGCGCTGATTTAATCGCTTTTCTCAAGCGCGGAAAATAGTTGAACAATGCAACAAAAAAAAGCAGCATGACACCTCTAACGCATGAATTTTATAATTAAATTAAATTTGGGAGACATAAATAACTCATCTAAAATTTTTATTATCATTAAATAACAAACTCACACAAAATTTGAATGTTCTGTTTAAATTACCGGAATTGCGCGCAATTCACTCAGCGTTGCAGTGGTGTCTCATAGCAATAAGCTTTGAACTGAGTAAAAATGGTAAATTTATACCATGCAGCTTTGTCAGTGTATTTTATAGATAAACTTATCGATATGTACAAAAAAAAGCTAAAGCAATTTCAATCTAGCGGTGTTTCAAAGTTTAAAAATAAAGATTTTTTTTATTGTAATGTATTAAAAATACACAGTCTATGGCTGAAAATGTAAAAAAAATACAGAACTATGAACATTCGTCAGTTATTTGCTTAAAGCGCCACCTAAATTTTTTTTGTTTTAGCCGTTATATTTAATGTGACAAGAAATGCATAAAAATGCAGCGCTTGTTTAAAAAGAACGTTTAGACAAAAAATATGATTAGTTAAAGATTATTAAATGGCAAAGCCTTAGCTTGGTCAGTCCTGTTTGGTTTATATTAATAAAAATCTGCTTAGAATTATCGATATTCGTCCCTGTCAAGTGACAGGGTGCTTCATCGGTTTCATTCAAATGGGCTCTATACAAACCAATTGGGATTTTTTGTCTCATTCGCTTTCTGACTGTTCGCAGTAAACGACGGTTTGTGTTCAATGTAAGTAGCGGGAGTTTAAGCAATGACGTAAATATGTGCAAAATCCCTGAAATATTGATTAAGTAGTGTATTAAAAAAGTGTTCAGATAGTATTATAAATTAATACCTTGAAAGTTACTTATATGAGATCATTCTCATTGTTGTGAGTGTAAAAGCAAATTATCGTGCGCAAAATAAATTTTTTTGGGGGTTGTTTGCGTTACATAAACGTGTGACGGTGGCTGTTAGTGTATATGTGTGTGTGTATCTATGCATGTATGGATCTACATATGTATATAATATGTGTGTGCAAAGGTGCCAAAATTAATGGCGAATTATTAAACAAAATATCTAATGATCGTCATATAAGTTGTACATACATATGAATGTGTGCATATGAATGTACATTGACATTGAAAAGAGCGCGAGCTGATTACATGAGCAACCAACGTCAAAAGTACGATGATTTCCTCTCTCGCACACGCGCTTCTGCTATAAAAAAAAGATCACTTGAATTTCGCAGAATTTTAACTGACGCGCCACGTGGTTGTTAGGCAAGTTGCAATTTCCATGAGCATTTTCTGGTTTTCTGCTGTGTGCAGACAAAAAATCAGGTCGGTTATGTAAGCGGGTCAGCTTTCGCGAGAACATTGGCCGCATTTTCTCTCACTCACGCCTTCTCCTGTGGATGCTTACAGATGTGTGCGTGTGTAGACACTGATTTGGCCCACTTCCAATGCATTTTCTGTACAAAGAAAAGTGGTCGCTTCAAGGCCGCAAACTAGACGACATTGTCACTTTTTATGTAATCTCTCTCTCTAACGACTCTCCGAGAGAGGAGGTGTGATTTACTCACGTGCAATTTATGATTCAAGTTCGAATAACTGCACGCAATACAGTTAGTCACTACGTAAGCCGCTCAGCCGTTTTTATGCTGACCGCGACAAAGACCATGAGAATGTGACAGAGAGGGACCGAGAGGGGGACTTTGTATGAAATTAATTTGTGCCTGTTGCTGTGCGGCAGCGAGAGCGCCAACATGTGACCAAATCGTGTAGGTGTGTGCGTGTGCTCGTGTCTGATGACGTTGTTCGTCTGAAGAGCGTTGAATGAATGAACTCTGAGCGGACGGACTTAGTATAATGGGAAGCTCAATGTTAGATAACAGGTGCATTACTAATGGTTGGCGTGTGCTCTTATCAGTAGTAGGAAATAGATAAGCTAGTATAAAATTGCTCACGTTAGCAAATTAGAAATATTATCCATTTGTTTTATATAACGTTTAGCTACAATTGTTTGATTTTCCATTATTGTTATTTATCTCTTCCACAGTCGAGTCGGTGTTAACACATCACACATATTTAAGCTACAATGGGCGTACCAGCTGGTGATGTTGAGAAGGGCAAGAAGCTTTTCGTGCAGCGTTGCGCACAGTGCCACACCGTTGAGGCCGGTGGCAAGCACAAGGTTGGACCCAATCTGCATGGTCTGATCGGCCGCAAGACCGGCCAGGCGCCCGGCTTCGCTTACACAGACGCCAACAAGGCAAAGGGTATCACCTGGAATGAGGATACACTCTTCGAGTACCTGGAGAACCCCAAGAAGTACATCCCCGGCACCAAGATGATCTTCGCCGGTCTGAAGAAGCCCAATGAGCGTGGCGATCTGATTGCCTACCTGAAATCGGCCACCAAGTAAACGGAAGCTATCTGTCTGCACCACAGTGTACCTAGCCACCACCTTAGCAACAGGATATTCTGTATAATGGTCGATATCATTGGAGCTGTCATGAGCTCCGGTCACAATAACAACAACAACAATCTACACATAAAACCAGAAAAAAATACAGAACTTATGTAAAACTACAATTATGTTAATTTTAAAGTTTAAATAGGACAATTACATTATTTAATTTTAAAAGTGGAGCTATTTTATTTAAACCGACGTATTGTAATGACCACGAGATGAACAACAAAAATTAAACAATAATAAAAACAACAACAAAACAATCTCAGATGTTCTATTTCTTCAAGGGCTAATTTAATTAATTTATAAGGGGCATTCCCAATCAATCATACAGCATATTCATTTCAGTTTCAAAAACAATAAATAATATTGATATTTATTATTTCATTTACATTAATTTATATTTGTATATTTTATTTTACTTTCAAAAATGTATTATACACTTTAATAACAATTTATTGCATCATTTAGTGAGTGATTCTTCTTGAATGATTTCACTTGCTTTTAACATTTAATAATATTGCATTTATTTTTTGTTTAATGTATTCATATAATTTGTTTTAAAGAAAAAGAAATACTTGATAGGTTTTACATGTGCGCCGATGCGAATATAATAAAAATTTTCTTTTGACTTGTAAAAATCGTGAGACAAACTCTGTACAGCTGCGCATAGCACATATATAAACAATAATAACAACAAAAACATACGACAATAATATAGAATTGTTTCTCATTTTGCTAATAAACTTTCGATCGCTCTCTGTTTTAAATTTTCTCTCTCTGTGGTTCTTTATATATATTTTAGTAATCTTTCTACTGTTTCGGAATGCCAACCAAGAGCAAACAATCTGATAGTTTTCGACGACCTTTCAACTCTCTACGGAACTTAGTTTAAACATTAGGAAAAAACGTATGCACTTAAATGGTAACAAGAAGAATAAAACGATAATGTTAATAATGGGCGTGGGAGACGGAGGCAGAGACGAACTAACGAACACACGTCCACCCAACTGTTTATTGTTAGTTAAGTTTTTAGGCGTCTGGCGACCTTGGCTAACGATTGTACATGGTAGCTGTGCGGTTTTTGCGGCATTAGGCTTTTCCAGAAATCGGTGCAGCGCCCTGTTTTTGGTTCTCGTTCTCCTTCTCCAGCTGCTTGCCGAGGTATTCCCTTTGAGGAGACAAAGAGAAAGAGGACACAAAAAATTTTGGTTGACATATTGAAAATTTTGATTGATGAATGAAAATCATATGGCTTCAGATGTGGAATTGCGATTGGTATACAGGCGGGTAAGCGGATCGAGCGGCACCTGAGTGTTGTTGGGCGAATGAGAGATAAGAACTATAGTAACTATACTAACCAATTGTGTACCATCAGCTTTTGCACGGCCAGGAGGGCCTCATAGCGCACATTGGGATCCTCATGGCCCAAATGTTGCATGACAATCTGTTTGCCGCCCAGCTGTTCGAGAACACTGAAAAAACAACAAGAGTTAAACAGAGGATCGACAATAGATAGTGTTGAAAGCTTACTGTTTGCCGCGGGGATAATGACGCACATACTCTCCGATATCGAAACAGGCGACAGACAGAATAATGGCATCCGTGGAGGTCTCCAGCAGATGAACCAGAATGCGCAGCAGCTCGTAGTTCTTTTCGTTCAAACGCTGAGCGTTCTCACGCCAGAATTTGGCCGATTTGTGGACGGGTGACCATTCGAGACGGCCGCTGCGCACTTCAGTGGCATATTCGTCAAAGGAGCTGAGATCCTGAACGGAGTTCTGCAGCTTCTCACTCAGATATTCCACATCGGCGGTGATGTCCTCATCGTCAAAGCGACGCTGTTCCAAAATGGACAATTGCTTCAACACCTTGCACTGGACCATGGCAATGCAGTGATCCTTGGCCACCGACGAATCCTCGGGCTTCTCGATCAGATTACGGAAAACGGCCAAAATTATGCGTGTGACCTTCTCCTTGGCACAATCGCTCAAAATATCGGCCAAAATGGGAATAACGCTGAACTTGTTCATCTTGGCGGCCAGCAATGGATTAAAGGTGAGCACCCACAGGCAGAAGATCAACTGATATTGCACCTATGAATAAGAAATCGAATTTAAATTGTACCAAACAATTTACACATTTCAATTTCAAACTCACCTGGAAGTTGACGCGTGTCGACAGGATGCGAATCAATGTGCTGATGCCATCAACGCTCACAAACGCGAATCGATAATCATCGACGCGCAACATCATCTGCAGGCAACGTGCCACCGATTGGATATATTCGTTGTTCTGTGAAATAATCAATATTATTAGCACTATCTCAATTAATATCGCTGATGAAAAGCTGTATCTTTTAGTAGCGAGTTAGTTATGAGTTTTATTTTCTTTTTATATTGCATTTTGATTTTTTTTAATTTTTTTTTGTTTTCTAATCGTACAACAAATGTTGTAGCATCTATGCGCTACAAACAACAGCAACACAAAAGTTACAGTCACTACAGCTGCACTACATTAAAAAAAGAATAATAAAAAGATAAAAAGATACAGAGGAGAAGGTGTGCTCTAAGGAATTAAAAAAAAAAGAAGTTAAACAGATATCAATTGCAGTTTCAGTTCCTGCATCGAATTACTCCGTAGTAAGGACATTTTTTGTATCGTATTTACGATCACACCGTCACCGTTATTCAGTTACCGTTTCCTTTACCACATCATGTCATACATATATCGTAGATTCTTCTTTGCTTTCAATTCAAATTCATGATATTTAGTGGGGTTAGTAAATAGTTAGCTATTGATTAACACTCTCACACACACACACATACATTTAAAACATTTTGAGACTTAGTTATCGTAACCTCTTTAATCACAATCTTTAATCGCATTTTATGAACCTCCGATATTGATATTATTCACAAGATATAAGAAATATCTATAGAATAACTAACATAATTTATTATTTGTATTCCATTTGTAATTTAGAAAAAACAACTTTTTTTTTGAACCCCTTACTTAAAAAAGAGTCCAGGGGTGTATTAACTTTGTTAGTTATAGTAATTACAAATATCGATACTGGTCAGAAGTGATTACTATATAAAATTAATTCAAAAGGATCGAGGTTAATCACATGTTTTTGCATAAGAAACAGTGTATTCTTTTTTTAAGTAAATATTGTATCCGCTAAAATTTAATCAAAATCGGACAACTATTTTCAAGCCCAATTATTTAACGTAGGGTTTTTTTTGACGTAAAATCTTTTAGTGAAATTTATCTGTGGTATGAAAAAACGGACTTTACATTATTGAATTAATGGAATTATTGAATTAATTAATAGGTATTAGAAGTATCATTAAAACACAAGGCAGAACTTTGGGGTGGATTAGGGTATAGGGTATGTACACATATCACGATCTAATTAAATCATCGTGATATTTCATCGCATAAACGGATAAAACTCGCACTAGTTTGTGTGTGTGAGTGTGTCTGATTGTAGGTGTTTGTGTGTTTGTGTATGTCTGTGTGTTTGAGTGTGTATTTTGTTGTAGTTATAGAAGTCGTTTTTTTTTGTTTGCGTGTGTTGAGTTGGAGTGAGTGAGAGTGTCAGCTTTTAGGGCTGAATTTGGAATACCGGTATAACATATTTGCCATCCGACTGCTGGTTGAAGGAGGATGGGCCAACATCACGGTAAAATTCATTGGCCATATCGTGGCGTTGCTGCAACTGCTGCGCCACACTTGGACTGTACTGGTGATGATCTTTGCCATGATGATCTTTACCATGTTGCAAATTGTGCGTGTGCACAATAATCGTTTGTGTCCGCTTGGCCATCTCGACCATCTCTTGCAAATAGGAAGTGCTCTAATAGAGGATCAAGTGCGTAGAGAAGGGGCAGCATCCGCAGAGATCGTGATCGTGTTTGGTTGTTTAGTTGGTTGTTTGGTTGGTTCGATATAAACGGTAATTGGTGTTTTAACATTGATTCGTTGGTTTTGGATTGTAAATTTGAATTAAATTAAAAAGTACATTAAAATGTAATTCAGAGTTTTTGGTTAAACTTTCACGAATAACACAAATCCGATAAAATGATTATTGAAATTTATTTATTTATATATTGTTTGTGATTTTTGTGGTTCCACATAATAATGTGAATGCGGTGGTGCGGTGCGGTGCGGCGATATACATATCTTAAAATTTTGAACTTTCGCAACGGTTATACGAACATCTTTAATCGAATTGAATTCATTTATGATTTAATGACAATTTTCGTGACTTCAACCAGGGCTGCAGACAGGCAAACTATCTTTCAATCATTCTCAATCAATCACAATTAACTTTTGCCTGTCTTAACCAAAGGTATCTTTTTTTTACGACTCATTTATAGAGTTTTCATGGTTGCATATGGAGTACATATATAAGTATAATCTCGATCAGTTATTAGAAGTGTGAGTACAAAATAGAAAGCAAGCAAAACTATCAAAGCGTGCTGGTTAGAAATTAATAATTTCAACTACATCAAATTTTGATAAAAATGATCACTTTAAGAATCGACAAAAGAAATTAGCGACAAGAGATATATCATTTTGATTAAAGTTAAAGTTAATGCGACAGTTAAGTCAATCAGAAAAATAGCTTTGAAAAAGTATATTGACTTTAATCCTTATTATTAGTAGTTCAAAATTATTAGTTTTTAATATCGGCATAAAAGGTTATATAAAGTGTTATTTTTACGAAATTTAAAAACTTTAAAAAGTTTTGGTAAACATTTACAATGAGAGTTCTTATTTCATTAACTAAGAATCATTAATATTTATACTAGGAGTAAGACTTGAAAAACAGCCTTCAAATCGATCATACACAACGTATGTTAAAATGAGGGACATCATGCTTTAAATTCATTTGCTTGCAGTGAACGAATTTGCAATAAATATATTGATATTTCAAGATTAATAAAAATACGTAAATATTGTAAAATTAAATGTGTATATATAAATATCGTATAGAATGAAGCGTTGATTATTCTCATATATTTTTGCATTATCAAGGTGACTAACTCAATGTGGGAAGTGTCATGCTGCGTGCTATATATATACATTGATATAGATCTTCGATATGTACCTGACCTGAGAGTATATTTACAAAATAAACATGCAATTTTTGGAGGGGGGAAGTGGCTGGCTGTTGATGTATTTGGCAGTGGTTCAAAAGCATTTACCGTACTTACATTGGTGGCCAACTGATCCTTCAGGAACTGCAAGTAGAAGTTAAGGTCCGCCTTGGGCATGGTCTCGTGACCCCAGCAGGCGAACTTGGCCAAAATGCGTGACGACATGTTGACAATGAAGCCATCCTGACGATTAAGCAAGTTGAGGAATGGACCCCAGACGCATTGCTTTAGCTTGCCGGAGGTTTCGTGGAACAGATCAACACGAGAGCGATCCTCCTGCAGTAAATCGTCGACCAGGACAAGTATATACTGAATGGTCGAGTCCTTAGACAGATGCGAGACCAGATTCAGCAATGTCTTCACCACCTGCGTGGAGTTCTGAGTCAGATAAGCGGCGCGTGATTTATCCAACTGGCTAATTGATTGATAGTCCTCCTGGCTTATCATCTGCGATTGCATGTAGGACGCCCAGTTGATGGTCCGGGTGCGAATATCGGCAGCTTGTTGCTGCAACACCGATGTGGCAGCAATCATATCTACAAATGCAAAATTGCAATTACACAGTGAACAAAAGAAATATGGGGCTGGGGGTGCTCCACACACATCACTTCGATTTTTCACAGAGGTCAGATGTTCGTTCGTGCTTACCAATGTTTTCCTCGGGCAGATACAGTGCGGTAGTCATTTTGATGGCTGTTTACAGTTGTGTAGAGTGGATACGCAGTTAATGTGTTGCGCGCGTTTGCACACAATTATCAAGCAAAATATCTAGGGGAAAGAAAATATATAATACAAATTACGAGTGTCTTTTCACACTAATGCGACAGCACCGAAATTCAGCTGACTGGTCTTGTGACTTTTTCGCCGCGTTCGCCGCGCCAAAGCGTTGCCACTTGGCTACAATATGTCAGGTGTTGGCACTTCACAGTGAATGGCAAATATCTGGCGATAATGACACTTTCAATTTTTTATCAATAATTGTACGGCGAATAAAATCAAAAACTAATAAATAAGTTTTGCAAACATTTTAAAATTGTATTAATATGTGTGTAATGTGCACATATGTATCAACATAATAATATGGCTTTAACTATAGTTTAACAAACATTTTATTTGCTAGTATATTTAATTTATACAACAACAAAGTGTCATTCGACTATAAACAGAGTGCTCTTTATTATGGAATTCAAACCGCATTTTAAACGCAAGCGGAGAAATGCACAAATCTCTTCAAAATTAGCACCATTTCCACATTGCCTGGATGGTAAACCCTACAAAGGAGTATTCAATGGACTTTGTGTGGAAGTCAAGGATAGCGAGGAGTCACAAATTCGAGTGCTCTACGAAAATGGATGCTATGGCCAGGGAAGCAGGTCACGAGGGGGGCCCGCGTCTGGAATGGCATCTGAAACTCTGCTGCTTGGTCTGGAAGAGGCATGTGCGCTATCCTACTTTCTAGATTCACTGGAAATAAGAAACTTATCTGGCAACAAATTAAACTGGGAAACGTACGTGAAATCGGCACTGGAATACGATGAAAAGTTTGTTTACAAACTGGCTGCATATTTATATTTAAAAGCAAAAGGCTGGATCATCAAAAGCGGCACTAAATTTGGCGGTGATTTTCGTAAGTAAATTGCTGTTTTATATGCACATCATTTAATTTCCCAATCTCCCCGCAGTGATCTACAAGCAAAGTCCAAGTCAATATCATGCCAGTTTTCTGGTCATCGTTCAGACGCCTTTGAAAAACCCGGACTCTCATTACGTAGCCAAGAATTTGAAAGGAGTTCAACGCGTTGCTGAAACCTCCGACAAGGATGTGCTTATCCTGCGAGTCAATCAATGCAGCGACTATGATTTAACACTTGTCACACCGGAATCCCTTGAATCCCTCAACATAGAAGAGACTGTGATACGCCGATTTAACTACACATCTTTTGTGCAAAGTAAACAAAAACAATAAAATGACTAAACTAAATTTTCTCCACTCGATGCTTTTTGGGTATTCCCGTGCTGCGGTATTCCGATCGCTCCTGCAGATATATGACCCGGCATTCCTCTTTAAAGGCTTCGTTTTGATACCAGCGCGTTAGGCAATCCCTGAGAGCAGAGTTCTGTTTGCGACAGGTGGCCACCATAAATACGCTGCTCGCTTTACAGCATTCCTCAAAGTCGGCCACTTCCTTGGAGCAGAACTCGGCGCGGGCACGATCTCTCATTATCTTGGGTATCAACACCTCTCGCTCCACATTGCGCAACGATGTGTCATTTGGATCACCTGTAACCGGCAACTGAGTTTATTAGCTGCCCACAATTGTGCTCTTGCGTACCTCACCAAGACCATGGGGGTTCCGGGGATTTGGTTGCTGTTCAAGGCTCATTTCGAGTGTGTGTTGGTTGTGGAGGGATGGATTTAAATAGTGTTTCCAATTTTTGCTCGTCTAATGTTTAGAGTTCTGTCGTTTCGTTCTAAAAAAGTTCAAATGAACGGGTCAATCAGATGAACGAATGAACTTATTCAGTCAATCATAAACTAAATCGATCATTTCGCAGCTGGTCAGTAATTGTTTTAAAAACTTTTAAATTTTTTAAAGAAATACAATTAGAATTATATACATGGAGTTCCTTATTTACATGTAGCAATGCTTCAATTTCATATATTTTTAAGTTTTGAACTATGTGGAAATAATAGTAGTAGGGGCCGCTCCATTATTGCCCAGCATTTAAACTTAAACTTTTAACTCTGGAAATAATATAAAATTATGAAAAATTATGGAAATTTACAAAGTTTGTGTACTTTCTACTGTATTTATGTATTGGCGTTCTGCTCGACTATGGCTTCGCTCGTCTATTATTTGAAAATTTTATCACAGTTTTTTTTTAATTTTTCTCGAATTTTTGAGATTATTTTCAGAACTTTCTACCCAACTTCGCCACGAGTAGGGCGAATTGCACCAAACCAATTTTAAAACAAAGTTAATTATTTTACCTAATTTTGGATTTTGTTGCCTTTTTGAATTTTGTTTTTAAAATATTTTAAATGGATTTTTGAAAATATTAAAATATGACATGGGCCAAAATTTCTATCGATGTTTTGAGAGAGCGAGAAACAAAGAAAACAAAGAATCAAAAGAGCGAGAGAGCGGACTAACATACATTTAACATAACATATGGAGGTGATGTTTAATTTAATACCAAATGTTAAATGTTCACTAGTTGGCAGCTCCGTCGACAACTAGCACGATTGTTTTTGCTACCCAACACTGGCACTTCCGCCTCTTTTTCTGCCAGCTTGCAGCGCCTTTGGACGTGTTTCTAAAGCGCTCCCGTTGCGATTTAATAATTTAATTTGAACATGTCTGAGACATTGCAATTGCGTGGTACCCTGATCGGCCACAATGGATGGGTCACCCAGATCGCCACCAACCCCAAGGATCCCGATACCATCATTTCGGCATCTCGCGGTAAGTGTTTTCAACCTGAGCTGTGAGGTTAGAAAGAGTCGATCAAAAATCTTCAAATATCTCAAGCATCCTGCAAATATATTTGTAAATCAATTGATTTACTAAACTATGTACTTTTACTACTGCAGACAAGACCTTGATTGTGTGGAAACTGACTCGCGATGAGGATACCAACTACGGTTATCCCCAGAAGCGTCTCTATGGCCACTCGCACTTCATCAGCGATGTTGTGCTCTCGTCCGATGGCAACTACGCTCTGTCCGGCTCCTGGGATCAGACTCTGCGCCTGTGGGATTTGGCTGCCGGCAAGACCACTCGCCGCTTCGAGGGACACACCAAGGTGGGATAAGTTTCCAAGTGGTTGACATTGGTTTTTCCGAACAGGGCTTAGATTTGCTGCAACAATTTTGTTTGCCTTTTAAATTCCCGTCCCCCCAATGGTATTGGTGCAACACTGACTCATAGAGTAAAGTTAGGATTAGTTAGCAGAGACACCAATACCGCTAATATGTATATTATACATATTTGTATCTGAATATTGCGCCTATGCGAGGCAGAATTTCTGGTTGACATCTATACTGTTCTACGCCTGAGTTACGTACTTTTGCGTGAAGCATTTACCGTAAGTAGGCAACAAGATCTTCCAGCTCCTCTTTGTTTTTAATTTTATTGTCTCGTCAAAGATTCCGCAACTAATAATAATTT
The DNA here is from genome assembly GCA_963924055.1 of Drosophila limbata. Taxonomy (NCBI): domain Eukaryota; kingdom Metazoa; phylum Arthropoda; class Insecta; order Diptera; family Drosophilidae; genus Drosophila; species Drosophila limbata. Next base: position 14,737,861 of record OZ001353.1, read on the forward strand.
GGGTCTTCGTTTTCAGGATGTGCTCTCGGTTGCCTTCTCGGCTGATAACCGTCAGATCGTTTCGGGCTCCCGCGACAAGACCATCAAGCTGTGGAACACTTTGGCTGAGTGCAAGTTCACCATCCAGGAGGATGGCCACACCGATTGGGTGTCGTGCGTGCGTTTCTCGCCCAACCACTCCAACCCCATCATTGTGTCTTGCGGCTGGGATCGTACCGTTAAGGTCTGGAATTTGGCTAACTGCAAGCTGAAGAACAATCATCATGGCCACAACGGTTATTTGAACACCGTGACCGTCTCTCCCGACGGCTCGCTCTGCACTTCCGGTGGCAAGGACTCCAAGGCTCTGCTGTGGGATCTGAATGACGGCAAGAACCTGTACACTCTGGAGCACAACGACATCATCAATGCCTTGTGCTTCTCGCCCAACCGCTACTGGCTGTGCGTTGCCTACGGTCCATCCATCAAGATCTGGGATCTGGCATGCAAGAAGACCGTCGAGGAACTCCGCCCTGAGGTCGTCTCGCCCACATCGAAGGCCGAGCAGCCACAGTGCCTGTCCCTGGCCTGGTCCACCGATGGCCAGACTCTGTTCGCCGGCTACTCTGACAACACCATCCGCGTCTGGCAAGTGTCTGTATCAGCTCACTAAACGGATAGCTGGTTCTCTTTAGTATGACATAGCATGTATAAATCGGTCGCAAATTGATTTGTTTATGCCAAAACGTAAATAAAGCGATGCTTACAAAAATTACCATTTTAGTTTTTATTGTATAAATAGAGTTTTAGACCCATTTGGCTAATGTTCAAATAGCTGATCTTTGCCAATCGTTCAAATGATTCCCATACTCATATATTCTTTCGAGTATTTATTTGTAAACGAGTTTCATAAGTTAGAAAAAGTAGTTTTCTTTTACAAATATATAAGTGCATAACAAAATAATTTAAATAAATAGTATTTATGAATTTGATGTATGAGTGGTTGGGGGAGAAAACATAATGCATGCGTTGACGTGATAATGCTAAACAATTTGTACAAAACAACAATTTCTAAAAACAATCTTATATCGAAACCAAAACATTTGACAATTTTCGTTCAACTGGCAATCGCGGCTGATGCTTAGATATTTTTGGGCACTTTTTTTGCGTTGAGAGTGTTTCTATTTAAATCGGGGACACCTGTTGGACCACCACATCTGTCACTTGGTCTTGATCGAATTTGAGCGCTCCACGACGGCAGCGGATGGGGACTTAGCCAAGGGAGCATCGCCGCCCACTTTGCCAGTCGCGCTGGCAATGCGATAAACATCGTTCTTAAAGGCAATTATCAGCACTGTGATGTTGTCCACCGAGCCACGCTTATATGATTCCATGGCCAATGACTTGGCACCAAAGTCCGGCTCTTTGAGATGCTCCTGGACAAAGGTGCAGGCCTCCTCGTTGCTGAATGTGTCCCACAGGCCATCCGAGGCGAGTATCAGAAAACGGGGCCTGTCAAACAACATTGAGATGATGACGTTATTGGGGAAAAGTTCATTAACTTTGTCGGGAATTTATGTGGGACAGTGGTACTCACTTGTGATCATTTAGCTCGAAGGTCAAAATGTCTGGTGTAGCGATGACAAGGTTCTGTATAGATAGTAAAAACGTGTAGGTTGATTAGCATTAGCATTTACTTATTTATAGATAGACAGAATAACTCGTCACGCCATCTTAATGAGTTGAGATCGGGGACAGGGCATACCTTATCTTTTAGCGGATAATCGCCCAGTGCTCGTGACGTGGCCAAGACGCCCGCCACACGCCACACCCCGCGAAAGGCAATAAATCCGCCAGCGTCGTGTATGCGTTTACGTTCCCGCACCTGTTGCGGCTTGTGATCAAAGGACAACGGGATGGCAATGCCACGGGCATCGTACATGACGCCACGGGAGTCACCTACATTGGCCACAATTAGCTTGCTGCCCTGTACAATAGCAATCAAAGCTGTGGTTCCTGCTATGTTTGTCTGTAAAGCAAATGTTTGAAATTATAGATACTTATAAGTTTTAAAATAAAATTTCAGAAATTACATTAATCTATTGATTTTAAACCGAATTTATTCCTATTTACGATTTATAAATTAAATGTATAATATAGTTTAATTCTAATTTTTTAAATTTTTTAGAATCAGAAATTAATTTTAAAAATTATGAATAGAACTTTTTATCGTTAGGCAAAACAAAACAAAATCAAAAAATTATAGAAAATCACATGGGATAAATTTTAGCATAATTTTGGGCTCTCTTATTTTGAGTACTCACCGCGAGCTTGGCCTGCTCGACCAGCTTGTGATCCGCCGAGTGAATCTCGTCCGTGATAAGCTTGCCAAAGTTAATGCGTCCATGTTCGATATAACATTTGGCCTCGTAGCTTGGAGGCGGCGCATTGCCAGCATTCTGAGCATTATTGTTGTTGTTCAGAAAGGATTCTTTGGCGGCATTGCCACCATTTGCAGCACGCATTGCACTGTTGAGCTGCGCTGTATATATGTCGGCAATCGATGCCTCCGTCGTCTTTGGCTTGATGGCGCTGCAATCGGCTGTGGTGCTGTGCGCCTTACGCAAACTGTCCTTTCGTGCGACAGGCTCGGCATTCTCCTTATTCGCCGTATCCTTGCGGCTTTGCTTCCGTGCCAAATACGGACTCTTCTCGTAACCACTGTAGTCGGACTTGTCCTCTGTCTTGAGCAACTTGTTAACTTCTATGATCTTGTTGTAAATATTCTTGACCAACACGTCGCGGGCAAAGTCAGCTGCAAACTCGCCGCCATGTCCATCGAAGACGGCAAAGAACGAGATCGCCGTGTTGTTATTGATGTTCTCCTCAATGATAAATCTGCCAAATGGTGAAATGGAAATTTGTTAATCGGGCATCATTTAATTGGCATTGATTCTCACCTGTCCTCCATTTGCGGTCTGCGTCCGAGGACAGCAAAGGCGGCGCTCTGTTGACGCACCTCCTCCCAGGATTGATGATCGCCAGCATTGCCTGTCATTTCCATGACACGCGACGCTGCCTTTTGGCGTCCCAATGTCGCCTGGATGCGTCCCAATATTGTGCGACTCCAGACATCAACCGCTTGTAAATAGATGAACAAGACAAAGAGAATGATGCCGCAGAATAAGACCTCGGGTCGGAGCACATAGATGCGGCATAGTTTCCATAAATAGGCCAATGGCGAGTTGATGGACGAGAAGCCCACTGCAAACTTGGACAGGATTTTCATATGCGATACGTATGTCTGATAGAAGATCTTATCTTCCAATTCGTCATCCATTGAAGGAACCTCTTATATATCTTCAGCAGGATTGTGTGTGTGTATGTGTATGTAACAACTGCGTGAAACTGATTTTATAATTTTGATTCAATTAAAAAGCACAGAACTGCACAATGGACAGAGCCAAAAAACACTTGATTCGAAATCGGAATTTCGATTTATTATTTGCGTATTGTTTTCGACTCGACCGTCCCTTTTTTTAATTCTCTTCTTTTTTTTGGTTCCTTATAGACTTTTGCTTTGTGTCGTTCCCATTATTTGACGTATTATTGCACAGCAGATTCGCCCGTCTTCTTGTGGCATTATATTATTTCAGAATATTCTTATTAATAGCTTCTGTTGCTTGCATGAAACAGAAACAAGAACAACATCCGTCTATTTACATACGTATCTGTGTGTGTGCGTGCTGTGCGTAAATACATACACATGTACTTACATACAAATGTTCGTATTATTACAGTACATATCCAATACAGCATCTAACCAACAGTTCATGATTTAATTTAAATAGTTCAATGTGTATATATTTGTGTTATCCTTATATAATATTTCTTATCCTGTTTTTATTATAAATCTCGCATTGCCTACTATTTATTCCTGTTTTCTGCCAGAAAATGCGCCCAACTTCTTTTGATTCATTAACAAATGTAGTCGCTTTAGGGAGGTACAACTGTGCGCACGTCGCCATTATAGATATGTCATATGGCCATTGAAGCCAGTGCTGCATGCGCCCTGCTATCGATAACACAGATTTAGTAATGATTTTTTTTCTCTTTCGATACATTTTATTTTTAAATACCATAAGCACCACAAGGGGGGGACTCCATTGAAATAAATAATTTTTATTTACATAAAATCTGCATTAACTATTTTTGACTTATGAATTCATAGATGCGCTGTGTATTGTCACTCTAAAATGTCAGCTTCCAAATTGTTTTCAGTAAATATTAGGATGCAAAAGCAAATAATTACAAAATTAAACTATGGAATTCCCCTATGATTTCGAATGTCAGTGTTTTGAGGCCGTTTTATGAAGATATGAATTGTATAGCACTGTTTTCTTAATGTTTAGATTTAAATTGAAGCATTATATGATTTGTAACTTTGGAAATATTGTTGTTTAAAAGCAGTAAATATTGGATTATTTTTATTTAAATTACACGGTCTCAGTTTGGGAGTGGGCTTCTGCTTTGTTTATTTTTTTATTTTTACATACACACTTATTCGTCTGTAAACTATTTAAATTTTACCTGCTGAGCTTCGCGTTGAGTGCGTATAGCGTCTATCCATTTTTAAAAGTTAACAATAGAACGTATTTGATACCATTTTCAAAAGTTTTCAAAATAAAATAATAATAGAGAAACACAATGTTTATGCAGAAATATTATTAGGTGAATAAATCAAAACAAGAACTGCATGCGACGTTGCGAAGGACTGTAACAAAACGAAATGACAAACCGACAACTGGCAGCAGCATTTTCTATATGTATGTTAATATGTACATATGTATATATATATACTATAGTATTATTTATTTTGCTTTGCCATTGCACGTCATATGCAAGTGTTACGTACTGTATTTGTTTTGATATTTAAACAAACCAAAATTGATAGGGACATTTTCCCTCGCTAGCCAAACGTCTCCCCAAATTGTCTGTCGCTCTCAGTCAACGAATTAATGAAATGAAACGAGTGTAAATTTTTAAAGTAGTATTTTAATTATATTTATTGTATTTGTATTTAGTTTGCTGCATTACACGCAAAATATTGCTTTTGTTTTAAGTAGAAATAAAAAAACTTTGTTTAGTGTGTTTACACACACACTCGATTGTGTAAAATGGCGTAAAATTGAATAAAATGAACATTGCAGAGATTTAACATGGATTTTGCTTAGAGTACAAAACGTAACGGTTACACTTAACATCGTTAAATAGAAAATAACTGTGCCTTTTGCTTATTCTTCTTGCATTTTTCTTTCTTTCGTTCTTTGCTATTCGCATTTGTTCATCAAATATGGCAAATTAGTTGAGATGTCCACACAGCGGCAGGCTGGCAGCTGCAAAAGAAAACCAAAAAGGTTAATTATAAATGGCATACATATATATTATTTAATTAATATTATAAAAATATCTGCTTAACCTGTGCAAATAAAATGAGAAAAGTAGGTGTTACAGTTTCGTTCAAATTTATGTAGCAGACTCTGCTGAGCAGATGGAAGAAGAAATCTGTGTTCTAAATAATTAATTAATCTATTTATGTACGGGTATATTTAACTTTATAGTTTTAACTTTAATATTTTATTTTATGTTAATATTTATTTCGGTTTTTTTTTATATTAATTTAAATAAAAAATAATAATTAAAGAAATATTCGTGATGACTGATCTGTGTTAGTTGTGGAGACTATTTAATACTCTCCAAAAGAAGAAGAAGCACTGTCGTTGTGGGCTAAATACATACATATGTACATGTACATATACCCTGCCAGCATTTTATGAAATTTCTGATCAAAATAAGCATAATTGCGCTCTTTTTCTGATCATAAATATTACTGTTGTCGGGAGAAATCGGTAGGTTAACCGCGACGGTTGCAGAAGAGTCTTTTGTAGCTCGATTTTCTAACAATAAACGACTCTTTTTCGAGTAATATTTCAATCGAATCGAATAAATCATATTTTGAGAGCATTTATCAGTAATATACGACTTATTTTCCAATCTTTTTCGAGTCGCGCATAAAAAGAATTATTTTCTAATCATTTCAACGACTCGAAAAATACTCAGGAAGGTGATTATTGTAAAAATGAACTTCCAAATGCTTGCAGGGTACATACAGTTGTCAGTTGGTATGCATGTATGTAGGGTATCTAAATGTCGATCGCACTAATTTGTTATTGTTAATAAACAAATCTGAATTGTAGATTGTAAACTGTCGTGTAAATGTGTTTATTTTTGTATGTACGAGAACAGGGTGTTTAATTGTCGATCTCACTCGACTAATTCGTTTTTACAAACCTCTCTTTTAGATTGTGCACTGTCGATAGCGATCGGCATTTTCCTGAATGTTGCGCAGATAAATGTTGAGCTCATCGTTGAGCGGCTGTATTTCACTCTGCAGCTGGGCGAGCTTTTGGTTCTTCTCCAGATACGTGTCCTGCAGCAGATTGAGCTCGTTCAACTTCTCGTTGGTGTCCACCGTCAGCTTGGAGGCACGCTGCAGCAACAGCTTGGCACGCTCTCGGGCATTTTCGGAGCGACTGGCGCGATCCGTGAGTGTTTGATTTGTGGCACTTGTGGATGACTGCAGATTTCCTGCCTCGTCACGGGCCCGGACTGCCTCGAGTTTGACACGATTCGCCTCTTTGGTAATCTCTTTGGCCACCAGTTCGTTTTTCAATATACTCTTTTGCAGACGCTGCACCTTGTTGGCCAATTGCTCAACCTTTTCGGCGGTTACTTGGGCCGGCGATTCCGCCTCCTTGGTCTCCGAATCGATTTCCTTCAGATCCTTGTCGGCCAACTCAATGTTGCCATTGGCCTGCTGTATGGCATCCTGTGCTTTGCTCTGCGATTCTTTGGCCGATGCCAAATTTTGCACCACCGAATTGGCCATCTCCAGAATATTATTAGCCGTGGCTTTTGTCGCATTGGCCGTGCTCTTCAGGCTGTTGACACGCTCCAAATCGGGACGAGTCTTATAGATAATCGACTCGACGTTCTTCAGAGAGGACACAGCATCGTTGATCTTCGCGCCCAGCGATTCAATCTCTTTGGGATCCAGCGTGAGATCTAGGAGCAGCGTATCCTGTGCCAGCTGCTTGCTCTCCTCGGGCAGTGCCGTCTTATTCTGCTGGAAATCGTTGACGGCATTGATCAGCTTGGTGGCCAACTTGATGCTGTCATCGGTTTGGTTCAAATATTGCTCGGACTGCTCGAATCCTGCCCTGGCCTTTTGATAGGCCTCCGAGGCGTTTAATTTGGCCTGAGTTAAAGCTCTTATAATCTGATCCGCTTCATCCTTCTTGCTGGTAATGGCCTCCTCCGTATCCTTGGCCAACTTCAGCGCCTCCCCGGAGTGGGAGCGTGCGCCATGTTCACAGGAGAAGGAACCACCGCACATGCCGCAACCAGCGCCGCCACAAAGCGCATCACAGGGATCTCCCGGCTTGCCACACACCTGGTTGTTCAGATCAGGGATCTGTGAGGTCAACATGCTCAGCTCTGAGCGATACTCGGCAATGGTCTTGTCATTGTTCGCTATGGCATCCGTTTCATCCTTGATCTTGTTGGATAGCGTTTCGACGCGTTTGCAATTGCGATCCGTGTTGGAGGCGAGCTCCTTGGCCTCATCCTTCAGAGCCGACAGACTGCTCACTCTCTCATAGGCATGACGAGTTAGATTAAGGGCACCCTCGATGTTGGACTCTTGCAACTGAATGCCATTCTCCTTCAGTTCCTTGGACAACTGTTGCACCAGACGCGAATGGTTCTGCAGACCCTCCAGCTCCACAGCCGACAAACTGAGGGAATTGTAAATGCCATCGAGATTCAACTCGGTTTCACTCAAGCGCTGATGTTGTTGTTGCAGCTGTTGCTTCAATTTGTTGGCCTCCGCATCCAATTGATCGATATCGTTCAAACTGACCGAGGTGTTCTGCAGCAAATTCCGAATGTGCTGCAACTTCTTGTCCAGCTCACTGAACTCGGCGGTGTAGGCACCAGTGGCGCCCACCTGTTTGATTTCTTTGGCCCGCTGGATGGTCGCCTGGGTGGACTCATCCAAGGCATTCAATATCAAATCCCAGTTGTTGAAGCATTCTCCGCAGGGAGCACAATGCGGGAACTGGCCCAAATAACCGCGAGCACACTCATTGCACTTGTAACCACCGATTCCCTCGTGGCAAATACATTGTCCCGTCTCCCGGTCACATTGGAAATCGGCAGCGCCAAACTGATCGCACTCACAAGGCTGACACTTCTCGTTGGGATTGCCCCAGTAGTGCTGCTGGCACTGATTGCAGGCTCGTCCACCGAATCCTGGCTTGCACTCGCACTGTCCGGTAAAGGTGTGACATTGTTCCTGCACAGCGCCAATGGCATCGCAATTGCACGCCTCACAGCCCTCGCCGGAGCCGATCTTCCAGTGATTCAGGGCACACTGATGACAATGCAGTCCCTCGACATTGGGCAGACAGGGACATTGGCCGGTAAAGCGATCACAATGGGCGAGCGTCTTGTTAGTGCCGAGGAAATCGCAATCACATTGACGGCAATTTTGTTGCAGTGCATCCCCGAAGAAACCATCGCGACAGAGCTCACAGTGATCTCCCGTTGTGTCATACAAACACTTGACGCACGCTCCCGTCTGGCGATCACAATTTCCCGTATCATAGACATCGATGTTGTTGCTGCAATCGCATTTGTTGCAACTGCCGCCATCCTCGGGAGTACCAAAGTAGTTATCCGCACAGATCTCACAGCGTGAGCCGGCATAGCCCTCCTGGCAATGGCACAGCATATTGTTGTTGCGTGTATCCAAGGAGCAACCCTCGGCATGCGACATGCCGCTGGCTGTCGTATCCGGACAACGGCAAGCGCGACAACCAATCTCGCTGCCCAGCAAGGGATTACCGTAGTAACCATCCAGACAGGAGTCACAGCCAAAGCCAGTCGTCGAGTCCTGGCAATTGAGACACTGTCCGGTGAGGGGATCACAGAGAGCCGCGTGTCCATTGCACTCACAGACCCGACACTGCGGGAAGTTCCAATAACCGGGCTGACATTGATTGCACTCCCTGCCGTAGGTGTTGGGATGACAGGCACATTGGCCCGTCAGCAGGTCACAATTGTTATCCTTGCTGCCAATGCTGTTGCAATCGCAGGCCTTGCATCCTTCCGGACCAAATCCATAGGTGCCCGGCGCACATTGATCACACTGACGACCCACCACATTCGGTTTGCACTGGCAATAACCTCCGTTGGCATCGCACTCCTTGCTCAGGGAACCCGTGGGATTACAGTTGCACATGCTGGCGCCATCATAGATGTACTTGCTCACATCCTGCTCCAGATCGCGACAAACATCGGGAGTTTGTCCCTTGTAACGCATGTCGTACAACGATTGATTGCAATTCTTGTTGATGTATTCCCGCAGACGCAGATCTGCGATGGGAGAACCATGGAAGATCGGGGTCACCTCGATGCGTGGTATCAAGGTTAAAGAGTCTATCAATATGGTAGCTGTGGGATTGTCCTCGTTGTGGCGCTTTCGCTCAAAGAAAATTCGAAACTTGTAGACCTTGCCCGCCTCGAGGCAGACATCCGGTAGAGCAACCACTTGACGATCCCGCTCCGGCAGAGAGAATGGCACACGAGCCTCCGTAATGGGAGATTGAATAGCCTGAGCACATTCACCCTCAGGATCGATCTCATCCGGACGCACCAGGGTGATGTAGGCGTCCTCCCAATCACCTCGCGATGTCGATTGATAACGGATGAGCACATCGTAGGGCATGGAACGGGGTATATCATCTGCTTTGATGACCAGCTCGGAGTTCTCTGTCACACGCTCGAAGCCAATGCCAGTGAAATCGGGTGAATGCGGATCCTGTTGGTTCGTTGTGGGCTGTGGGACAATGCTGCAATTGCCATTGTTGCTATACGAGATGCACATCTCAGCAACCTCCGCATCGTGCACCACATGCAGATGTGGTATGAAATAGTTCTGTTTCGGCTGCGAGCAAGTGCGTCCAGTCATGTGGGAACGGCAGCGACACTGACCCGTCAGGACATCGCAATAATTGTCATAGGAGCCGCCAGGATCGCAATTGCAGAGCGTGCAACCGTCCTCGGATTCGGAGAGACCAAAGGTTTCCGGCTGGCATTGATTACAATCCTTGCCGGTGACCAAACGCTTGCAGCGACACTCTCCCGTGTTCATATTACAGCCAGAGTTGTTGACCGTGCCGAGAGTGTTGCAGGTGCAGGCCTCACAGCCCTCGGGATTATCGGGATTGAGATGCCAGTAGCCATCCTTGCACTGATCACAACGACGTCCCTTCACAAACGGCTTGCAATGACAGGCTCCAGCGACGATGCCATTATCCGGGTCATTCACCGAATCACAGATGCCGTCATCCAACGAACCATTGGGATCACAATCGCAGGGCTTGCAGACATAGGGACTGCTCAGTTGCTCGACAGGATCGCGGTAGAAGAACGGCATGCACTCCTCGCAATGCTGGCCTTGTGTATTATGCAAGCAATTGTCACAGAAGCCGCCGGAGACATGTCCCGAGGCGATAAAGACCGCCTCATCGAAGTGACAACTGACGGCGTGTCCATTGCACTCGCATTTCTTGCACGCATTCGTCTGCTTGCCAAATGCCGGTTTCCACGGCAGATCATTGTAGAAATCCTCGCAAGATTCGCAGTTCAGACCCTTGGTATTGTGCGTACACTCGCAACGTCCATGTACCATCTCGTAATCCTGGGTAATCACATTGTCCAGGGGCAGACACTGTGAGGCATGGCCGTAGCAGGAGCAGGAACCACGCACAACCATGTTGGAGATGCCATAGTAATACTTCTCCTCATTCTCCAGACGATTGTCCAACAGATTGTCACCCAGCTTATGCAACTTGGTCAGCTGTATGCGCAGATTCGTCATCTTCAGTTGATTCTGGACATGCTCTGCATATGGATCGGACACATTGATGTTGGGAGGCAGCACACGGAAGATGACTTCGCCATTTCGCGATGGCTCCACGTAGGAATAACGTGAGGTGCACATCACATCCGTAATGTTGTGCAGCACAGTGGGCACTCCCGGAAAGGATTCCTCGCAATCGTAGGCAAAGTAGCGATACACATGCCACGTTGCACCAAAGTCAAAACTACGCTCAATGTACATCGCCGCCGGACGGAATGTGGTGAACGTAATGATCAAATGGGTGAAATGGAATTCTGCCTCCAGATCCAGCTGTATGGTGGCATTCTCCTTGCCATTCTCCGACTGCCACCAGGTGGGAATATTCGTGCCCGGTTTCGTTTTATAGATAATCTGTCCAATGCGATGATTCTTATAAGGATCATTGCGTGTGTCATCCCGTGAATCGCAGAGGAAACATTTTCTATCCTGTAAATGCGATAAAATGCAGAATCTCTCCGGAGATTGTAGACCACAAGTTGAGCTGGCCGTCAAGCGATTCTCCCGTCCAATTAGTAGATTTCCTGTTGCCGGATAACAAGAGGAGCGTTCACATGGATGGGTCTTCACATATTGACGGGGGGGATTCCGGGGCCGATCGCGTCGTCCGTGCTGTGTTTGTGGCGTTCGTTGTGCCTCCAATTGGCTGCACAGCACGGCGAGCACAAAGAAAACCGCGATAACGTCGCAGCGAAGCGACATCGCTTAATCTGTCTCTCTCACTCTCTCTAGCTCTCTTCTCTGTCTGTCGTTTTAGTTGGGGTCGTGTCCCAGTAGAGCACTTCCGGCTCCGATTTATAATCAGCTTTTCGTTTTGATTTCCCCTTTGAAGAAATGTGGAATATGCGTGGAACACGTGGATGCGAGTCCTCCTTCAACTGGAGATACTAAAAATCATAAAAAAATTCAAAAGATCATTTGAGATTCCTAAAAAAAAAACTCATTTCATTTTACTTACGTTTTTTCCTTACTTTCCTCCAATCAAAAGTCGAACTCTCATGTTGCGGCTAATCTGAAAGAAAAAATAAAATAATTAAAATATTTTGTTAGATGAATCTATTCAGAAATGAAGTATTAAATTTCAGTCTTATCAGCAGTTTTAATTTAGAATATTTATTTCTGGAGGATCCGTTATGGAACGTCTTTACCCAACGATTCTTACGCACAAACTGAGCGCCTTCCAAAGTCTCTTTGAATGAATCGTAGGCCGTAAAGAAGATTTACATATATACTCGTATTATTTAAATACATAAGTTCGACTTGAGGGCGATAAATAAGTAAATAATTATGATGTGTATACACAATGTTTAATCCGTTGTTGCTTGGTGCGTTGTTTTTATCAGCATTAAGTCGAGTACTAAATGAAATGCTCGGAGCAATGATTATTTTTAGACGCAGCATCAAGTCTCACATAAAAAAACATACACTGAAAGATTTATGGGTACTTAAAGAGGTGTATTACCCTATGAGATTATACGCAAGTAATATGACTTAGTTTTATCGCTAGATAAATTTTTGTAGTTCATAATTTTCGATTAATATTTTAATTTATGATATATTTCTTTCTTAAACTCCACTAAGATTTTTTAAAAAATCCATTATTTTTAAGAAGAACAAAGTCATGAATCGAACAATTCCATCTTTGACCATTTCCTAGGGTATTCGAGAACATTTTCAGTAGCTTGTCTTAGTTTAGAGTTCCCTACTAAATACTCAATATGAATCTGGGTCTATTCTTCTTATCAGTCCAGTTCCACTGGACACGCAACTTAGTAAGTCGAATGAAAACTGTGCTACAAACTGAGAGCAACTGTTGATAAGCATAAGTCAAAAAGAATTGGTCTTCAAGATGCGGTCATTGATAGGACTTGGATTTGGAACTGGAATCTAGCATCTATGCGCTGCAATATGACAGAAGCTGAAGTAGGAGGAGACTTCTCAGCTATTTCGTAATTTCGAGCGCGGCATGGCCCGATAAGAGTTCATTCACAGATCCAACTTATGAGCCCACAACACATGTGTGTATGTATATGTGTAAGCACACACACATCTATATGCGTTTATTATTGTGCCGGTTTGAAAATCTAAAGAGAGTATATTCATGATATGACCAAATATGTAACGCATTGAATAAAATCCCAGATCTTTAAATTAATGAGTGTAGAATAAGATACAGGTAGATTCATAAATATAAAATGTATTCATATAAAGTATGTACAATGTGATTTAAAATTAGTTTATTCACCAATAAAATTTATTATTATTTTAACCATTTGGACAATTTTGTGTGTAAAAACTAATATTTACACAAACTAGCTGTATTTTTAGTTTAAATCCTTTATTTTTTTTATATGCCCTAATTCGTTTAATTTTCTAGTGTATTCAATGCTCGACACTCAGATGTATCTGCTTCATACTCTTTCTAATTGTTGCAGACTTTTTTAATGCTTTTTCTTTTTAAATTTGTTTTGCCTTTGTTAATTTCATTTTCGTTTGGGGCGCACAGAAAGCACCACAGACAACAGACTGGCAAATAAACAAATAAGCAAGGAACTAAACAAAAAGTTAATTTACCAACCACACAAACACATTGACACAAAAAGATACGCCGAGATGTGCTTGTGTTTGTTTATTAATTGGTATGGGTAAACAAGCGAGAAATCAAAGCAATTAAATGGGAGAGCTACAGATACCCTAGAGATGGAGTAAGGTGCTTTTAAAAGTAAAGAGTGAAGTATCAACAAATAATAATTATCAGTAGAATCAGTAATTTTTAAGTTATTATTCTAATTTTGTAGACCATTTAAATAAGAGTGAATAAAATACATAGATGTTCAAGTATTAGAGAGTTCAAAGTAATAAAATGAGATGCATTTAAATAGTTATTAATGTTAACAATTTTAAGTTTTTTCATAGGCAATATTAAATCTGTCAGATTCATACTTTGAAATAACTTTAAGTTTTTTACTTAAATTTTTGAATAATATTATGCTCTTAAGGATAGGTGAACGGTATTAATTGTTACTGATCTTCATGTTAAGATATTTACTGCATAATAAACCCGGTAGCGCAGTTGGCTTATAGGGTATAAACATGAAGCAGCAGTGGAGCAACAGGCAACGCTACAATTTTGACTTCATGTGCTTATACATACATATGTATATGTATGTAAATATATGTCTACATAGCTATAAATGTATGTACTTCTCGGCAAGATCATAAAATTGCTCATGTATGCAGTAGATGTTTTCTTAGCATTTGCCATGTTTATATTTTCAATTCTATCAATTGACCAAAACATCCTCAGCTGGAACAGTTTTTAGCTTATGGAGAACATGTGTGGAACTCTCGTCCGCAGAATGAGATCAGCATGCGGCAATAGAACTATAATTAGACTTGAGCTAAGTCCTGCCCACAAACGACAAACGACAAAGTGCACTAAAAACTACACACAAATTGCATAGACGAATCCACTAAAAACTGTATCTTTGGGATGCATATCTAAGAGAATATGCCAGGGTTAAGCTTGGCTCAGATTTTAATTAGCAACATCGCTGAGTGACAATTTGCTTAGCTAAGCATTGCATAATGTACTCTATTCCTTGCCTGATGTGATGCACCTACACACAAACACACACACTTACAATATGTATGTATGTATTGCACGGAGGTGGTTCAAAGAGTTCTCGAAACTGCCGCAAATAAAATAATTAACAAATAAAATTCTTGGTGGAGCGTTTTTTTTTTAAATGTCTTTAGTTTTCTGATTTAAAAAGGCTTTTCAAGTTGCAACCATAAATAAACTTAACCAACAAATTTTTAAATTTTCAAAATTGGATATAAGAAAATTTTGGGCATGAACATGTTTTCGTCATTTGACTTTTTTTTATATGTAGGGAGTAGCTACATATATCGTATTAAAATAAAACATCAATACTAAAAGAAATTTTAGTTATTAAGCGCAACTGTTTGAGCTGCCCTCGCAGTTATGAATGCACACACATAAATGCATATGCAAGGCAAGACATTCTCAAATGGATTTGGGTAGGAGGTATCGTGTTACAAGTCCACTATACATACATATGTACACATGTATTTATGATTGTACATGTATGAATTTAAAAGAATTCATGTGCTTTACAATTGTAAACTTTTGGATGCGACAAAATGAAATCATATGTATTAAAAATCACAAGCGATAAAAACGTTGCAGTACTATAAAAACAACATCAACAACATTGAGAGCAACAACTACAGAGAAACAACGGATGCAGAGAAGTAGAAGTAGCAGTAACAACAAACGGGACATATCAGATAAACGCAGGCAGCGACGCCTTCGACGTTGACTGCGACGCAACAGCTGCGCAGTCGCTCAATGCGTAAATCTTCAGTCCGAAGAAGTTAAAGTTAAAGGAGAAAACCAAGTTAAATTAAGTGAAGAGCAATTGATATGCATATTTTACTTACCATGCCGTATTCTACAACTCCTTCTACTTCTCGCAGTTTCCCGAAAACATTTTTTGTTATACACAAAAACAACAAACACACAACACTGCACTGTTTTGTGTTATTGTTGTTGTTGTTGGTGGTGTTGCCGCAGCAAACACTTTTCGACTTCTTTTTTTAAACTTGAAGGGAGCAGACACACACACATACACAATCGTACAACACAGAAGATATTTTCCAAGACAATCAGAAGGCGGCGAAAGAAAACTCCGGACAACCGAAAACCCGTCCGTTCGGCAAAGATCCACACTCGTTACTGAGCGCCGCGTCGCGTTGCGAGCGGTTTGTTTGTTCGGTCCGCAAAGTATTTCAGATACTTTAAGCGAGAGCCGAAGAGCGAAGAAGAAAGAGTAGGTAATGTAGAGCGTTTAAAGATTTAATTGCAAGATGAATTAAAAATTTCTTTTGGCGGGCTTCATTTAAAACCAAACTTTAAATATAACTTTTAAAAGCTTTCCGCGCATATTTATATTGTATTTTAATAAATTACTTATTATTAATGGTTCTTACCTTAATTTGTAAAATTTACATCAAACGCATATGAACAGAAACTCGGTCCATTCACGTAGATACTAAGAGTACCAGCTTAAAGAGAATCGCTCTCTCTTGAACAAGTTCTCAGCAACAAGTGAATACTCGGCTAAGTCCCTGCACGTGTAAGAGCGAGACGAACGCTTGTATACCTAACTGATGGTCAGTGGGTCCGTTATGTTTAGTGGACTCCATTTTCGCCAGTTGTGGATGTTGTGTATACTAAGTGAAATTTAGAGACAGCTCGCTATTTATATATAAAAAATGTATTTAATTAAAAGTAATTTAAATAAGGTAATTACATTCAGAGGACATACTCCAAACACATTCTTGCGGATTCTTTTTTGTGTAATAATTTGAATTTAACGATTATTCTGATTATTTGACAGAAAATAGAACACCTGTTTGGCAACGCTGTACTACAAATGAGTTGGCAACGCGATTTTAGGCTTTATGCAACACTGCGTTGGTCAGAGATACGGCAAGAGAGCGAGAGACAGTAAAGAAACGGTTATCTCAGTATTAGTGAATATTATAGCGCCAACATGGCTTTTGCAGTCGTATTGGGGATAAGCAGCACACACTACAATGAAGCGAAAGAGAGCACAAAATGCAACGGAAAAAGCGCCAACGCCGCAACGAGTTGTCAGTTCACTTTGGGAGCTCTTACAGAGCAGTGAATCGTCTTTAATTTCGGACCGTACAAATTTTTTTGTGAGATCGTTACGATATTTGAAAATACAAAAAATATAAAAATTAACTACACAGAGAATTCTGTTAACTATTTAGAATGTGTTTTAAACATTGTGTGTAAATTTTGTCATCTAAATTTGTAGTATACCGCATACAAAAACAAAAAAAAATATATACAAATTGTGTGGTGCTGTGTTATCCAGAGTCAAATTTTTGTTATAGCTAAATTTCTAGTTCCATGGTGTGTGTACGACTGCTGCCGCTGCCCCATCCTGCTGTGCATATCTATACACAAAAATCCAACAATATTTAGGTGAGTCTAAGTAACAAACATAAATAAAAATACGTAAATATGTATTTATACGTTGTATGTGTGTACATACCTGCCAACTGTGCAACTGTTACAAACCCCACCGCCCTCCCAGCCCAACTAAGTATTACAACGAAAATAGTCCAACAAGCATTTTCCATCCCATTTTTCATATACCCTAAAATTGATTACGCAGTACACATAGCACCCAACAAAACGTCTTCTTCGACCATTTCGCGTTTCAGTTTCATTTTGTTGGATTTGAAGAAAAGTGCGTTGGTTGCTTTTATTAATACAACACCAACACTCAGGCACACACACACACACACGAATATGAACAAGTGTAAATGGTGGAGAGAAAAGAAGAGCGCGGGAGCGTAGCTTTTATGAGAGTGAGAGGCGGAGAGAGTGAGAATAAGGCATGCGCAGTGCTGGATAATGTCAACGTCAACGGGTGGGGTCAGTTAGGGGGAGCTGTTGCTGTTGCCTTTGTAGTTGTGAATTGCTTTCTGTTTGTATGGTATGCGCGCGGCAAAATCTCTGCTTAGACCGACAATGCCGTTGCCGCTGCCACAACGTTCATTTAAATAAAAAAATAAAATAAACTCACAACTAACTTTGAAACGGACCCGAACATCGCCATAGCCATTCATTTAACGTTGACAACAGAGAGACGCTTTATATTGTACGTATGTATGTATGTGTTTGTGTATTTTGTTATTCTTAGCTATTGCTGTAATTTAGTGACGTCACTAGCTGGGCTATATTTAAAAACTTGTTTTAAATGCCTATTGTTTTTTGTGCTCTACTGCGCTCATCTCAGCTTCAACTTTGAATGCAGTCTGGACACTTTTGTTATTTGTTGTTTTCTGTGCCTCCCCTTCAATGTTTACTCGCACTGTGTGTGCAACGATAAGCGTTGTATGTACTTGTATGTATGTATGTGTGAGATTGTTATTGGAGATATGTTTTGTTGTCGTCACGTGGAATGTTCATATCCACATACTTATCTATCTATGTATGTAAGCATGTTCATACATATACTTGCATAGATATTCTTGTTAATTTGGCGCGTTGGCACTGCATACAGAGTTTGAATTCACAGTTTTATTGTATTCTTATTGGAAAGATTAAACCTTTCGCCACAAGTTTGCCTTAGTTTATTTTCTCTTTAGTCGAGTCGAAGAGCGCGTTTCAATCTGAAAGCAAATAACAAAAAATTCCGACACAAGCTAAGAATAACTGAAGTTTCAATGTGTGAGTGTGTATGTATATACATACATACATATGTTGACTTATAATAAAATATTCCAAGCTGTTCCATTTCGACTTGTAGTGCTTTGTACCTGTCCAATGTAGAGGTTAAGGTCTTTTATACAAATACAAACTGCCCATGACATTTTTATCAATAAATAAACAAACCTAACAATATTATCTTTAAAAAACAAAGTTTTCAGACAACATTTCGTCTTAAGTCTTTAAATATTTCTAAATGTATAAGAGTTTCTTAAAAGTTTCTGAAAAATCTGTATTAAAGTTTACAATTTATTTTCTATTTCTATTCTCATTCGCAATTTCAGTTTTCCAACCTAAAAGTAAATATAAATATGCATATGAATATATTTCCAAATGATTTATGTGCTCTGCGAACAGCAGTTTAAAAATGTTTGCGGTTAATTTGCGCCGTAATCTCAAACATTTACCCATCCATTTCTATACTAGTTTTGTCTATACATGTATGTATGTTGATTGTAATCTATCTTTAGCTTTGGTTTTAGCCCTCTAGTCCTCTGACATGCAAATCCGGCATAAAAGAAGGTGCGCTCCGTCCTTCTTGACTTTTAAACTTTAAATCCGGAAAAGGAAACGTAGTTACCTAAACTGAAATCCCTTAATGGCACGCTAACTGCCTCTTTGCAATGACTAAGCAAAAGGTTAAAAATTTGCATAAAATCGAATATTTTAATACAGTCTATGGACACTACACATACATACATACATATGTATATACAATGTGTGTAAGAGTGTGCGTAAGTGTGTAAACGACACACATTCCATCCAATTCAGGCAGGGCAAACATCATAAACATTAGCTGGGTTGGGTCGACACAAGTATCTAGAGGCTAGAAGAGAAGCCCCCTTATGACTAGTTACAAGTTCTGTGTCAAAAAGTTATGTCAAATCGATACACAATACATTGCAGAGTATCGAAGCTTGGCTTATGCTCGTTAGTCAATAAAAAGATACTTTTTTTTTGAAAAGTATCTTTTATTTTTTGTTGAACTTATTACGCGGAATTTATTTCAAAACTTGATTTTTAATAAAAGATGAAATTAAGAAATTCTAAATATATTGAGCGAATTTTTTATGCTTAAAAGGATCACAAATACAAGTAGTCCAAAGTTCGCACCTTCTTAGACAAGTTTTCTTAAAATTTTTAAATATTTCTTAAATATTTTTCCAAGCTAGTTTTCAAAGCGCATTGAATAGTTGGTTTTGGGGTTATTATTGTGCTTTTTATAGCCTTTCGCCTTATTTATTAGGATGCGGATGTTGGCAAAAGACTGCCTGACGTGTGGACTGACGGTTTCACAGTTGTATGCATATCAATATAGCCATCACCTACAAGTACATATGGTACATATATACATATATCTACACATATTGCCATGCCTATAAAGTGGGCCAAATACGGAAAATGCGGCATAGGGTGCTTCAAATTGTTCCTTGTCTGCAAAAGGAGGACAATTCGCATATATTGAACACATGTTTTTCACTATATTTTATGACTATGTGGCACATACGTGCTCGTTTGTATCTATATATTACATATACATACGTGTATAGCAAAAACCTTTTGCGGAAAACAGCATTTACTTTTGTCCAATAAAGGCAAAGTCAGTTGAGTGGGCGAATTTATTAGCATGAGATGAAAAAAAAGTGAGAAATAAATGTTATTTATTATGGAAAGAAGCGGAAGCATTTTAGAGAAGTAGAGAGATGGAGTGTGGGCCTCAACTGTACTCGCAACTTGTTTGTTAAATATACTACATGTTTAATTGATTTTTTTAAATTACTTATGACAGTTTTCAAAACTAAACATGATGCTGGACGATGACAACTCGGATCTGCTGGTCTGTGCCACAGAGATGCAACAAGGTGAGAAATAAATACACATATTTGTTTTAATAAATAAATCTTTGTTAATATTGATTTTTCGCCTTTTGTAGATCGTTTGTACTTTGTGGTATTTAAGAAAAACATAAAGCCAAAGAATACGGCGAACACACACTATTTCAACATCGATGAGGAGTTTGTGTATGAGAATTTTTACAACGATTTTGGGCCACTCAATCTATGTATACTATATCGCTACTGCATGAAGCTCAACACCAAACTGAGTGCCAAGAGTCACGCAAACAAGAAAATCGTGCACTACACCTCCATGAATCCGGCCAAGCGTCTAAATGCGGCCTATCTGATTGGTTCATATGCAGTAAGTTGTAACCTATTGGATAACTTTGTTTAAAAATAAATATAAACTTTAACTTGTTACAGATAATATACCTGAACAAGACACCAGAGGAGGCATATAAATTACTTGTTGCCGGGGATATACCCGCTTATACACGTTTCTGTGATGCCAGCTATGGTCCCAGTAGCTTTAAGATCTCGCTACTCGACTGCCTCAATGCCATACACAAGGGCCTGCAGGCGGGCTTTTTCAATTTCGATGACTTTGATGCAGAGGAGTACGAGTATTTTGAACGTGTCGAGAACGGCGACTTCAATTGGATTGTACCGCAAAAGTTTATCGCGTTCTGTGGACCACATCAAAAGTCCAAAACGCTACCCAATGGTTATCCATGCCATGCGCCCGAACGTTATTTTAGCTACTTTCGGGATAATTTTGTGACGACAGTGATACGATTGAATGCTAAAGTCTATCATGCCTCGTCCTTTGAGAATGCTGGCTTCGATCACAAGGATTTGTTCTTCATTGATGGCAGCACACCAAGCGACGCTATACTCAAGAAGTTCTTAACTATTTGCGAGACGACTAAGGGCGCCATTGCGGTGCACTGCAAGGCGGGATTGGGACGCACGGGTAGCCTTATTGGTGCCTATATCATGAAGCACTATGGCTTTAGTGCGCTGGAGGCCATTGCCTGGCTGCGTTTGTGTCGACCTGGCTCTGTCATTGGACATCAACAGCAATGGATGGAGGAGTAAGTCATCGATTAGTCTTTATATGTTAAAGCCATGTTATGTTATGACAGTTTTCAGTTAAGTAATGCGAGCGCCTAAAAGTATGTAGTATTTTTTTTGTTGAAGCTTTAAATTCATATATACAAATTCTTTATCTTGGGCCAAAAAATGATTTAAACGAAATTTATTAAATTAGAGTGCAGAATGAATTCAAAAGCCAAACCATAATTTAAATGATATTCCGCTTGGAAAATTAGTTCAGTTTTGGCAAAGTTATAAAAATTGAAAGTTGCTCTGTTTACCCCTGGAATCTACTTCTATACGGGGCTTTAATATGATCTTATTAGTGGGGAATTCGACTATAATACCTTTAAAATTTACCTAATTGATCTATCTTCTTGCAGCAAACAGAGCTGGCTGTGGTCCGAAGGAGAACGCATGCGACGTCGCAGCGCTTTGCCGTTGCTGCAACACAAATATGGCATCTATAGCTTGGATCTGAAGACCAAGCTGAGTGAGAACTCCAGCAGTGAGCAGCTCCAGCAGCAGCAGCAGCAGCAACAACAACAATTATCCTCAGCGAGTCCCTTTGACCATGTGGATTTGTTGTTAACGCGCGTTAAGGGCATTTCACAGCGCGTGGATACAATGCATTTGCATGATCAGGACACGCTGGATGCGACATTTAATGAGCAGACTGATTCGTATAATGAGGATCTCTCCGAGCAGCAGCTGGAATTGCAGGAGCAAGATCTGCACTATCAATCGACGGACGAAACCAATTGCAATGTCAGCGATAATGATACGGATACGGCAAGTGCTGCCGCCGATCAACCGCTGAGCTCCAGCTACACAATCTCCACGAGACGCCGCAAGTCACCGTCGAGCGCCAACAAGCCAACGGTTATAGCCAACTCATTGCGTCGTCTGGTCAATCCCGGTTCCGTTCGCAATGCCAGCAATGCCATAACCAGCCTGGAACCAGCCGCTAGTTGTACAGAAAAGAAGCTACGCAAGCCAAGTGCCAATGTTTTTGAGGCAGCTCGTCATACGATTGCTTCGTCCGTGCGCATGAATCAAACGGCGCTCGAGAAGAAGCAGTCACAGACGCAGGGCGATAAACTCAATCAGATCAAGGCACTGCGGCGACATCATTCCCGCTCCAACAACAGCAGCAGGTGAGCTGAGACATACATTCATAAATATACATACATGCAAACAGCAAAGGCTCACAATTAGAACTACTTTCTTTTTTTTTTGTAGATACAACTTGCAATAACATTTAATTTCGCTCATTTGATGCAAGATTGTCATAACTCAAAAAAATGATTTTTATCTTGATTCTTGACAATGCAGATAGATTTTTATATTCCTATTCTCTTCGAATTGTCGTATTCATATCTTGTATTCTTTTTATGTGAGAACCAAAACAGCATTTGTTTTAACTAAGTTGAACACTTCAAGCGTTTTTCTTGAAATGTTCTTTATTAAGTTATGATAGTTTTGCTTTCTTTTTAAAGTCGCTTTCCATATTAAAAATATAGAACTTTTTAAAATGGAAGACTATTAGGGCCGTTTTTTCAACGTACATATAAATTTTCATATATAGTTTAAATTTCGTAAGAGTTCCAATTTATTCAAGTTCTTAATTGTGTACATCTACTGAAGTAATATATTTATGAGCTTATACTCAATTACTTTATTTACAGTGAGACGGATGCCAATCTGCGCCATACACGCGCTCGTTCTCAGCCCTTTCGCAACAACAACAATGTGGTGCAGATGACCACGACACCGTTGCCCATTAAAGCTGGAAGTGGTTTGCCGAGCACCACGTCTATAACAACAACAGCAACAACATCACATAATCTTAACAACAACAACAACAACAATAATTACAATAATCTAAGCAACTCTTTGCATAACTGTAACAATAATAGCACTAACAACAACAACAACAACAACAATTTGCAGACCAACAACTTGGCCAGTCGCACTCGCAGTCTGGCCATCTACAGCAAAAGGTAAGTGCCGTTCAACAACAACAAGAACAACCTCCACCTCCACCTCCACCTTCCCCCACCGCAGTTCGATTATTTCTAGTTTCGACAACTACAACTTTTTAAACATGTAACACTTTTTGATTTTATTTCTTGTATTCTGCGGCGGCTTTTGTATTCTCGTTTAGTGTTTTAGCATTTTTGAATCCCTTTTTTTGGTATCCTCGTCCAACTATTGTACCTATTTTGTTTGGCAGTTGTAAATATTTTAAGAATTCTATATAATACGTTTACAATTAAAGCATATGCATATTTTTTTATATAATACCCTGTTTATTTTTAAAAATGTTCCCCCTAACCAACCGTTTTTGCACAATTTTAACAAAAGATGGCGCAAATAATCAGTTGTTATCGATATTTCGATAACTGGCGCTGAGCAAAAGCATTGAACGAGTTTCGTTTACTTTTGATCGACGCTTTTTAACAACACTAAATAAATTAACAGCTAATTTTTCTTATATTGTTTTATATTGAGTATGTACTTACAATTTTTTTAAATTAGTCTTACAATTTGTTTGTGCATGCCTAATTACAAAATAAAAAGCAAAATTCCAAAATTGTCTGCAGCTTGTTATACATATTAGTGGGATTCCGGTAAACGTTTTTGATTTGCTTTTGATTATTTTTAAGCAAATCAAAATCATTTGACGGAACGACCCTTTTTGCACACTGATTATTTTTTGATTTCGTGAACAGCTGACAGCCTGGGCGAACAGCTGATTGACAACTAAAAAGTATACAAAATGCCGAAAGAAAGCCAGAAAAGGAAATTTATATGCGTTTTAAACGAAAGTTTGCTTTTCGATTATGTTTTTATTGAATATCTCTAATAATTCGAGTACTTTTGACTCCGTCCACTTTATGCTGTTGTTTCTGCGTTTTTTCAAGAGGGGCTGGTAAGCATCCTAAAAAGCATTAAATAAATAATAAACAAACATTTTATATTTATTTATTTACAAATACTTTAAATGCATTAGACTTACGTTCTCCAAATTGATATGACAGCAGAATGTAAACAAACACCATATGCCACACAGCTGACACAGTTTTGAGTTGAAAGCAAATCAAAATGCAAAAATAATCAGTCTCAGAGCTGATTTCACGAAATCAATTAGTAAGACCACATTTCCCTGATTTGCTCTGGGCACACTGAAAATTTTGTATGGAGCAGCTGTGAACAGCTGACTGAAAAATCAAAATCAAATCAAAAGCAAATCAAAAACGTTTACCGGAATCCCACTAATATTTTGTTTGGTTTGTACACTGACTTTTTGGCCAACAATTTGTTTTGTTTTCTTGTATTTTTTATATTGTTGTCTTAATTGTAGTGTGCATTTTTATTGTGTCGGTTTGTGTGCAGTAGCCTTACCACCACACCAACTCTCTTGTTCTATATATACATATATATCTTTCTCTCTCTCTCTTGTGCTTGGCTTTGGGCTCACTTCCTTAAAAAAAAAAATACAAAATACGATAGAATGGAATTGAAACACTTGCGTAAAACGGAACAACAGCAACAAGAACAACAGCCCGCTTCGGCGATAGCTGCTGTTATCGATAAGCACTTGAAACCATATGCAACGATCAGTGAGAGCAAAATTCCAATTGGAATCGCTGCTGCTGCTGCTGGCGGCGGTGCCGGCAGCTCGGCAACCATACCGCCCATACGCAGCAGCGTCTCACGCAGCTCGCATCATCATATGACGCTGAGGGGTCGATCGCGTATTCGCCTCCAGCGACCTGGGTTGGCAGGTGGGGGTGGGGTTGGTGCTGGGTCGGGGGAGCAGCCCTGCACGGTGGCAACGGCACGTTATTATCGCGATGTATCTGCCATTCCCACCACGTCGTCATCATCATCGCTGGCGAATGTTTGCAGTAATAGTTACAATATTGCAACACGTTCCACATCCGCCACGCTTGATCTCAACTCGAATCCGCTGTTGGCTGCTCCAACAACAACAACAAAAACAACATCAACGACAACTACACCGGCAACAACAATATCAACAACATCTGCCACCAAGTCAAAGATACCCAACTTGAACAACAATCTTAATCACAACTGCAATTTGAGTAATTCGCATCCTCCTCCTTCCCTCCTAGACACAAGCCAGCTTAGCATGGCCATCAGCAGCACCAGCAACAGCAACAACGAGGAACAGCATAATTTCAATCTGGGCAGCAAACGAAGCAAACGTTCCCTAAGCTCCACACGTGTTGAAAAGGACAAGTGCGATGAATACAATACAAAGTTGTTGCGTAAAACGAGCCTTGCAACGGCAACAGCAACCAAGAGCAACAACAACAATACTAGCAACAGCAACAACAGCAGCGGTAACAGCAGTAAGTACAACAGCAACAATGGCACGCCCACAACCAGCATTGGAGGCGGCAGCTTTAGACTCTCACGTCGCATCTTTGCGGAATCCGGATCATCGGCATCGACATCCGCCTCCAATTCAGGCATACCAACTCCCACAGCACCGCCAACATTGCAGTGGCAGCAACAACACCAACAGCGTCGTCTGACCACGGAACGCGATCAGCAACAACAACAACAGCATCTGAAGCTGCGCAAGAAGATTAGCTACTAATTGTTATTGTTGCCATTTATATATTTTGTAAAGCTACGAAAAACAAAAACTCATTCATAGTATTTATATTTATAGTAAAAATTTACAGGTGGCCCCACAAAAACAAAAAAAAGATATCAAATTGCAAGATTGTTAATTAAGAAACACATACATACACTGCCGAACATATTTATTGGCACAGCAAACATTTTGAGATTTGGGGGCTTAATTGTTCCCTGATCGTTAACATGTTGGTATCAATGGAAAGGTCATATAAATTCCTTTTGAATGATATAAAACATTTCTTAACCCATTAAGTACCCTTCGAAAATTTCGAGTTTATGTAAAAGTCATTTTTCGAAACTTTTTTCCTCGATTTTTTACAAAAAATATTTTGATGCAAAAAAATTATTCAAACAATTTAAGGAGTAACTGCAAAAAAAATTTTTCAAAAATATTTTTGCTAGTATTTTTTATAATTTTTTAAAAATTGCTAAAAAGGCACTTTTTGTGTAAAAAGTAGGAAAAAGGGGTTAAAATGGTCATTTTTAGGATTTTCAAAAAATTATAAAAAATACTAGCAAAAATATTTTTGAAAAATTTTTTTTGCAGTTACTCCTTAAATTGTTTGAATAATTTTTTTGCATCAAAATATTTTTTGTAAAAAATCGAGGAAAAAAGTTTCGAAAAATGACTTTTACATAAACTCGAAATTTTCGAAGGGTACTTAATGGGTTAAGAAATGTTTTATATCATTCAAAAGGAATTTATATGACCTTTCCATTGATACCAACATGTTAACGATCAGGGAACAATTAAGCCCCCAAATCTCAAAATGTTTGCTGTGCCAATAAATATGTTCGGCAGTGTATGTATTTCTTTTTGGCGAGTGTTGGGAATGAAATCGCAAAATACTTTAGCTGAACGATGGCCTTTGAGATAACTGTGACCTCGATTACATCGATAATCGTCAATCCGAATTTTATCACTTTGTTTAACACAATTTTAATAAAACGGGGAAATACACAAAATCAGATTTTACTTCGATTTTGTTGTTGCAATTTTGTTAGTGTTACAATTATACATATGAAACCATGCAATTACTTTGTTAGTTATATATTTAAGCAGAATTTGTATATTTTTTATCTAGATGCGGTTTCGTTCCTTCCTCCAAAAAATGCTATAAACTGAATTGTACAAAGTTAACACAAAAAAATGTACTTTCGCTTTCGTATTTTACACATGTATGTATTTTTATTAAATAATGTTTATTATAATTAAGAAGAATATATATATTATTATGTACATTAATTCAGAGGTGTACCAATTGTGTAATATAATAGGATTTAAGTATTAGTTCAAATATACTAATGTTATATAAAAAAAGAGATCATTAAGTCTAAACCAACATGTTGCAAAAGTATTTAATGATCTGATCATAGATCTTACTTTCTAAATTCATAAACACACAATCCAAATCGCAGTTTAGTTCGATGAACAATAAGGGCTCCATGGATGCGGCTTCCAGTTTGGTAATTTTTGGTGTTAATTTTAGGGCGCTGAGCACGGCCATTGCCTTGTCCTTGGACGAATCGAAGTTATTGGATGCGAGCTCTTTGAATGCAGCTTCCTTCAAATGCGGATAGTAGCTTTTGAAGTAGTTGTGACGATCGCATAATTTAATGGATTGATTTTCATCGCCGCCAGCGTCAGTTAGCTCACGATAAGTTTTGAACTTGCGACGTCGCTCGGTCTCCACATCCTCGAAATTTGAGTCCAAATCAGCCGAGTTTTGTGGCTTTGTGCTTACCAACTCACTGTCGGGATTTAAGAGATCAGTTTCCTTTGATATGATGCACAGCATTTCAATTGCCGCTCGTTGGCGTGCATCCTTCTTTTTATCGGATTTGCCGTAACGTTTGATGGAAGCCACGGAACAGCAGGCTACAAATTCGGGAGCATTTGGTGTGCCGCTCTGTTGCACTATCTCGATAGTGGGCAAGGGCATATCGTGACGCACGCAATAATCTCGCAACTCCTTTAACATGTCGCGATTCATGTTTGTCAGCTCATTTATTAGAGTTTCGTTGTTGCCATCATTATTATCATCTGTCGCTGATCCAAGGTTACTAAAATTTCCCAGCTTGCGAAGTTTTCGCATTATGTTGCCGGCGGCCAAATGTTTAGCATCGCGCTTGGAGCGCCCTGTAAAGATAACAAATGCATTTAATTAGTTTATCCAATAAACAAGTAAGTTATTGTCGAAGTTGTTCGACTACGAGATCTCTTGTCCAAGATGTATATTTGTAAGGTGATGTCTTCTCAGAGAGAGACGCTGGAAATACTTTCATAGCTCCTCAAAGAGGGCATCGGTCTTGTTGACGTCACCTGCATACATGTTAAATATACTTTTATAACCATAGCTTTACCATTTCCGTAAGCCTCGATGTCCATTAGAACCACTTTACAAATGTAGCCCCCCTCTTCACCATCAATGTAATCGTACACGGGATTGCCGGTCTTGGCTTGAGCACAAAACTCTTGCAGCGCTGAAACTGTTGATTTGTTTTCCATGGATGTCTCAGTATCAAAATGTAGATGTTGTTAATCAGAGAAATTTCGATGCCGCTGCAGCAATTCGTAAAAAAAATGCGTATGCTTTTGACGGACTTTAAAACAATTCGATATTTGCCAGTGTTGCTCACCAGCAAAATGCACTAAATATGCCCAAATATTTTTACAGTCAAAAATTATTTTGCAAATGAATATATTTTATATTTATATATAAATTAATTTCTATTAATATTAAATTGAAATTGTTAGCGTATAAATTTGTGTGACTATAAAAATATACAATTGCCAACATTAGATACACGTCATGTCGACAAGGGTGGCAACGCTGGCACACCCAAAGCAACACTGCGGCAGTGTATTAAAACAAGTGTTGCTGTCTTCGTCTGAAGGGACTTTGATTATTTATTTTGCTTTGCTCGGTTTCTGCTCGGAAATTCGTTTCATAATCGACAGTTTTCAATTTAATGCAATACGCATATCGAAACACAGCAACAGCTACGTTTTTAGTACAATCGAATCTACAATCTGGAAAAGCAAAATTACTTGTCTAAAGGAAATCATTCCAGAGGGGAGAAGAACGAAGGAAGTGACCGTGGAAGTCTACACAACAACTACAAGTGTATCAAGTGTATAGAGGAAAATATAGTTGCCTGCCCCCTGTGCACACTTTTCTACTGCCTAACGCTGACGAATCACAAGCCCACAAACACTTGTCGCTGCTGCTGCCACTGTTGTTGTTATTGTTGTCGAAAATCGTGTATAGCAATTAGCAGCGCATTGTAGAAAGTGCCCGGGGAGGGTGAGGGTTAAAAACTATGGATGATACCACAGCCAACACGCCGACGCCGTCGTCAGCGGCTCCGGCCGCTGGCTATGATGCTGCGAGAGACAAAACAGACACTGGCGTCGCAGCTGCTGCCGCTGCCGCTGCTAGCAGTAGCAGCGTTCGACTTTTAATAAAATCATCAAATCAACAATACGATGACATGAACATCGAGAGTGATCTCTGCTGGACGGTGGAGAGGCTCAAGAAGCAGCTATCTCTGGTATATCCCGGCAAGCCAGTAAGTATACACATCTTCACATACGCACACACTTATATTTTTGGTACATTGACGTCAGTCTTATACTAACTTTAGACATGCTCTATCTTATCAGCACTTCCAGTCAATCTTTAATGTTTCTTATACTCATATCTTCATTCGCGACAACTTTGGTTTTTTGCGTCTTAATTGTGCTAACGACAAGTACACGTCACGCTTAATGGAAAAACTGCTCAAGTCTGTGGCTTATATATAAGCTAAACTTAAGATAAGAAATGCCTTATTAAAATGCTAAAACACAAAGCTAAATTTTAGTTAAAAATGACACAAATATTTCCATATTCAAATATGGCAATCGGCTAGAGTTTTAATCAGTTTAATGAACTGTATTTCCTTTTCACATTTTAACTAAATATTTTGTAGGTAAATTAGTTCGACTGCCAAGCGTATCAAAATGATTTATTGATTGAAGTGATAATGATGATAATTAACGATATCAATCGATTAATTAGGCAACAACATTTAACGTCATTTGTAGTTTTAAAAATAAACATGTGTTTAATTAAAAATAAAAATAATATAATCACTTTAGATACCCTGCAACAAACAAAACAAGACGGGTGGGCAATAAATGGGAAAGCTATTTCTGATCTAATTTTATATAGTTGATATGGCTTACTTTAAAATTAAGTGTATCAATCTCTTTAAATGCAATGTAAATAATAATTGTTGAGTATACTATCTCTGATTCTATAAAGAATATTTATACTCTCAAGATATCGTTTAAAAAAAAATTAAAATAATCAATCATTAGTTGCATCTTATGAAATGCATTTTTCTCACACCCTTTCTGACGTCATTTCTACTCCACGCTTCTGTAAACTAATCAAAATGTCATACTGTTTGCAGGAAATTAAAGACCAAAAGCTCATCTATTCCGGCAAACTTGTGAGCGATGCACAGAAACTGTCGGAGGTAATACGCAGCTATAAGGATGTCTATCAGCAGCATCATATTTTTCACTTGGTTTGCGTCAACAAGAATCTAAACAAGGTGCCGTATAAGACGACGACGTCAGCAAAGGACAACAGCATCAATGCCAATGCCACCGCCAATGTGAACGCTACCACGCCGCTTATGGAGACCAATGCCCAAGACAATGAGCTTAGACAACGTCATGTGGGGACTGCGGCCACTGCTCAGCTTCCTTATCAACAGCAGCAGCTGCCGATGTCACAGCAAACAACTCTCCCATACAATTGGGTGCAGTTCTTGCAAAGATCTGAACTACAAAATCAGGCTTATCAAATGGCCGCCCATCAAGCGGCTACTGCAACTGCATCCCCATTG
Organism: Drosophila limbata; assembly: GCA_963924055.1. NCBI lineage: Eukaryota > Metazoa > Arthropoda > Insecta > Diptera > Drosophilidae > Drosophila > Drosophila limbata. The sequence goes on from OZ001353.1 coordinate 14,768,732, forward strand.
GCACCCATTAATACACACATGACGTTCGAGCAGCAACAGGCGCTGCTGACCAACGCTTGGCTCCAACAGGTCTACGCTTTGTATATGCAACAAGTGATGCAACGGTGAGTCGCTGCATTCCAATATAACTTTAACTATGAAATCAAACGTTATTTTAGTAATCCAACGAGTAATTGCCTATTTCCAGTACCATGTTTATGTAATCTTTTCTAAGTTTTTACTCATTTGTTTTAATTGATAAAACAAATCTGTTTGTACATATAATTATATTCAGCAACAAATGTAGATTAATTTCATTTAAATAAAATTAGTGGAAGTGAATGTATTGATCCAGAGCTATAGTTAATAAAATTTAAGTTAACTTTTCTAGCTTGTGAGCTTGAATAATAATTTTATTTTGTAAATTTCTTACAGCACTAACGGCACTCAGAATGCTGCACCATTAACCAATGTTCCAATGTTGCATCCGTGGCTGCAAAGCTTGCCTGTGATACCGAACAACTTGAGTGTGCCACAGTCTGTTCCTGTGGCGCCTGCTGCTGCTGCTGCAGCTGCCGCTGGACCGGCCCAAGCCAATGAGGCGGCTGTGGCGGCACAACAGCCGGCTGCGCGTCAAGTGGACGGTCCCAATTTTCCCAATATACAAGAGGAGCCGGAGATGCGAGATTGGCTGGACAGTTTCTTTAGCTTTACACGTTTGGCCATCTTTGTGACTGTTTTGTATTTCAATTCGTCTCCCATGCGTTGCCTTCTGGTGTTGCTTATTGCCACGGTCATTTATCTGTAAGTATTTAAAATACAGATTCCTTTGGACATGGTTAAACAACTTTCGCCCTTATTGCAGTTATCATATTGGTGTCTTGCGTCGTCGGCAGGAGCGTAACAACAACAACATCAATCGGAATAATAATGCTGGCAATGATGTGGCCGCCTTTGCAGCAGTGCAGCAAATCCAACGTATGATGGATGCTGCTGTTGAGCATGACAATAATCCCCAAGCTGCTGCTGAACCGGCTCCAGTTGCCGCTGGAGCTGCCGGTGCTGCTGCTGCTCCACCTGCTGCTCCTGTTCCTGGACAAGATGCAGTTGATGCTGCACCCGCAAGTGCTGGGGCGGATCAAGCTGATGCCGCTGTGGCCGCTGCCGAGGCTGTTGTCGTTGAGCCGGCAAATGCCAATAACTCTGTGATTTCCATAGTGCGCACATTTGTCATAACCTTCTTCACATCGCTGCTGCCCGAGGCGCCAGCGCTGTAAAGTCCAACCAATTGACAAATTGCGTCGCATATTTTGTGGCCTCTAGATTTCCAAACAATTGGCCCCATCCCCCACCCCACAATATAACAATAATATACTTTCCCTATTATTAAATGTTATCATTTTGCATAACTGAATTTTTTGCAATATTTGTTTATCTAGCTATAAAATGAATTATTGTATATTTATACTTATTATCTCTCTCTGTGTGTGTCTCTCGGTGCTTGGGGCCTGACCCTGCGCTTCCCCCATACGCCACGGATATATCCTCCCCCTTGTAGCCTTAGTGTATTTTTTTAGTGATAAGAAAATTTGTTTTTGATGTGAATAACTACACAAGCTATATATAGACAAAACTATGAATTGCAATTATAAATAAAACAAAAAGAAATAAAAATAACTATGCTTAAAACCAAAATTAGAGTGTGCTGTTTGCTAACATGACATGGGGTTTTCCTCAATGGAAACTTTTGTGAATGGAAAATTTTCGAGCTGAAAATACTTTCACTAAGCGTGTATAGTTTTAATCTTATAAAGAGAGCTCTTTCAATTGGTTTTCTTGCTCTTCGGCGTTGAATCTCTCTGTTGAATTGAGTTGTGTGCGTCTTATCGCATCCGTCCGTCCATCCGTCCATCGGTTCGCCCGATCGTTCCATTCCCGGGCCGCTGATAGGGGCTCGTCGTCGTCGTCTTGCTCGGGGTTTAGATCGTTGCGAGTGCTCGTGGTTGACGGATGGTGCATCTGCGTTGGGATTAAATAATATTTGGCATTTATTTTCAACTTCATCTCGCGATTATATTTTTTTTTTTTGGATTTTTTTGCATCTTAATCTGCGATGTGGCGTTTGTGTCAATTACGCGCAACAATCGCGCCCTCGCTCAGCCGACAGCGTCATGTAAGTGGGCGTCATCCGACTTATATCATATATCTTGTATTTAATTCGATCTTTAGCAGAGTCGAGTGATAGCCATACGGCGGGAGGATCAGTCCGTTTGGGAGCGACGTGCACCGTTTGGGCCAACGCATGTCCAGAAGCTGGTCAAGCAGGGTGTCAAGGTCATTGTCCAGCCTTCGAACCGACGCGCCTACCCAATGCAGGTGAGCAAATCTCATGGTCATCAACGATCATCCATATCAGGCTACGCACTGAAATGACATACGCTCTATATATACATTCTATATGCACACAGATATGGGGTGTATCGTAAAAGTTTTGGATGATAAGCCTCCTCGCGTGGCTCATAAACTTGGCCATTGCTGGCCTTGGATTCAGTCAAACCCCGAAAACAAAAACTTAACTCTTGTTATCTCCGTTTAGGTTGCTGTTTTCTCTTTTTTTTACAAACGTCAATAGTCAACTGATTTTTTGACAGATAAAATATTTATAATCGCGCTTTTATTAAAAGCAATAACAATAACAATTTTAGATTGGCATTTTCAAAACAAAAACGTATTTATAAATTTGTACAACAACAATAAATGATGAGATTGTGATTAGTTGCCTAGTAGCACATTTATTATTATTATGAACTGTCACGGGTAATACTAGTCATATGATCTAATCTATAAATATCATTTCATGCGAAATTCCAAAAATTGTGATTTTAAAAGTCGAAAATGTTCTTAGCAGTTTAAATAGAGCGAATCTGTTTTTTAAAAAATATTTTAGAAGATCGAGAAATAATTAAATCAGCAAATCCAATATAGTGATCAAAGTATTGGAATTTTAATAATGCGTGAGTTCTAAAAATCAAAAGTAATATTAATTTAAAAATTGAATTCATAGAACTGAAACTTGATTGTTAGTTATAATTTTTTTTATAATTTGAAAATTTCGAATATGAAAAATTTGGAACCTTCGGAACTGGAAAGTAAGGAAAAAGGAAGGAATATTTCCAAGTTCAGCCTGACACATTTCCGGAAAGATTCATTGAAATTGCTTGTTATTGTTGAGCAAAAACTTAAATCGGATTACAGATTAGTTAACCGATAAGAAATGTTGAGTATTTCCGCATAAATTGTGAGCATAAATATCGATTGATTTTTTTTGTGTTTAGCTACGATTAGATAAGCTAACTGTTCTTTTTCTCTCCCTCTCTCTTCCACTCTCTACCTCACTCTTTCTATTTCTTCTAGGCGTATATGCACGCTGGTGCCCAGATCCAAGAAGACATCAGCGATGCTTCTGTGATCTTTGGCGTTAAACAGGTGCCCATCGATGCACTTATTCCAGGAAAAACCTACTGCTTCTTCTCGCACACGATCAAAGCCCAGGAATCTAATATGCCCCTACTGGATGCCATATTGGAGAAGGTGAGCAGATTCATTTATTTTTAATTTAATTTTAACAATTTTTTTAAGGCACTAGTTACTATTGTAAACAACGATTTTAAAATATTATCAAGATTAAGCATGAATTATTTTAATGGTACTTGTATTATAAATTAAATTATTTATATGTTTTCTTTTTTGGGTTTTTGTTTTATTTTATTTTTCGTATATTTAATTTTCAAGTTTTAAATTTTTTATTATAATTTTTTGGTTTTAATTATTTTATGTATCTCTCAAAAAAGTTTTAGTTTGTTAATTAATTGTGCTAGTTAAACTTTATATTTACCCAATTATAATTCAAAATTAATTACAATTTCATTAAATAAAAATAATACTATATTTCCAAATATTTTATAAATAATTTTTTTTATTCTAAATATTTATTTCTTTTTGATTTAAATTAAGAAACCATTTCTTGAGTATTTCCCAATCTAAATTTGCAATTTCTCTGATTCACAGAAAATCCGATTAATTGACTATGAACGTATTATTGATGAACGCGGCTCTCGTCTGGTGGCATTTGGCAAGTACGCCGGAATTGCTGGCATGATTAACATATTGCACGGCATCGGATTACGTCTGTTGGCCCTGGGACATCACACGCCCTTCATGCACATCGGTCCCGCCCACAACTATCGCAACTCGTCGATGGCTCGCCAGGCGATACGGGATTGTGGCTATGAGATTTCGCTGGGAATGATGCCCAAATCAATCGGGCCCTTGACTTTTGTATTCACTGGCTCTGGCAATGTGTCCCAGGGAGCCCAGGAGGTATTCTCCGAGCTGCCCATTGAGTATGTGCCGCCGGAGATGTTGCGCAAGGTGGCAGAGCATGGCAGTAAGTCGGAAATGTCGGGAGTATTTAAAGTTCTTTAACTAATCATGAGAAACATTGTAATCCAGATCAAAATAAGCTGTACGGCTGCGAGGTGAGTCGATCGGATCATCTGGAGCGCCGTGAGGGCGGCGGTTTCGATGCCAAGGAGTACGATGAATATCCCGAGCGTTATATATCCACGTTTAATCAGAAGATTGCCCCCTACGCCTCGGTCATTGTGAATGGCATTTATTGGGCCGTTGGCAGTCCAAAGTTGATCAGTATTCCGGATGCCAAGAATCTGTTGCGTCCCGCTAAGACACCCTGGCTGCCAACCAGCAAGGGTAGTCCCGCTCTTCCCCATCGCATGCTCGCCATTTGCGATATATCCGCCGATCCTGGTGGTTCCATCGAGTTCATGAACGAGTGTACCACAATCGATACTCCGTTCTGTCTGTATGATGCCGATCGCAATAAGGATACCAAGAGCTTTAAGGGACCCGGCGTATTGGTCTGTTCCATTGACAATATGCCCACCCAACTGCCACGTGAGTCAACGGATTTATTTGGTGAACTGCTGTCGCCACATGTCCACGATATCATCAAGAGTGATGCCAAGAAACGACTTCAAGATGAACATTTCACCTACCCCATTCAGTCGGTAAGTCGAAAAGATTGCATATAGATATTTGGTCAAGTATGTCAAGGATTTTGTAAATCAGAATCTGATTAGCTCTGCTCTGAATTTAATTTAAATATCATTTCAAAACTATTTTTACAGCATACTTTTTAGAGTAATGTTAAATGTAAAAAGTCCTGCTTTGAAATTCTCTTTTAGAAACAATTTTGCAATATTTTTAAAGCATACTTTTTGGAGCCAATTAAAATTTAATTGAAACCGGTGCTTTAAATTAGCATGCCTAATACTTTGGTCAGATAGCTCCTACATAAGTATATATTTTATTTAAACTGATATGTATCCTTTTTTCAAAATCTGACTTGTTTCGTTGAGCTTTATTGATATTTGATTTCCCTTTGAATCATCTAATTTTATCAAAAAAATTACTCATTTTTTCAGACAAATTAAACAGATTTATAGATCTCTGAAAACATTAAAATTTACTTACGATATACTCGACATAATATAATACAACATAATGTTAAAAGATGTATAGACAGGAACTTATTTTTGGAATGGTATTTCATAGTTTCTCGTCAAAAAAATTTGTAAAACTCTTATTTAATTTGCAAGCTCTACAAAAAGTATGCACAGAATTTTGTAGTGTTTTTTTGTTTTTAAATAAGAATTCGGAATGTCTCAAGTAAATTAATATATTATTTTTATTAATTTAAAAGTCAAATGAATTGTAAGCAGCAAATCGTAAGCTTATCACAAATTGCAATTATCTTGATTTATTGATTGTTTTTGAATGCTTGCAGCTCTAACTTGTGTGTTATCAGTTACTAATATTTGTGTATTGCTCTCTCACTTATTCTTAATTTCTTTCTCTCTCACTTGTCAGGCAATTATCGCTAGCAATGGAGAGCTGACCGAGGGCTTCCAGTACATTCAAGAGCTGCGCGAGTCGCAGGGCAATCGCTCGCGCCACAAGATGGAGGGTCGCTCCGAGTCGCACAAGACGGTCCTTGTGCTGGGAGCCGGCATGGTGTCGGCGCCTCTGGTCGAGTGGCTGCATCGGGAGAAGGATGTCAGCATCACGGTCTGCTCCCAGGTCAAGGACGAGGCAGATCGGTTGGCCAACCAATATGCTGGAGTGGACAGTGTCTATTTGGATGTGAATGAGAGCACAGGACATTTGCAGGAGCTCTGTGGAAAGGCCGATGTTGTGGTTTCCCTGTTGCCCTACAGTCTGCACGGCATGGTTGCCCGCTACTGTGTTGCGGAACGCACTCACCTGGTGACCGCCAGTTACCTGAATGATGAGATTGCCGCACTCCACGACGAGGCGCGGGCCAATGGTGTGACCATCATGAATGAAGTGGGTCTCGATCCGGGCATTGATCATCTCCTGGCACTCGAGTGCATCCATGAGGTGCAGGAGAAGGGCGCCGTTGTGGAATCCTTTGTCAGCTACTGCGGTGGATTGCCCGCTCCGGAGCACTCCAACAATGCGTTGCGTTACAAGTTCTCCTGGTCCCCGCGTGGCGTTCTCCTCAACACACTGTCGGCAGCCAAGTATCTGAGCCAGGGACAGATTGTTGAGATCTCTGGCGGCGGCGATCTAATGTCCTCGCCCCGTAGCTTGGATTTCTTGCCAGGCTTTGCTCTCGAGGGTTTCCCCAATCGCGATTCCACCAAATACGGTTCACTTTATGGCCTGGGCCGCGATGTTCACACTCTGCTCCGCGGCACCATTCGCTACAAGGGTTTCTCGGAGTCCATTAAACCGATGCAGCTTTTGGGCTTAATCGATCCAGAGCCACATGCTCTGCTGCATCCCAGTGGACCGGATGTCACTTGGCGTCAGCTGGTCACCCACCTGTTGGGCATGTCCGATACAAGCATCTTCTATGAGAATCTAAAGCAGAAGCTGGTGGAGCGCCTTGGCGATGTGGATGGCATCGAGAGTCTGGGTCTGTTGGATGAGACGCCAGTGGTGAAGCTGAACTCTCCGCTGGACACGCTCAGCCATTATCTATCCAAGCGTTTGGCTTTCGGTGAGTCATCCTTTAGATGCCTTTTCATCTTCATTCGATTTAAAATGATAATTTGCTTGCAGAGCGTGAGGAGCGGGATTTGGTTGTGCTGCGTCATGAGGTGGGAATTCGTTGGCCAGACGGTCGCCGGGAGGAGCGTGGCATCAATTTCGTGGTCTATGGTCAACCCCAAGGTCACTCCGCCATGGCCATGACCGTGGGCAAACCCGCCGCCATTGCAGCCAAAATGATACTCGACGGTAGGCTCGACTTACGCCTAAATAATTTTTTAGAAATTTTATATACATTTTTATTACTTACAGGTGAAATTCAAGAACGCGGTGTTCTCCTGCCCTTCACACCTGACATCTACCGCCCCATGTTGCAGCGTCTGCGTTCCGAGGGTTTGACTGCCACGGAAACATCCAGATGGCTCAACTAATTCCCAGACTGTGTCTGTATACCCTGTAAAATTACATTTTAACATAGTGAATGTCATTCGTTGCACTCCATTTGACTGTTGTTAATATGCTTCTAATTTATAAACCAGTTTTCTTTGTCGTTTCGAAAATCAAACAAAATTTAGATAAGACTGCACTCGGTTATCTGTAAATATATATGCATATATGTATATGTGTTTGTGTATATGACATGTACTTATGATAAGAATTTTGTTTAAGGCAGGAAAAACATTATACTATGATTACGTTTCAGTTATCTGCGACAAACTCTGTTCGAAATTGTGAATAAACGTTAAAATTAATTGATAACTAAATTGTTTACTTTTTTCAAATTTATGGGGTTGATAACTAACTTTCAGTGAGAGTTTTTTATACTAATTAAATAATTACATTTTATATTTAATTAGAGTAAAAACTTACATTAAACTTATATTCAAAATATTTTTTTGAACTCTTTGATGTATCAAATAAAGGTTTCCGTTTAAGTATTTTCATATGTAAGTTTTTTAATGCTTACACAAAATATAATAAATAATAATTAAAATTCATTTTTTGCAAGCTATTTTATGTCTCATATTTTCAGACCCCGCTCTTAAGAAAAAGAACAGGGGCTATTTACTTTTTCACAAAATATCATATAGCTACCTTAGGAACGATCAGTCCAAATCAAGTCTTAGTAAGAAACACTTTTTGTTGTTTGAGACATCTACACATCCATACATACTGACCAAATTTGGTTAACATCGGACTAATATCTTATATGGCTGTCATAGGAACGATAAGTCGAAAATCAAGTCTTAGTATGAAAAACTTTTTTGTTGTTTGAGATATCTGAACCAAACCGGCATAATAAGAATATGGTATGGTCCCATACATTTTAACAAAATATGGTTGATATCGGACTACTGCATCCTATAGCTGCCTTAGGAATGATCAGTCGAGCACACTCGAGCACACTCGAAGCAAGCCGGGGGTGGATGAGCGAAGCGAGCAGGGGGCTGAGCCTCCTTGTTGGGCGAAAAGTACATTTAGTACATAATTATATATAGATTTTTAGCGAATTATATTATTCTCGACTGTAGCACCGCCCCCTTGTTTCTCCTGCACACATCGTATATTCCAACCGAGCCTTGTTTCAATTAATTGGTTAAATTTCAACATAAAATCTTCCCTTTCTTTAAATAGACAACTTCTGGATCATAAATAATTGTTGGTTTATTCCAAAATATTAACTCAGCCGCATGGCAACTCGTTTACTCAAAGGGTTATCAGTTGGACTTGAACTGTTTTGAAGTAAATAAGCAGATTATAGCGCTGTCATACATAGTATAATTAATATGATCTATATATAGTCAAGTGCATATGCGAAATGTGTCCCACAATTCCCACAGTCACATGATTGGATTTTGTGTTGTTGTTTTTATTCATTGATCTGAGTGCACATTAACGGTTCATTGTTAGAAAAAAAAAACACCTCGCATTTATGAATCTATTTATGAATTTATAGTTTGTCCAAGAGATTGGGGCTATCAGCTAGAGTCTAACCAAACCCATGCGCTATTGCATGATAACCTCTGCCTGTCAGCTGTTGTTGTTCTTGCCACTGCTGTCACTGTTGACGTCGACGTCATGACGTTGACGTTGACGACGACGTCGACGTTGTTGTGGGCGCAGCAAGAGCTTATTTAAGTTTTACAAATTTTAATTCATTCAATGCGAATTCACATACGCACATGCAAGCATGTGCATTTGTATGTGTGTGAGTAGTCAGAAAGAGAGAAGAAGAGACAAGCTATGCGATAACATAGTGTGCAATGGGATTTGTAGAACCAGAGCGAGAGCCCGACAGAGATGCCGGCAGAGCTCAGCCGCAGTCGGCGCTGTAAATTAAGCGCTTGTATTCGTTTGTTTGTTGTTATTGTTGTTGTTTTTATTTATTTTTTTTCGGGCTGCGCTCGCACCGGCCGTCGAGTTCAGTTCGTCTTCAGTCTTGATAATATTTAGTACCGAGTCAGTCGCACTGTACTCGTTCTCGTTGTCGTCTTTTCTTTTCCACCTCTCAAGTGTTTCTACAGTTATAAAGCCAAGTATTATGTATAAATATATGCATACATGAAATAACGGAACTTTGCGTGTTTGCCAGCAAACGGAGCAGCTGGGGTTGCGGGAAGGGGAAAGTGGATTGTGGAACGTGGATCGGGTCGCATCCGTGTGTCTCTCTGCAGGCGATTATTTAATTTACTATTATTAGTACAATACAAAAGAGGGTGCGAGAGAGATAGAGAGAGCGGGAGGGAGGGAGAGAAAAGTGCGTGCCGGTGAGCCAAACCCACTTTAATTGTGCAATGTGCTAGAACACGTTTTAATCAAAGTCAAAGGTCATCATTAAATTTAAAATTATTATAGTAATTGCCTACGTTACAAACAGTGTGACTGCAAGTTTAATGTTCAGCTGTTATCACTGCAACAACAACAACAACAACAAATATACCTACCAACAAATTACCGTTAAAGCAAAAAGAACTACAAAATGGGTAACATGCGCTATTTGACGGAGACTCATTTGAAGGGCTTCGAGCGTTACAAGGTAAGCATTAAAAAAAATAGTATACCCAGTAATCGATTGTAGTAGGGTATGACAGACTTAAACATGCATATGTAAAAAAAACAAGTCATATAATTTATACCTTCTGCACTAAAAGTTTTATAAGAATTGGTACCGGTGTAGTCCTGTCTAAAGGGTATATCCTAGTGGAATATTCTCACCTGTTTTTTGAAGTCGGGTGAATGCGATTCCAATTATACACTCGCACCTGCAGGGTTTTGTTTTAAGTTCGGACTATAAAAAATCAATAGATATTAATATTTAAGGCGGCACATCACACAATTGTTATTAGTTTCGGTAACGCTCTGAATGAAATATAAGTTCAAAAATTTGTATATAAGTATATACGTACATATATGTATATAATTATACTTAAAGCTAATCTGTGAATTGGGAAATACAAAGAAGATTTCGAGTGGAATATGTTAAACATTGTCAGGCGCTTATCAACATTTTTGGCAGGGAGCCTCGGTATGACTAGGCCTGGGTCATTCAATTCAATAAACCGGATGTTGATCAAACAAATGTGTTTCGTAAATCCCATAGAAGGCATTGAACTGTATATGAAACATGTGCTGACTGAGAGATAGTTGGTAAACTTACATTAACTGGAATTTGTACCCACCAGATTAAAAAAAATAAAAAAGGCACACTGAGAGATTTAAATATAGAACTTTTAAAAGGAAATATAGAAATAAGTTATAAGGAGCAAATGCTTATACTTTACTGTGACAAAAAGTTTACTTAGTGTGACAAAATAAACTTGAAAAAAAAGTTCTAAATATGTAAATACATCATACAGGATCTGAGTTCTCATTTTCTGTTACGTTGAATTCAAGTTTTTTCATGTTATTCCTTTCTTTTATGCTTCGATTTAGGATTAATTTAGAAACCCTTTAGCTTCATAAAAACTCTTTGTTATCTTTACTATCATTATTTTATTAATGAAGAAGTTACCGGGGAAGTTTGAAGAATTATCAGCAATCCTTTTGTCATTTAGCATTTCTAGTATGTCCTGGAATCGAGTATATCGATATGAAACACTGAAAAAGATTCTTTTTAAGGCTAGTATCTTTTATAACCTAAAAATACCATTTCTCAAATTTTTTATTCTTATTTATTTACATTTTTTCAACAGTATAACAGCATTGACACGAGTTTTCTTAGTGTCTATGTTATGCATCCCTTCTGGAATGTCTGTGTGAAGGTGAGTTGTCCTCTTTACTGGATGTAAATCTTTCTTACAAATCATCCTTTGTAGTATGTACCCATGTGGATGGCGCCAAACATACTCACATTTGTGGGATTTCTGATGACCGTGGTGAACTTCATACTGATAGCATATTATGATTGGAACTTCGATGCAGCCAACGATAAGGAGGTGGGCAACACAGTACCTGGTTGGGTATGGACTGTTGCAGCCATAAATATTCTAATCTATTATAATTTGGGTGAGTAATCGAATCCACTTTTAAACAGCTAACTTGATCTTAATCTGCCTTTTAGATGGCATGGATGGCAAGCAGGCTCGTCGTACGGGAACCAGCGGCCCGTTGGGTGAACTCTTTGATCATGGATTGGACTCCTATTCTGCAGCACTTATTCCCATTTATATATTCTCATTATTTGGCACGGTGGATCTTCCACCTATACGGATGTTTTTCGTCATATGGAACGTATTTCTTAACTTTTACTTTACCCATGTTGAAAAGTACAACACCGGCGTTATGTTTTTGCCCTGGGGATATGATTTTACCATGTGGGTAAGTTCTGTTTGTAGAAGCTTAAAATGAGGTTTTAAAGTGTTTTTAGTAGTTTAAGGAGCTTTGAAGTGCTTTCAAGTTCCTTAGAGTGCTTTTGAGTGTTTTAAGAAGCTGTGAATTGCTTTAATGTTATTTTAATTGAGCTTTAAAGTGCTTTCAAGTGTCTTAGGATAACTTTAAGGGCAGCTTTGAAGTGTTCATAAGTGAGCTATAGCATGTACTTTATTCACTTAAGCATTCCATTTACCCATTTTATTCACTTAGGGTGTCAGCATAATGCTCTTCCTGGCAACTCTGGTGGGTCCCGAAATTTATCGCACAAGCTTTTATGGATTTACTATAGCAAACATGTTCGAGGTTGGCCTCATTGGCTCTGGTATTCTCTCCAGTCATCCGTTCATCATCAGGAACATCTATCTGTATGTATTTAAGTTGAATAAATTAAAATATATGGTTAAGTAAACAAATCAATTTTATGTAGATCTTACAAGAACAAGACGGGAAAGATGCGTCCTATGATGGAGATGTTACGACCATTTTTTGCCTTCTTTTGGCTCTTTGTGATCACGACGATTTGGTCATTCTTCTCTCGGAACGCTGTGATCGAAAAGGAACCACGTATACTATGGATTCTTTATGGCACAATCTTTTCAAATATTGCCGTGAGTAATTAGATATTTTCTGTATGATTATAAGATCTCTAAATAATTCTTTCACTCTTTAAAGTGTCGTCTAATAGTGGCACAAATGTCGGATACACGTTGCGATGGCTTTAATATACTTATGTGGCCATTGGCTGCTACAGTTGGTGTCTGTTGCTTTCCGTGGTATAAGCAGGTGTTCAACACGGATCTGACGGAGCAGGGTGAACGTTGGCTTGTCCAAGGATTGACAATCTTTGTTACATTGGCGCACTGGCATTACGGCTATGGAGTGGTTAGCACTTTAAATTCTTTAACTTTTCTGAAAGTTTATATAATCTTTACATCCCTAACTCTCTTCCAGGTAACGGAAATGTGTAATCATTTCAACATCAATTGCTTCAAAGTAAGACAATCGAGCAGAGATTACGTTGGGAAATTAATACATCCATCACAGAACAATAACAAATTGTTAAAAAGTCATTGAAACTAATTACATACTAACTAAACAAATCGAAAGAAAAAAAAAACAAATAGAGATCAACGACAAATAGGGGTGACCATTTTGTATGTGATATAATGATACTATATGGGTATTACAAAATTCAATTTCGCTCTGGTCTATATTTAAGTGATCCATATACAATTCAAAAAGGTCTCATGCTCCGCATAACGTTATGGTAAAGTTCATTCACAACTACATTTATAAAACTTAACCGTAGATTAAGTAAATAAATACTAAATACCTTTAAACTACAAGCTCGTGGAATGTATACACTAAGTGCATCTGTAATGCATGCGAATGGCCTCTAACTGCATGTTCCGTTAAGTATTATATGCCTTGATCTGATATTTACAACAACATTTTACAGATATTCTTAGTAAAAATTCGCATTATAATTCTCCTAGATTAAAAAACAACCTGTTAATGCAGCGCAGGAGCTTGTTGAGACCAATGCAACGCAACCACCTGAGCCCGCTGAAGAAGTGTAGCCCAAATACCGTTACCATTGGGCTCTATTCTTGTTTAAGTGCCATTCTTAAGTACAGTTGTGTGTGAACATTTTAAGCTGTTTTAGTTTAAGTCGAGTTTGAACCAAATATGTAACTGTTAAGTACAAAATGAAAAGCTTTCATGTGCCTTATTCCAGACTCATGTATGTAGGCTACAAAAGCTTTTTCACGAAAGCTCTGTTAAGTTGCTCAATTTACCCGTTAGAGGGCGTTTGTTGAACTGTTTATGCTGAATAAATTTCAAAAATTTGAATTTGAATCTTTGGTGGAACAGAAAGAAAACTTTAATATACAAATTAATTGCGTTAGTGGAAAGAAGACAGCTGTGGAATACTCTGTAGTTAATATAAAATTCTTTTAATTACAACTATTACAGAAATTGGAATTTCTAAAGCGAATGATGAAACTATAAAATCGCTTGAAAGACATCTGAAATGTCACCAAAAATTTATTGTTTGAATGTGTTTAATATATTTTAAAGGTAAGATAGTGAAGGCAAAATCAACATACATAAGTAAAATATAGATAAAGTGAGTTTTCCTTAATTAAGATTTTAATTAACAAAATGAAATGCTTATGGTATTAAACTAAGCTGAAAATTTCATATAAGTAATATTCGAGCTCCTTGATAAAATTTAATCGTCAGCCTGTTATTGTCACGTAGCGCGTCCATTTCTCTTTTTGAACTGTATCTGCCTTTCGGCTGCGTCCCGGTTCTGTCAGCGCCAACAAATAATATCTTTGACCCCCCGCTTACCCCTTCCATAAACGCCTTTCCCCTTTTCCCACCCACTCCATTTGCTTCCCACGGAATATCTATTTATATATTTCAACACTTTTGCTATGCTTTTTTATTGGCATTGCATTTAGAAAGTGATTTGCCACATATGTATATAGATATACATATGTAAAGTATTTCACACACACACACTCACACTCAGCTAATGCACACACGGTTAGGTCCTTTGCCTAACGGGTTTTTGCATTCACATCACGCATTGTTGTGGTCGTTATTATATTTGATGCCCTTCTACTTACATACATTGAGCAGCTCGAAACGTTTAAAGGGATATTTTAACTTTTGTGTAAACCTCTGTGGAAGCTGGAAAGCGGGAAGAGGAAAATGGAAAATGGAAGGGCTGGTATAGATCACGTAAATTCTGCGAGGGTCAAAACAATATTTTAGAACTCTAACGTTAACGCGCTCTACAGAATAGTACGTGAATTGGGAGTATACTTTTCATAAAGCTCTGTTGATTTTTCTGCTTAATAAAATGCATTTAATAGAAATTTAAAATTCGATTTTTTTTACATTATATTTATTTTATTTTATATTGAATTATTTGTAGGATATATAAGACATTCGGTAAGTGTAGCTAGAAAACGCTAAAATCTTAAAAATAAAATAGCTTAAACTAAATATTTTTAAATTGCAATAAGAAAAAAATATGTGTGTAAATAAATTGGGTAATAAATTTATTTTATAAGCACAAAAGACAGGCCATTTGGGTGGTAGACGATTTAATGAGTACCTTAGCAGAGTGTGTACATGTATGTGTGTGTGTGACTCGATCCACCCACTAAAGTGACGGTTCATTTGTCTTTATTTAGTCGCGGCGCACAAAATGGTCGCTTGGAGGCTGCATTTATTGACAATAAATAGGTCATAAATAAGACACATCGAGAAATGCGGATGGGCATGAGGTTTGGACAGGATGAAAATATTTTAAAGGACTCTACGCCAAACTAAAAGGTATATAAAATGGGAGATGGAGAGCACGAGAGATAGAGAGAGAGAGAAATTTAAAGAAGTTGAGAAGAAACGACTTCAAAGCGGAAGTTGCACAGCCTTTGCCTTTATTTTTGTCGTATGGCATTCAGTGTTGGGCAAAGGGCGGTTCTTTGATGAATGGGCGTGGCACACACTCACACACACAGTCACAGCCAGTTGGCAAGTGCACTTGAAAACAAAAAGCGTAAAGTTATTAAAGGTTTTTGCGCTTTGTGTCCCTTTCATGTCACTTACACTTTTTTCTCCTACACACATCGAATATTCCAACCGAGCCTTGCCTTGTTTCCAATCCCTACCATCTTGGAGCTGAAGCTTTTATGTAATACCCAGGGTATGGGAGAGGGTGAGAGGGCTGCTGTAATCTTGAAGACGCTTTGCATACAGTTTTCAGGCAGGCGGCATTTCACATTTCAAGCGTGCGGCAAATTCAATTTGAAATTTCCAAATGTTTTTGAAAATTACATTTTTTATGAAGGGTGCCAAAGTTCACGGTGCGTGTCAACCGATGAATGAAGCACCAGCAGAAGCCATCGCTTTTTTTGTTGATTTTTTTTTCTTTTTAGCTTGAATGATGCATCTTGGGTAGCTAAAAAAAAAAGGAGAAAATACAACAAATGTCAAGTAAATGAATATTTTATTGCCTGGCATCAGGCAAAGGACCGAGACAGCGTTAGGGTAGCGCCAAACTCTACTGAAATTGGCTTCCCGCTGTGTGCATTTGGGCTTACTCTATGGTCGCTCTGGGAGAGCACGAGCAGAGCGTACCAGCATCCATCTGCATGCCAAGGTAAAGGTATATTTATATATTGCACACTCATATACATATTTGCTGATGATTTAAAAGCGTAGTTTTCTAGCTGTTGCTGTTCTAATGAACTGGCATAAACTGTGCAAAGCTCATTTGGAGCTAACCTATTGAAATATGATAACCAAAAATATTCCAATAATTGTGAGATTTGAATTAAAAAGGAACATGATTTCATAAACAAAATTAAGAGCATTTATAATGCTGTCTAACTCGTCAGCTTCACCTAAATTCATTCACTTCTCATTGCCAGTGATTTGAGTGAAGTACTTATATGGTATACATACATTTTGTTACAGTTTGATACATTACTGGATAGGCTTTAAATAAAAATTTTTAAACTTAAGAAAAAAAAAGTTCATTGAACAAAATTTTTAAAAATACGAAAAAAATTTTCCGTTTCTATTATTTTTTCCATGACTGTATGTGTTCATATGCTCGATTTGTATTTCTATAATAATTATTGAAATCACAAAACACAGCAAAAGAGTGAGCAAAATGTTTCAATGTTGTTTATATAATCGAACCATTGAGTGAACTATTATTAATCGTAATTTGTGCCATCATCTTAAGTCTCAAGTTTTAACTTGCAAGTCAACTTCTAATGCAATTATTAGTATAAAACAATATTTTTAAACTTTATTCTGAGACGTTTTTTTTGTAAAAATCATGATATAATGAACAACATTTCTAACTGTAAAGTTTTAATGGTTTATGTTTTTATAATTTACATATTTGTCATATTTATTGTAATATAATACTTAAGATATGCTTATTTTAATGTATATTTTTTGTCAAACTTCCCCTTTGTGTAAAATCACAAAAATCGAATAAGAGTTAAACTGAACTTGACTTCCGCATAAATGCGATGATAAACGTATGTGCTGTTTATGCTCACAGTGAAGTAAGACATATGCGCACGAGCGCACACTTGGAGTTATAAGCGCGCACACACACACACTTACAGATAGACATTCACATTTTATAGCATACTTTTTCGCGCTATGATTGTGGCAAAAGTGACATTGAGCTGTCACTGTCTATGCATGTATGTCTGCGTGAGAAGGTGAACTGTTCGTATGAGTGTGAGCTGGTGAGTGTGTGTTGGTATAAGGGCATGTTAAAATTCATTTGTCAAAAGGATTACCATGGTAATAGGGTTTTAAGCAAATATCCTGGCTGCTTTTTTTTCTATTCCTGCTCTGCTTTGCCGCCGGTTGTCATGTCCTTTTTGTTTTTTCTGGTTTTTCACTTTGCACAAAAGTATTTTCCGCGTTTAAACGTGGTGGCTAATTAAAAACATGGCGTTAAACAATTATGTCAGGCATTTGTAATGGCTCAGCAAGCAGCTGCCAACTTCCTCCATCTGCCACCTGGCAGGTGCGACGTGCCACATGCCACCTGGACGGACTTTGGCTAATAAATTGACTGCAATCAAAGTTGTCATAAGTTCAGCCCATGCATGCTGCGAGTAACTGTTAACAGAGGTCACGTAGAGAGTGAGGGAGAAAGAGAGAGAGTGGGAGTGAGAGAGGGAGACTTACCCGCAGCCAAATGACAACTTAATAGCCCAAAACACACATTGTCCTTTTTCACTTTGGGCCTTAAGATGCTGCTGGTTGGGATATCCTGATAACTTATACCTTAGACCATGTGTCATGTGTTGCCATTGCCATCATTGTCACCGTCTTTCCTACAACTTCGTTCTCTGACCAACGAGGCGAAAATGTACAAATTGTTGTGATTTATTTTAACAGATTTTTTGTTAACCCAACTTCAACACACACACTGACATTTGCTCTATTGATGAATATGCTGGTTGTGCTTTTCCCTACCCTGCAAGGCGGGAAAATGGGGGAAACGCGCGCGTGACAATGCGCCAATGTGTGGTCAAGTAGTGCGCACGGCTGAGCTGCTGCCGGGACGAAGTCAATTTATGGACCAACAAGCACCACAATGAGGGAAACTTAACGTTAACAGGTTTAACCAAGCTAAGGACAAGTCTGACACGAGTGTTAAGCTAAGCGAGCTGTTCTCCCTGCCTACCTCCCAATCCCCTCTCTGTTCCCCGTTTCATCTCCGCCCTCATCATTACTGGAGCCATACTTGAGTCTTTAGCAGACGATTGATTTGGCTGATAGATTTTGTTGCCTTTCAACATCCATCTGGTTGCCAAGAGCAACAGCAACAGCAACAACTTCCTCTTCATCTCTGGAGTATCGACTGGTGCATACTCGTCCCATGACAACCGTCATCGTTAGCTTTAAATTAGTGTAATAGCTTGGCTTTTACTCTCAATTATATTTTTGAACGTCGTGAGAAAAAACTTTCTAGCTTGTATTTAAATAGCACTTAATATGTGTTAAGTTTTATTTTCAAAAATTTGCTTAAATTCTTAGATTACCAAATAATCATTTTTTATTAGTTTTTATGGAGATTTAGTTTACAAATATGTCTGGGAAAAAGATATAAATTCTAATTAATAGACATATTGATTCCTTCGAAAATTAGATTCTCGATGCCAATCACTTTCATTCAATTTGAAATCAATTTTCAAAATCAAGTATTTAGTTGGAAATGGTTTTCATAAAATTCAATTAAAACTAAAACTCTTTTCCTAATTAAATTTTGTCTATTTTCTTTGCTTTCTGATATGTTTCACATAGAATTTTCTTAAGGAAAATCCACAAAATAAAGTCAAATTTAAGCGGTTAGGTATAGAAGCATGAATGTATATACATAGTTTTAGGAAAGTTCCATAAACTTATCAAGGTCAGCCATTGAAGCGTCACATGCCAAATGTTAAAAGAACAAAAGAAAGAAATCCAAAAAAAGAAAAACTGCTAAGAAAATTTCATTTTCAAATTGCACCCCAGTGACACATTTGGAAACCAATCCAGGACAACTACCCACAGTCGTTTCTCCAACTCCTCCTCTCAATATATTTAGCAAGAGCGTCACCTACGCTCCCAAGACAATTGGAAAAACTTTTAAGCGGCTTTTCCGCATTTCCATTGCTAGAAGAGGAGTTTTCCCATTGTTTTTGTCTTACGACTCATTTCACGTTTTAATTCCTAGGTTCCTCGGCGACTTTCTGCATCATTTGACACGACAAATTTGTGCTGCCAAACCAGCTGGGTTGGCTCAACTTGGGCGTGGCATAAAACTGATAGGAGAAGAATGGCCAGGCCTGGGAGGGGGAGTGGAGATGGGAACGAGAATGGGGGGGGGGGGGGGGGCTGTGTCAAGGAGTTGCGTGTGGTGCATCAGCCGGATTTTAAATATTTGTCTTGGCATACTAAAACCAAATTGCTTGGCCCACTAAGTGTTCAATTACCGAGAACTACGTCAAGCTTCAAGTCCTCCTCCTTCTTCTTATCCTTCTCCACTATGATAAAGATGATGACAGTGAAGGTGGGGGGAGGTCATAGGCAACATTGCCGCTGATGATGGCCCACATTGATAGCAGCTGCGATTGATGGGTGCTCTCAGTGCTGCTTTTGCTGGTGTCCGGCAATTGGTTTAAATTTTATTTATGAGCTGCCATCAAATCAGCATAAGTAGGTTAAACGCAAATGTCAATCGTAAATTCGCTGACTTTGTGTCCGTAAAGCGCCAAATAAATTAAATTGTCGCGTTTCACAGCTGAGCTGAAATGCTAACCAAAGTACGTGCCCCTCCAGCTGACAACGAATCCGCATTCACATCCAGCCATCCAGTATCCGCATCCAAAAGTCCTGAGTATATTCGTAGCATCATCCCCCGACATCCGCAATATTTCATAAACTTGAGAGCACTGGAGTGGGCTGCCAAAAGGGCGTGTCTCTCTCTCTCTTTCTCTCTTTTTTTTTATAGAATTAGCTAATGCTGACATAGTTACAATGAATGGCATAATCCCAGGATACCGTTTGCTTAGCCCTGAGTCTCGGGCATCCGTACAATAAATCCTGAGGAATGGGTATGCTAATTTGGACGCTATTGGCTGTTAAAATCTCTTGATTTCTTTAAAACTTTCCCTCATTATAAGTTGAAATGAATTTCACACTTTAAAAGGAAGTCTAAATTTTTTAACAGTTAAATTTTGTGCAAGAATTTTGGTTTATTTTCTGAATTTTTTTTAAAGTCTTTTTTAATACATATTTTTAATTTATGCCATTTTTTTAAATAACAAAATTTACTGAGTTTTTAAAGAATCCAGCTTATTTATTCACTGTTTCTAGTTCAATTTAATATTAAATTATAAATACCTAAATATAGAAATTATAATTTAATTATTACTGAATATCTGAATTATTTTCTCATTATTAGCATTAAATTATTTCCGTCTTTTAATAAAGACGAACTTTAATTTCACCTTTTACTTTTCCCTGGTATTATTGAGTTCATAGCTTCTATAAGTTCCTTAATCTACATTCAGAAAACATTATCAACATATGTACTCTTATGACCTTTCTTACCTTTGACCCTTTTATTGCCAGTAAGTTTATTTTCCTCAAAGCGGACACATGACTTTAACTGTATCCATGAGATACTTTTCATTTTATGCACTTCCGCAACACGATTGCTTGAATTTTGACAGATATCTACATACTTAAGCTTAACAACTCAAATAAAATGGCATTTTTCTGGCAATGTGTGTTCCACTGACTGACTGAGTTCAACCGAAAACTAAACAAAAGAGCAGCCCGACAGAAAGAGTTTTGGGTGTCAGTATCCATTTCCCAGTGGGAGGCAGGGCAAAGGTCGGCAACCGGCTCGGCGAAAAGCTTCCTCCATTCAATAACTTACATTCACAATCACAACGAAGGTACACACACACACACACACACACTCATGCATACAGATGACCGGGGACTGTGTAATGTGCATGGGCAGAATTGAAGCAAACAAATATTTATAAATGCGCAAATAGAACAGATAACTGTATTTTTATATGCACACCGACACACACACATACGTGCTTATACACTAATACAGAGGGCCGCCGGGTAAAAGCATTCGAGATTCGATTTCGCATCATCGTGGAGTCGTCGACGGGTCGACGCTTTCATTCATTCATTCAGCAGCAACAACATCAACAACAGCAGCAACAACAAGAAGTTACATTTTTATTGCTTGGCATGGAGCATATGAAAGCGCTGCCAACGCCACACACAAACATGCACACATCGCACACACTCCTCCTTTTATCCCAGCCCAATCCTTCCGCATGTGAAACTTTGCTTCTTTCGCTGTTTCTTTTTTTTTTTGTTGCCAACCCAAACGAAAAGAATGCGCGCAGGCAGCCAAATAAAAGGGCTGAAAAAGCGAATGGATGGGAAAAAGGATTGCTTGCGCAGGAAAGAAATATATTTTTCCGATATTTTAACATGAATTTTGCATATTGTTAATTTTGCCTTTCAGACAGCAGCGCAGCCAGCAGCGGCGGCATCGCAGCATTGCCACGGCGGGTGGTACTCTTTTATAGCATTTAGCTTCCGTTCGTGTGCAATATTAATGTGCATATTTGCCCAAGTTTGATTTGCACGCATACACAAGCTAAATGGCAAGGGATTCCCAATCTTAAGCAATGCCAATTGATCATTCATCATATTCTGAGCTGATTTGATAGTTTGACTAATACCATCACCAGTTGAGTTTGTTATGTCGATATTAATTTCACTGGCGATAGTTTTCCATTTGCATTTGCCGTGATCGTGTTGGTCCAATTCGCAAATTCGATTTGTAATTGTAAATTTAAGTGCTTCAAGTTTTACTAATATTATTATTTGTTATTGCTGCTGGCAAAGTGTAAGTGTTTGAGTTGAGTTGTAAAATGTTAATCCGTAAAACGCTGCAAGTTGCCATCAGGTGCTAGTGCAATGTGTTAGTGTGTAATGGGTGTATGCATGTACATATGTATGGCATTAACAACAACACAAACTAGTTAAATTAAAATCAGACTAAATTGACCTTTCACTAGCAATGAAATGACATATTCATTCAAAAGGAGTTTATTAGGAACAACTCTGCTATGTCTGCTCAAATATATTAAATTCTTGCAGTTGGAAATGAAATTTTATAATTTGGTAAGATTTCTATTGTGTTATTTTTGTGTTCGAATTACGGGATTGACACGCCAAATTTCATTAAAATTTGTTTAGTTTGTTTAGTTCGTACCACATTAAAATCGAAATGCCTTTCTAATTAATGCTTGCCCTATAAAATTAAAGTGGCTTCCAAATTTTCTTCATTTTGGTCAATTAAAATTTTTTCCCAAATTTCACAATTTTCCTTTACATTTATTTCAATTTGTCCAACTTTCATAGCTTTATCAAAATTTCTGTTTTTTTTTTTAGTATTCAGAGAAATGCATCAACATTAGAAAATACATTCACAATATATGTACATGTATTTTAATTAGTCTAATTAAAGGTTAAGGCCTTCCCGCCTCATACTCTTACAATATTTGCATACATATGCCAGATAATATATGAATGATTCTTGTTGTAATCTTTGTGTAAGAAATTTGTCTAATATTTCAGCTGCAGCATAAGATGCTGTTTGGCTTAAATTTCGTAGCTTGTTGCTTGTGGTCCTGGTCCTGTGGTCCTTCTTCTTCTGCTGCCCTTTCACATTTGACAAACCGCTTAACCTTAACCTTAGCAGTTTGCATGCAGCTTATGCATATTTCATTTAGCATTACTCATTTTATAGTAGCTAGTGGAGTGGCTAATGCCATATTACAGCAACAACAACAACAACAACAAGAAAAACAACAACAAATACAACTGGCCAAAATGACTAATGGGCCTAAACAGGACGAAGGGGGGAGGAGAGAAGAAAAGTGGGCGTAGTCATTGCAGCTGCAGCAGCTGCATGGCTTGATAAACATTTGTTTAACATGACCATTAAGACAAGTCAAACTGCATACGCACACGCATTCAAACATACGCACACTTGCACACACACACACATACAGATGGACTTTCATGTATGCCATTTGGCACACTCACATAGTAATAAGTAACAAACTACAGACACGATTACAACCAAATGACACAGAAAATCACTCCCGCCAGTTATGTATGAGTGTTAGTATGTGTGTGTGTGTGCGTTTGTCATGTACATGTGTGTGCATAGATGTTCGGTTTTGTTTGGTTCATATGGGAAGTAAATTAGCCTAGTGTCCATTGGAAGCACAGCCTGCCGCATGCTATTTATGTATGTACATATGTATGTGTGTGTTGCTCTCATACCAGTTCCGATCCCAGAAGAAGGGGAGAAGAGAAAGAAGGCAGGAAGGGAGGGGGACTGTGCGTGCCTGCAACCCACAAATACGCGCCACAATTCCATTGCCATTGCCATTGCAAAAGCTGTACGGAACACCAGACCAACTGACTTAGTGACTCTCTCCAAGCCATTGCCATTTGTTGTTGCCTGTTGCCAAAGCCGCATCCGCTTCGTCTGGATCAGGCTTGAATCGAAATTCATGCGGCCATTGCGGCCACTCTCTTTCGATTTGTTTATAGCTGTGTTTAATAAATTACAAATGAACTCGCAACTCGAACACTCTCGGCGAGCCGCGTCAGAAACACATAAAGTATATCTTATTTAACTGCAAAGAAAAGTAATTCTACTAAAATATATACGCTAGGCATGATTTCACAATATTTAAGGGTAAACTTTGACAAGACTATAAGCCTTTTAAGAAGTGACAGTGGGTTCTTTAATCAAATGATTTTTACTTGAAATAACGTGCTTTATTTTAAAAGTTTTTAACATTTTCTGTATTTGAACTAAAAGGAATTCTGATTACATTAAAAAAAAATACTTTCTACAATATTAAGTCTAATGGCATAATCTGTAAAATCACGTTATACTGACTAAAAAGCAGCTGTTAAATAATTTTTAATAAAATATAATTAACAGTAAGTACTTAATTTGTGGTATTTCTCTGCAAACTACACAAAAAGTTCTGAATAATAAAATGTACAAATGAAAATGCTTTTCTATTTAACAAACTGTTGTTTCTATTTTTCATTAAAGGTTTTTTTTTTCATTCTTTATGAACTTAAAAACACCTAATATAATCATTGGCTGTGAAAAGGGGGATTAAAAAGAAAAAGAAAACTGTCATCTAATACGAAGAGCAGCAAGTCGAGGTCGTTTTGGCGGAAGAATTCTCCGAGGAAGTTGATTGAGAAAGACCTTCTTCGCTTTGGATTGTTTTAATCGAAATTAAATTAAATGTAGTTTTGTTAAAGCTCATAAAATTGTTTTACTTGTAATACAATGAATATTTTATAAAATTTTTAAATGGAATTTTACATTACACTCAATATTATTTAAAATTTTCTAAATAGTTCTGTTATTTATTATATATTTCAAATTCGCATTAAATGCAGTTTGCAGTACTAAAATTCTGCTTAGGCAATACAAGTATTTATGGTATCGGAATTATTATTTAATAAATTTTCTCTGTAAATGAAAATATCCGGCATTCCATGACTTGATAGGTTTTTGTTGAGTTTTCAGCAAAATATTTATTTGGTTTGCTTGCTTTCTATTAGGTTCTGTGAGTGTGTTTATATGAGGTCTAAGAAATATGAGCTCACTGTGGTTGACCTCCTGCGAAACTCCCACCACCCCCCTGCCTCCTGCCCCCTGCTGACCCCTCACTCTACCGCTGTGGTTATAAAAACTGTGTGTGGAACAGTGCAAAATAGCAAATACTACAAGCGCCAACGAACCAAAAATGAAATGGCTTAAGCTTTGTGCACAGCGTCTGTTTCTGTTGCTGTTGTGTTGTTAGTGTTGTTTTTGTTTCAGTTGTTGTTGTTGTTGTTGGAGCTGCTGTTGCTGTTGCTGCTCAAATATAAATGCATTTGCGCCCGACCACAAAATGTGTTCAACCGGAAATTGTACGTGGAGAGTGCATAAGTGGGCGGTTTTTTTTGGCTTGGGGCCATTCATTTGTCTCTGTGTGTGTGTGTGTGTGTATATATATATTCTGTGCTTGTATGTGTGTTGAATTGGACAGTCATTGCAGTACGTTCCATTAGCTTTTTTAAGCGCCTATTGCCGTGGTCGCTTCCTGGTCTCTCTGTGATGAAATTTTAACAGATTTTTGCGTGTGCGGCTTTTCTATATTGCGGTTGGCCAAAAAGCTGCTGTTGTCACTAAACTGCCCCTATATACGAGTTTATATGTATTTTCACTGAGTGCTTATGCCACTCAGTCAGATAGACAGTCAATCCGACTGTCTGTGTGTTTGTGCAACAGATTTGTCGCTTTTCGGTTGTGTCATTCGCTTCTTATTTGCATCGATGGGGCTGAATGCAAAAAATGGCGCATAACAGTTATTGGACTTGTTAACGTCATC
Source organism: Drosophila limbata (assembly GCA_963924055.1). Lineage (NCBI taxonomy): Eukaryota > Metazoa > Arthropoda > Insecta > Diptera > Drosophilidae > Drosophila > Drosophila limbata. Next base: position 14,794,240 of record OZ001353.1, read on the forward strand.
ATTGACATCAGTTGCACCTGCCTGACACAGCATATTTTCCCTTTTTTTACCCAGTCAGCCAAAGTGCAAATGAGGTAAATACACACACACACGCACACACACACTCTCACACATCTTGAGCAAGTGAGAAGCTAAGCAAACAGAAGAAAATGCATCTCATGCAATATGCAAAAGGTAATCTCGTTTCTTTTAATCGCTGTTTGACATCAAAATTAGAATTTTCTTAAGATGCTGCATAGTCTCGAAAGATGGGGAGAGAGTTAAGATCCTTTTTGATTTGACTTCATGTTTGCATTAGCTTTTCATGTCGCGCCTTTTCTTTTAACGCTTCTTTTCAATAGTCGCCTTTTTGATTGACGCTCCTGCACAAAGTGTCATTCTTTGCATAGGCAAATTGAAAATTGATGGAGCACCCCATTTTCCATTTCCTTATCTTTTTGTTTGCCTTTTTTTCAGAGTTGACCACAGTTTGCTGGGCATCAAATGAAAATTATGCTTCCTGTTGCTTTGGGATTATTCAATGCAATGCATTGGCATTTTCATTGAAAGCATTTTTAATAATCCTTCCTGCTACAATGCAAAGTCTTCTTTACTTCATATTTTTTCCTATTGTTTCTCTATTGCGTTGCTCATTTTTGTGTGTGGCAAAAGCATTTGGGAATTTGCCCTCGTCCAGTATCCACTTCGTTACCATTGATGCCCCATGACACGGTTCAACAATCGCTCACTTTGACGTCTGCTCCCAGCCCATTGTTTAAAGTTTTTTTCATTTGTTGCTATTGTTTTTGTTGCTGTTGTTGTGTTCTTTGTTTGCATTCTCATTCTATTCTTTTGCACTTTGTATGTAGTTATTATACCCTATTTCTTAAGGGTATGTGGAAAACTGTTGGACTTCTGTTAATATTTTGTTTAGTCTTAAAGTTTACTCTAGGAAATTCTTAAGTAGTTTTAATAAGATTTGTTTATTTATTTGAAGTCAATATACATATCTAATTATCTTTAGTTTACAGTTCGGTTTCTTACAGTTCGGTTTCTTAAATCGCATAAAATATTTCATTATTTAAACAAGACATCTTAATGATAAATTGAGAAAACCAATCAAATTTATGCTTTTCAATATTCGATAAAAATACTTGTTAAGCTTTCCTATACCCAATATATTCATAAACAATTTCTTTATCTATCTACGAGTATTTCTAACTTTCTTCGCAAGGGATTGTGTATAAAAAACTTCGACTACATTTAACTAGAACTAAGTTCTTCGTGTACGAGAATGGCATTTGTATTATGCTTTCTTGTTTCGAATCCCCAGATGTACTGAGGGTGCCATCTGGAAATACACTGCCTGCATGCATTCAGATGAAACACTTTTGCAATTTCACGCGGCCAGCATCTGGACTTCAAAAGTGTAATCCCACTTCCTACTCTGTGTACTCTCTCTATGCTCCCCAATTCGCATTTTTTTCTCATTCCAATCCAATATTCCTATGTAGTTCATTGCGAGTCCTAGTAACGTCAGCAGTTGACTGAAAGACAAATGGAAGCTTCGGTTGCTTGGCTACTGGTGGCAGCAATTAAAGGATTTCATGTTCTCCAACTGATGGAGCTGCTGCTGTTGCTTTTCCTATTCCTATAGCTGTTGCTTATTGTTTTTTTTTTTTTGCCTCAGGATGAGCACACACAAATTTTTTGCTCTTGTCTCCATTTAGTCACTGTTAGTTTTAACTTTAAGGGTCATTTGTCTCTTGCAAAAACTTTTCGTCTCACTTTGTTTCGCCAAGTTGCCATGTCATTGTGATGTCCCTCAAACTGGGTCGGACTCAGCCTCGTCTGGTTAAAATTTACATTGGGGTTGGGTTTGAGTTTCAGTTCGAGTTTGTTCTCGTTTTTACTGTGCACTGGACCACAAAAATGGCGCTTGACCTCCGCCAAATTATTGGTCATATTATACACAGCATTTTCCTCCTCTCTGACTCGTACAATATATATATAGCAATAAACAATATAAATTTATATGTGCTGTGAAACATTTTAATTAATCACTAGAGGGCATCAATTGCATTTTGTATGCTAATAATTTATGTTATAAATATTACAGAATCTCCTGTTGCAGTTCCCCTTTCTTTTGTACACTCCACCAATTATATCCATAATTTGAGGTTTAGTCTGCAGTGACAATCGATGGTTCCCAGCGAGGGTTAAGGGGAAGTGGCCATTTCCTAACATCCGCTGCGAACAGCGCCCATGGCACGCATTCAAAATGAATTGATATTCAATTATGCCAACGACTCTCCAACCAACTCAAACAAACTGGGCGTGGCAATCAACCATTCCATCAACCCAATACCAATTGCATCCCATTCAATTGCTTTCTACAGCATATAAAACACAACAGTGCAAATAATAAATATTTATTTAGGTTTGCAGTTCATATAATATTTTTCAATGTTTTATGTGGTTGTAATTGTTGTTAAAAATACACATAAATAAGATACGAGCAACATGATGTATCCGGAATGCATTTGATTTCTATATAACAAACGTTTTTTTCGCTTTGTAAATCTAAAAAATCAAATACGGAATTGGTAAATTTCAATTTTAAAATGGATTCCATTTTGAATTTCTTGAATAGAAATTTGTTATACAAATATTAGAGCTTAGGGAATTATATAGAATAGGCAAATTACTTTTAATCAAAACATATACTTTTTTTATTTTGATAGTTAAATTTATACATAAAATTTTAATAATTTTTAATTTTTTAAATGTTTACTTTGAGTTGCCTTAAAAAATTTAAGTTAAGGGAATATAGAATAAAAATGACTCTATATGAAAATCTTTCTGCAAGAGGAAGACATTAAAGTACATACTAAGCAGAAACTAATTTTGTTTTTAATTTATTCAGATTAGGACCTTATTTTTATTATAATAGATGAAAATTATTCTAGCTTTGATTACACAAATAAGAAAAGCTAAATTATTATATAATATAGTAATTACATATCTTCACTATATACTGCAATTTGGATGCCATCCATACTTCTCGTAGAACTCAAGAAGAATCTCTCTTTGGATATACTGATAGGTGCGTAAACCTTTTGCCAGTCGTGCCTGATTTCTATTGCTCTTTTTAATACCTGGCTTGTGAACCAAAAAGGCATTATCCAGGGTATGAAGTTCATAGTCCAAAACGCACAAGGCATATGCTTGGGTTAGTTTATCCCACATGCCCTCCCAAGTGAAACGTTCGTCGTAGGGAGGATCATTAATTGAGCCAATGTAAATGGGTTCCCAATAATTATATTGTGCCGTCCGTTTGCTGACATGAAAAACTTTAATAGTATTTGAGGAATTAATCGAATTGATCCATTCTTGGAGCCGTGGTCCATTGTGACAAGCAGCACAGAGTCGAATGTGAAAGGACTGCGCGTGTCCTTTGGCAAGCAGATATTGCAATTTCGATTTCGTATTTGGCACAGCCATTGTTGTGTGCACCTCGAAAATATTTAATGGATAGACAATATTTTTGCGTGACTTTAATAAATCTGGATTACGACTTAGCATTTGCAGAAATCCATTTGCCAAACCCGATGAGGGATAAAGCTCAATATCGGAGGCCAGCACGAAATGAGTTAGAGCTGCATTTCTGGCTATATTACGGCCAATATTCACGGGATATTCAAGTCTTTTTTCCCATCTGTAGAGTTTAGTCCTGGCAACATTTAAAAATGGTGCCGGCTCTTTACAATTGACTTTCCATTTCAATAATGTACGTTCTTTTGGAATATCTTTTGGTATATGATCCACATTGAAATAAATATGAAAACTGACCCAATATTGAATTAATTCACGTTGCGGATCACATTCTCGTAGCCATAGAATGCTCATCACAGTGGGCTCAAAATCCAAGCCAGGTGCATAGAGAGCCAAACTGATCGGAGCTCGCCAGCGTGCCAGCAATGGCACCACATTCTCCAGATAACGATAATCCCCATGTGTGGTGTAGGTTACAGTCGAGGAGCATCGCAAATCACCGTGATTCGCACGAATATAGTTAACCATCGCCCAATACTGGGAGTGCACTATATTTGTGGATTCGTACTTGCGATCTTTACAATTAATCCCCAGTCGTAGGCGTAATATATTTGCTAACTCGCCATCAGTTAGGTTTCTTTGTTGAGAAGCTACTTGTCTCAGCTCGGCAAGATATAGAAGTAGGCTCAGACAGGAGATTATAAACCGCCAACATGGCTTGAACATGTTTTTATTCAAATTTAATTCTAGTTCCGTTGGATAAATAACCTAATGCAACTTATAATTTAATTTGATTTATGTTAGCATTTCTATTTTTCTATGACATCTAAAGCTATTGCAACTTTATATTAGGAATAGTCGAAAAACTTTTAAAAGCTTTTTTTTGGAAATATTTAATTTTAAAAATAATGTAAAGTTTCATCGATCTTTAACTCCACTCAAAAATCTAGACAATAATCACTTCATGGACTCAGGGAAATTTACTTCCACGTGTAGAAAATGTGTAAAAAATATATAGACAGTTTATCTAGCTTTCAATCGAGTTAAATGTGACATTCTATGTTAACTTTTTAATATATTTAAATAGCACTTAATTTTCATCAAGAAATTAAGCGACTCTTTTCAGTAATAAAAAACTTTGCATGCAAATTTATTAGTTTTCCCATTGCGAATTAATAAAATGTTTGTAATCTGTTTTGAAGTATTGATTAGCGCACAACATTATTATGCAGCCTACGCAAATATACAATTAATAAACAAAATTAATGTACATTGTTATTCATTGTACTTACTTCCCCTCTTCCATCTTTTCTCCCCCTTTGCTCTGCCACAAAACTCCCGCTGGACAACAACAAATTTTAATTATGCGCCATCGAATGGCGGCACCAAAAATACTATATAGAAAATATAAGTAATTATGAGTTGAAAATTCATGAAAATATAATTTGCGATTATTGTTATTAGTGTCAGGCAACAGGCTATGATTACGGCTTGCTTGTGTGCTAAAGCTGAAAAACCCCAAGCCAAATATCTAAAAACCCCAAGCCCCAATTTCAATTCGAATTTGGCCAGAGAAAACTTTCAATGGTGTAAAAGTTTTACGAGCGCCAGCGACGAGCGACAGCAGTTGAAAAATTTATAAATTCAATAGCACCTAATTAAAATTAAATCTGAAAGCTTGTTGTATCGACATTGGCATACAGCTTCTATAACAACAGCAGCAGCAACAACAACAATAACAAGAACAGGAATAACAACAATTACAAATCCAACAATACGCTCTATTTTGGGCTGGGCCAAAGGATGCTGCCCAGTTCGCTACTGCCAGGATATGCACGGTAAATGCTAAAGCCGGAAGTGAACACGTGCTCTGTCTGTGTGTACACTGTACAGGTGTGTGCGCAAGATTGTGTGTGTGAGTGAGCTGAGGAAAAAGTTTGCCTTTGCCTGGCTCTGAACTGTTTATTTATGAGTCTGCCTTAATGTGTGTGAGTATGAGTGCAATATTAATTATTGAAAGATTTCAAAACGGCTTTAAGTTTCCGTTTCACTGAATGTTTCTCTACTAGGTGCCATCTTTCTCCTCAAAAAAAAAAAAAAATAAATAAATAAAAAGAAAATAGTATGCAGCAAAAGAAGCAAGTTAAAGTCACTTGACGCATGCATCATCATCAAGAGGCCATGGCAAATCCAATTTAGAGTCGCCCTTCTTCTCAGAATCCCCTCCTAGAAGATCCCTTGACAATGCTTGGCCAAAAAGGTGGGAGATGGCAGCCAAAAGCAAGTGCTTGGTAGCAACAGCAACCCATGACACTGAGAGGTCACTTTGTGCTTCGGCTGTTGCACTTACTCCAATCAGGGCACTGGGAAATGAACCAATAAATCAGTTTATAATGGCAAAAAGGCAAAAGCAAAAGCAATATGATGTCAGGACAAACTTTTTGGCGCCTCTGCAGCTGCATAGATCAATGTACAGCAAAGTCGAAAGTGTTTTTACGATGCGCCTGAAAGCAACGCAATGGAATTATATTTACTTGTGTTGAGCAATAGGCAATAGAGAGGAGACGAGACGAGACGAGACGAGACGGTACAATGCGGTACGGAGGGAGAAGGGACCAGGAGAATAAGGAGTGCGGTTGTTGGAAGACTGTCAGTAAATGGCATTGTAAGGATACTAAAAGCGATTGATGACTTTGAACGGAATCAGAGAGAATAATTCATGGCAACTAACTGACTGTCCAACGTGCGAGAGAATAGTTTGCTAGAACTTGAAAATGGAGTGAAAGACGTGCTATGATAATAATATAAATTTTAATAAAGTTAGATGGTTTTATAAGCATGCTTTTGAATTTTATTTTTTTTTTTTTCCATAAAAATTTGTATATTTTATTTAAACAGGGTTTCTGCTACCTTTAGAATTTGTGGTTTACATACGGACAAATGTATATTACTTACAGTATTTTCAGGAAAAGACTGTTTGAATTATTAATGAAGGAACCTGGTAGGGAGATCCAATGGATGGTACCTTTTTAGCTTTGCACTTAATCATCCATTTTAAAAGGAAGTTTCCTTATAAATAAAATAATAAAATAAAATAAATAAATATAAAAATGTAGCATAATTTTTGGATCGACAGAATATTTAAGGTTTCTTTAACTTTCCTTTAATTTGTAGAGGTTTCCAAATTTTTCTTTTGATTTTTTTGCTTAATAAAAAAGATTACTTTAAAAATGACATTTTTTAAAAGACTCTTTGATAAATTACTACGACTCTTTTGAACCGCAAATTCGTTATAGCACTTGGCAAATCTTTAACTCAATAATATAAAATTTATTAGTGCAAATAAAGTGATATATGTATAGTATGTAAGCATTAATGCTGAACAATGATTCATTGCACACTTTTTTGTGCAGCCCTGGTAAATGATGACGACAGCTGCAGCAAGGCAGCCGAGCGTAAAACATGAGAGGAGCATTTGAAAGACTGTAAAGGAACTAACAAGTGTTGCAAAATATTTTGCATATGCATTCTAAATATATAATAGATGTGATTTACACTAAATATGACTGAAAAAGTCTGCTTGTCAACGCTTCGGAATGGCAGAGACACTGTCAGGAGGCAATGCTGCATATTTTTAACACATCCGGTTTAGTTTCAAATTGCAAACAAAATGGCCGACAGACGTGTTTCCGCTTTGGCATAACGCACCTGGCTGTCCATTCACAATTCCCAGGCCAAAAGTATAAATATACTTATATTTGAGCATATTTAAGTAAAGTTATATATAGATTTGAAGTGCGTTCTTAACATAACTGATTTATGGTTTAAGCCACGTCTGCATCTCATTTTATCTACCAATTTTGTTGTCATAACGATAATCAATGTGAATAGTTTGTGACATGCTGTGTGAGCTTTATTTTACATTTTATTCCTTTTAGAGGGTTTGGGTTTTTGGGTTTTGGTTTGGGTTCGGGCTTTAGCGCTTAACTCTTTAATCTTGCAGCCTTTTTTCGGCTGTGCGCAGTCGACATAAAAAATTTACCAGTTGATTTTATGCTGGATTAAGCTTAAACTTTATACTAAAAGGAACTAAGCAAGCGTAAATGGAGCCTGCTCTCCTTCTTTCTTTCTTCCATTTTTTTACATCCCTTTTGTCGTCTCTTTTGCTTTGGACTGTTTGGTTGTTGTTGTTGCCAATCTTACCATTTTGTGTTCTGGGTCTGGGTCTGGGTCCTTGTTAAAATAGCTTTACTGTATCGGGCCCTTCGACTTGTATCCAGCCTAGCGTGCCTGGGCCATTGGCTTGTCCTTTGCCATGTGTGTGAGTGTTTGTATGTATGTGTGTGTGAGTTAACGGGTTGAAGGACGCTCTCAAGCCACGTTTGACTGATTCTCATTCTCGTAACCCGTACGACGGCGGCTGGCTTGAAATATTTGCTGTGACAGTTTTGGGTAGGTTGTTCTACCAAAATTTCCCATTTTCCAATTTCCCTCTCCCCCATTTCTCCATATAATTCAATGCGTTTCCGAATCGAAAGTCCATCAAGCAAGTGGAAATTGTGGCAGTGGTTTATAGGCTTATACACATCGTAGCCAATTTTGAGCCAGCAACTCTCGGTAATAGCTCCATTATATAATTATTGTGCATTATTGTCTGCAGCTCTGTCACGTTCCATGGCCCGCTCGGTTACCTACCCTGACGTGGTTACCTGTTTGCCCACCTGTTCTTGGCCTGGCCTGGACTGGACTGGCCAATGCCCGCATGCCTGACTTGGTCAGCTTGCGTGATTTTTATTGGGTAGGAGCTGCTCGTTTGCCACATTGCATTAATTTACTCCATATCAACAGCGCAGATACGTTGAAAGGCAATAAAAATTTGTGTCATTCAACTGGCACGATTGGCGAATACTCGTAGCATCCCACACTTTCCACTCTCCCTTTATTCGATAACCATCGATATTCCATGTCAAGTTGCGAATGGACAGAAT